>CM060901.1:1130229633-1131479633 GCA_030737815.1 Allium fistulosum
TTATTTTATTTTATTATCACTCTAATTAACTCACTTTCAATTAATGTACATTCCTATCCAATTCACCTTATTTACTTCTTAATTGATTAACATTCACTTATTGTTATTCATCCCGTTAATCATTCAATGGTTTTATATTCAATTCATTAGTTTTTAACTGATTTATTGTCAGCCAATTTGGTTTCAATCCATTTTTATTCAATTTAAACTATTCTTAGAAATTTACTCTTGTATCACAAATGGTTTACAAAGATATAAATTTATTTATTACCTGTTTAGTTCCCTAAGCCCATATTCATTTACTTAAATAGCATTTTCTTTTTATTATTCATTTTACTTCACATATCTTATAACATATATTAAGTGCATAACATTTATTACACCAATTCAATTTTTATTTATAAATTCCCTTAACAAAATTTAATTTTTGAACATCTTATTGCTTACATTTATATTGCATACTGTTCAATTACATATTCTTATTATATTCAAACCCTTTTTCAAGTAAATTTTATTAACGTTTCAGTGTGTCATTGAGCACTATACAAATTTACCTTTTTATTTGCAACATTGCTACTAAGCAAAATTTAGTTTGAACATTTTATTACCTAAGTTTTCTCTTGTATAACCTTCAATTACATATTCACATTACCATTTTAACTTTTTGAATATTTCAGGTAAATTATATATATATATATGCCTTTAGAATGCAATTGAGTATTATACAAATAAATTTTATTCTCGTTCAACTGTTTCAAGCTGTTTCAGTTCAAATTCTCTTTTTAGACACTTCAATTTTCAAAAATTTTACTTCATTTCAATAATTGAAAACCATCACTTAACCTAAAACTTAAGAATTAAATTTCCGGTTTCACTTCAAAACATTTTGAAATAAATATATACATATATACATATATACATATACATACATATATATATAATACATCAAATCATACTCAAGAAATTCAAATCAAATCAATTTTCTAAAACAAAAGTGTAGCAAAGCTACTAAGTGGTCTCTCTACTTTGAGACTCGAAAATGAATATCGATGATGCTGCAGTCATCGCCGAAATTATTTTCCAGCGACAAAAGAGGAGAATATAGACTTACTTCTTTTAAAATTCTTTGGAAACAATTTCCATTCTAAATACTTTCAAATAATATATTTTAAAAACTTTGAAAACCAAATTCTGAAAAGCACTAAAAATTAAACTCTCAAATTCTTAAGTTAAATTCATTTCATTTGCAAATCAGATTTATAAACCATGTTTATTAAATTTCATCTCCCTATAACATACAACAATAGTTAATGGTTTAGGAGTGTTGACAAACAATAAATGATAATCTAGTACTATCATTTCTAACAGCCAATTCATTTAACTATCTAATTTCAGAAAATTATACTTTTATATATAAAATATAATCATACATACTATTATTTCATTTACAAATTTCGAAAACAATATTGTGTCAGTTTGCTCTGTTCAAGTGTTCTGGGATTCCTATGATAAAGTTGGCCAGACGAATCGATCGAAACCCAAAATTCAAACTTAACAACTCAAACAACACAATATAAACCATTTTATATTAATTACAAATACGCTCCCTCACAAGATGATTCAAGAATGGATTTTAGAACAAGGATAGAGATTCAAATTTAGAGGGACCTTAATCAAAGGGAATTCTAACTAAGTAGATAAGCTTGAAAGCAAGATAAATGATCAAATTACAAAAGAGGAAAGATGGATAGACCTATATTAATCATGGCGACCTTAACCGGGTCAACCGAGACTTAGAAAAACAATAATATCACCAACGAAAACCAATGAAGAAGGCATGAGCATTGGTTAATCCAAAGGACATGACTAACCATTCATGGAAACCATTCATCCAGGAGGAAGGACAACAGGTCAAGTTCCAGGAATAAGATTGATGCGGAATTCAATTTCCCGCTTGGAATGAAAAGAAGTGACTTCACCAAAACATTCGAAAATGGTTGGATAACAGGGGTGGAGTTTAGATCACTAGGCTGAGAACCAACCAAAAAGATAAAGCTGCCTGCATAATCCTAAGGCATATGACATTCGATCAGAAGAGAATTACACTAATCATCTAATAAAGAAACGGTTTGGGCTTTGCAGGTGATAACATCATCAAAACCGACGACATAGAAATCTTTGGTGAATCGACGCCTTTTGTAAAGGAGTTTCACCCCTTTACAAATAATACTAAGGTTGGCGGGACCGCCGATGGAATCAGTTCACACATAAGGATGAAGTTGACGGTTGAGGTTGAAGCTATGGGATGCTCCGGTATCAAGAAGAACACGAAGAGGAAAGGACAAGAATGGATTTAGAAAAAAGGTAAAGATCCAAAATTCAAAAGAAATCCTAATCTAGGAGGATCCTATCGAAGAATTTCAAGCTCGAACGAAGAGGATTCTGTAATTAATTATACTCATTCTAGGGTATTACTACCCTATCTCTAATGATTTTTTATTCCATATGCTAATTTTTGCCTAAACTAGAGCTCTGATACCACTTGTAACGACTTGACTATTTCGAACAATTCAAATCGATAATCATCTACACATGTCAGACTTGAATCGCTCAAAACAACAGATTGTTAATTTATATTTGGCAAAACTTATCATATATAGTGAATAAATCAATCACAGAATCACAGACACAGAGTAATATAACAGTAAGCAGCGGAATGGATAAATAGAAGTTCATGAAGCTACTATAAAACATCAGAGTCTAAAACAAAATACAACTGAATCTCAAATACATAGAAGTCTCAATACATAAGTAAATGACAAGCTTGAATAGAACTAACGAGAAATAACTGGAATAACTGAAAAGATGAGCAAATAAAGATAGATCTTCAAGCGAAGGTCCAAGATCCAAAGGTGAGTCTCAAATGTTGTGACACTCAGTCTGACCCGAGCATAAAGAAAAACACAAAACACTCGAGTCAGGATTAACATTCTTATGCCAGTAAATCAACTCAAGTGAAATGTCCAAGTGAAATGCAATATAACTTAAAGGATGTTTGGGATACCCATCCTCTAAGGATCCGTTAAACTATCTACATACATAATACAATACGCTGCATATATAATGCCTATAGTAATATAATTATTAAAATAGCATTAAGCCATTACCCATATCCCCCTTAACACTTTTTTTTATATTCCCGTAGTCTATACAGATACTATAAGCTCCACCAAACCAGTGGGATACTCAGGGATCACTCCATAGGTACAGTACAAACCAAACTCCTAGAGAGCACGATAAGGCATATGACAAGGCACACGAGGCAATGCCCAGGGTAGGATACTACCGTTTTGCGGATCCGGACTGGTGGTAATGCATAGCAACTACTACCACCCACCTCGAGACACACTCCCAAAATCAAAGGTGCACCCAATCAAATCACAAAGTAATAGAATGGTATCGAAGAAGCATGCTCGATCGGAGGTGCGACCTCACTTGGCCCGGCGTGGCTCCTATTTTAGTCACATCAAGCTGACTCGCTGGAGTCAGGGCTGCGTTCATACCTCATATAGACGTTTGCCAAACCATCCTACTTCGTTCTAGAATCTCCACCACGTTCACAGTTGTTAAAGTGGTTTTCGGTATTGGCAGAGAGTATGACAATATCTGATCCCGGTCTCTTTAACAACCGAACGCTTATTTCACACCGTGGTCATTTTTTTTTCAAAACAGTTCATACTTCATATCAAAATATCATTTTCATTTCAAAATCATATCACTTCCGAAATCATATTCACTTTCGAAATCATTATTCACTTTAAATTATAATTCATATCCAAAATCATAACCAAAAATAGGTTAAACCATCATATCAAAAAATTCGCATTTAAATCCATTGAATCTAAATCAACTAACAGTTCCAACTTAAACAGCTTAAATATTGAAAATAGTATATATATATTGAAATAGTTATAAATTAAAAATAGTTTATATATTTAAAAATAGGTTATAGATTAAAATAGTTTGTATATTAAAAGGAGTTTATATCGAAAATAGTTTCAAATTAGAATTGTTTCTTCCAATTTCACAAATCAATTCAAATCAACTTTAGTTCCAAAATTCAATTTAAATCAATCTCAGTTCAACAATTTCAATTAAAAAGGTTCAGGTTCAATTCAAATTCTCATTAAAACCATTTTTAATTTATATCGATTTCAAATCCAGGTTTGACTACAAATTTAAACCACTTCCAATTCAATAGGTTTCAAAGTTTAAATATTCAAACATTTACAATAACTCAATTTGATAAATTTCATTTATATTTCAAAATTCAACTTTAGTTTTATTTAAAATTTGAAAATATTCGCTCAATCATTTTTAACAACATTTAAATAAAATCTCAAATTACAAATTTAAATCAATATTAAAAATTCAATTTCAATTTAAATTTCAAAATATTCATTTAATCACCTTTAATCATAATCAAATTATCAAGTTATAAAAAAATCATATCTTTAAAATCTCAAAACACATAAGTTTTAAATCAATTTTATTCAAATTCAGTTCTTAAATAAATAAAATTTCAAGTCCACTTTAACTTATCTTTCTGATCTTTATTTACTTAAGTTATCACCAAATCTAATTTAAAAATATTAATATAAATTGTAAATAAATATTTAAAACATATTATATATATTAATTAAATTAAATTCTTATTAAATTTTATTATATTAATTATTATTAAATTAAATCTTACTTTACTAAATATATTGTATATAATCTTATTTTATATATTTAAAAATAATAAAATTATAAATAAAATCTAAAAATTTATATTTTTCAAAACTTAACTTAGAAATTTAAAATTTCAAACATATAATTTAAAATCTAATTTCTTTTACATATATTAAAATAAAATATTTATATTATATTTTTTTAAAAATCCATATTTATTAAAACCCATATATTTTCCTATCAAAATTCTAGAAATCATTTAAAAATAGACCAATGGTGTCCGTATATAATTTTCTATCCTATGGTCAAGTGATATAAATATTTATCATTTCAATCCGCAATAATTAAATATTTACGGGTATATATCATTTCAACCCGCAATCCCAAAATTTCAGAAATCAATAAAATCGCTTGGGTTTATCATTTCAACCCATAATGATTTTCCTTAATCTATAATATCGTTCGGGTACGTATCATTTCAACCCATAGGGATTCCTAAACTAACAGGGAACTTGCAAAGTGAGAACAATAAGATAATAGCATAAAATGGCAAGACATATCGATGACAAGCATATATAATAATTAACAATTTAAATATATAACATGTTATGGTGTCAAATGTCAATTGTCATAAGTAAACAATTTTAAATATTAACATATCATATCCAATGATCAAATAACTAACAAATTTAAATTAACAACATATTTCAATCGTCATTTCAGGTGAAATCAATTTACTAAACATAAGAATGTTAATCGTGAGTAATTGCTCACCTTTCGAGGCTAGAGAACAACGAAAAATGAGAAGCAATGGACACGGATACACATACGGATACAGACACGATACGTTAAAGAGCTGCGACAAGCAAAAAACAAATTTAAACGACAGGATTCAGAAAAAGATATATTTATTTTTTCTCTTTTTTTTCAAACAAGAGGAAGAGTTAGATGGAAACACAGATATATATATATATACACATACATATATAGATATATATATATATACCTCCTTCTATTTTTATAATAGAGGACAAAATGAGTGAGGAACGATGCGAGGGTAGAGAGTCTGTCGGCGAAGTGGTCGAGCAAGTGAAGCATGGACTGGCAGAGGGAGGTGATGAATTTGGCAAGGTCGAAGCAGTATGTTAATTATATATATATATATATATATATATTATTATTATTTTTTTAGTATGGCAGACGAAAGAGAAAGGCATAGCAAACGAATCAGCAAATAAATATTAGAACCAATGGGAATGAAAAAAGTCAATAGCTAAATATAAGGAATAATAAAGGTAGTGGCCATTTGCTTTCTCACGTGGACAAACGAAAGGCCACGGAATACTCTAGAGACTCAAAATGGGTACCGATACGGCTGTTTCACCGATTTCGCCCTATACCAGACACCGAAATACACAAATGAATATACTACGGAGATCAGTAAGACGAGACGAACAGAATGGTACACAGATATCAGCGATACGAACAAGCTATCAAAACTCGATTTTTTGTTGCCGAAATGCTGCTAAAACACCGGATATAAGATAAACGGGGCTATAACAGTCCAAATTTGGCGAAATGAATTACGACGTCTTACTCAGAAAATGATATATATTTTTCTTATATAAAAGTATTCAGATTTCAAAAATATTTTAATTTCATCAAATTAACTGATTTTAAATTGAAACTGAAAATTACACAATAGAACTAACTTTCATATTTTCCAATGAAAATCTACCATTTGCTATGTTTAAATAGACGCATACCAAATATCAAATTTTCATTACTAAATGTTATTGTTTATTTTCAAGAAAAAATTAATTACGTTATTTAAAATCGTTAAAATTTTCGGGTCGTTACACCATAGCTACGACACAAACCAAAATCGTAGTGGGCTCGATAAGGCATATGACAGGGCATACGAGGCTATACCCATGGTAGGATTCTACCGGATTGCGGAACCAGGCTGGTGGTAACGCATACCCGCAGCTACCACCCACCTCGAACAACACTCCCATATTCAAATCGAAGTGGCCACCAATCAATCACAAAGTAACAGATATGGTATCAAAGAAGCGTGTCCGATATGAGGAGCGACCTCACTTGGCCTGGTTATGGCTCCTGATTTTAGTCATATCAAGCTGACCCAAAGGTCAAGGCTATATTCTTACCTCATACCAGTAGCGTTCGCCAAACCATCCTACTTCATTCTGGATTCTCCACCACGTGCACAGTTGTTAAAGTGGTTTCAAAATTGGTAGAGAGTATGACAATATCCGACCCTGGTCTCTTTAACAACCAAATGCGTATTTCACACCGTGGTCATTTTATAAAACATTTTTAATAATAAATCCAGAAAACAGTTTATACCTTCATATCAAGATATTCATATAATTATTCCAAAATTATAAATATATTCATAAATACCGAGGAAGATTTTCTTTCAATCAATTTCGAAAATAATTTATAAATCTCTCTTAAACCATTTATAAACTATTTATATGCTCTAGAACCATTTATAAAGCTATTTATAAATTCCAAAACATTTTACAACTCTTCCCCTTTTCATAAACTTCTACGAAACTTCCTTTATACGAGTTCTTTTATAAAACCCTTTAAAAAATCCTTTTAAAACCTTTATACCTCCCTTACAAAACCATAAAAAAATCCTTTATAAAAATCCTTTTATAAAATCCATTATGAAATCTCTTATAAAACTTTTATAAATTCCTTACAAAACCTCTTACATTTTTATTAATTAAAGTTATATAAAATATATATTTATTATATTAAATTGAATTTAAATAAATCTCTTAAAATTATATTAAATATTTTATTAACTCAAATTTTATATAAATCTCTTAAAAATATATTGAATATTTTATTAAATTAAATTTTAAACCATTAAAAATATATTTTAAAATGAAATAAAATTACAAGTAAGAATCTTAAATTTACCATTTAAACCATATACTAACTTATAATTTGAAACCTTAAAACGTATAAAATAAATTATTTTCCAAATATAAAATTTTAAAATAAGTCATTAAATTAAATTTATAAATCAAATTTATAAATCAACCATACTTTACCATTTAGAAAATAATTTAAAACCGACCAACGGTGTCCGTATATAATTTTCTACGCTATGGTCAAGTGATTGGGTATGTATCATTTCAACCCAAAATAGTTAAATTTCCCGGATATATATCATTTCAACCCGTATCCTGAATCAAAAATTTCCAAATCAATTATATCGCTTGGGTTTATCATTTCAACCCATAACGATTTTCCATAATCTATAAGATCGTTTGGGTATGTATCATTTCAACCCATAGTGATTAACAGGGATATAAACATCCAATCATCCAAAATGTCAGTAAATAGACATCCATCACAATCAACCTCCAAATCAGCCAATAAATCACAACAATTAACTAGTTATCATTATCAGGTATTTAACTAACAATTTAAATCCAATATTAATTTAAATGGTAATTTAATTCAAAAAATTCAATTTCAATTAAAATGTCAAATTAAACTACCAAACAACAACCAATAATATTCTTATCACATCACAAATTTAATTCAACTAACATAAGAAAGTTTAGTATTTGTGAGTGGGTTAAATTACTCACCTTTGATTTATCATCCATTTAAAATCCAAATAAAAGCCCAAAATCCAACGATCTTCAAATTCATCCAAACTAGTTTCATGTTGTTTGAAATTTCGATATGATTCGCGTCCAAATCCGAGCTCATATGAAAAAGTTATGAGCGTTAGAAGTTTTAAAATTCAAAATTTAAATTAAAATAAATAAAGGTCAAAGTCGTAATTATTACACCATCGTCTAACCCTAACTGATACTCGCGATCGACATCGGACATCAACCGCTACCTACACTAACATGACGCAACTTCCCTACGCCGCCGACGACCAATCAACCCACAGCGTCGTCATCCCCAAGGTCAGCCACACCCACGCCTGGCTCCGCGCTACCTCCGGCCACCCCTTTTTGCTCCACCGCCGTGCCACTGTATTCGCCGATTATGGCAAATTCCTCCACCTCTGAGACAAACCATTCATGCCGATAGACTTGCCTTGCTTCCCTCTATTGACTAGTGGCCCCTGATCATCATATCGACGAAGATCCACCGTTGAAATCGAAAACCCTAGCAACAGACGGTTGAGAAATATCGCCAAATTCTGGTCAAATCAAGACTCAATTTCAAAAACGAACTGCAGATGAAGATTTCGTTCGTTGAGGGTTTCCAACGGTATATAATTTGATAGGGTTTGATGAGTTTGAATTTTCGATTTGATTTTGAATTTGGGAATTAGGGTTTTGATTGAAATTGAAATTAGGGTTTTCTACCATTGGGAAGGAGGAAGGAGCAAATGAAAAGTACGTATAGAAATTGGAATAGACAGCTAGGGTTTTAGGAAATAACCATTTATATAGATAGAGATGGATAAGAACGAATGGACATATCGAATTGGGTCGAAACAATAACAATGATCTGAAAAGCCCGTTTCATTTTCGAAACGAAAGTATGTCATCCAATATATCGAAATATAGGTTTTTGATATTTTTAAACTCAATGGAACTAGTTTCAAACACTAATTCCATTGTATACAGAAGTTAGCTTTCAAAATCAAATTATATTTATTTAAATTCTTTTAATTGATTTCTACGAGTTTCGAGCTCGTACGACCAAACGATAAGTACGATCGCTACAAAACTTGAAATCCTACAATAACTCACTGTTACGGATCCGATGAAACTAGTTTTGTCGAAATCCGAGACAGAGGCCAAAATGGCTATTTTTACACGTCAATTAAATAAATTATTATTTTAAAATCAATTTAATCACCTTTAAATTCTATATTAGAAGTTAACAATTTTCAACATTGTTGATTACACAGAAATTTATAATCTTTTAAAGTTAATTTTTCCATGTTAAATCCAATACTTAAATATTACATTAATTTCAACATTAAAGTACAATAGAAATAAGTTTATTATAATTTAATTCCCAACATATTCTTTTATTTTGATTTACATTCTTAAATTAAATCAACTATTACCTTATGAATATAATTAACATTAATTTACATTTTATTACATTCATATTTTACCGTTATCATTTTAATTCACATTAACTTCAATATTTAATTACATTAATTTCAATTGATTTACAATTAATTTCGAACCGATTAAATATCAAGATGATAATAAATCAGTTGTTATACATTAATAATTCACTTTATTCACTTATTGTTTACAAACAAGGATTATAAATTTACGTACAAATAATTAATTTCACATTCTATACTAAAACCACTTTGATAAAATAACATACAATTTCATTATTAATACAACATTGAATTTATTCCTTATTTACAATTTATAATCAAATTAACTTTTCAATAATTTCAAATTAATTGAAATTACATTCAAATAGTTGTCAATAACATTCAAACAACATTACTAAATCATATTTTAATTATTTTTCTCATTAATAAATCATAAATTTTAATTTCTTACAAAATTAAATTCCAAAATCTTATTTAATTTAATAGTTTTAATTATCAAAAGTACGGGTCGTTACATATTGATTCATTCATTTATTATTTGAATAATTTATTTATATTAGTTTCTGATTTCTGATTTCTTATCTTCCATATACTAATCCCAATGATATGAGTGATTCACCATTGCTATTGATTTGATTATTGATTTGATATGATACGGTTATGATATCCATCTATATTAATTACTGACATTTTATTGGATTAGTGAGATTTTTTTTCCATGTGATGAGAAATTACGGATTAGTGATATCGTCTGGTATAGAAATTTGGGTAACACCTTTTCGATTATTTATCGGACTTGTCATATATATAGAGGTATCTAGTGTGGATCGAGTATAGTTTATGAGCATTGAATAATTATTCGAGTAACATGCGGTGGTATAGGATGTTTTTGTGTCATTTATTTGATTATTCTTTGTAAATAAATGTCACTCAGACATGGATATGCTCATATGCATATGGCGATACTCGCTGTGGTGATTATATAATAAACATGTGTGACTTATGCGGGATGTAAGACAGCCTACAGTTGAAGATGTATACATCTATAGGTTGAGTACTATATGACCATCCACATTGTGTCCAGCTCCCTTTATGATTCAGAAGTGAACCAGATTGGCCATTGTTCACCTTGACGGCCTGATCGTGGGGTCGCACCCTAGATCCACGACACCATGGTTATATGTCGCTTCGATGAAAATTACAGATTTGGTAGTTGGTAGCCCATTGTGCTATCATTAGGGGAAAAGCAGGGTCATGATCGAGGCTATGCATAGATGATCCATTGGTGGATAGGGTCACGACATCGTCGAGGTAACTAAAGACTGTAGGAATAGACGGTACTCTGCAGTTGGTGAGTAGCCTTGGGTTCCTGGAGCATGTTGTGTGCTATCTGTGAATCCATTTACCTCCCTGTCCCTCAGTCTCCCTTTCTGATTCAGGGTTGTGTGTGTGGTGGATTAGCATATGCATCTCTTTTCTATAATGAGTTGACTAGACCAAAGAGTGAAGTGTAGTCAGTCCCCGTATATGCATACTCTTCTGGTTTGATATTTTATAGTTAGCCTTTGCTTATTGATTGTGATAGATAACCTGTATGGGTTGTATAGTATTGGATACCATTCGAATTATTTGATGGTTTATCTCATGTTTTCTATTAATTATATGATTTTATGATATTACAGCTTTGCCGTATGCTAGCCGATTCACTTGATGCTTTCATTTTCTATGATGATGATTAATTACATGGATGATTCACCCATTGAATATAGTATTCTTGGTTCCTATTGATTTCTTTTATATGGGTGATAACATCTTTATACATGGTTTTGATGAAACCAGCATGTGGTTATTGGGTTTAATGGAGGCAAGTCATACGGTTTAGATGTATGTTATTATATATTATATACTTCATGGATGTATATTATTGAGATTGTATTTTTAACAGACAAAGTATATTACATATTATATATTATATACTATTGCTGCGATTCTGACTCTGGGTTCTCTGTTATTTACTATATACCATGTATTGTTCTATTTTGGAGGCACACGTGTTTATTATTTTCTATTGACTGTATACGTATAGTTGTGTTATTTATTTGATGTTTTAATATGTACCAACGTTTGTCTAAGGGAATATTCATTGGTTACCCCTTATAGCCTCATTCTCCATTTTATCTTATGGTATTACCCTGTAATACTCTTGGATTGTATGGGTATAAGGTGGGATGCCATAGGTTTCTTGCCATATTTGTGATCTATTATGTGTATATTAGTTTCTGGAAAAAGATTGGATGCTAAAAAGTTTGTTTGCATATCAAACTTGCAAGTAATCAAAACTGCCCTGGTTTATACTCTTTTACAACACTTTAAAATAGTACTTTTTAAATGCTTAATTGCTGTTGTGAAGTTTAAATGTTTAAAAATGACTTTAAACTTAAGTATCTTACCTAAATCTTTTTAATAGTATTTTCGTATTTTAAAAGTGGTTTAGATTTTTTTTTTATATTTTTAAGAATTTATTATGAATTATTAAAGTAAAAGGTTTATTTTAAATAAAGTAAAAACATGTTATTTTTTGAAGTTTTAAATAAATTATAAAATAGATCTTTTAAGTAATATTTTAAATAAATGTTTTAAACCATATTTTAAGTATATATACTTTTTAGAAAATTAGTTAATTATTTTATTGAAGTATTAAGTATCTTATGTAATATAATATCTTTTAAATTGTTTTAAGTATCTCATCTTTTAAATGAATTATCATACATACATTTTTATCATTTTTAGAAGGGTTTAAATTATAAACACAAGTGTTTTATAAAAGAGGTTTTAAGAGATGCTTAATGGCTTAATTGTGTTTGTGTGTTTACTTGTTTATGGAAAGTAATTAACTATACTTAAACACTATAAGCCGTTGAAGTAGACTTGTCTATCAGTGAGAGTTAAGAATGTTGTTCGAGTAGGGTTTAGAAGCAATAGTGCTCTAATCTACTGGCTTAACTCTTGACCAAGGGATTGTAAGTTGAGACAATCGGAAATGTGTTAAGCATACGAAACTTGATTTCCATAAGCGATCATTTTTAGAACCAGATAATCGATTAGTCAACTAATCGAACTTGACCATTTAACTTAGGAAGTGTATAAAAGCTTCATGGCTTCATACGGCTTGAGAACCCATATGAAACGTCTTTAGCTTTAAGAATTGTGTATATATGAGATCCTCCATGGAGGACTCCTTTATATACCATTCACTTACTTCTAAAAGGACCAGAATTGAGTTTACCAGAAATTCATCGATTTAGCTTTGAAGACTCCGGGATCAGTAAGTGCTTTACTTACAGAATAATACTTTAAAAATAGTAAACAAGTCTACATTTTGGAAGTGGTTATGATATGGAATGTTATAGATTCGAACTCTCTATCCTAAGGTAAAGTCCAAGGGAGAGGTCGACATTAACATTTCAGACTAATGCTATAGATTTGAACTATCAATCCTAAGGTTAAGTCCAAGGGAGAGGTTAGTGTAAGCATTTTCCGTTCGACTTGTGTTGGAATGCATGAAGGGATTCATGATATGTTCGACTAATGAAGACTCATGTGAGAGATGTTGAACATGACCTCAACATTAAAAACGATAAAAAATGGAGTAGGAGCATAGCCTGGGGTTTAACTAACCCACGACGCTAGCTATATCAATTCCATATCTAGAGATGCTTCTCAATATTGCTATCGGGAGTTGATGATATTTGGTATCACGTGTTAGGGCGTGGACCAGCTATGTTTTCCTTAATGGTATATTTTATCTAGAGATATACAACACTCGGAAGGTAGGCTCTGACCTTTGTGAAGGAGGTTGAATTCGGCTTGACTGGAGAGATCTCGACTGAAAATCCATATGTGAATGTACCTTAAAGGTTTTAGCTGTACTTTTAATATTGTTGCGTTGTGAGATGCAAGTAGCAAAGTTATTTTTATATTTATATTTTACACTTTAGACATTATCTATTATATCACCACTTGAACCAAAATTGGTACAAACACCTAGAAAAGTAAGTAGTAGAGATTAAATGAAGAAAGTAAATGATAAATAGAGGCAATAAGGTAGAAAACAAGCACATACAAAAATTTATTGTGGTTCGACAATCTAGGCCTATATCCACTTAAATGATTTTATTGCTTTTGCATTTGTTTTTGTGATTATAAGAGATTGGGATTAGAATAGACCCTTAAATACAAGAGAGTGAGAGTGTAATGGCGGCGTAAAGATCCTTAGAGTGAACCTTTCCTTCTGTATTTATAGGAGTTGACGATCAACTATCTCACTAATATTTCTCCCACATAATCTCCTCATGAAGACGAAGTCCTCCAAAAAGTCTCGGTCCCAGATCCTCTATAGTTGGAGATCGGTACCGATCCCTATAGGAGGGATCGGTATCGATTCCTATATATGGAGATAGGGGATCGACGATTCTCTTCTTGATATAGGCTTCGAGTTTCGAATGTTGTTCTGCATGGTCGCTTAGGTGTTTTTTGGCCCAAGCGATTAGATCTATAGAAGATTGAATTGCTGCTTTAGACTGTATATGGAGATTGCTAATACAACGCATATGAATTATGGAACAATGCTTGAATCAAGCTCTATGTATGTAGAGAAGAGTGCCATAGGAGTGGGTTCCACTTTTAATGCACCCTTAGGAATCGGTATCGATCCCCTTATGTATGGTAGAGCACTGATCCATGCTTTGTGTATTACAGGACGCTGCATTTCTAAGCTTGTTCGACCATGGTCTCATGTTCTTGTCTGTACTTGATTCCTAAACCCTGGGATTATCTCACTGGGCTGCTTGTCTTGATAATTGTCAGGTCTAACTTATCCAATCAGTCTGAATGTAGTTGGGCCAAAAGGCTAGATAACACTTGCCCCCCAAAGTACATCTCATTTTGAATGTGATGTGCTTTGAATCGAGACAAGTTAGAATCGCTACGGAGGATTCCATTCTTGTTCCGAATGGTCGCTATCCTTTTTATGAATTGTTTATGTGAAAAGTTATGTCCCCAATGATCTGTTGCGATGTTCTGTCGGTATCCGACATTATAAAACTGAAATGCACTTTCTCGATGATTGTTTGTGCTCGACTTTATCGAGCTAGTTGGTTTAGTTAGTAGGCCCCGTTGTCAGAACTTGCTTCTTTTTCGGAAGTTCCAGGTAAGAATTTTATTTTCATTTGTTTAGGAAATCGAATTTTGAGTGCATACACATGCTTGTACGCTCATGTACACATTGTGGTTTCTGCCTTCCAAACACGTTCACATGCCTATAGATCCTAGCCAATTTGCATCAAATTATAATCTCAAGCTATCATTTTTTTTATGGTAGGATTCAGTACCTATCCATTATAGGATGGGATCCAATATCGATCCCACACTTGGTATATTTTCACTTTTAGGATCGAGAATATCGGACCGCACATGGGTATATAACCTATTTACTTTCACTCTTCCCTTTTACTTACTCATTAACACTTTCCTACATCCGAATCATTTCCTTCCAGGCCACCATTAAAATTCTTCCCTCCAACGCCTCCATCATCCTCGGCGTCACATCGCTACCAAATCGCCACCCAATAGATCATCGCCAAACCTCCTTCCATGCTCACCTACTGCCTCAACATCGATCCAAAAGAGGGTTGAAACCCCAAATCTATGTTGTTTTGGGCTTCAATAGCCTTATATAGGTAGGTCATGGAAATGGACGACGAACTGGATTGTGAAGGAGATGAGGTCGATTTAGGGACAATTCACATCAATGGTTTTTGGTTCGGGATCGGTTGTCAAAGTGGAGGAGTTGAACTTGCCTCAGGGTCAAGAATCCCCTAGGTATGGGATCGATATGGATCTTATACTTAGGCAAATTTCACTTTTCTCGCCACGTATACTTTCCCATGGACTCGAACCTTTGGACGTGAACAACCATACACCTATGTGAACTTGTGGACATATGTGGTTGACTACATATAACCATGGTTTAGATGCACATGCATGTTCGTATGGACCATTTAAATGCATGCATATGTCTTGAATGCAAAAATCATACTTTTACACGTTGATAACCAATTCTTAGACTTTGACAGAATTCTTATATATAACCATCGACGTGAAAACTGGTTGGGACGGTCAGCAATGAAGGTCACTCCGGTTGGACACCCTAATCTCATGATCACGGTTGTATAATTTTGAACTATATAACACTACACTAGATAACACTTAGTACGGGGAGATAGTTTAAGCCATCTAACTATGATTACCTGCTGAGTTTAATAGCTATGGGTTCTAGACGCTCTGAGAATCTAGTTGTGATGATCGGTGATTAAGCTTCCACACATGTCGAATCGGACGTTGAGTCGAGTTCAATGACACTTTCTGCTCGATACACTCCGGCTGAACAATCAGAACAACTTGAAAGCTCACACCGTGCTTCGACTAATTCTCCAAATCCGAGGGCAGATGATATTGTAGAGCTAGCTCCTGATACATAGGAGGATGTTGTATTCTTAGAAGACCCAGTGGACTTGACTGCTTTGAAAGTTAACGAGGCATCTCTTCGTCGAGTTTGCATTAAGCACGAAATCCCGTATGATGATGTATTGGTCCCGTCTCATGATTAGACGTCTCATCTTCCCCCGAAAGGGTATGCCACCTATAATAGATTTATGTACCTAGCTAGGGTTGTACCACCATTTAATCTGATCATTCGTCGAATGCTCCATTTTATGAGACTCGCTCCAGCTCAACTGCATCCAAACAGCTACGCATTTCTTCAAGGCACATACACGGGTTTCCTTGAATTCTTAAATCATGAGCCGACCGAAGAATATATTCAATTTATTTACAACTTCAAGCGACAAAAAGGAAGTCCATCGTTCACTTATCTTGAGCCAGTCTATGGTTGTCAAGTTGTGACCGGTGCTTGGAAAAGCTTAGCTATTTCAAAAGTGAATGGTTTTATGTGCGTTGTCCACCCGGGTTTGCACAACGATGGTTAGTAAGACGTGGGTACTTTTCCAAACTATAGTGTAAAAGATTTAGTTTAGTTGCATTATGATTAACACAATTTTTTGAATTATGCAGATGTTCCTTCTAGATCCGATGGCGATATTTATCAAACCACTATTACGACATTTTGAAATATTCCAGAGGAAGATAGGGAGATTAGGTCCATTATTGCTGATAAGCGTCACCTGGTATTCAACTTGCTAGAAGAGGGTCGCAGCACCGGCCAGGCCGGGGATGACAAGGAAGTAGTAGTAAGTTGCCGTATTCAGCCAGAAGCAGGTCCGGTCAGCCCTGACATGCCCCAGTCCCTAGTTAGGAAGTCGAGGAGGC
The DNA here is from genome assembly GCA_030737815.1 of Allium fistulosum. Taxonomy (NCBI): domain Eukaryota; kingdom Viridiplantae; phylum Streptophyta; class Magnoliopsida; order Asparagales; family Amaryllidaceae; genus Allium; species Allium fistulosum. The sequence goes on from CM060901.1 coordinate 1,130,246,852, forward strand.
TCAAGGCAACGTCGAGGAAGGCGAAACAATAGGCGGTGGTAATGAGGCTGGTGATGATGAAATCACGAACAATGGCTGAGAGGTCTTTAGATTAGCAACCATTTGCTACCAGGAGGAAGCTCGTTATTAAGCTTCGTAAAGGGAAAATTTCTAATCAGCCTCCACCAGTTACAATAGCAGAGCAGACTCCATCTCTTCCTTCTATAGATATGATTTCAAAGATAGGACCAATTCCTACCCAGTTTGTCTCCTTTGATACAGGAAACATGAGCATAGATGATTCTCTTCTTCATTTTGATGATGACATCATTCCTATTAGTGTAGGAGAAATTACTCCTGTGTGCAAGGCTCCAGTCAACGGTCCGTTGGGGGAACACAAGGACAGTCACGTGCACATGCACTTTACAGCACTGTCTTGCACTTTCCATATGTTCTTTTTCATCGAATATAACTCATTCATGTTTCGTTTGCAAGTTCTATGAAGAAGAGAAAATATACATACCGATTCCTAGAGGAGAAAACATATCTAGCCCAAAGGCCCTGGTCAGGTTTGTACCACCAAAGGACCGGCGAGATTATGATTCAAGCCATCGCTCTAGTTGTCTGGGATGATTGGGACAAAAATAGTTACGGTAAGGATCGTTCTTCATATGATTCTGCTTCTAAGCGCCGGCCTAGATCCAGATCGCCTCATCTCAGAGGTCCGGATAGGCAACCTGGTCGCCGTGATGAGATTCCATCGGTTGACACTTCTCGAGCTCCATCTCCTACCTCTATCCTTGTAATGCCCACAGCACTATCTCATTCCAGTTAGTAGTTCGAGTGCGGACATTATAAAGGTGGTTTTGAGACTCCTTATCAAAGGCCTGGAAAAGAGACCTCCGTCACTTCGGTCGATACAGTAGAATAGCTTGCAGCTGACACTTGTATGGCCGAACTTAAGGATCAAATCCCAAATATCTATTTTGATGGACTTACATTTATGCCCAACCTAAAATGAGTTCCAATGGAAGTCCAAGAAAGGACTAAGGCCTGCATGACTAACATTCACCACCAGTATAACAAGTGGGCGCGAGTGGCTGAGAAGATTTCTAAGGTCTCGAGAGATATGCTATAGGAGATTGAGAATCAAAAGTTTATTGAAAAGTCGATAATAAAATAATCATAGCCGCCCTTGATGCTGAGGTCGAGAATTTGAGAAAATCCCATGCTGAAGCAGAGAAGAAAGCATAGGAGGCTATCAAAGGGCTCGAAGATAAAAAACCCAAGCATCTTAACAAAATCGAACGGGAACATCGCCGAAATCATGAGTTGGTACTCGAAAGAGATGCCACTAGAAGGAATGCAGTTGAGCTAAAGACTAAGCTCGATCGAGAGAAAAAGGAAAAGGAAAAAGCGCAGTAGATAGTTCAAGACTCATGCAATGAGCTGGTCATTATGAAGGAAGAGAGGGACAAAGCGCTCGAACGAGCCTAGGATGTTGATGCTATTATGAAGGGAGAAGTTGAAGCCGCGGAGCAATGGGAAGAGGAACAGGTTATGGAGAGGTTAGAGCCATTGCTTACTCAATACAATACCAATGCGCTCAAGTTCAAAAATCTTGAGTGGCTTAAAGATGATTATCCCAGACTCTTTGCGCATGCCTGGGAGTGGATCATCAAGGAAGAGAAAGAATTCCTCCAAGGCGTTGAGGTGGATCTGGAGCAGTTGGAGAAGGAGATCGTTGTGAAAGATGAGCCTCAGATTTTACATGACGACCTGCTCCTTATCCATTTGGAATTTGCCTTACCACGCAAAAGGAAATAGGCAAAAGTTCTAGACCAACGCAACATGATGCTACGGCTCGTCAAACTCTTAGGACTCAAGCTGCTCTTGACTCCACCGTTGATTCTGGGTATAATCCGGAGAAGCCTTAGATTCAGAAATCTACTGCTCTCTCTCCTATTCTGGATGGGGCCTCCGGTGGCACTCCGGCTCATGCAGAGTTCCATACTAAAGAAGATATCTCCTTGACTTCTCATGTATTTCAGAGAGTCGACATGTCATCAATCAACGTCGCTAATCTCTCTTTATATGTTTCTCTAGCTTCAGGTCAACCTACAATCGCTCTGCTTCCTCTTAAATATTCCCAGCTGGGGCAGCAGGTGCTTGTGACGGAGTTAGTAACCGTCACTACTTCATCAACAATTCCCAGTGCTCTGGTCGAAGAGACTTCCGGCCTTGATGAACGGGTGATCGATACCCTGCTAGGTGAGGGAGCTGATGACCTACAGGGAGCTCAGTCTAATGACAACGTGATTATGACCATGGTTTCTGAGTCTTTATCGGGCCACTCCTTAGCCGAACTTGAGCAAAAACTTAAGCGGATATTCTCCTTGCCACACAAATCAAGCAAGAGAGGTTGAAAGTCATTCCTCCTCCTATATCCATTGCTTTTCCAAGGCAAACCATTTACACTCTAGTTAATATTCCTCCGCCCGGGAGTGCTCAGAGCGTACTTATTGGATCCTCACAGACTACCCTGGCCTTTGTTTCTTCACCCGAAAGTGCTCAATGTTTGCCTGCTGTTTCATCTCAGAGCACTCCACCCAAGGGCAAAGGAAGTGGGGGAAGAACAAGAAAACAACCAGAAGGATCCATCATGCTTTCTTCTACTAAGAAGAAAGAGAGGAAAGAAGAAGGAAGAGGCTCAAGAAGTGATTGCTTGTCTTCTTTGTGCCTACTGATTATATAGCAGTAATTAGGCTTTTCTAGTTCCCTGCTTTTGTTTTTTGTTTCCAGTATTGATAACACTTGTACTTTGCTTTTAAATTTCATGTGAATAATAAAAGTTTTTAGCTTCGTTAACTCTTTGTTCGGATTTTCCTAAGTACTTAAGAAATATGCTTTCTATTTAATGTACTTGCGGTTTATTTCTTTCGACGATTGTTTTTGAACTAAGTCCTTAGCCTGTTTCATAGTTCACCGGCCTTTCACCATCGCAATGAATAGAAGGTAACCACTGAAATGCCAAATGTTGGGCGTTAGTTAGGGTTAGTCACTTAGGATTAGTGGCTTAAGTATCCTTTTCTAGGATAATAATTTTAGGTCGCACTAAACTCTAGGTGCTAGTTTAAATCAACCACTTAGGATTGTAGTCCGCACATCCTCATCCAAGATGTTTACACCCAATCATGCCTAACTTCGGGCATCGATTGAAGGCTTGTAAGTTAAGTCCTGCCTTACTCTAGGTATGGATCTTCCATTTTTCCTACTGTGGGCAAGAGGTTCAGAGTTGGACAGTCACATCACATCCACTTGGGTTTATACTTCTATCCCCAATCTAAAGGTAAGAGTTAGCGTACGGATGGTCATATCATGTCTAGTTTAGTTTATACTCATGCCCTCAATCCGAAGGAAAAAGTTAGGTTGTGGATGGTCATGTCACATTCGATTTGGGTTTATACTCTTGCCCCCTGTCCGAGGACAAGAGTTGCCTAATGGATGGTCAGGTCACGTCACTTTAGCTTATGCTCTCGCCCCCAATCTAAATGCAAGAGTTGGCATGCCGACAGTCATGTCATGTCCGACTTAAGTTTATACTCCTGCCCTCAATTCAAAGGCAAGGGTTGGTTGACATCAATCTCTAGACACCAGAAGGGACTTCATGGGCCTCAGAACTTTGATCGCCACCTATCTCCGGGTACCCACGCACCTGCACTAATCATATGCAGATTCATTCAAGTCAGTCGATTCACAACTCTCAAGCAATGGATAGACCGATTTTCAGGCTAGAAAAGCTGTTTTATTTCATAAAAGACGAAAATGACAGAATATGTTTTATTACACATCTCTAGCCAATTATTTATAAGCTTGTCTCCAAGTGAAGTAGCATCGTAGGTGTTCGCTATTCCACACCCTCGAAAGTGAGATCCCATCCACAGTTGCCAGCTTGAAAGTGCCATCTCCAAGCTTTTCCTCTATAGCGTATGGACCTTCCCAACTTAGGCCCAATTTCTTGAGGCCAGGAAAGATTTGTCTGAGGACCAAGTCGTTGTTTTCAAAGGTTCGACTCCTGACTTTAGTGTTGTAATACCGAGCGACTTGGTGTGTGTGTGCAGTTGCTCTCAACTCAGCTTCGGTCTGCTTCTCATCAATCATATCGAGGGACTCCAGAAGGAGCTGCTCGTTTTTTTGTAGATTGTAATATGTCACTCGATGAGAAGGTACCTCCAATTTAACCGAAATCATAGCCTTCGATCAGTATGCCATGGCGAATGGAGAGTGACCTGCTGCTGACTTGTGGATGGTTCGACAGGCCTAAAGTGTTAACGGAAGTTCGTCGACCCACTTACCCTTGGCCTTCTCCAATCGCTTCTTAAGAACGGACTTGATAATTTTCTTTACAGCTTCGACCTGTCTATTTGCCTGAGGGTGTGCAACCACTGCAAATCTGTTCTCTATGCGATGTTGGAGGCAGAAATCCTTGAACTTCATGCTATCGAATTGGGTCCCATTATCGCTAACGATTTGTTATGGAACTCCAAAGCGACAGATAATAACCCAAACTACAAAGTTGATTACTTTCTTTATGGTAATCGTAGTCAATGGCTCTGCCTCGACCCATTTGGTAAAGTAATCAATCGCCACGATGGCGTACTTTGCGCCACCTTTAGGCATCGGTAGAACACCGATGATATCAACGCCCCAAACTGCAAATGGCCAAGGACTGACCATTTGATTAATTTCTGTCGGCTGGGCCCTTGGAATTTTAACAAATCTCTAGCACTTATCACATTTTTAGGTATAATCAACCGCATCTCGATTGACAGTTGGCCAGAATTATCCATATCAAAAAACCTTCTTCGCTAAGGTTTACGCCCCTAATGTTGTTGCTACAAGCCCCTTCATGAACCTCTCTCCAGACTTGCTTAGCCTCGTCGTGAGTGACATACCAAAGTATGGGGATAGAGAAACCCTTCATGTACAGTAGTCCTTCTTGTATGATGTATCTTGAAGCTTGGGGATGGATTTCTCGTCATTCATTCTTTCTTTCCGAAAGGATCTCTTTTTGCAAATAATTTCAAATCGGAGTCATCCATGACTCCAATTTAGGTTCAGCCTCTAAGATCCAATTAACAACCATCTGGTCGATGCTCGGAGCTGAAAGTACTTCTACGAGAACAAAACACATGAGCTATGCATCCCCAGAACTAGCCAACTTAGCCAATGAATGAGCCTTTTCATTCTGGTCTCTAGGAATATGTGCTAGCGTATAGTATCAAAGTCGCCAAGCAACTCAAGAACCCAATTTAGATAAGGAACTAACCTTGCTCCCTTTGCCTCGTCCTCTTTCCAAACCTGGCGTACCACTAGCTGGGAGTCGTAGAAAATGTGCAAAGTCTTTATTCCAAGTTCCTTGGCATTTTGAGTCCTGCAATCAGGGCCTCATATTTAACTTCGTTGTTTGTCGTCAGAAAGTCAAGTTTTAAGGCGTAACTAATAGGGTGTTCTTCGGGAGTGATAAGTAAGACTCTAGCACCGAAACACTGATCATTAGATGAACCATCCATGTACATCTTCCATCCAACTTCTTTTTCTCCACTACTCTACGAAGGATCATCTCATGCAGTGAATTCGGCTATGAAATCCGCCAAGGCTTGACCTTAGATTTCACTCCGAGGATGATAGGTGATATCATATTGACTCAATTCAATGTTCCATTTCAACGGCCTTTTAGAAGTCTCAGATCATTGGAAGGTTGACTGGATAAGTTATCCAGCCTTTTGGCCTAGCTACATTCAGACTGACTGGATAAGTTAGACCAGACGATTATCAAGGCAAGCACCCCAAAGAGATAATCCTAGGGTCTAGGAACCAAATACAGACAAAGACCACGAGACGACGGTCAAACAAGCTTATAAATACAATGTCATGTAATAAAAAGAGTATGGATCGGTGCTCTACCCTACATAGGGGATCGATACCGATCCCTAGGAGTGCATCCAAAATGGCCCCCCACTACTATGGCAGTCTTCTCTACCTACATAGAGCTTGATTTAAGTATTGTTCTAGAATTCTTGTGCATTGTATTGGCAATCCCCATATGCAGTCTAAAGCAGCAATTCAACCTTCTGTAGATCCATCGCTTGGCCAAAAAACACTTAGGTGAAACATTGGAAATTCGAAGCCAATATCAAGAAGAACCACCATGAAGAAAAGTTGATCCTCTATGTCCATATATAAGGATGAGGACCGGTACCGATCTCCAACTATAGGGGATCTAGGATTGAGACTTTTTGGACCACTTCGTCTTCATGAGGAGTTTCTATGGGAGAAATATCGATGAGATATTTGGTCGTCTACCCCTATAGATACAGAAGGCATGGTTCACTCTAAGGATCTTTACACTACCATTACACTCCCACTCTCTTGTATTCAAGGGTCTATTCCAATCCCAATCACTTGTAATCACAAAAACAAGTGCAAAAGCAATTAAATCATTCAAGTGGACGTATGCCTAGATTGCCGAACCACTATAAATTTGCGTGTGCTTGTTTTCTATCTAATTGTCTTTGTTTATCATTTACTTTCTTCATTTAATCTCCATTACTACTTTTTTGGGTGTTTGTACTAATTTTGGTTAAAATAATCACTCGATGGTTTGGTTTCTTTTGAGGGTAAAACTATAACAATAATCTATACGGTCTTAAAAGTATTGTTATATGTATGCACATATCTTGAGTTTTCAAATGCCAGACTTATGTCTGGCACATGGTTTTTGTTTTCACTAAATTTCTCGTGTACTCTTTCTAGTAGGCTGAGTAAAGAAGGTTTTACTTTAGATGCTTCAAGGCTTCAGGAGACTAGCTGGAGGCTTCCATTTATTTATCTATTTCTATTTCCATTACACTGTTATTATGTATGTATCGACATTGTGAGGACATGCAGTCATAACTTTTCAGGCTGCTGATAGTACTTAGGTTTTGTAACTTTAAAATTACTCTATATTTTAGAGTAACCATTTGTACCATCTTTTTGGATGTTGTGTATTATCGTTCTACTGTGAGATTATGATATTATGTTCTTTCTTTCTTGTTTTGTTTCTTTTTACTTTACCCTAACTATCTGTCTTTCCAGCACTTGGGTGCTCGGCACACGAATACCATGGATGTATTTAGTGTCAACGTTAGATGGCCAAAAAGTCGAATCATTAAAGAATATACATTTATTATGATTGACATATTTCAAATCCTTTATCTCATTTTATTATTTGTCTATATGTTTGTATAGTTAAATTTAAATTTTCTTACAACGAATTTGTATATGCCTAAGTTGTCCAACTACTTTTGCCATTGTTTTGGAATAAATTAAAATGTAAAAATATTTTATAATGTTGTACATAAAATTTTGTAACATTTGTATATATAAACATAAATAAACTATATTTGTTGGTTGTTTAAAATTACATTTAAAATTGATTTCTAACGTTACATAGTTACTTTCCAGAAAATGATTTTTTTTGGGTTATTGTATTCATAAAAGTAAAAATTTCCTTCTGTTCTAGAATTCATAAGTGGTCTTTTATGTAAAGCTATAAACTTTTATTTCTTACCTAAGTTAAAAGATTGAATTAAATTTGTTAGCATTAATTTAAACATATATGTTACTTAAGTTGCAATTTATGTATATTTTTTTTTGAAGCTGGGTAAAACTTTGTTGATACGGGGCCAAATTGAGCCCAAGCAAGACCAAACCCGGCCCATACATGGAGCATATAACCAAAAATATGAAGTTAAGTTAAATTTCCACTTAACTTAAATACAACAAACAGATCTGCAATGTTCCTTATCAAATGATAATTATGGCTTCTCCCTACTACTCCAAATCTCGATATCTCTTGCTTCTAGTCCCAGCTTCAACAACACCACTTGTTAAACAGCTTCTATCTCTATAAGTAGCTTTTTATCCTCTTCACTACGATTTGAATGTCCCTCTTAATCATAGCACTAATTACTTTAATGTTTTTTTGCATGCTTGAAAAATTCGCTAGTTACTTTCCTTTCGTGCATGCCAAACCGTAGAAGCTAGAACAATAACAGCAATTTTGGCCATCAGGCTTTTGTGTTTCCATCATTCAACTAGGTAAATCACTTCATCTTTTAGATCGTAGCTTTGGGAATTATTATTTGGGATGTTCTTGTATTTGTTCCAGATTGACAATAAACTAACAGTTAAAAAATAAGTTATTATGATTATCCTCCCCATAATTGCAAAAAACACACTTACTTTCATGAATAATCCCCCATTTGCATAATCTGTCTTTAGCAGGGAGCCTAAAGAGAAGACCTTTATATGTTGTTTTTAGCCTTTTAGGAACTGAAGCTCTATTCCATATAAATTGAGCCTAAATAATCTCTCTGTCTTTATGTCTCACACTGTCCCAAGCACTTTTGGAGGTAAAATCATTTCCTGTAGGCTTCTAGATCCATTTATTTTCTTGTATGTCACTTATAATAGGAGTAGCGTGGATATCTTGTCTGATTCAAAGTGCTAGACTATTAGCATCAATAATCCATTAGACATTTTGGATTAATCTGTTAAGTTGAAAATTTGCACCACCATAGGCTATATAACAATCCCATCCTAGTCTATCAACCATTTTTTGATTATTTAGCCGTGGATCATACCAAAAGCCAGTGTCATTGTCATTAGAGATTTTCCTTTGAATAACTAGCTGTCTTTCAATTCTATTTCTCAAAATAGCTTTCCATGTGCCAGATGCATTATTGTCTTCTCTTAGGATTCGAAAATTGTCTTTGGGATATTTAGATTTCATCCTCCCAGCCCACAGACCTTTACCATTTAGGATTTTCCAAGCCAATTTAGTAGCATGAGCCTTTATAAAGTCCCTGAGATTTTTCTAGCCAACTCCTCCTCTTCTTTAGGTCTGCACAGCCTTTTATAAGAAATTTTATGAAACTCCTCTTTCCATATAAAGTTTGCACAAACACTCTCTGTTTTGTCAATAGAAGCATTAGGGATTTGGAATGTTTGTAACTAAAATCTAACCATAGAAGTAATAACTATATGCAAAAGCTCTACTTTGCCTGCAAAGGACAAAGGGTTGGCACTCCAACTTTGTAGTTCTTTTTTATTTTCATTATTGATTCATCACACTCTCTGTCAGTTATAATGTTAGTATATAAAGGCACTTCTAGATACTTGATTGGTAATTGACCTTTATTAATATTTAACACTTGATAGATTTCCTCATTAGAACCACGATGTTCGCTAAAGTAAACTTTAGTTTTATGTTCATTTATCTTCAACCAACAAACTTTTCAAGTTTATCAAAAAAAAATTTAATGCCCTCAACAGCACTTTTGTTTGCGTTAATACATACTAACAAATCATCAGCATATAAGAGATGAGTGATAGTAAGCTTAACCTTGTGAATAGGCTGGCTGATTTTGTTATGATAGCACAACTCCATTTAATAGGTAAAGTATTCCATCACTAGTGCAAATAAGTAGGGGGATAATGGATCACCCTGCTTTAAACCTCTTTTACTAGAAATAAATCCTCTAGGCACACCATTTATGAATATGGAATAACTAGTAGTACAAATACATTCTTCAACAAGATTCACTATTTTCTCAAGAAAATCCCCGGCCCTCGATGTATGAATTACAAACTTTCTATTAGCTTTATCATAGGCTTTTTGCAAATCAACTTCTAAATACATCCTATTAACACCTCTCATTTTAAAATTCCTTATTTGTTCATGAGCTAATTGGGAGTTTTCAGAGATGTTATTGCCATTTATGAAAGCACTTTGACATTCGCCAATGCAATCAAGGAGGATATTCTTAATTCTATTGCAAATAATTTTGCTAAGAATTTCATATGAAGCATTACAGCATGTAATAGGTCCATAGTCCTGAATTTGAGTTGGTTTCTCTTTTTTAGGGATAAGACATATAAAAGTGTGATTCACTTCCATAATAATTTTATCTGAATCAAAAACTTGTTGATATGCTGACATCAACTTATCTTTCAGGTTATGCCAGTGGGTTTTGTAGAACTGAGAACCCAGCCCATCTGGCCCTAGGCTAGCATCGTGATGAATGGATCTGATAGCTTGCTCAATTTCCAAAATTTCAATGTTTTTGGACAGCAAGTGCCTTCCACTTTCATTAAACAAAGCTCTGGGATGAACAGTAGGTAAATTATCCTCATATACATCACCATTGTACAGTTCTGAATAATTCTGAATAGCATTATATTCCAGCTCCTTCAAATTAGACGTTGGTTCACCATTGCTGTTTAGCATGTTAAGAATGATGTTGTAATTATTCCTCAAAGACATTTTAGTATAGAAGAACTTAGAGCATTCATCCCCTTCCAACAACCATCTCTTTCTACTTTTTTCTTTTTGCTTCAATTCAGTGGATTGAATTTTGAGAGCTTCAATTAGTTTAGCTTGGACTAAGAAAAATTCTTTGTTTAATTCTTCATTCCGAGGGTCAACATCCAATGCCTGTTGAGTTAGGTCTAGAGTTTTTTGAAGGTCATCAGTGTGCTTAGAATTTCTTTCTCTAGTCCCATTCCATTCTTTTAATCTCATTTGCATGGACTTAAGAATCATTGTTGGTACAAACATATGATTTCCTTTAAATTGTTCAAGAGTTGAAAATCTACTACAAAGTTATAGTCTTACAGCTAGGCCAGAAGTTTGTGCACCTGAAAGGCTTGCCTTTGTTTTCTTTTTCAATTTGGATCAGTTCAACAAGGAGAGGATAGTGATCACTTATAGAGCTAGGGAGAATAGTTAACTTCATATTAGGGAAGAGATCAATAGCATTAGCATTAACAAGAACTCCGTTTAGTTTGCATGTTATTTTCTTGACTTCTCCACTTCTCCATGTATATTTTAGCCCAGTACGGAACACTTCTATGAGTCCAACCGCATTCACGCAATCATTAAATTTAGCAAGCCGGGATACTTTTAATGCAAATCCTCCAACTTTTTCCTCTGTTTTAAGCACAACATTGTAATCCCCTATGGTAAGCCAAGCATTCTTAATTTGTTTAGATAAAGAAATAAAATGATTCCAAAGATGATTTTTGACAGAAGCCAAATTACTTACATAACTAAATGTGATGGTGATGTGAAGGCCCCTAACATTTCTAGCTTCTACAGTAACTTGTTGATCATTAGTAGAAATAATAGCACAATTCCATATATCTGAATGCCAAGCAACAATTATTCTTCCTTTACTAGTGTTAGAATTATTATGTATAATATTCCCACTAGCACCCAAAGAATTCTTAAAAATTATTATATTATCATCAGTCATTTTATTCTCTAAAAGCCCAATAATGGTAGGCTTATATTTATTTATTAAGTTAAAGAGGTCTAGTTGTCTCTCATCATTATTTAGACCTCTCACATTCTAGCAAATTATTGTCATTTAGAGGGTGGTGCCTTATTACTCCTCAAGTTCCTAAGAGCAATGCTCTTTTGTCCATGCTTACTCTTCTTGTTATTAAACTGTTCTGTGCATGCCTAATTTGGTTTAGTGTAAGTTTCTGAATTCCCTTCACTATTTGTATCTTCATTACTAGAGTCCAATTGTATATTCTATTTTTTAAGCTCTTCTTCTATTTCGGGTACCTTCTTAATTTGAACATCCTCCAGTGGTTCCTTCTACCTCTTCCAATCATATGCCTCTAATGGCGGGGTCACCAGTTGTTGGATTGTATTTTGCTCCTCCACCTGTGGGGTTACATGCCCTATCTCAACCTGTATCTATTAGTTTGCATGGGAACTTCTTAAATTTATAGGACTATCAGTATTACTTTGATTATCTAAATCAGTAACTAGACTTATATAACTATTCTTAATACTTTCAGTTGCGCTTTTGTCTATATTAGCAGCTGGACTTATTTTCTATGTATATGTGTAGGAGTTGAACACTTATCACCCACACCACCACTCATCTGCACATGCCCATTATCCGATGATGTTTTTTGCGTACAAGTGTTATCTGTCACAACATGACTTAAACTCCTTTCTATATGCACTTCAGAAATATTAGCATTTCCTTTAACTCTCCATTCCTGCGAAATTATTTTCTCACATTGCATATCATTATAACCGAAGCACATGCATTTAGGACATTTAGGTGGAAATTCATATTCAATTTCCTGATGATATTCTTTACCCCTACCGTCTTTAGCTCTTATTTTAGTGGGAAGAGAAGAACTTGTTGTAATCCATTAAAACCCTAGCAAATCTTTGTTTCTTTATAAATTTCATCTCATCATCCATTTTAATTAGTTTACCAATTAAATTGCTAATTTTCTGATTCCTTTAGCACTCCATACCGCCAAATCAAGATTTAAGAGTGTTATCCCGCCTTTTAGCAAGGCCATGACACCAAGAACTTGACTAGAAACCAATGACGTTTCGTCTTGGAAATCGGTTATACACAGGTTCACTATGGATATCGACGAATTTTGTCCGAGTCCGGATCAAGCTACGATCGACAAGGCACGACGAGCAAAGCCATGGAAGCCAGCGTTCCAAATCTCAAGTCAATCCGAGTTCGTATGATCGAGTTAGGATCGATACAAGCTAAGGAAGATCAACTTTATTTCGTATCGATCGGTTAGGCCTCTGTTCGAATCGATCAGCTTCGTATCGATCAGAAAGCCCTAGTTCGAATCGATTAGGTTTGCATCCATCACCAGAGTCCACTTCGTATCGATCGTTCAGAGTCTACTTCGCATCCATTAACGAAGCCTTGTTCGAATCCATCAGGAGAGCCTTGTTCATATCCATCAACCCACACTGTTCGTATCCCTCAAGCCCAGTTGCTTCGTATCCATCAATAAATTCCTTGTTCATATCGATCCAGACCATGGTTATTCGTAATGATCGGGCTACCAGTGTTCGAGTCCATCTGGCTACCTCAACTTCGTATCGATCGACTGGAGTCATTTCCAATCGATACGAACAAGGCCACGCAGTTAACTTATTCCACGTGTCCTCCATCGATACGAATAGAGCTCGTTGCATCGATACGAACGAGAGACACCTTCCATCGATTCGAACAAGACAAATGCTTTGATACGAACGAGGCGAAGTTCAAGGATGACTCAGTCAACTCGGCGAAGAAAGTGGATCGATACGAAAGATGCTCGCCACGTCACCAACCGGGCACGCGCAGCCATCGATTCGAATAGAATCGAGTCGAAATGATCGAGTCGAATCAAACAGCCTACCGAAAGTCACCATTTCGTATCGATCATATCTCGAGATCTACAAGTCCAAATGCTACCAAATTTTCACAGGAGCTTACGTACATGCTAAAGAATGCCCACACCAAATTTCGACTCCATCGGACGCAATCTTAATCGATACGAAATTCGTTTGTATCGATCACGGATCAGGCCGAAACTCCACGGGCTTGGTCGCGTGGGCCCGCTCACGTGCCAGAAGAAGTCTCCCGAGATCCGAGCGAAATATCAGCCTCCTACGCCTATAAATAGACCCCCAGATCCTATAGAAAAGGGATCTTTGAATTCTCCAACGCCCAAACTCTGCCGGATTCAATTTCATACTCCATTGCCGCTGCTGTCAACGAAAATTACTGCTGTAATTCACTGTTATCTGCTGCAATCAATTGTAATCATCAATGAAACATCAATAAAGCGAACAATTTCAAAGTGGACGTAGGCAATACACCGAACCACTCTAAATTCTTCTGTTTCTATGCGTTTTTATTATTTTCCTATCTGTTTTTTTTGGAGTTTTTGTTAGATAATCCTCTTTTTCCATTTAATTTCTTTATTTTATCTCTTTAAAAACTTCCGAAGAGTGTTGTGCCCATTTTTGCTACAAACACTTTGGTGCTTTCATTGAGAAAAAACCCAATTTTTCTTCTGCTCCTTTGATCTCCTATCGATACCGGATTGCATAAATCCAAGAAGAAGATCCAGATCTCAGACCTTGAAGCCCTTTCATTCTATTCAGATTTGCATCAGATCTAGGAAAGGACTTCGTCAATTCACCATGGTAAGCACACGAACTGCTTCTACAGCTGCTGACCAAGAAGGACGGGACAGACAGAATCCCGTGCAATTGCCTCCATCCAACCAAGATGCTACCGGACCTTCAGATCCATCAGGCCCGGTTACCAGACAAGAGTTTCAGATGCTGCTTCAAGAGTTGACCCAGAGTCGGCAACAACTTACTGAACAACTGCGCGCCAACACAGAGTTGACCAACCAGCTGAATCGCTAAAGGCGCAGAAGATCTAGAAGAGATCAAGCTTCTTACTCTTCCACCGAAAGTTCAGCCTAATCTGACGATCATCACCGATCCACATGCCCACGGCTGGATGTAAGCTACACCCAGGCCATGGGACACCAGCCTGCCTTGAATCTTGGACAACCCAGAACTGGACCAACCACCAGTCATCATACCGGACCTTCATCCCGAGGAGGTGCCGCTCCTTATCATGTCACAGGCAACCTTGTTGCCACCACCACTACCGAACAAGGAGTTGATGCTAGAAATCAAGCTGATCCGAATCATCACCAACAAGATCATACTACAGAACCTTACGTCCCTGAAAACGTTGAACCAAGGAGGCGAGGTACGGACCGTCGACCGCGTCCGATCCAGACTCGCGCTGTGGAACCCGACCACACCTTGGCACAACATCCTCCAAATATCCAGATGCCGGATATATCGACGATGATTCATCAGATGATCCGTGAAAGTCAGGGTCTCACTAATGATGACTGGGGAATCTACCAGAGTCATACCCCTTTCACTGATGACATATTATATGCTGAACCACATCGGCGCTTCAGGATGCCAACTTTTCCAGTCTATGAAGGAAATTCTGATCCCAATCAACACATCCTGAAGAATGAATGGCTAATGAATGCTGCAAGAGCTGATGATGCAGTCAAGTGCCGTAGTTTCCCTATTTCCCTGGGGGCATTGCAACTATGTGGTTTACTCGTTTACCACCACGATCCATTTCTAATTTTGATCAGATGGCCACCAAGTTTATTGAACAATTCCGTATGCACGTAGCATGGCCTAAAGATGTTAATACGCTGTCTAGTGTCACACAAGCTCCCGGAGAAACACTCAGACGTTACTTGGAGCGATTTCATGCTGCGTGTGCAGAAATAAGCAATCCCAATGATAACTCTATCCTGATGGCATTAAATAAGGGGATTGATCCTGATTCCGAGTTCAGAAGTTGGTTAGCTGGGAAGCCACCTGCGTCATTGGACCGTTTCTATTCCAAGGCAGCCCAATTCTTAAGAAGGGAGGATGCGAAACATTCTAGGAAGCAGGATGACGTAGGGCCCAGCATTGAAGGAATTCAGTGTAACATCGCAGTTAAACAATCCGGCGAAAGTTCCGGAAAAAGTTCAGTTGAATGTGCAAAACAAACAGAACCAGTAGAGGGACAGTGGAAATCAAGGTAAAAAGCGAGATCAGAATCGTGGTCCAAGACGTAGAGCTCCAATGTTTGACAATTATACTCCATTGAATACGCCGTTGGAAAATGTGTATTTGCAGACCTATAATACCATGCAATACAAGAAACCTGCCCCGAAGCCATCAACGGAAAGACAGGTCCAAACAGGGAAGTTTTGTCGATTCCATGAAAGCTATGGCCATAATACAAACGAGTGTCGTCATTTACAAGATCTCATTGAAAAATTGATACGTGAACGAAAGTTGGATCAGTATGTTTTGGCGCTGCAGTCAGGAGGTGCGGGTCCATTGAATCAGAATCGTGCACCAAATCAAGAAAGGCAAGAGGAACCCGCTCGAACTGGCGGGAGATTGGTCATTAATACAATAAGTGGTGGTCCTCATCCAACAGACCAAAGCTGGAAGGAAATGGAGTCGTATGCCAACTCTATTAGGCATGCGGACTTCGAGTGTTATAGTAGTTTTGATGAAGGGGCTCCGGCCAAACAATAGAAGACGATGATTGATGACATCGTATTTAGAGACAGGGATGCCGATAAAGTCAAAGCTCCCACTATCGATCCACTGGTCATCTCAGCTCAAGTAGGTCCTGCTTGGATGAAGAGGATATTAGTTGACAGTGGAAGCTCTGTGAATATTTTGTTTAAACGAGCTTACGACCAAATGAAAATGGAAGCCAAAGATTTGAAACCTTGTCAGTCCCGAATCCATGGTTTCAATGGAAGCGCTACTATACCCACTGGAGTAGTGGAACTACCAGTGGATTTGGGAGTTGGAGAACGCCGGAGAGTGCAGATATTACAGTTCGTTGTGTTAGACATAGACTCTCCTTATAATGCTTTTTTGGGTTGACCGGCCCTCGCTGAGTTCAGGGCAGCTATTGCCCCGTGGTGTTTAACCCTGAAGTTTCCCACTGATCGTGGAGTGGGAGTCATCCAAGGAGATCAGGCTGCAGCGAGAACCTGTTACGTTGCCGAGCTGCGGGAGGCGTAGCGAAAGGAGAAAGGAAAGAGCGTAGAGGAATCTCTCTGCGTCCGTTTTGCTGATAATTGACAATTAACACCTGGGCCTAGGCCCGGGCACCCCAGCCAGTTCCAAAGGGATCTTGACCCAAGAGAAACTGAAGATGAAGGAGAATATAGAGAATGTCAAGCATCCCCGGCCGAACTGACGATCGATGTCCCAATTGACAATGATGATGATTCGAAAATGATAAAGATTGGGTCTCAGCTAAGCCAGCGAACCCAAGAGGAATTGGTTGAGTTTTTACGGGCGAACCTTGACGTATTCGCCTGGATGCATTCTGATATGTGTGGGATCTCGCTGGACATCGCGAGCCACACTCTGAATATTGACCTGTGGCATGTCCCGGTTAAACAGAAGAGGCGTGGTATGGATCCAGAGAGATCTGCCGCCCTTAAAGAAGAGGTAGAAAAGCTTAAAGCAAACGAGTTCATTCGAGATGCGCTATACCCCGAATGGGTGTCGAATCCCGTGCTCGTCCGAAAGTCAAACGGAAAATGGAGAACATGTGTCGATTACTCCGATCTGAATAAAGCTTGTCCTAAAGACAGTTTCCCGCTTCCCAAAATTGATCAGCTCGTAGACTCAACAGCTGGACATGAACTCTTATCCTTCATGGATGCATATTCTGGCTATAATCAGATACCAATGTATTTACCTGATCAAGAACATACCAGCTTCGTAACCAATCTGGGACTTTATTGCTATAAAGTTATGCCATTCGGTCTCAAGAATGCCGGGGCTACTTATCATTGGTTGGTCAATCGAATGTTTGCCAATCAAATCGGGAAAACCATGGAAGTATATGTAGACGACATGCTTGTGAAGTCACGATTTTCCACTGACCATATTAAAGACCTGGAAACTATGTTCAACATACTTCGAGAATACAGAATGAAGCTCAACCCGTTGAAATGTCATTTTGGAGTTGCATCCGGAAAATTCCTTCGGTTTATCCTTAATGCTCGAGGAATCGAAGCCAATCCTGAAAAGATCTGGGCAATCAGAAATCTTGAAACTCCGAAAACTATAAAGCAAGTCCAGAGTCTCAATGGGAAAGTAGCAGCAATGAGCAGGTTCATCTCAAAGTCCACTGACAAATGCATTCCCTTCTTCGATCTGATCCGAAAAGGGAAACGAAACTTTGAATGGACCACAAAGTGTGAGGGCGCTTTCCAAGCACTAATTCAGCATCTATCCACACCACCTATCCTATCAAAGCCCATTGATCATGAGAAGTTGTACGTTTACTTGGCGATATCAGAAAACGCTATTAGCGCTACATTAATTCGAGAAGAAGACAGGATACAGAAGCCAGTGTACTACATTAGCAAACGATTGACTGGAGCTGAGAGGAATTATCCAAAGCTGGAAAAGTTAGCTTATTGCCTTGTTATTGCATCAAGGAAGCTCCGACCGTATTTCCAGGCACATCCTATTATTGTTTATACCGACCAGCCGTTACGACAGGTCCTTACGCTGAGACGTCTGGTAGGTTACTCAAGTGGAACATCGAACTGAGTCAGTTTGATATTACTTTTACTCCAAGGCGAGCCATTCAAGGACAAGTCCTAGCTGATTTCATAGCTGAGTTTACCATTCCAGAGGACTTGCCCGAAACCAGTGAATCTCCCGAATACATCTGGAAGCTGTACACTGATGGTGCATCAAACGACCGGTGTTCGGACGCTGGTGTTGTACCTGAAACCCCCGAAGGCCGATCTATATGTTATGCTTTAAAGTTCAATTTTCATGCAACCAATAATGAAGCTGAATATGAAGCCCTCTTAGCTGGGCTAAAACTTGCCAGAGGTTTGAGAATTATCACTGTGGAAATTTATTGTGATTCACAATTAGTTGTGTGCCAGGTTCGGGGAGAATATCAAGCGAGAGATCGAAGGCTGGCTGCCTACTTAGCTCGAGTGCAGGAAGTACTGGATCAGTTTGAATATTATGCCATTTATTGTATACCTCGAGAACGTAATCAAAAAGCCGATTCATTAGCAAAGTTAGCCAGTACAGGTGAAGCTCAGCAAATAGGACTCGTTCCCGTAGAAACGTTAACTTCCCCAAGCATTGACCGGGGCAGAAGCAGATTGGGTATGTGAAACTGTTCCTGACAAGGAGTCGTGGATGACTCCATTCAGAAATTACCTTGAGCACGGAACCCTGCCAGAGCACAGAAGTGAAAAGAGACAAGTCCTTCGGAAGGCCTCACGATTCACCATCCAGAATGGAATTATGTACAGAAGAGGGTACTCAGTTCCTTTACTCCGGTGTATCGCTTACGATGAAATTAAAAGAGTATTACACGATGTACACGAGGGAGAATGTGGCGATCACACCGGGGGGCAAGCACTAGCCAAGAAAATACTTCGATACGGATACTATTGGCCGACTGTGAATCGCGATGCGTCAGATTATGCAAAGAAATGTGATAAATGCCAAAAGAATGCCCAAATTCCTAGAGCCCCACCTACCGAGATAACGCAAATGGTCAGCCCATGGTCGTTCACAATGTGGGGCATCGACATCATTGGTACTCTACCTCTAGCAAAAGGTGGTGCGAAATACGCCATTGTCGTAGTTGATTACTTTACAAAGTGGGCTGAAGCTGAAGCCCTTACTACCATAACAACAAAAAAAGTGATCAACTTTGTAGTCCGCAACATTATATGTCGATTCGGTCTCCCACACACCATCATTACTAATAATGGAACCCAATTCGACAGTGTTGAATTTAAAGATTTCTACAAATGATTTCACATTCAAAAGAAATTCTCTACAGTTGCACACCCTCAAGAAAACAGACAAGTCGAAGCGGTCAATAAAGTTATAAAGTCCATTCTGAAAAAACGACTGGAAAAGGTCGGGTGCAAGTGGGTCGATGAACTTCCTATGGCCTTATGGGCTTACCGAACAACCCACAAATCCACGACCGGTCACACTCCATTCTCTCTCTCTTATGGTTCGGAAGCCGTTATTCCAGTCGAGCTAGAAGTACCTTCTCATAGTGTGACATACTATGACCCAAAGACAAATGCTATATTGCTTGCTGAATCTCTCGATTTACTAGATGAGAAGCGTGAAGAGGCTGATTTGAGGGCAGCCGCATATCGAAATTGAGTCGCCCGATTGTACAACGCCAAGGTCTGCCCGCGAACCTTTGAACTAGGCGATCTCGTCCTGAAAAGAATCTATCTGGTTCCTTCGCACATGAAGCCGACATGGGAAGGACCGTATGTTATTGAACGAAGGCTTGGAGATGGCACGTTCAAGTTATCGACCGTTGACGGTCTTACTCTGCCAAGAGCCTGGAATAGCAAGAGTCTTCGTCGCTACTACACATGACAGGCTATGTTTATTCATTTAGTTTATTTTTCATTTTGCAATTTGTTTCTGCATTTCGAAATTAGAATTTGTAATAAGGCAACTGACTTTGCCATATTTTCTTATTTCAGCAATAAAATGCAATCTCTTTGAGCCAGAGCTGTGATTTACTTGAAATACTTCATATGAACATCACCATGCACAGAGAGCTAAGTTTCACCATACGGTGGAATTTATTCAAATAGGGAGTGATTGTGATGCAACCGGTCACTCACTAAGTGAAACCCATGCTCGGGGACAAGCCATCACACAAAAGTCAAAAAAGGATTGATACACGACAATCCTTCACTTAACTCTAGATTCCCAAAGTGCGAACTGGAGTATAAAAATACGTCTACGAAGAGGGTGGATCCGTCCGCCTAACGACTTCGTCTGTATCCGAACCAAGTCTGAGGAGGGTGGACCTGTCCACCTAACGACCTCACTTGTTGACTCAGGGTGGATGTGATCCGACTATCCACGATCCTGATACGCCTTTCTTTCCCAAAGTGCGAACGAAACCCAAAACGTATAGCAGATGTGACCGACCGTTTGTTTACCAACTCCGAACTCCCAGAGTGCGAGTCGTAAACATTAACTCCGAATTCCCAGAGTGCGAAATGGAGTATAAACACTAACTCCAAATTCCCAGAGTGCGAATTGGAGTGTAAACGCTAACTCCGAATTCCCAGAGTGCGAAACGGAGTATAAACACTAACTCCAAATTCCCAGAGTGCGAATTGGAGTGTAAATGCCAACTCCGAATTCCCAGAGTGCGAAACGGAGTAAAAACACTAACTCCAAATTCCCAGAGTGCGAATTGGAGTGTAAACGTCAACTCCGAACTCCCAGAGTGCGAGTCGGAGTATAAACATCGACTCCAAGTCCCCAGAGCGCGGACATATGATCAAAGCTAAAATCGGCGTAACCGATCGCCAGTGAACAATTGAAAGTCCCCGGAGTGCGGATATGATCGTCGATAATTAAGCAAGTGAGGTTGGACCACTTAATCTCTACCTGTCTCAAACATCCGTTCAACGGCACTAGACCCAACGTGTTATAAGTAAGATGCAATCGCTGGCTGATGTTCAACAACTCATCCCCAAGACTGGGGGGCAGGAATTAAGCACCGACCATTGACTGAAGCAGTGCAATGGCAGAATTCGACTCGCTTCCCAGTCGTGAACCGTGTTCGCAATTTATGGACCTAGCGAATAAAAACAAACTTGGTTCAAAATCTGAAACTTCACAAGTTCACTTCAAATATTGAAACATTTAGACAAATACACAATAACTGAAAAGAAGCCAAAAAAGAAAAGTTTCATTTCTACTATTTGTAAAGAAGATTCAAGTACAAGTTTGTTCCAAAAAATCCTACTAGCGGGGGCCGAACCCGCATCTATACACGGCCAACAAAATGAAAATCAAAATAAACCGAGTAGGCATGTCTAATCTCTTCTTCCTCGGTTTCCTTTTCGGTGTAGACCCGCTAGAGCCGCCACTACCTTTCCTCTTTGAGCCTTTGCTTTTCGGTGGTCGGTCTCCAGGCGGGGGCATGATCTCAACATCCTCCTCCGAGCTCGAATGAATAGGGATGCTTCCTGCGGGCGGAGTCGGAGGAACATGATCTAGAGTAGAAGGTGGAATGGGCACACTGGTGTCGAAAACTGTACCACTAGGAGATATCATTCTGAGCGGAGCTGGACCAGATGCTACCATCCCACCTCCAAAATTACGACCATGAGCCGCTGCTTCCATCTCAGCGTCGATTTCGGCCAATATCTCATCTTCAGTGATTGCTCGAGCCTCGCTGGGAGCATCAATAGTTGGCATTGAAGAGCCTGAAGCAGGAGCGCTTCCACCCATAACAAACGGCAGGTCCGTAGAAGGGTCGCTATGACGACCAAAGAGTTCCTCCATCATATGCTCATCAAAGATGAGCGTGCTTCCCTGCAGTTCATCAAACGATGCAGTTGTGGTTACAGTGGTCGCTTTGGTAACGATGGCCTCCTGTATGTGATGTAATTCTTGAGTGACAGGAGGCGCGACCGGTGCAGCATCGATCACTGGACAAAAAATAAGATAACTGTTAGAACTTAATATGAGTGACGATTCCGACTTAAGAAAGATGTATGGAATGTTCAGAATACCTTCCTCAGTTTGGCCTGAAGACGGCTGAACGACTTCAGCAACTTGCTCTGTAGCCGGAGACATCTGCGGTTGATCCGGATTGTAGGAAGAAACAGCTTGGGGATCAACCGTAGGCACGGGTTCAGGCTGGGTTGACACGGGAAGTTCAAGACTCACGTCGTGGTGTTCAACCCCAGAGCTTTCTCCTATTTCCAGGTGTTGGGTGCCGAGTCTCTCCTTCTCATAAGAAATCATTGACTCATGAAGAATCCTCCTTTCATCTTCATTTAGTAGACGATTCTCGAGTTCAAATTCATCAACAGACTCACCCAGATGCACCGTCTTCTCCTCCTCAACTAATCGGCCTCAGGCATTATATAGATGTGCCGGGTAATCATCGAGCTAGGCTAGACCCCTGTGCCTCAGCACGTTGGCGTTGTAAACAACGAGAAGATCTTCAATGTCGGCTTCTAACCTGGACTCAGCCGATCTCACATTCTCCTCGACCTCAGTCTCCACTTTGCGGACTTTGGCCACAGCTGCATCCCGTTCGCCCCGGAGCAGAACAGCCTGTTCGCACGCCTCCTGGGCTGCGTTGTTTGCATCGTCCCTTTCCTTGGCCATGTCGGAGAATTTGGCCTTAAGATCGTTGAGTTCCTTGACCGCCGCTTCCCGTTCGGCGGTGACTGTAGTATTTCGGTAGCCCATCTCCTCCACCAAGGCAACGTGTGTCTGCCTCAACCTATCCATCGCCACAGTCGCTACATCAGCTTTCTTGGTGGCATCAATTTTAGATTTCCGAGCAGACGCTGCCTCGTTATTGAGCACTTGTATGATTCGGTCTTTTTGAGCGAGGTCGGATTCCATCTTCTCGATTGCTTTAGCCCGCTCAAAGGCCACCTTTGAAGCTTTCTCTGCCGCCTTCACCCACTCTTTGTACTGGGAGTATATATCATGGATGTAACCATGCATCGTATTTTCGACTTCCGAGGGGATCCTCTTCAAGTGAGGAGGAAAGACATAGCCATCGAAGCATATGTTTGGGAACTCTTTCCTCATCTAAGCGAGTTTAATAGCCCCTTCCCCAGTGGGCTCAGTTATGGCCTTCTCTGCAACTATGGGGGCCGTAGTATCAGCTTGCCGGCGATGAGTTTCAGACCTGGAAATTTGAGAAGACGGTTTGTGTCTTGGAGGCTCTGGTGGATGTGAAACATGAACAGGAAGTGGAGATGGAATTGTAGGAGGTGGCGAACGGGACCTAGATCGGTGTCTATAGTCTATGTCCCTATCCCGTTCGTATCTGTCCTGATAAGAGTACCCGCGATCGCGGTCTTTATCCGAGTCTCTCCTGCGAGAGTCATAATAAGAAGAAGAAGATTTCCGAGCCAAGCTAAGGCTACCAAGCATTGATCCTCTCTTGGACATCGTACCTGTGAATGAGAAACGAAGGAAAAGTTAGTGATCTCATGGGTTGGACGATTTACAGGTATGAATCATGTAGTGCAGTGAAGTGTATGTATGTGCAACCCCCCGACCAACCGGAAATGTCGGCCGCACTCATAGCAAGCGACCCGCTCAGCTCAAGAGCATTGTCAAGCTCCTCCATCCCGATGTCGTGTTGAAACGACACATAATCCGGAATCGGGATATCAGCAAGCCCTTCGAAAGGATTCTCTACTTGCGGGGGAGAAGCCTTCGAAATTCTAATTCCCGGCACAGTCAAAGATATGACCACAGATTTCAATCTCATGGATTTAGAATGCTTATGAGCAACTGCCTTTCCTTTTCTCCTTCCTCCCGAGTCTTGGAAACTGCCGGAAGGCCCAGCTATAAGTTCATCGTCGGTGGGCGTTCTCTCCCTCCGGATCAATCACTTCGGTTATCACGACACCGGGCGTTTTGCGCTTCACCCGCTTCTTCGAAACCATTCTAAGTGTCCCTTCCAGCCTTATGCTTTGTCTCCGTTCAATCAACCCGACAATTCTCAAATTTCTGTCGGTTAGAACCAAGTCAATGTGCCTCTCTTCACCCAGAACCGCTTGGAGTATCCAAACTAGCTCTCTGAAATATCCACCATCGGGTCATGAGATTGTGGTTGTAAAGGAAGAGAAGTATGTTAGTTTTGAGGTCGATTATTATTATCTCGATAATTCATGAGAAAGATTGCAACACTTACGTCTATCCAACCATCGCCTAGCGAATCCAGAGGGGCACCGAACGTAGAACCATTCGGTTTTAAAGTAACTCAGCCTTCCCCAGGACCCAGTTAATATTTGACAGTTCCTAACCGCTTCCAAGAATGTGAAAGAAGGGTTGTCTCCGCGGCTCTTAATGTTGAAGAGATATCTAATCTCAATCGGCTTTGGCGGTCGAAAGAGAATTTCCATAAACATAATGAAAGTGCTATTCAACAAGGCGTATCCGTTGGGGTGTAGCAGGGACGGGAGATTCCGAGGAATGACAGCATTTCCCTTATGTACTGATTAAATGGAGGAAGTGTCCCCGCCGTGCAAGCATGACGATTGAAAGCAGTAAACCCCTCTGGGGGAGCATGTGGCCTATCATTTGGCCCTGGCAGTAACACGTCGTCAAGCGACAAACCATGCCTTAAACAAATCCGTCCTAGCATATCTTCGGGGATGCCGAACGGCACAGAATCTTGTGGATTGAAAATGAACCGGGCGCCAGGAAACTCATCCGGGGCTGGATCTATAACTTCGGCTTCGATGGCCGGTATCTTGATAGTTAAAGGAATTGAACTTGGAAGTTCCTGCTGTTGCGAACTTGAAGGTTCCATGACTAACTAGCTTATGAAAAATCATTGTTAAACAGACAATAAACCTGTGCATCCCGCAGTGTGAAGTGTGTGAATATGTTGTGTAGTGCAGTGCTGTATATTACTTGAAAAATTCCACAGAGTTAAGGAAAGCATGTAAACGACAAGACTTCAAAATTCAGTCGGAACGACCGTCATCGCTGACCGTCACAACCGTGCCATCCAGTTATTAGCGATCAATCCAAGTCAGAGTTTGTTAAGTTATAGTTCCATCGACGAGCTTCGATAGGCAGTTAAATATGTAGGGTAATAGTTAAGTCCAAATATGCAAGAATGAAGCTCATCGGAAATCATGCTATAGGTTATTCAAGGTTTCGTATCCATCAAGATCCCGGTTCGTATCAGTCGTCAGGAATTTGCTTCGAATTGATCGTCAGTGTCCGGTTTCGTATCGATCAAGGTCAAAGGCTTCGAATCGATCATGGACGATTGGGTTCGTGTCAGCCAGGGGAGCCCCGGCTTCGTATCGATCACATTCACTCGATGCATTTTGTATCGATCGAAGGTGTATTTTTCGAATCGATCTAAAGCCAAGGACTTCGACTCGATCACTGGCCTAGTTTTCGCATCGATCGTTGGAGATAGAATTTCGTATCGATCGTACATGACGAGTCTACGCAACAATCAATGCGGATCGACACGAAAAGAAGATCAAGCCATCCTCCTCCACACTCTTTCTTCCCCAGATCGATTCGAGCTCCATTTTTCTCCTTCCTCGACCTCGCACAATATCTACTTCCCCAGACAACGTTTAGACATGAAATCGAATGGAATGGCATGAGAATTTAAGTCTCGTCATTTTAGAACTGAGTTTCTTCAATTGATTACCTGATTTCGATAACTGGTTGAAGGGATTAAAGGTTTTGATTCAATTCGAAGGCAAAGAGCAGTTTTTTCTCTTAGTCTCTGGAGCGATACAAAAGCGAAGACGAAGTAAAAAGTAAAAAGTGAAAAACGACTAAGTCCACAGTATTTATATGGACTTGAATGTGAATGGAAGAAACGACTCGCCTCCCAGTGGATTCGACCGGTTACAAAATGTTACCATAGGATCGATTTGAACGAACTATTCGTATCCATCCATTCGATTTTCATCAATACGAAATCTGTAACAGGGATTTTTCTGAGTCACCAAGGTCCATCGATACGAGACTATTGTTCGTATCCACTGCTTCCGACCCCATCCACAATCCATCGACACGAAATCCTTGTTCGTATCGATCATTTTCAACTCCTTCCCCAGAGCATCGATACGAACGATCAGTTCGAATCCATCAAATCACAGCTCCCAGAAGCCAATACCCATCGATACGAATTGTCTATTCGTATCCAATGACACCAGATCCATCGATTCGAAATATACAACAAGGGCTATTCTGAAGGCATCGAACTCCATCGATACGAATGAACTCTTTGTATCCATCGAACCTCAAATCCATCGATTCAAAATGTTCATTACGTATCCATCCATGCGATGCATATTGATGCAAAGATAACGTTCCAACCTTTTACATCGATTCAGGAGAGGATCGATACGAAGGAACATTCAAAAACAACCATCGAGCGTTGTTACAATTCGAATTTCACATCGGTTCAGGAGAGGATCGATACAGAATTTGATAGAGATAAACTGACAACGACTCGTGAATGTGCAAACGTCAATGAGAGTCAGATTAACATATATGCATATATGTTGGACTAATATTCAATTTTCCAAATTTATAGGAATTGGAAACTTATCTGATAACGATTACAACGACAAACAGCTAATCGCTGTCAAGCACAATGCAGGGTACAACAGTTGACAATCAACGGTTCACACTACCGAGAAAATCAGTAAAAGATTACGACTTTCAGCGAAAAGATGATGACTGTTCAGAATGAAGATTGTAGCATTTCAAAGCCATGTTTCCACAAGACGTACTTTGGGGGGCAAATGTTATCCCGCCTTTTGGCAAGGCCGTGACACCAAGAACTTGACTAGAAACCAATGACGTTTCGTCTTGGAAATCAGTTATACGTAGGTTCACTATGGATATCGATGAATTTTGTCCGAGTCCGGATCAAGCTACGATCGACAAGGCACGACGAGCAAAGCCATGGAAGCCAGCGTTCCAAATCTCAAGTCAATCCGAGTTCGTATGATCGAGTTAGGATCGATACAAGCTAAGGAAGATCAACTCTATTTCGTATCGATCGACTAGGCCTCTGTTCGAATCGATCAGCTTCGTATCGATCAGAAAGCCCAAGTTCGAATCGATCAGGTTCGCATCCATCACCAGAGTCCACTTCGTATCGATCGTCCAGAGTCTACTTCGCATCCATCAACGAAGCCTTGTTCGAATCCATCAGGAGAGCCTTGTTCGTATCCATCAACCCACACTGTTCGTATCCCTCAAGCCCAGTTGCTTCGTATCCATCAATAAATTCCTTGTTCGTATCGATCCAGACCATGGTTATTCGTATCGATCGGGCTACTAGTGTTCGAGTCCATCTGGCCACGTCAACTTCGTATTGATCGATTGGAGTCATTTCCAATCGATACGAACAAGGCCACGCAGTTAACTTATTCCACGTGTCCTCCATCGATACGAACAAAGCTCGTTGCATCGATACGAACGAGAGACACCTTCCATCGATTCGAACAAGACAAATGCTTCGATACGAACGAGGCGAAGTTCAAGGATGACTTGGTCAACTCAGCGAAGAAAGTGGACCAATACGAAAGATGCTCGCCACGTCACCGCCTGGGCACGCGCAGCCATCGATTCGAACAGAATCGAGTCGAACCAAACAGCCTACCGAAAGTCACCATTTTGTATCGATCATATCTCGAGATCTACAAGTCCAAATGCTACCAAATTTTCACAGGAGCTTACGTACATGCTAAAGAATGCCCACACCAAATTTCGACTCCATCAGACACAATCTTGATCGGTATGAAATTCGTTCGTATTGATCACGGATCGGCCCGAAACTCCACGGGCTCGGTTGCGTGGGCCCGCTCACGTGCCAGAAGAAGTCTCCCGAGATCCGGGCGAAATATCAGCCTCCTATGCCTATAAATAGACCTCCAAAGCCTACAGAAAAGGGATCTTTCAATTCTCCAACGCCCAGACTCTGCCGGATTCAATTCCATACCCCATTGCCGCTGTTGTCAACGAAAATTACTGCTGTAATTCATTGTTATCTGCTGTAATGATGCAGCGCGAGATAGAGAGGAACGAGTTACCTTAAGTCGCGTACCTTAAAATCGCGTTTCCCTGAATCGCGATGCCTTGGATCGCAAACGACAGAACCCTATGTCGCGAAGAAGAAGGTCGCTAAGTCGCGAATGAGAAATTCCATTATACCTTATGCTGCTTCTTCCAGTAGGTTGCGAAGCTAAATTAAGTCATAGGTCGCTCCTCCTCCTTAAGTCGCGAACATCTTCGCTCCAGCTAAGTCGCGAAGCTACTGAAGCTCTTTATGTCGCGAACGACCTTCCAGTTAGGTCGCAAAGAAGCTTAGGTCGCGAAGAAGCTTAGGTCGCTTAGAATTTCCTATACCGCTTATTGCTAGGTCGCGACGCTTATGGCGTTCAAGATGTTAAGTCGCGAAGAAGCTTAAGTCGCTGCCGATTTCTTGTGTCGTTTCTTTTAAGTCGCATTGTTTTGTTAAGTCGTTTGCGATGTATATTGTTAAGTCGTTTGTTGTTTTGTGTAACTCGTGTCTTGTTAAGTCGGGTATGTTGATAAGTCGTAAGTTGTATTGTTTAGGTCGTTGCTGTTGATTTTTAAGTCGCGTGCGGCTATGTGTTTTGTAAGTCGTTGTACTGTTTGTGTTGTAACTTGTTAAGTCGGGTGTGTTGTATTTTCCCTATAAATAGGGATGTGTTGTCATTTGTAAAGGGAGTTGATTTTGAATAAAATTTGGTTTGTGATTTGTGCCACCATTAAAATTGGAAGTTGAGTGTTATCTCCTTTCTCCATCTTCGGATATTCGAGTGCGCTCGAATCAACGAACTTGAAGCCGATTCACGGAATCTCGTGCGCGAGATCAACGTCGAAGAATCGTAGATCTTCTAACGCGGTATCATGCGCGATCAACGTGTTGAAGATAGCTAGAATCCGGTATATCGAGAGATCAACGGATTTGGGCACTTGGGTATCTTCAATCCATCGATTCATTTTGTTCCATCGATTCATTTTCCACGAATTCATCAATTCGTGAGTTATTTGATCCTGTAGGCTGCGTCATTTGGTATCAAAGCGAGGAAACGAACTTTTCCAAGTTCGTTGGATTTCAAATTTGCGTGATTTGAAGTTTGTGGAATTCGAATGTGAGTTTTCTTGTCCTTTTGTGTTTGTGAAGATTCAAACAAGTTGGAAGTTTTGATTCTAAAAGTTTTGGATCGAAGTGGGAAAGTTGTACAGAGCTTGAAATGCTTGTTGGGAGCTAGAAGTTTACATCTTTTCGTATTTGAGCTAGAAGCGAGCTTGTTCAAGTTTGTGCGAGATTTGTTCAAGTCGTGAGCTAGGAGACGAACTTATCCAAGTTCGTTAGGCGTCAATTTTGAGATTTGAAGTTTTTGGAGTTCGAATTGAGTTGTTTGTTCATTTGGGTGTTCGTGAGACTTCAAACAAGTTGAGGAGTTTTGATTCGAGAATTTTTGGATCAAAGTGAAGTTTGTGTTTAGATCTGTTGAAGATTTGATCATGCCTCCGAGACGTGTTAACCGTCATCATAATGTTGCAGATTTGTATGGGAGTGAAGATCCTGAACAGATGGAACAACGTATCGATGAAAGGTTCAATAAGGGTTTCGAGAGAGTGGAGAGAATGATGTCTGACAAGAATCGAAATCAAAGGAGAGTGTTGCCACATTATGATAGGGAAAGAAGAGAACCATCTTTGTCGATAAATCGAGATCGTGGATTTCGAGACAATCATGATTATCGGAATGAAGAAAGAAGAGCTTATCGTGGTTACGAGCATGAGCCATATTGTGATTATGAAAGATTTCGAGTAGAGGAAAGAAGAAGTAGAGAGGACGCGCATGGACATAGAAGAGTCAATGTTCAGAATCAACATCGAAGCTCATCTAATTTTGAAGAAGATAGTTATGGTAATAGTGTTCACTTTCGATATCCAGGTCAAGGGAAAAATCGATATAGGAATGTTGAAGAGAATGGTCATACACGGGAGTCAAGGATGGACACAGAAATTCCAGAATTCCGAGGTGGTCTACATGCAGAGGAATTCTTTGATTGGTTATCAAAGGTTGAAAAGATTTTTAAACTCAACAACGTGCCTGAAGATCGTCAAGTTAAGTTAGTTGCTACAAGATTGAGAGGAAGAGCTATAAATTGGTGGCAACAAACTAAATCAACCAGAGAGAGAATGAGGAAATCCAAAGTTGTCACGTGGGATAAGATGAAAAGGATGATGAAGGAAAATTTCTTACCCTACAATTATCAAGCTCGTATGAACCAAAAGTTGCAGAAGTTGAGTTAAGGAAGTCAAGGAAAGGGTGTGGTTACAAGCCCCAGCAATCAGAATAAAGGTGTTAATTGCAGTATAAATGTTTCTAAGAGAGTCAACGAACCAGTTGTACATAGAATCACTAAGACAAATGACGATGACCGAATTAGGCGCTATCATTATCAGGAGTTTGACCATAGAAGTATTGAATGTACGGAGTCCAAGAAGAAAAACTTAGTTGAAGAAGAATGCGAAAACGAGGATGTGGATGATTCTACTGAAAGCGAGTTGGAAAAGGAAGAGGAACTGACTAGTCCATTATCTTTCAGCGAAAGTGTTGAAGAAGCGGAAGGTAGTGCTGAATCATTGGTTAGGTATGAGGCAAGTGAAGAGCTTAAAACTCCTGAGGAGGTTAAACCAATGTTAGAAGAATTTGAAGAGGTCGGTCCTACGGAATCGTTCGAAGAATTACCACCAAAGTTTGACAACGAAGATGAATAGGTCGAGTTAGAGAACGATGAATGTAATTTGTTGATGGGATTTTATTCGACGTCAAAGTATGTGGATGTAGAAGTTGATTACTCTTCACTGCCAAAGATTGATGTCGATAGTATGGGAGAAGAAATTGTGTTCGGAGTTGAGGGAAATAACTTGATGATGGAAGATTCTTGTTTAACACCTGAGCTTATGGATGAGAGCCAGCCAAGTGTAAATTCCTTAGTTTTCGAGAAGCCCGAACAAAGTGAAAGTGAAACAAAAGAGAAGGAAGAATCAGATAGTTTATTATCTTTAAAAGAGTTCGTCAATAAAATGAAAGATAGTGATGAATTATCAATGTTGATTGAATCTGGAGAAAGTTCTGATTTTGAGAATCCTAAAGAGGTTGAAGTATTTGAAGAGTTTGAAGATGAGGTTTCTGAGGAACTGCCTGAAGAAACTAGTCTTGTATTTTTGGAAGAGTCTGTTGAAAAAGGTGAAAAATAGTAATGAATCGTTTGTGTTGACCGGGCAAGGAACGAGTAAAGATCTTGAGGTTTTTGAGGAAGTTGGATCAGAATTCGACGAGTCTGAAGTCGAATATCCTGAGGAATTACCCGAAGAGTTACCACCACTATAGGACATTCAACATCAAACTGAACTAGTACCAGATGCTATTTTACTGCGGGGATTGTATGATCTTGTGAATCTGAAAGAACAGGAAGAGTGGAAAAGATAGGAGGAAGAGAATGATTGTCAGTTGGAGTTGCCTGATCATGTCCATACTGCTGACATTGTCAACATCAACTGCTTGGAACCGTTTCATGAAAATAAACATGTCAAAGAAGAAGCGAGTGGGAATTCATTTCAATCAGGGGAAATTGTTGCAACCTATCAAGGGAAGATTCTAAATGATGATACACCTGAACGAGATAAGGAAAGACAAGAATCTAGGCATGAGTCATCACACTCCTTCAGTCGTTACTTCCTAAGTCGCTCCGCGATTTTAAAATTCCTTATATCGTATCGCATTTTCGTCATGATTTGGTTCTATATCACACCTTCCTATTGGCACAAGCATCATGATGTCATCTCCCTCGGATCACTTCCTTATGCCGCCTGCCTAATGCCACGTCTGCCTATTGCCACACGTTCCTTATGTCGAGCCGCATCTTCAAAGGGTCAAGACAAGATCAATCTCAAGAGTGGTTATCACCTGAGACGCATCAGACCAGATAATGAATGGAAGATAGTGTCTCGAAGAAGAAAAAAGCGTGAATTCGGGACGAATTCTTTTCAACCAGGGGAGGATGATGCAGCGCGAGATAGAGAGGAACGAGTTACCTTAAGTCGCGTACCTTAAAATCGCGTTTCCCTAAATCGCGATGCCCTGGATCGCTAACGACAGAACCCTATGTCGCGAAGAAGAAGGTCGCTAAGTCGCGAATGAGAAATTCCATTATACCTTATGCCGCTTCTTCCAGTAGGTCGCGAAGCTAAATTAAGTCGTAGGTCGCTCCTCCTCCTTAAGTCGCGAACATCTTCGCTCCAGCTAAGTCACGAAGCTACTGAAGCTCTTTATGTCGCGAACGACCTTCCAGTTAGGTCGCAAAGAAGCTTAGGTCGCGAAGACGCTTAGGTCGCGAAGAAGCTTAGGTCGCTCAGAATTTCCTATACCGCTGATTGCTAGGTCGCGAAGCTTATGGCGGTCAAGATGTTAAGTCGCGAAGAAGCTTAAGTCGCTGCCGATTTCTTGTGTCGTTTCTTTTAAGTTGCATTGTTTTGTTAAGTCATTTGCGATGTATATTGTTAAGTCGTTTGTTGTTTTGTGTAACTCGTGTCTTGTTAAGTCGGGTATGTTGATAAGTCATAAGTCGTATTGTTTAGGTCGTTGCTGTTGATTTTTAAGTCGCGTGCGGCTGTGTGTTTTGTAAGTCATTGTACTGTTTCTGTTGTAACTTGTTAAGTCGGGTGTGTTGTATTTTCCCTATAAATAGGGATGTGTTGTCATTTGTAAAGGGAGTTGATTTTGAATAAAATTTGGTTTGTGCTTTGTGCCACCATTAAAATTGGAAGTTGAGTGTTATCTCCTTTCTCCATCTTCGGATATTCGAGTGCGCTCGAATCAACGAACTTGAAGCCGATTCACGGAATCTCGTGCGCGAGATCAACGTCGAAGAATCATAGATCTTCTAACGCGGTATCGTGCGCGATCAACGTGTTGAAGATAGCTAGAATCCGGTATCTCGAGAGATCAACGGATTTGGGCACTTGGGTATCTTCAATCCATCGATTCATTTTGTTCCATCGATTCATTTTCCACGAATTCATCAATTCGTGAGTTATTTGATCCTGTAGGCTGTGTCATGTAACCTGCTGCAATCAATTGTAATCATCAAGGAAACATCAATAAAGCGAACAATTTCATAGTGGACGTAGGAAATACGCCGAACCACTCTAAATTCTTGTGTTTCTGTGCGTTTTTATTATTTTCCTATCTGTTTTTTTTGGAGTTTTTGTTAGATAATCATCTTTTTCCATTTAATTTCTTCATTTTATCTCTTCAAAAACTTCTGAAGAGTGTTGTGCCCATTTTTGGTACAAACAAAGAGTCTAATCCAAATTGGGTGCGATATCAACATATCACGTTCTAATTTCAGATTAGCTTCCCATCTCTTAATAAACAAGAGTCATTCATAAACCATAGACCATTATTAATGATTTTTTGACAATCCTTCTCCAATTCAAATTTGACTATATGGAAACCATTTTCTCTAGCATAGATATTCCATTTTCCTTCAGGTTTCCACTCCCGCTTTATGTAGGCATTGAAATGAATATAATAGGGACTTTTGCCAGCAAGGTAAATGTAGATCAAATTCTTCCACACAATTTCCTCTTCAACATAATCTTCTTCATCTACAGCCGCATATTCTCCATCTTCATCATTCGCTTTATCTTAAAACTTGACGTTTTCATCAATCTGAGATTTGCAATTTAGATACATACATACATACATACATATTTGTGCGTGTGTGTGTTATTTTGAACTTAATACATAATGTGCAATTATTTATACATATAGGTATAAATGTGTTTATGTTATTTTAACTTAAATCAAAATGGACTTTGTGAAACTGTAAACTTTATTTTCAAACTCCTCCTTAGTTCAAATTATTGTTGTAATTGATTAATTCTTGATTTGGAAAACTTATAATATAGGGAAACTTATTTGACATTCATATATGTAAGCTTATCTATTATTATACATGTATATTTTGTTAGTCAAAAACTTGGATAACAAAGGCATGTGTAAATTCAGTTATAAATGCCATTTAATATGTAATTTAATCTAATTAAACAGAGAGAAATGAAATGTTTCTCTCTTTACTTTTATAGCTCATCTTCCCTTAGTTAATTATATAGGTTAAGAGAAAGAAATAAAAGGTTTCTTTCTTTAAAAAATTTACATGTCTAGTTACACAAATATACACTGCTTATATGCTGCACTTATACTTCACATATATGAATGCATTTGACACATTCATTATATTACATACAAATTTAAATTAAAAATTTAAACTTCATTTTAATTAAATTAAATAAAATATGATTTTGTTTAAAAATTCATTAGATTGGATCTAATCTTTTAGACTTTACAAGGCCAATATATCCATAATAGGAAAATTTTGAAATCTACATATTTCCCTAGTTTCGACCGGCATGGTTCCTTTGGTATCAAAGCCAAATAGTCTATGCGATCTAAATTAGCCATGTTATGGCTAACCAATTAAGCTTACTAATTTAGTAGGATGTCTAGAGAGGTAGTGTCTAGGCTTGGGTTGCCCCTAATAGAAAAGACCCAAGTTGAACTGGGCCTTGGGCTAATTTTCAAAATTGTTTTGAAAATTAAAAATGAAATTTTAAATTTAAAAGTTTAATTTAAAATAAAAAACATTATAAATGTTATAATGTGAATTCAAAATTGTCTTAAAACTAAAATAAGAAATTTTTAAATTAAAATAAGAATTACATCATAAATAAATGTTATAATATGATTTTCAAAGTTGGCTTTGAAAACAATGTAAATTGTAAATGTGATAATATATTTTTCAAAAGTGCTTTGAAAATATAATAAACATATTTCAAATTTTTTAATACTTATTAATAAGATTAATAAAATAAATAAATAAATTAAATATTTAATTAATTAAAGTATATACATGTACAATATACATAAACATACATACATACATACATATATAAATATATATATCTGTGTATGTGTTACATTGTCTTGAATTGTTTAAGATGATATAAGTACATATGTATATACATAAGAAAATTTTGAAATTAATATTTAATTTAATTGTCTAATTAAATAAGTTAATTAACAAATAATAAAATACATGCATACATATATACGCATATAGATATATGTTTATAACCATAAATGTTATGGTATACATATTCAATTAAAATGTTTAGTGAATAACATAAAATTAATTAAAATGTTATTTAATTAAATAAGATTTAATTAACGTAATGTACAGAAGATTACTATATAAGTTAATTAAATTATAAAAGTTATAATAATTAAACTTATATAATATGGATGTATAAAATCAAGTGGGATAGGAAAAAACCCCAAATAGACTTGAGGGATAAACATATGCATATAATATGTATACCGTGATTTCTGATGCATCCGACACTTGAATCACGAGGGTATTTCATAAGAAATACATTATTCCATAAGTTGATATCACTCAATATAATATATTAAAGATTATGAATCTTTAATATAAAGTTGTCCTCCACCATTTATATATTGATAGATTGTTCGCATACTCTCTAGTTATTGATATTCCTCAAGCTAGAGATGTTATGTGTAGCACTATTAGTATATTTACTAGACGAGGTAAGATAAATGCACATATTTTGTTGATATTCCTCAAAGTATGTGCGTTATACTTAAGTCCTTGCGAAATGGTCTGTATGAGTGAATAATATCTTTCGATTTGTTGGTATTCCTTAAGGCCGAGATGAGATTAGGACAAGGAGCACGGGTTGGGAGTTATATTTGATACAACCGGTAAAGTGTTATCCATTTCTTGCAGGCTTATGATTTGTTGATGTTCATCAAGGCCAGAATCACAAGGCAAGCGAGTCCTAACACCCACTAGAGAAATTAAATGATTTCTATATTTTTCTTAGGGTTTTGATAAAAATAAAAATCTAATGAGAACCATATTAGAAAAGTGAAATGATAACATTACCTTTCTAATATTGTAAGAACACTTGCTATATAAAGTTATAATAATATACGTTGATAAATTTGTGCAATTAATATAACTTATAAAATGTTTATCAATTAAGATATATAAATGAACTGAAATAAAGATTGATAAAAGAAATATAAAATATACTTAGTAATAAATATTTTCTACGTGTTATTGTTTCAATACCCATGTAGGGTCCTAAATTTATAACTACTAAATGCATTCATAATTGGTCACTTACATATTTATTTCCCTATGACTGCATGTTATCTTTACGAGTTTCGAACTCTAAAAGAGATACTTAAATATGGATATTTGATCCATGTACGATCACATATAAATGTTATATGGTGAACTGTAACGACTCGTATTATATGTATCGGAGGATTATAAAATATTATTTTTAAATTCATACAAGGTCATATGACTCTATAACTTTAGGAAATACCTATTAGTGACATTTCCTATATTTAGGATTTTGTTTTGGATGGTTTTACCCCTGAAAGCTTGTTATGGCTGTAGTTTTTGATAAAAGCCAAATTAGCATCCGAGACTACTTCCATTGGAACTACAACAAAAATACCCTATTACAATGGCGTTTTTACAACAGTCAAAAATAGCATGTTGCAATAGAAACCTATTACGATGGTTTTATCTTGCTTGTTGTAATAGATGCCACTTTTCAACCACTCTTTTTCATTGCTAATTGTAATATATACCTATTACAATATTTTTCATTTGCCCGTTGTAATAGATGCCTATTACAAATGTTTTTTCCTATTGTAATACATACCAATTTTCATCAATACCTCTTCCCTATTTCCGCGTTGTAATAGATACCTATTACAACCTTTTTCATTTGTCTTCTGTAATAGATGCCTATTACAACTGTTATTTGTCTGTTGTAATAGATACCAATTTTCATCAATACCTCTTCCCTGTTTGCCCGTTGTAATATATGCCTATTACAACCATTTTCTTTTGTCCGTTATAATAGATGTCAATTTTCACAACTCCTACATATCACAACCTTTTTAGTTTATCAGTTGTAATAATTGTCAATTTTCAACAACTCTTAACTGATCATTGTTCTCTTCAATTATTTTAAACGTCGTAAGAGGAGTTAATCAGTATTCCAATAGACTTAGTTTTACTTTCTAGTTATTAGTACGTAACTATATACAAAGTATTAAAAATAAAATAAAATGAGAATGTTTTAACAATTAATTATGTTAAAAACTAACATATTCAGAAGAAATTTAAAATTGAGAAATTCATGTTTTGTTATATGTTTACGTAATAATTTTAGCAGTTTTGTTAGATACCACCTTACAATAATTCTATTTAATAGGATAATATATTTACTAAAGTTTTAACAGAAATATTTTCTTATATTCACGCGTATTTTTATAAAATAATAATAATTAATATTCATGAGTATTTTTATAAAATAATAATTATTAATAATTAAATTTTTTAATTTATAAGTAATTTTTAATAATTAAGAAGTTATATATTTTATTTAGTATTTAATATTTAATAGTTATAATTGATAATTTTAGTTAATATTTAAATTTTCAAAGAATTTTGAAATTTTGAAATTCGCTAAAACATAGCTCAAAACATTAATAAAATTTAAAAACAATCATAATGTTGATAAACTAAACTTTGAGATTTTTGTAAAATTCAAAAATTAGAAAACTAAAATTTTAAATTTCGTAAATATTCAAAATTTTCATGTTCATTTGGACGTTTTGTTTTTGTAACTATACTCATCGACATATACATGTATTTCGGCTCCATACAATGAAAATTTTGGTTCCAAGCTTTCCCTGCAACCTAAATATTTTGGTTCCAACTCAAAATTTTTGGCTCCAATCGTTACTGTTTACCGGTCCTATGCCTCTACCTTCTTCTCCTCGTTCTTTCTCATTTTGCGTTTCTTTTTCTCAAATCACTAAATCCTAGATCCACATTTAATCCCTCTTCAATTCTCTAGATCTTGTTGTCTCTCCTCAGTTCCCCAATTAACCCCAATCCCATCCTTAATCCCTCACTAAACCCTTCCACGAACTGACATATAGGTTGTAAGCCAACACAAACCCAAACGCATTCACCATCCTTCTTCAAGGCTGATATCCACCTTCTATTGCTTGATAGATAAACCAGCTATTGCTTTGGATCTGAGTTGCCTATTGTAGTTTGGTCAATGGTCGTTGGACTACCTGCCTTGCTTGAATGTGTGATGGAACTCGAACCGCTGTGCCTTGCTTGAATGCTCGTTGGGATGTCGAAGGTCAAGACAAGGTACTATATTAGAAGTATGTAACACACATATGGCAGTTTTCGATTATTGGCAGTTCTTTCTAGAAACATAAATTCAAAAATTTCTAAAATACTAGAAGTTACCTTACCTATTTGGTAATGGATTGCTATGTATAAAAATTATACCTAACTACAGTCTTACTACTTAAATGATTTAAGGGATGAGAATTTAATGTTATAATTTATTGGTACTCTTAAGTGCACTATTTTAGTTCAAAATTTTGATTGAAAAAGATGTTTGTTGTTTGTCCTTTGTTTTGTGTGCATTCATTACAATTGAAAGTTGGGGATATGAAAAATATTTGGATTTGATGCTCTTTCATTCACTTAGAGTACAGATTCTCTGTTCTTGTTGTTTAAAAAAATGATTTTTGATTACTTTTGCAGGTCCCAGAATTGCTACGACCAGTTTGAAAAGGAGAAAAAGTAGGCATAGTAATCAATGTATGAATTCAACTCAGTAAGTAAAACCAACCAAGGGTTGAAAAACATAGTAGCATCTTAAAACAGCGGACACATGCCCTCTTGCAGTTTTCATGTCCATAGAGTGGTCATAATAGCGATTTGGATTTTCTGCCTAGAAGATATGGCTGTTTGAAGATTGAAAGTTTTTGAAGCAGCTTACTAGGTAATTA
Organism: Allium fistulosum; assembly: GCA_030737815.1. Classification (NCBI taxonomy): domain Eukaryota; kingdom Viridiplantae; phylum Streptophyta; class Magnoliopsida; order Asparagales; family Amaryllidaceae; genus Allium; species Allium fistulosum. The sequence continues at coordinate 1,130,285,905 of CM060901.1, forward strand.
GTGAGTTTGGGGGCAAGCCCACTAACTCATTTCGGGTTTCGAGCCTATATATAATAGGTTCAACCATCATCCCCAAATCACTTTTACCACCTCTCAAATAGATCTAAGCTCCCATTAACCCAATCTACCTCCAAAACCTTCTCTTTTCTCCTCCAACTCAAGTCTAAATCATAGATTAAGGATAGATTAGCAAGGGGATCTGTTAGAGATCTTCAAATCCACATTTTTGGGAAAGAAAACTTGGGGATTAACTGATGATTTGCAGATTTGCCTCGATTTACGTGCAAAACTTGGATTTTGGAAGTTTTAATGAGTAATTTATCATCTCTCATTTTACTATATATGTATCTATAGGTTTTGACATGTTTTAAACTCATTTTTAAAGTCAACATTATGTTTTGGGATTGATTTAAAGTGAAACCTGAAGTAAAAACGAATTTATAATGTTTTAAAGTGTTTTAATCATGTTAATTTGATGTATGATTGTCTTGATATGTGTTAGGCTATATTAGAGACATATTATAGGATGAATTATCACGACTTATTGTAGGTTTCAATGTTTGAATGTTGTTTGGTGCATGTGTGGTGTTTGTTTGTATGCTTGTATGGTTGAAAACGCTCATCGGATGACTTAGATTTAGGAACTGTGAAACTGGGTTTCGACGGATTGACTCGAGGCTATTGAGTGTTATATCGTTCCATACAGAATGCACAAAAGTCGAAGAATGAAGCATAGAGATGAAATCAGTGCAAAATTGGAGATGCTATAAGTTTTGGTTCGACATGGTTGGTCCGATGGCGGAGAAGACTAGACAACATTTGATGTCTGGTGATGTCATGGAGGATCAGAAAATATATGTTGTCCGGTGATGGCTTGGAAAACCGGACAATATTTGATGTCTAGTAGTGGCTAAAAAGAATGGACAACATTTGTTGTGTTGTGGTGCTATTGGAGACAAGATAGCATTTGTTTTCCGGTTATATTATAGGAGGCTGGATAGGAATTCTTGTCCGGTGGAGTTATGCCCAAGCATCGAACAAGGAAGGGTTCTCGGGGTTGCATCATGGCATGTTGGGGCGGCTTCAAGTTGGGGAGTTGGTCGCTTAGGGCTAGGAGACGTGTTGCTTCGAGCATGGTTCGGGTATTACCGAACAGAGGATGAAGTAGAGGAATCTTCATTATAGCAAGATGATAGTTCGAGGATTTATTCGCTGCGTGTTCTAGGTTCTTGGCGGTGATATGGAGTGAAGTAGGCGACTCGGGATGACCTTGGATCTTGTGTGCCGATTAGTGAGGCAATGGCAGGACGCTTCAACACGATGACAACGACTTTGAAACCTTGGTACGATGACTCTATGACTTACGATGGGTGTCTAAAGGCATTCTAGAGATGATGACCTAACGATGGGAGTCATGACAGTGATCTACAAGGGCAAGCTCAACGAAGGGGCTTGTGAGTGGAATTTGTGATTGTATCCTATAGTGGAAATAGCCATGATGGAACAACGATTAAGTTCCAATATAGAGACACGTGCAAAGGGATCATTAATAACTTGAAGGCTTCTAGTATGCTTGGAAAGAAGGGGTATGTGGGGATGCCCACCTAGATTTGCGATTGTGTCCGGATCTTGTGATAGTAGACTACCTTGGGCTTTGCGATTGTAGGCCTAGTTACTAGCCTTTTGGAGTGGAATGGATTCAAGCACCAAAGAAGCTGTGATTTCGACTGAGTCCCTGGTTTGCAATTATGCCATTTGAGTTATCATATATCCAATGCACACGAGTGATGGTGAAGATTGTTTGATATTCGATTACATACCTAGACACTAGACATTGTACTTCGACTGTAGTACACTTATATGGTTATGATAGTAAATTAGCATATATCGACTATTATGTGCTAACCCTTTAGATGCAGGGACATGTCAGGTATGGTTCTTCATACCCTATGCCCCCATTTACTATATACGATTTTATAGTATTTTTAAGATGATGTATCGCGAACACCAAACTGTTGTCTGACCCAAGGTTTTATGCTTTGCTTCTTATTACCTTAGGTAGTCTTAAATGAGTAGATTAGGGATAGTAGGACTAGATAATGCATGGAGTTGTCAAAGTATGAGAAGGAGACTACACTTTCATATATCTATACTTTGGAGCTTACTAGCGCTTATATTCTACTGTGTAGTATTGTGGAGCTATGTCAGTAATTGTATTTTGAGAGACAGTTATAAAGTTTATTTTAGAGATTTGGGATGTATAAACTCTTTATTTCAGTTTTTATATAATCTGTGAACTTGATGCACTCTAATGTTCTTATTTATGGTTAATTTTATTATACCACCGTCTCGTCTGTTTACATCTATATTATTATATTATATTTTGTCTATCTGCTGTGAGATGTTCTACAAATTTTGTGCTTGGATTTTTATTTTTTTACACCCTTGGCTACCGTTCTGCATCGGTCGGGTACCTCTACAATGCCCTATACAGGTATATTGGGTATTGGACGTGTATGGCGGTCGTCACATGAACGGTCACAATTCATAATGTACAAAACCCCGATGAAATTGGTTCATTTGAAATAAGCAAGTAAACCTTAATGTGAGATCATATATTCAATATGATTTATTACAATAACAATGTTGTCATGTTAGATGTAATAATAGATTGAAAGCTACAAGGTAGGTATAAGAACTCGATCATTGAAATGTCACTTTGATTAATTTATAATATTTGATATTCTTAAATGCCAGGGATCGTCAAATGCACTTTTGTAAAAGGTTGGTTATGATATTGTAGTAAGGGTTTCCTTTTGAATGACTTGACCATTTCGGAAGGAAAATGAATGTACGAGGGTAGATGTAACTTAAGGTACAGTTGGGACGAAGAGAGTGAGTGGTCACTTCTGCTTCGTAAAGAAAAATCGAAAATTAGAATTGTAAAATAATAATTGATACTTAATATTGGAATGACAAATATGATTTTTATTCCAAAATGTATTTTTTATATAGATTATTTTCTATAAAATTTATTCATTTCAGTTCAAGATATTTGATCTTAAAACTCTTGACTGTAAAATGGTTATAGTAGATGGAATAAATAGCCTATATTAAGTAGTTGAATGGACCTCCGTATTTCGTACACTATTATAGTAATGGCAGAAATAATGGGATAAGCCATATAGCACTTATTGGTTGCATCAAGTTACGAAAATTGTTTTCATAAATCATACTAAATATAATTTGTGAAATAATAACTATTTTTCCTTGCTGATTAAAAAATAGACATGATTTTAAATTTTAATGAATATTATGAATATTCGTTATCAAATAAACCTACAATAGTGGTATTCGAAAATACACAAGTATCTCAAATTATTTGCGATTATTTTGGAATATAGATTAAGTTATAGTTTTGAGAAATAATTCTTTGGTTATATAGTTATGAATCATATAGTGCTAGTGAAGTATGTCTCAGACAATTAAGGGTGATGCACCCACTGAATGGGAGCGTCATAAGAGTTGACGAACCCTTCGGGTAGACACATATAAATATGTGCAATCGAAAGTCTATTAGTACATATGTGCAATCGAAAGTCTATTAGTACCAAAATGATTCCACATACTTCATCGTATTCACTTATGAGTTATCACAAACATGAGCAAATGTTATGTTAACATGTAGTATGACTATATGTTCATATAACATAAAATAAAGTAAATGAAATTACATGTAGTAGAAATGATTAGATTTGATCGAATAAGTGAGTATATTGGAAAGAGTTCTGAACGCACCTAAAAAATTGAATAGAGATTCAATTTCAAAAGTTACTCCTCCCTATAATACATAATGATGCGTTGATAAGGAGTAATCGAACTTTTTTGGATAAAGTACGATTAATGATGAGAATAGTTGAGCTAACTTCTTCTTGTAAGGTCATGTTCTTAAGAGTAGTACACAAGGTTAAAATTAATTCCATTTAAAGATTTGTTCGCGAAACCATACAAGATAAGCGTTATGTAAAACCCCAACATATCCTAGGCTAAGGAGTCGGCTGATTGTACGAGTCGAACGACTACATGTAATAAATTTATGTGAGGGTTATTGTATGACTTGCCCCAAAAGAGATTGGGAACGATTGTCATTGGACGATCAATTTATGTTTTTGAAAAAAATTATCGTAAACTAAAATCAAGTCAGTTTATGTAATGAAATTCATAAAATTTTTATGAATACCTATTTGGTTACACCAAGAAGCAGCTGTTGAAATATCAACTTTGTAGTGAAAGAATTCTTTCTAGAAATTATTGGCAGTAAAATGGATTTGGATATGATCCAAAGATGAAACTGATTACGAGAGATGAAATGAAATTAACCAAACCTAAATAGACATGCACATTTGAATGTCTAATGATAGATTTCGAACATTAACGGAAAATATGAATTTTATTAATGTTGTGTAAATGGCTTTCTCGGTCTTAAGTAAGCCATTAAGAGTATCGACTCTACCATGTAGCACGATGTGCAAAGCCATAATGGATTCCAAGTACTTTATCAAAATATGATTTTTATATTGGTACACAAAAGGATATAATCCATCTACTGCAAAAGAATCCTCAGGAAGAAGATCAATGCGGTTGGAATACAAGCCATATTGATAAGAATAACATCGTAGATTTCAATTGTTAAAACTAACATAACTGATTCATCATTCACGTGCTACAGTTAATTTAATTTGAGTTTTAGGACATATGTTGAAACAAAAAAATTCTAAATTATGATTTAGAATAGACTATTACACATAACAACCAAAATGTCTTGAAGTCAGTGGAAGCAATAACTGAGTTTGTGAGTATTGGATATGATCCAAGAAATGATACAAAAGTGTTATTCGATAAGCATCGAAGTAAGGTATTTTGACCGAAAAATCAAATAATTTAAATCTCAATCAAAATGCAGAAATGAAACATGTGTCTATAAGAAAGAATAATAGTATATATAAGATATGTCTAAAAATATAACTAAATAAAAACTTATGATTTGTGACGATGCACTTGAGTTAAAATCATGCTAGTTTGGTTGTTTAATACTCGACATTAGTTTTGAAAATGACATCTTTTATAATCAATATAAAAGGATATTAGGAATATCCAAAATGATATGAACACGCCGTATATTAAATTGTTTAATATTGAGCATGTAAGATAGATTGCTTATGCATTAGCAATGGGAATTACAATACATGTCATATTGTCTACAATGTCAAACTTTGCTTATGTATTTGATACATAGAACAAATAACAAATCCGAATTAAGATTAATATATATATATATATATATATTTTGAGTGTTATCAAGTATGAATGAAATACTAGAGAATTGTTTATAGGAATAACGAACTCCTTATAAAGGAGTGCACATACTCGAACTTCATTAATGATATCGAGTATAGTATGCCTATACTAAATTCATGTTCTAACTTAAGTTGAGAACTTTTAGTTGGAATTGTTCCAATCAATAAGTACTAGATGATCAACCAAAGGCTACTACAACATAGGAAGTATAAATAAATGCACAAATTTATAACTGAGCTAAGTGTTATTCCAATTGTTTAGAATCTCATAACATTATTATATGATAATTATGTCGTGATACACTTTGTAAATGAACCTAGAGTTCACTCGAAGTTAGGCGAAAAACTCTAAATAATTCCATGTTATAAAGGTAGCTTATCAACATCAGAGAGAGTTGATTGACAGAGTAGATAATTAAAACAACATATCATACCCATTCACCGAGGGACTGACCTGATTGTTTTTGAGAAAACAAATCAATGAAGTTAGAATAAGATTCCATAATTGGCCCTAAGTGCAAATGGGAGATTGATAGTGTTAGGGGTATGCCCTAGAACAATTATGTAATTTGTTGCATATATCTAACTCGATAACAAATCTTGTTCAAAATAAAAGGTGTTTTTTATTATAGACTTGGTACAATGTGTCATATTAATTATTTATTTAGTTAAAAGTATATTTAATATAGAAAATCTATAAATGGTATGTTGTGTGATAGTAGTTACATTATGTTGTAATCATGAGTTGTTTATCATGTTAAAATAAACATACCGTTTTAAATATTCCTAGTCAAGATATATTGAGACTGGATATTGATACATCCATTGAAACTACAGTACATAACACTCTCTAAACGTTGAGCTGTATTACTCATGGCTGCTAAAGGCACCAAGGGGTTACATATTAATAATTACTAGATAACTATGGAATGACTCACTCGATAGTTTTCTGTTGGTTAATATAACTAAGGTCAAATAGAGAATATTAATGCGATAAATTTATGCAGTTTCCACGACTTGAGAATAATGTCGAACTTCAATGTCTAAACTCCACTTTGATTATACTTAAATCATGGCTTAACATCCATCGAACGACTATAGTTCAATTGAGTGGTAGCATTAAAAGTGAAACACTATTCAAGAGAGAATTCATCTCCTTAATTATATGGAGTTAGTATCGTGGGGTCAATTTAAGTCAACTCAATGTCAAAGTCTCCGGCTAGAGCAATACGGTTAATAATAATTGTTATTATTGAAATAAGAACTTTGTGTCTGCATTTCCAAAGTTGAATGTGGACAATATTGGAATTTTGACCAAAACAAAATTCCATAAGTCCTAATATGATATAGTTTTGATGAACAGAATTGGTGTAAATAATCGTCACTACCAGGTACTGCTTATAATAAGTAAAACTGGATTTCACCAAAAGATGTGTAAGTGACAAATTTAGCCAAAATGTCACATTACTAGCTAAAGTGAAGTTTGAACGTTAATATTTGAATGGTTCGATATTAATCGCTGACAGAATTTACATTTTTGAGTCGCATAACCGAAATAATGAATACTAAGAATGAACCACATAATCTAATTAATTGAAAATAATTATAAATTAGTTAATATTTATGAAATATTAATTATTAAATTTCATTTAATCTGTTTAAATACCATTAGTGTTTAACATTGTGCGTATATAAAAGTTATAAACATATGTATCAATATATGATGTCAGTAGAGCATTTAAATTGGATTTAAAAAGAATAAACATTAAGTTTGTTTTCAAACTAATTAAATTAATTCATATTTATGAAATATTAATTATTATTAATTTTTGTTTGATGTTTATATGCCACTGATATTAAACAAAAAGCATATATAAAAGTTATAAATACGCGTAGTGACATACAATATCGACATAACATTTAAATTGAATTTAAATGGAATTAACGCTAATGGGATTTTGAAAATTTTGAGGGACCATCTATGGCCAGCCATACATGTAGAGAGAGGGTTTAATGATATTTAAATAAGAATTAAATAGAGAAATTTTTAAATGAAGGAATTGAATGATTTCAATATTTCCTTTAAAACAAAATCTCTCTTATTCATTTCATTTGACACTCTTTGACAATTTATTTCTTCTTGCCTCCTTCCTCTCTATTTTGGTCAAAATTTCCATGGCTTCTAACCCATAAAATTCCCAAATAAAATTCAAACAAAAACAAATAAGGTTATTCTTGCCTCAAGATCCTTGCAAAATCTAAAGGAGAATTCAAGTGAATCGGGATTTTATTCATCATTCAAGGTGCAAATCGTTGGCTTCATTTTTAGGTAATTTATTTAATTGTATACTCATCTTGTTCAGATGCCTTAGACTATATTCATGTTACATCTCTTCTATTTTGAGTGTTCACCTTGTAATATAACTCAGATCCCTTTTTTGTCCAACTCAATTAATTATATGATCATAGATTTAATTTGGATCTCCCTTTGTTCTACGTCTCTATTGATTATATGTTTATTATGATTGAAATATTTAAAATTCTTTAACCCAATTTATTATTTGTCTATATTTTTGTATAGTTAGACCTGAATTCTTTTATAATGAATTTGTATATGCCCAAGTTGTCCGAATACTTTTGTCATTGTTTTGGAATAATCAAAATGGAAAACTATTTAATTATGTTGTGCATATATAAAATTTTGTAACATTTGTATGCATAAACATAAATAAATTATATATGTTGGTTATTTAAAGTAACATTGAAAATTAATTTCCAGTGTTACATAGTTACTTTCTAGAAATTGATTTCTTTTCATTATTATATTCATAAAAGTAAAAGTTTCCATTTGTTTTAGAATTCATAAGTGGTTTTTTATGTAAAGTTATAGACTTTTATTTCCTATCTAAGTTAAAATATTGAATTGAATTTGTTAGCATTAAAGTTAAACATATGTGTTACATAAATTGCAATCTTTATATATACATATATTATTTTAAACTTAATACATAACTCGAAATTATTTATACATATAGATGTACATGTGTTTATGTTATTTTAACTTAAACCAAAATGGACTTTTGTGTGAAATTGTAAAATTTATTTTCAAACGCCTCCTTAATTGAAACCATTGTTATAATTGATTAATTCATGATTCAAAAAACTTATAATATACAGAAACTTATTTTACCATGTATATATGTAAACTTATCTATTATTATACATGTATATTTTATTAGTTAAAAACTTGAACAACAAAGGCATGAGTAAATTTAGTTATAAATGCCATTTAATCTAATTAAATAGCAAGAGAAACAAAAAGTTTCTTTCTATAGTTAAGGCCTAATCTTCCCCTAACTAATTATATATGTTAAGAGAAAGAAACAAAACGTTTCTTTCTTTAAAACTTTTACATGTCCAGCCACACAAATATTCACGGCTTATATGCTGCACCCACACTTCACACGTATGAATATATTTGATGTATTTTGTAATACATACAAATTTAAACTTCCTTTTTACTAAATTAAATAAAATATGTTAATATTTAAAACTTAATTATATTGGATCTAATAATCTTTTAGACTTCATAGGCTAAATAGAACCAAAATTAGAAAATTTTGAAATCTGCCTACTTTTCCACTTTCGATTGGCACGGTTCCTACAAGCACAACTATGGAAGACCCAATGGATAAGCAATAATGGAAGATAAACTTGGAGAATTAGAATCTTTCCTAACCGAATCTATAGAGAACTACGGAAAGCAAGGAATCATCTCGGCCGTATCAAGTCACCTTCAATCATTCAGTCCACCATCCAACATCCAGTTGTTGTAGACCAACCTAAAGATTTACAACAGTGGAGCTTTGCCAATCATAGATCTAGCAGCTCATAATTTTTGTAATCGATCCAAAGATATTTAACAAGTGTTGTAGCAATTATAAATCGAAGTATCATCCCTTGATAAAATGTAAGGCAACGAGGCAAGAAGGTCAGAAAATAACACAAAAAAATCAGAAGGAAATGACAAGAATTGAAGAAACTGAGTACTTGGTTTGGTACAATCGGTTCGACTGGTAAGTCAACTATCAACAAAAACTATGGCTCGGTAGCCTACTGCCTAACAATATGAGTGAATTTTCGGTCGGTTCGATCGCTTTTGAGGTAAAAAAATTTCAAACTGAATTGAAGCAGAAAAAATTCAAAATCGAACCAAATCAGATTAATTTTAGTTAATTCGGTCGATAGTTGATTTAACCGAATTAGAAAGGTATGTAATATTGAAATGATTAATTTATTGAATGTAAAATATAAATTGATGTTTGGATAGGTTTTATCATGTATTTTTTTAAATAATTAAATTTGACCTATTTTCAACGTGTACACTTTGTATTTTACCCCTAAACCTATTATTAAAAGATTTATGATGACATAAATTTAGATAATATAATAAAAGTTTGGTTGATTCGGTTAAACGGATAACCAATTTTTATTTATTTTACAAATCGAATTCAAACCAATTTAATTTTATAACCGAACCGAACCGACCAAAATAAACCGGTTTGGTCGGTTAAATTGGTTCTAACCGAATATTTCTTACCCCTACCTAACATAAATAATGGTTCGATATCCTACTGTCCAACCAAATTTCTAGTGGACCAAAGCCTACTACCAGATCCAAATGTTGAACCAAACCATTTGTATATGCAAATTCTCAATTATTCTGGGATTACTAAGCTGACCACTATATATCTCCACTCCTACAAATACCTCAAGGTTTGGACATTAATAACAGACAAGTGAGAGAGCAAGCAACGACTAAACCACGCTACCGAACCGATTAGGGCCAAGATCGGACCAGCTTTTAGAGCAGTATTCTATCTTTTTTTTCACCAATGGGTCTTTGTATTTTGTATCCCTAGCATTGTACTAAAGATCTATAGGAAAAACAATAATAATGGACATTGGATGTAGGCATATTTTGGCCGAACGACCATAAATCTGTGTATTCTTTATCTTATCGCATTTTACTTTCTGTACAATATGTCTGTAATATGCTCTCTAAAATTAAATAAAATACAAATATATCGGTTATGTTTTACACCATGTTCACAGTTCTTCTAGCAATGACTTAGAGGTGTGTGTCTAATTTTTGAGCAAAGAGATTCTTTATTTAGAGATTTTGGAATTTGTTTCTAGTTTTGAAAATTTTCTAAATATATGTTTTTTGGAAACATGGTTCATTCCCATGAGAATATGAAGTTAGCAAGGATTGAATCCTCGACCTTACATGTGAGTGCCACATGTCTTAGCCAACTACGCTGCTCTGGTGGGTAATATATGATCTATTTTAATTTTACTTTAAAAAGGAAATTTTCAAAAAAAACTATAAACTTTAATATTGGTTGTTTGAGAATTCAAAATTCGTTTTAGTTTGAAAATGAGTTTTGCATTTTGAGTATTCATTTTTCAACATGCATATCAAAAGGCATAGAGGAGAAAGGGTCGAAGATGATCAATTTGCAAAATGGTTTTAACATATATACTTGAAAATGATTTTCTTTTATTTTCCGCCATTTCGGAAATATCTAAAAACAATGGCAACGTTTGCTTTGAATGAGTTTTATGTTTTGCATTTTCAAGTGTACTTTGAAACTAAGTAGTTAATACCGGTTCAGGTATTTATCAATGAGTATTAATATGAGTTATTTTAAAATATCATGATAATATCGGTAATATATCAGACATGTCTATAACAAGCACTACAAGACATATAGTGAACATCGGTGGGGAGGGGCGATGGTCGTCGACATCCTTATCGACTATGGGGGTGGCTAGCGATGGCTAGTTATAATATTATTTAACCAATTAAATAATTAACCGATTTAATTCCCATTACGTTTTAAAAAATGTTTAAAATATTAATTTAATTCCTAAAAAATAAAAAAGATATTTTAGCATAGCTGTTCAACCGAAGGATGGCTTGTGATCGACTAAATTAGTATCGTGTAATTTGAATATTTATCGTTATCAAAAATCTAACTCGCACGACCAATCTATGCGACTTTTAGTTGGTCCATTAAGGAATTTCGATAAAGTGGATTGTGTGTAAAAATTTTACGAATTAAAATGTTTTTTTAAACCATTGGGTAATAGTTATGAATTTTTACCTGCATTTATTATGATAAAATTATATGAAATAAAATATTTGGTAGGAAAATAAATTTAACAGATCTTATGTCGGTCTAAAGTACTTCATACCTACTTCCAAAAAATGATTAAAAAATAAACAACTGTAAGGAGTCGATTTTGATTTTTAAAAATAAACCTTATAAGATGCCTACTAAGATAACAACCTTCAATACTTGGGCTTAGTTATTGGTCTTATTTACCTCGATCTATCAACACTGGCTCCATAACACATGAACTTAGAAATCATCTTAGACAAAATGCCACATTGGTATTTATAGTCTCATACAATGCCAAAAGAGCCATCTCCAAGCATTACAAGCAAAAAAGAAAAGTTAATTGCATGCTCCGTCAATAAATAGCACTTCAACAATTTTCATCATTCAACAGTCTACAAGATTTGGATAAGTATTTACATCATAACCCTCTATTTTTCAAAGCTAGTAATCCAGGGTAAAAGCTCTCCATCAATGGCTAAACTCTAAGAAAAATATAAATAGAAGTTCGATGGGACTAAGAAAGGGACATGACCTGCACTGTAAGCAACTAAACTATGGTAGTTAGTAAACTCATTTTAATTTTCCTCCAAGAATTTGAAATTAAAACCTTACAAGAAAAAAAATCAACAAAGGCGTAAGCCATCAGTCTATGGCTTGGCACTATATGTAACGACCCAGAATTTCGGTCATTCAAAATTCGGATATTTAATTGATTTTAAATATTCACAAGTTAATTTTATAAGTTGAATAACTTATATTTCAAATATAAGAATTTATTTGGATAATTGAATTGCTAATTTAATATTTGAAATTGCAGAAATAATTAAGATTTTGAATTTATGTGAATGAAAATGATTTATAAAGTTGAATTAAATTCTATTTGAATTACAATGATGTTGGTAAACCTTTAAAATCGAATTAAAAGTTAATTTCTAGAAATTGAATATTTTAATATTTAATCAACGTGTAAAAATAGTCATTTTTGATACGGTCTTGGATTTCGACAAAACCAGTTTCATTGTATCCATAATGTTATATTATTGTAGGATTTTAAATTTCATGTCAATCAGATTTACGGTTTAGTTGTGGCAAGCTGAAACGCGTAGAAATTTATTTAAGTAAATTTTAAATTTAAATATTCGATTCGAAAATCTATCTTCCAAATACGATGGAATTGGCTCCTGATATATATTCCATTATATTCGTAATAGGAGTAAAACATTATAAGCGCCAGGCGGCACGCTTCGATAGGAGTTCGAAAATCGTTCGGATGAATAGTGCGTGAAAATTTTATATAAAATGACTTCATTTCTTTTTATTTTCACAAACCCTAATCTACCTAGGTCTAGCCGCCATTTCTATTTCAATGACCAGAAACACTCGATTCTTTCTCCTCAATTTCCACTCAATCCGTAAACAATTACGAAAAGTCTTCAACTACAATGTTGTAGAGCTCGACGAGTACGACAAATTCAACGGTTATGATATAAATCAGAGCGACGTGGAGGGAGGAAAATAGTAGCGTTTGGCGTGCATTTGGAGGCCGATTTCATGGCGTAGGAGGCGTTGAGTTCGCCGTCGTTTGAGGTGGAAGTGAGCATGGGCTAGGGCTTTCGTTTAGTGGTCGGGGATCATCTTCAAGTGGACGATGGAGGGAGCGGCATCGGAAAATCGAACGGTGTCGATGGGTTGTTTGCGCTTGAAGAAGCCTGGGGGAGAAGAGAGGAAGTGCGGTCGCGATCTGCTAGTTTTGAAACGAATGGCTAGGATTACATCTGAGGTTTAAAATAAAAAATAAAAATAAAAGAAATTGTAAATAATTTATATATAAATTCGTGTAATGTTTAAAATGCCGTAACTTTTTCATATGAGGTCGAAATCGGACGAAACAAATTGCGTTGGGATCATATTCGCGAACACTAGGCGATGGAGTTGGTTTGGAGTTGATTGGAGCTAGTGAAAATTTTGGATAAAATTAAACGCCTGTTTAATTTTATTCGGAATAAAACGCTTCAACGACTATTGGAATCAAAGTGAGTACAACTCACTCTTTCTGTCTCGCTTATATTTTTATATAAGTGAGAATAAATTTATTTTGTACTAATTGATGATTGTTTGGATGATATATGATATATTATATATATATTAATTGGTATTTGGATATATTCCTGCCTATTGGAGCAGATGAGACCCTATACATTCCCATGTATGAGCGGATAACCTTTTGTACGCGCGTCTACTTCGAAGTGGATATTGTACATATTTTCTAATATGTATATTTGTTACAGGTGATAGGTTAGAGGGATCCAACTGGATTCCTCACCAGTGTTGATTTTATTTACAGATATTGATATATATGCTGTTATCATATGATATATGATGTTTTTGGATGCCAAGATTGATATGATTGATGTGATCACCTTGATTAGCATTTTTGCAGCTCTGGCCAATTTTTGGAATTTTAAAAAAAGATTAAATTGATGATTTCAATTTAAAATGGATTTCAAAATGATTTTGAAAATATATATTTTTGAATTGTTAAGGGAATGAATTTATTTTAAATAAATAAGAAGTTATAATTTTTATGTTATAAAAATTATGATTTTTGTGAAATGGAATCAAAATGTGATTTTTGAAATATGAAGTTGATCATTTTGTAAATTAAGTTAAATTGGGATTTTTGACTTATTATAAATGGTTAATTTATAGATAAGATTTATAAAATGGATATTTTTATAAATCAAAATAAGGGAATTATAGAGGAGTTTTATAAGTGTTAAAATGAAGTTGTAAATGAATCTTATAAGTGAATAAGATTTATAAATTAGGAAGTTATAAAAAGAATGAATTTGTAAATAGAGAGATTTATAAGTAAATTACTTATAATTGGATTTTGGCATATAAATGATATAAATGGGATTTGTTAATAAAGAAATTTTATAAACGGAAGTTTTTATAAAATAGAAATGTGAATTATAAGCATTGTTTTATAAATGTGAAATCAACTTATTTTGATAAGTTAAATATGAAAGTTTATTAAAGGAACTTCATTCACGATTTTGGATGGTGGATAATCCTTTAATAAATGTGTAGAAATAATGAATTTGGTTAGAGAATTTCATTCACGATTTTGGACAGTGAGTAATTCTTTAAATAAAACAGATATTTTTGGAAAATGATTTTTAAATGGAGTTAAATGGTTTGAAGATGTTTTAAAATGTGTTAAGTATCGAATACATAGATTTCAACATTCATTGTTGAAATAGAAATTTTCGAGAAGTAAGGGAAGCATGGACTATAACACTGTTGTTATAGTAAATGATTTTCGAAAGAAGATGTTTTTATATAGTAAATGGGATTTATATATCTATCTAATTGTCGAATCCCTATATTAATGATTTTGGGTTGTTGTAATGATGTTTTACACAACATTCGTTTTAACCTAAATAAATATGTTTAAGAGAATATTTTCCTTAAAGAATAAAATATATACTTAATCATGATTTAAGTATATGTAATATTTTCTAAGTGTTGAAAAAAAGAGAATTGTGAATTACTTATTATTAAATAAGTATATGGAGATGTTTTCCAATATAGAATATTGAAATGGTTTTGAGATTATATCTTTTTAAAGGTAATTTGAAGTGAATATTTGGAAAGTGATTTAATTAATAAAAGATTAATTAAAAGGGCCTAGTGATTGCTTATGGTGCTAAATATTTGTTTGTTTCTTTGATAGTTAAATAACTGACCATCAAATTTGGCAAAATTTTTAGTTCCTCGACTTGATGTGGAAACTATTTAGTCGTACACTTTGTACGTAGCCATCTGTGTAGGCTTGATTATCGTTTGTGTTGAGGATGTTGATTCGCGTAGTGCAGAGTATTACTCCAATCTATCGAGCTTCCTTCTTGGCCGAAGGATAGCAAGTTGAAAGTTGGAGACGTGATAAGTCTATGAGACTTAGTTTCTGTGTAAGGTTGAGAAACGCTTTTGCGTTGTTGGTGCAAAGAGACTGGGATCGGATTTATCTGAAAAGCACTTCGAACCAACATTTATAGGACGATTGTACAGGTTGGCTGATGATATTGATGTTTAGGATTTTCATAGTGAAGGACTGCTTGTTGATCATTTGGGGTTAAAATCCCAATATACATATAGTAGCAGTAGTCTCTTCGTTATGAAATATCCAATGTAAGGACTATTCGCTACTAATCCTAGGGATTTCCCAACAGGATGTGGTAGGAGAGTACCTTCGGTTTGTCCTATTCCTGGACAGCTTGTATGGATGAATGTCTGACATTGCATTTTCTGAGATTACGTACATTGGTTTTTACAAACGTACATCTGTTTGGTGGCGAAGAAGGAACTTCTCTTAGCTTAACACCCTTCCTTGAGACGTACGAGCTCAAGGGTTGTATTTTTGTGAAAGGCAATTAGTAGTCAACAGAAATGGCGAACGTGGCATTAAAAAGTGATGCGATATGTGATATGTGAAAGGTAATCGTTACCTCTTTGGCCTCACCAACCGGAAATGACCGAAACAGGGTTAGATGCAGCAGGGCTAAGTGGGTCATTCCCAATTAGGATATGATCATCCCCTTCTAGATATATTTCTTTCCGCTATGACATTCGGGATGTAAATTATTGTGGTTTGTATGCTATGAGGGCCCTCAGAAAAGGTCGGTAACGGCCGGGGGATGATATATTCGGTACTACCTAGGTATAGAGGTAGAACGGTCTTGTGTTGGTAGAGGTTCCCATGTGAGGTTCCTCGGTACATTCCTCTAGAGATGTACTACCGGAAGGTAGTCCCTTCACCTGGTCATTTGTATGGAAATCCAAACTCCGCTATGTGCCTGCCATTTTGATTGTATTACCCACTTTGGGCTATATGCTGGAATTTAATAATGGTAATAATTTCGGCTATTTGAATATTATTTGTATACTAGACACTAGTATAATATCAGATGATTTGATATGAAAGGTTTTGGTTATCGTAAGGTAAAAACATGTCCGTCTTTATGTGTGGGCGTGTCTTACGAGATACTTTTGTTTTCAAAGGAAGGTTTGGTAATTTAATAAATTCAGTTGAGTGTGTTTCTCACACTGGTTTACCAAACTGATCCGGGCGTTCTTCCCTTTCAATGCTCGGGTCAGACCGAGTATATTTACAGGTTCAGATTTGGTGCTTTTGGAGCTTAAGCAGGAGAGCTGGAGATCTTCATTTTCATATATACGTATTTGTTTATTATCCACTGCTTTGTTATTTATATTGTCAGCATTTGTGAGGACATGTTATTATAACTGCCCAGGCCGATGATTGGTGATTGATTGTTGTACTCTGATTAATGTATGTATATACAGTTTCTGTTTTGTAAAGATCATTGATATGATATTATATGTTTTCCGCAGCGATGTGAGATTCTGTATGGTTCTGTTTGGTTCTCTTTTCTCACTTTCTTCTCTTCTCTTATTCTCTCTTCTTTTCTTTCTCATGACTTTCCATCAGTCTGTGCTTTTTGGGTCGGATATGTGTGGTTTATTGTCGATTCAAAGGGCACGGATTTGCGGGTCGTCACATTATATTAGCCCACCTACAATTGGCCACATACGGTATGTCTAGTCAGCACATGATAAGCTCAGCACATCCCCTTTAGTTTTGTCCTTAGCCATCTTCGGCCTTTCTCTCAGAAATCTTTGGCAATAATCAAAAGATCATCATTATGCACAAGAAGCTTCTCTCTAGCCTTGCTACCTAATAAAGAGTGCAAGGCGTCAAAAAGTACAAGCTATTACAATCTTTTACACCTACTACTGCGGCATATCTACGAAAAGCGTACCTACTCGTGTAGCATGCCGCCTTTCTTAGCACAAAGTACATGTCTGGTACGATGTCACAACTGGCATGCGTATCAGCCACATATTCCAACCACCTTTCTAGCTATCATCCATTAACCTAAGCGACCAGATTTATGATCATAAATGATTCCCACCTATTTACAGTGCAATCACAGTCATCCATTGATCTAACTCAACTGCTATAAATACACCTTACAATTCAACATTAAAGAGGTTAAAAACTGGTAGATTTAAATGCTCAGAGTTGCCTCTCTAGCAAGCAAGACCTCAAAACCCCTTAAATTTAGTGGCAATGTAAGCTTTGCAAAATTACTTATTATTCTCTTGTAATACCTTGTAATTGTAAATGACTAACATAGTAAGAGATCTTTATAGTAAACATAAGCAAGCATAGTCAAACCACTCTAAATCTTGTGTCAATTACCGTATTTTCCTATTTTACCCCTTATTTTCCATTTTTTAAATCTAACCTTTGTTAACACAAACGTATTAACTTCATTTCGAGGCTGGCTAATTTTTTTGTCAACACACATGTATTCGAAAAAGGGATAGATTTTTTATATTTGAAAAAATAGATACATATTCGAATATAATGGTATCCATATCCGAAAATTTTCCATCTAGATTCTATCAACATAATACTTTATATTATATGTATTTTAGTATAATGAGTGATATTTATATATATAAATGCATGTTCGTTGTTCAAATTAGTTTCTTCATCATATTTTATTATTTTCTGTTATAAAATTAGCGGGATCGTAGGCATTTTTTTTAAAGAATCTGAACGGTAGTCCTAGCTCCAATGCTAACATTTTTTCTTTAGTGGACTAAAGAGTTATTCCCAAACCAATTAGTCAATGTGCATAGTAGTCTCTTTATATTTATATAGGATCGTGTTTATATATTTCCCAATATGGGACTTTTATTTTCATTAGGAATAGAAACACTATTTCATTACTTTAATTTCTATTTATGATTTTAAATTTATCGATTGTCAATGAACAAGCCAATATCTGATATCCGCGAATGCATATGTCTGATATCTGACACTATGCACATCCAAAATTTTCAATTGATAGGCATTGTTACTCAATTTTTTCGTAAGTAAGCAGATGCCTACCCAAATCAAGGCCGAGCCCACATCGACCCCTCTACTCAATTGCACATGAAGACAGCTGCTGACCAAGGCATTCCACAGCAACTTCAACAGCCAGCTTGCCAATAAAAGTGAGGCATAAGCATAACTCAGCCTTGTCTGTTTCGATCCATCTTGCTTACAACCAACCCTCTCATGTGGGCCTGCTTTCAACTCAATACCTAGTTAGTTTACCAGCTCAAGCATCACTCCTAGCCATTAACCGATCGGCACAGCTCAAGACCAACTTTAGCATGCCTCGTAACTGATCCAGTTTCAGTACAACTATCTATGGCCTGCAGCTTGTCTTGTAACCCCTCATCCAGCTTGACATGCCCTCAGCTCTTGGTAATTCCCTATCCTCTTCATGGTCTCGAGGCTAGCAGATTAGCTCAGCTCGTTTTTCCACCTAGGCATGTAAAGTAGAGCTAAATAGTGTACAACCAATTGTATCTACTCCTGACAAGAAGCATGTTCCATTTCCCATAATGTACCACAACAGTACTAATGTAATACATGCGAAGAATGGTAGGGCATGCACATGGTACAGTTCTCCTATTGACATTCATTTCAGCTACACATTCCTTTCATTTAGCCAGCTTTCTCCCATCTAGTTCGTTCAACTATATCATTGACTGGACATGCTTTCTACCTGTTTTGCAGCTCAATCTCAACTGTCCAAGCTTCATTTTCAGCTACTATAAGAACTTCATGCATTGAAACATCAAATGGGATTGGTTGGTTGGGGTTGGTTGGTCCGTCAAAGAACGCATGATCATGCCAAGACTGTAATATGCAGGAATTCCAATCATTGCACTCAATCCATATCTTTTCACTTAGCAAGCCCTTAATATTAGTTACTTCATCAGTATTAACTGCCTCATTTTCATTGTTATTCTCTTGCAATTCTTTGAAATTGTAAGAAAGTCATATAGTAAGAGAATTTCATAGTGGACATAGGCAGTTTTGCTAAACCGCTCTACATCTTGTGTCATTTAATTTTAAATACTTGCTTTCCAATAGCTTTCCATCCTTAGGCCTAGTCATTAGCAAATGACATTTGCTCTTCACGACACATTAATCTTATTCTAAAGTTGACGAAATACAGTCAACAATTTGACGCTAGAAGAATTGCCTTCCTGAAAAGCTCTTAACTTTTCCTCACCTATCTTCTCCTCTACAAGCTCCTTTCATGCCTTTTGTTCCACCACCTCCTCTGGTAACTAAGAAAATTCCCTTGTGAAGTTGGGCCATAACCTTAGTTTGGCTTCATGTCATGTGTCACCATAGTGCGTGCCCGCTCCCTCACATTCCTGCTACATCAACTAAGTTATGAAGGTTGCATGTGTATTCTGCATAAGGATCGCACGTCGAAGGCTGAATTACTTTGCTTCATGCCTTTCATCAAGTGACGTCATCCATGTCAGTGTAAGAGGCACCCCTTCCTTTAGAAGGCGAAGTGGCATTCATCTCCCTCCACTTAGGAGTGCTCCCTCCTACAAGAATGCCCTCGCCGATCCACACTCGCAGCTAAATCCGAGGGTAAGACAACAAGGCTAGCGATCATGGCCACTTGTTGTGCGTCCTTTCTAAAGGTTCCATGATTAACTCAGCACTTTGGAGTCTTGGTCGGCCCCCCTTAGGCTATCAAACAGCTTCCCCACCCGTCTTTACCGGCAACCCTGTCGAGAAGTAGCCAAACGCCTGCTTGCTTGTCCAAAGACGTCCTGGATTAACAGTCAGTGCCCTTCTCAAGCACACTTACAAGCCTAGCCCAATATCACAAATAAGTTCTTACTTCTGATAATAAGTTCTACTATCTTCTAAGTTCTTCTGAATGGGGGCACTTGCCGTCCATCTCACCATTTTGCATAACAGTTATATAAAGCACTCGAGCCAACCATGCATCCCAATTCGAGTTGGGACATGCAGCCATCTTATA
The DNA here is from genome assembly GCA_030737815.1 of Allium fistulosum. Lineage (NCBI taxonomy): Eukaryota > Viridiplantae > Streptophyta > Magnoliopsida > Asparagales > Amaryllidaceae > Allium > Allium fistulosum. The sequence continues at coordinate 1,130,306,392 of CM060901.1, forward strand.
ACTGCGACGTGTTACCAAGGAGAACCCTCGAGCCCTCATGCGATCTGATTCGAGTCAGGCCCGTCCGCTACTCTACACATGACCGTTTCTCACCTAGAAGGACCAATGGGAAATATGTGCTACCACTAACAACAGTGTCGCCTGCTACCCAACACCTCGTCGACACTAAGCTCATGTGAATATTTGGGCTCAGCCCATCACATAACCACATTGCTATTTAACTTATTTCGAAATATCAATCTTGTCTGCTCAATATTTCTTAGCCTGGCCCAGTCCGATCCAGGCCGACTCGGACCTAGGTCAGCCTGCAACCCAGCCAAGGCTAAGGACAGGTTAGTTGGGCTTCTATACCTGATGAAGACCCAAATCAAGGCTGGATCTGCATCGGTCCCTCTACCCAATTGCACATCAAACCAATTTCCAACCAAGGCATCCTATGATAACTCCAGCAGGCAGCTCGTCAATTAAAGCAAGGCATAAGAAAAACTTAGCCTGGTCCTTTTTGATTCATCTGGCTTACGATCGACTCTCTTATACCGACCCACTTTCTACACGACAGTGAGTCAGTCCTGCCTACTCAAGCATCTTTCCTAGCTATTTTCTAATCGAAATAGCTCAAGACCGACTTTAACATGGCCTGTCATTGATCCAGTTTTAGTATAGCCACATGTGGCCTGTAGCTCGTCTTGTCATCCCTCGCTCGACTTGACATGCCCTCGGCTCTTAGCAATTCCATATCCTCTTCGTGGTCTTCGGAGCCAGCAGACCAGCTTGGCTCATCTTGCTACCTAGGATTGTGGGAGTAGATTGACAAAAGGTACAACTGAGTGTATCTACTCTTGACAAGAAGCATGTTCCTTTTCTTATAACGTACCACCATAGTACAAATGCATCAAATGCAAAGCATGGCGGGACATGCACCTGATACAGTTCTCTAGTTGACATTTTTCTCAACCGCACATTCCTTCCATTTAGCAAACTATCTTCCATTAAGTCCATACATCCAAATCAACGGTCAGGCGCACTTCCTACCTATTTTGCAGCTCAATCTCAGCCATTCAAGTATCAGTTTCAGCTACTACAAAAATTGCATACATTGGAGCATCAAAGGGGGTTGATTGGTTGGGGTTTGTTGGTTGGTAAGAGAGCTCATAGCCACGCTAAGATTGACTGGAATACGCAAGAAGTCTAGTCATTACATTTAATCCAGAGCTCTTCACTTAGTAAGCCCTTAAGACTAGCTACTCTATTAGTCTTAAGTGCTTCATTTCTATTGCTTTTCTCTGGTAATTTCTTGTACCTATAAGAGAGCTATATAGTAGGAGAACTTCACATTGGATGTAGGCAGCTTTGCCGAGCAACTCTACATCTAATGTCATTAACTTTAAATGCTCGTTCTCCTTTATAGTTTTCTGTCTTTAAGCCCAGTGATCGGTAAGTGACCTTTGATCTTTACAATGCATTGGTTTCATTTCAAGGTAATGAAAAATACAATCTATAATCGTATATGTACATGCACACAAACTTATATACATATATATAACACTCGAATAACAATTTTACACATAGTAAACAGGTTTGATTTGTATTGTTTTATGGGTCTAAAGTAATTTTTTTTAAAACAAAGAGCTGAACCATAATCCACCTAAAATTTATTATAAGAACATCAGTATAAGGCCCGACAGGGTATGTGTGGGAAGTACGAATATATGATATGTAGGTGGATATTAGAACCCGCAATATTTTCTACATCTAAGATGTCTTCCGCTCTAATTCCTAATAAATTTCAGGCCTTCAGGATTGACTGTTATTATAATTTTGTACATACATGCACACATACGTGTTTATGTATATATACACGCATATATATACTTAAGCAGCGAGTATGTTTCATTAATTTAAAGGCTAACTATGCACCATATATAGTCACTTTACTTGCAAAGCCTTTGCCATATAATTTATCTTCTAACTTACTTCGGAGCGCATATGTTCACTCTACAGTTATCCACTATCAATTTATTTACTTCTTTGCGTGTCTATATCTATATACATACGTACATATATACACATACACATAGTTATACACACATACATAATTCTCTATACTTAAACTGGATAATTTCATTAGGATATGCTCTAAGTAGTTAATATCGGCATCAGATACTGTTATCCGGTATCCTGACCTGGCGATATTGAACTGATTGCACGAGATAGATTCGACTGTTATCAAGAACGATGACCATGGAGCAATGGCTATAGGATCCGGAAGTAAAGTACAGATGGTTATATGAAGCAAGAAATGAACGGAATTGGTAGATAAATGATGCAGGATGCTTGAAATATGGATATTAGCTTGGAAAAATAAGGGATCGACATGGCTTGGTAGAACCCTAGGGATCAGCATGGTTGGTTATAAGAGGGATCGGCATGGTCGAAGCAGAGGAGGGATCGGCGTAGATGGAAGTGTATGGATCGGCATGATTGGATAAGCAAGGGATCGGCATAGATGAAGTAATGGATGGATCGGCGTAGGTGAAAGCAAATGGATTGGCATAGCCTCTGAAAGATGGATTGGCATAGCCTTTGAAAGATGGATCGTCTCGGCTTGATAATAGGCAAGGGATCGGTATACTCGAGTCCATTAAGAAACATGCCATAAACTAAGTTTATTCTTGATTCTAACGATCGATATCTTGGGATCTAAGTCCAAAGAAAATGAAATTTGGAGAGCACGGTATATGGACCCAAGGGAACCTACCCAAGGGATCGCATGTCAAATGGCCCAAGAATGAGGGATCGGCATGTGTCCATTTGGAGGGTTCGGCAAAAAATAGCTTGTAAGTGAAGTTGAGCCAAAGATCAATCAAAAGCATAAGCTCCACTGGTCTAAATGACTTGATATTTGAAGAGCCAACATGTCTAAGCATGAGAAGCCACCATAGGGATTGTTGCCCAAGAGTCGACCAATGAAGGGATCGGTACCGATCCATCTTCATTGGGATTTGGGCATAGAGACCTCTATGGTGGGCCTATATGGATTAGAAGATCCTATAGCCAAAGTTTCAGAGAGATTGGTGGTCACCTTCACCTATAAATACTGGCCTAGGGGGTCATTCTGAGGATCTTTACGCTGTTGGTTACATTAGTCTATATTGTAATTAAGTGTTTTCTTACTTCTTGTTATTTGCTGCTGTAATCAAAGCTGTTAGTGAATCAATAAAGATAATCTTCAAAGTGGATGTAGGCATACAATGTCGAACCACTATAAATTATTGTGTTCATGATTATTTCTTTGATTTGCTTGATAGTTAATTCTGTTCCTCTGTTTTAATTTTACTTTCTTTATTTACTTCTCTACATAAATATATTCTTGGGTGTTTGTAACCAATTTAAATGCAAACATTTTGGTGCTTTCATTGAGAGACTGATTCTCAACCTGTTAGGTCCCCTTTGTTGCTACTAGATTGGGAAAATCCCCAGAAGGAGATCCATAACTATCTTCATAAAGTTACTTACACTACTCAGATTTGCTAAAATCTAAAAAAGGAGATTGATAATGGTGAGACATACCAGATCTACTTCTTAGAATGTTGATGGAAATGAGACTGCTAGCATTCAACAAGCAGGCCTAAGCAACCAACCTGCAAATTTGAATGCTGATCCGGTTGAAGTTCAGAACCCTGCTGATTCTATAACCTGAACTGAATTTCATAATCTAATGAAAGAATTGATGGAAAGCCGTCGATAACTAAATGAGCAGATTTAGACTAATATTAGCCTGATAAACCAGATTACTCAGCAACAGCGTGGGAAGGCCAGAAGGGATCCCACTCCTTTCTCGACATCGGAAAGTTCAAGCTCATCGGATGAATACCACAGGCTTAGGCGTCGCAGGCTTGAAGGAGATCATGCAGAAACATCAGAGAGCCGCTTGGAAGACCAGTATGGTCTGCCAAGACTGATCGGTGCCGATCCCTCCTCCAAAGTAGGGATTCCTCCATTACACTTAGGGAATCGCGCTAGAGTTCTTCCTGGAAGCTTGGATTCTGGAGTTCGATTGAATGCTGACCAGGTACCCCGCCGAAATGACAATGAGATAAATGTTCAAGGTGCGCATCAAGGGGATGGTGAACCAAGAAGGCATGAAACAACCCGTAGACATCGACCAGACCATTCATGTGAGGTAGAGTGCGACCACCGCTTGGCATCACCCATCCAGATGTTGGACTTATTATCAATGGTTAGATAGTTGGTGAGAGAGAACCAAGGCTTGACTAATGATGACTAGGGACAACGTGCTGCATGCAGAATACCTAAGAAGGTTCAACATGCCATCAATGCCTGCCTACGAGGGAAAAACCGACCACGAGCATCATATCATGAGATACGAATGACTGATGGATTCTGTGAGAGCTAAAGACGCAACCAAGTGCAGATGCTTTCCCATAATCCTTTCCGGGATAGCAACGATGTGGTTCATGAGACTACCTCCGCAGGCAATTTCGAGATTCGATGAGTTGGCAACCAAGTTTACAGAGTAATTCCGAATGCATGCGACTCATCTTAAAGACGTGATGTCCTTTTCCAGTGTAATCCAGGCCCTAAAGGAATCATTGAAAGATTACTTGGAGAAATTTCATATCGCAGCCACGGAGGTGTTACCCAAATGGTCATACTATACTTATGGCCATGACGAGAGGGATTGATCCAGAATCTGAGTTTAGTGACTAGCTGGCTGGAAAGCCGCCTGCCACATTAGAGCGCTTCTATTCAAAGGCTTCTTAGTTTCTGAGGAAGAAGGAAGCCAGGTCCTCCAGGAAAAAGAACGTTGCAAGATCGAGTGGAGAAGTAGTACAAAGTAATATTGCAAAAAACAGTCTGATGATAGTTCCGGGAAAGTTTAGGTGAATGTTCAGAATAAGCCGAATCAACAAAAGAAAGACGGAGATAGAAATCAAGAGCGGAAGAGGGATTTTGGGAGACTAAAGCCTAGGATTACAATGTATGACAACTACAAGCCGCTAAACATGACCTTGGAGAATATTTATCTATCCATTTGCAATACCATGCAATACAGGAACCCGCCTCTAAAAGAGTCGTCAGAAAGACAAAAGCAGACCGGGAAATAATATCGGTTTCACGAATATTATAGGCAAAATACAAATGAATGTAGGCATCTCCAGGATGATATAGAAAAATTGATTCCGGAAAAGAAGCTGCAACAATTTGTGAAAACTCCACAGGATGGCAGACAGGTGACATCTGACCCCAATCGAGGACAAGTTCCACGTAGCACTGAGGAGCATGCACAGGCCGGTGGAAGAGTAGTGATAAATACGATAGTTGGGGACCATATCCTACGAATAAGAGTTGGCAAGAGATGGAGCTCTATGCTAGCATGATAAGGCATGTAGATTTTGAATGCTATTCGAATACGGAAGATGGAACTTTGGTAAAACAGCAGCGCACCATGGCGGATGATATTGTGTCTAGAAACAGGGATGCAAACAAGGTAGAGGCTCCAACAATTGACCCGATGGTCATTTCAGCTATGATTGGTCCTGCGTTGGTGAGAAGGATTTTGATTGATTGTGGAAGTTCAGTGAATATAATCTTCAAAAAGGCATATGATCAGATGAGTATGGAAGCTAAAGACTTAAAACCATCTATAGCTCGTATTCATGGTTTTAATGGTGTGGCGATCGAGGCTATAGGATACATGGAATTACCTGTTGAATTGGGAGAAGGTGAACAAAGGAGAGTGCGAATCTTACCGTTTATTGTTTTGGATGTTGACTCTCTGTACAATGTTTTTCTGGGCCGACCGGCCCTGGCTGAATTACGGGCAGCTCTTGCCCCATGGTGTTTAACTCAGAATTTTTCGACAGATAATGGTGTAGGAGTTGTTCACGGCGATCAGGCGACTGGACGTGCCTGTTATGTGGCTGAGTTAAGGGAAGCTCGGCGTAAGGAGAAGGGAAACAGTGTGGGTAAAGTCATCTGCATCCAAACCACCGAAGATTGACAACCAGCGCCTGAGCCTTGGCTCGGGTACCACAGTCGGTTGTGTAGAGATATAGATCCGGGAGATGATGAAGAGGAGCACAAAGAGACCAAGGCTGCATTAGCTAAGCTAACGATTGATATAACAGTCAACCACAACGACCCATCACGAATCTTGAAGATTGGGTCATAGCTCAGCCTCTCAATGGTGAAAGAACTTACTGGTTTTCTCCGAGCGAATCTAGATGTATTCGCTTGAACTCACTCTGACATGTGTGGAATCTCGCCTGCCATTGTGAGCTATGCATTGAATATGGATCCAAAGTATGTTCCAGTGAAGCAAAAAAGATGAGGCATGGATCCGGAGAGATCCGCTGCTCTTAGAGAGGAGGTGGATAAACTAAAATTCAACAGGTTTATCCACGGCGCCTTCTATCCTGAATAGGTATCTAATCCCGTACTTGTGAAGAAGGCGAATGGAAAATGGAGAACATGCAGTGATGATTCAGATTTGAACAAAGCATGTCCAAAAGACAGTTTTCCCCTTCCAAGGATTGACCAACTAGTTGATTCAACTGCGGGACACGAATTGTTATCGTTTATGGATGCGTATTCAGGATATAACTAAATCCCGATGCATATCCCCGATCAGGAGCACACCAGTTTTGTTATAGATGTTGGGTTGTATTGATATGTAGTAATGCCGTTTGGATTGAAGAATGTCGGGGCAACCTATCGGCGGTTGGTTAACATGATGTTTAAGGATCATATTGGAAAAACAATGGAAGTTTAAGTGGATGATATGCTCATGAAGTCACGACGATCGAGCGACCACATCAGAGACTTGGTAGAAATGTTTGACATCCTCCGATATTACAAATTGAAAATTAATCCTTTGAAATGTTCGTTCAGTGTCGCATCAGGAAAATTCTTGGGCTTTATTGTCAATGCTCATGGAATAGAAGCTAATCCAGAGAAGATTCTGGCTATTCGTGATATCCAAGCGCAAAGTACCATTAAACAAGTGCAGAGTCTGAATGGGAAGGTTGCCGCTTTAAGTCGATTTATCGCCAAAGCTACCGACAAATGCATTCCTTTCTTAGATTTGATTAGGAAGGTAAAAAAGAAACTTTGAATGGACGCAGGATTGTAAAGACGCGTTCCAAGCTCTAGTGAATCATTTGGAGAGACCGCCTATCTTGTCAAAGCCAGTAGATCATGAGGAGTTGTACATTTATTTGGCTGTATCAGCATACGCCATAAGTGCCACCTTGGTTCGCTAGGAGAATCAGATCTAGAGGCTGCTGTATTAAGTCAGTAAACGATTGATGGGAGCGAAATGGAATTATCCAAAAATAGAGAAATTGGTGTACTGTTTGCTAATTGCATCACGGAAGCTTCATCCATACTTTTAGGCACATCCAATCAATATTTACACCGACCATCCATTACGACAGGTCCTACAGCGACCTGAGACGTCTGGGAGGTTACTCAAATGGAACATTGAGCTCAGCCAATTCAACATTACTTATCTCCCTCGAAGAGTTATCTAGGGACAGGCTTTGGCAAACTTTATAGCAGAGTTTACTATGCAGGATGATCTTCCAGAAGGAAGTGAAATCCCTACTGTGCGATGGAAAGTATATACCGATGGAGCATCTAATGATCATTGTTCTAGAGATGGGATCGTTCTTGTAACTCCTGAAAACCGGTCGATTTGTTATGCTTTGAAGCTTGATTTCCCAGCAACAAATAACGAGGCTGAGTATGAAGCTTTGATTGCTGGACTTAAACTCGCTAAAGAACTTGGAGTTAAATTTCTTGAAATCTTTTGTGATTCGCAATTGGTGGTGTATCAAGTTAGAGGAGACTATCAGACTAAGGGACAACGACTTGCCCTTTATCTTACTCGAGTTCAGGAGTTATTGATAGAATTTGAATACTTTGACATTTCACATATTCCATGCAATCAAAACAGAGAGGCTGATTCGTTGGCAAAGTTCGCTAGTACCGGCAATGCATAGGAGATGGGTTTGGTGCAAGTCGAAGTATTGGATACCCCAAGTATAAACACGATGGAAATAGATCAAGTACTGGAGGCGAAATCTGAAAGGGAATCGTAGATGACTCTAATTAAAGACTATTTACTGCACAGGGTCCTGCTTGATAAAAGAAATGAAAAGCGGTAGGTCCTTCGCAAAGCTTCATGATATATTATGCAAGAAGGAGTCATGTATAGGAGAGGTTTATCAGTCCCTCTACTCCGGTGTATCACTCATAATGAGATAAAGCGTGTTCTATGAGAAGTTCATAAAGAAGAATGTGGCGATCACACTGGGGGGAAAACTCTGGCAAAGAAGATATTCCGTTATGGGTATTATTGGCCAACCGTAAATCGAGACACTACCGATTATGTAAGATAATGTGATAAATGCCAAATATATGCAAAAGTCCCGAGAGCTCCGCCAACAGAAATCATGCAAATGGTCAGCCCATGGCCATTCGCCATATGGTGTATAGATATTATCGGTTCATTACCAATCTCTAAAGGTGGTGTGAAGTTCGCTATTGTGGCAGTTGATTACTTCACCAAATGAGCCGAGGCGGAACCTTTAGCTACAATCACGACCAAGAAAGTAATCAACTTTATTGTCTGAAACATCATATGTCGCTTTGGTCTTCCATGAACTATTGTAACAGATAATGAGACTCAATTCGATAGTACCGAGTTTAAAGACTTCTTTCGCAGATACCATATTGAAAAGATATTTGCAGCGGTCTTCACCCTTAGGCAAATGGACAGGTTGAAGCTATAAATAAAATCATCAAGTCAAGTCTGAAGAAGCATTTGGAGAAGGCTAGAGGCAAGTGGGTGGATGAACTCCCTACGGCACTTTGGGCTTATAAAATCACTCATAAGTCCGCGACTGACCATACTCCATTTGCCCCCGCTTACGGGTCGAAAGCCGTTATTCCTATTGAGCTCGATATCCCTTCTCATCGAGTGATTTACTATGATCCCAAAACAAATCAAGATCTACTCTTGAAATCTTTGGACTTTATAGACAAGAAGCGTGAGGAAGCTGATCTGAGAGCAGCAACACACCAACATCAAGTTGCCTGGTATTACAACACTAAAGTTTGCTCGAAAACCTTCAAAATTAGCGATCTCGTCCTGAAACGGGTTTTCCTACCCCGTCGCACATTTATCCAATTTGGAAAGGACCGTATGTCATTGAACAGAGGCTCGGAGAAGGAACTTTCAAGCTAGCAACTGTCGATGGCATTACACTTCCAAGAGCATGGAATAGTGAACATTTACGATGCTATTTCACTTATCTTATTTCCTTTAAATTTTAGTTGAATTTATTTTCATAATTTGCTTTAGCATTTAATTTTCTGAATATGTAATAAGACAGTTTATGTTGTTCCTTTCCATTTAATGAATAAAGTTTCAGGTTTCCCCTGTGCTTATGTTTGTTATTGCATTACATGATAATTACATAGCGAAACTGATTGATATCGATGTGTATGAACAGGCTCTCAGAGTTTGGAATTAATCAATCATGCTAACTCCTGCTGGGATCTAACAAGATGAGCTCAATCAACTTGTTCGTTTAATAATTCCCATTCGTAATTCGAAGAACAGGATACGCAGTAAGGAACGAATGTGGCCGACAATCTAGAGATTGAAAAACTCCTGCCTGGACTGTGGGACTGAAACAAAAATCAAAGCGGCCGAGATACGACCGATCGCTCGCTAAATCAAAACCCCAAATTCTAGGCGGCAAATTAATCAACTAAAAAAGAGTACGACCTGACTGCTCTCCAAAACAACTCTATGTCTCCAAAGTGCGGACTGGAGTATAAACATAAATCGGGTGGATACGGACTACCTACGAAACAACACTAAGTCCCCAGAGTGTGAACTGGAGTATAAACATAAATCGAGTGGAGACCGACTGCCCGCGAAACAACTCTGAGTCCCCAGAGTGTGGACTAGAGTATAAACATAAATTAGGTGAAGACCGACTGCCTGCGAGATAAACCTGAGTCCCTAGAGTGTGGACTAGAGTATAAACATAAACTGGGTGCGAACCGACCACCCATTAACTGAACCTTATCCCTAGAGTGCGGATATAATCATGAATGAATAGATGAGTGGATTCCGACCGTTATCTATTCCATAACTCTAGCCTGAAACCGACAAGAGAAGTATAAACTCGCTAAGGATGGAATTCGACCGTCCGACTTCTGGCCTCGCCAAATCAATGTCGGGGGCAGAAGCACAGTCATTAAAAAAACTACAGAATCCGACAACGTAACACTAAGGCTCGGGCCTGGTTTTTGATATGACTCGAGGCCATGACCACTTGGAGACCTTGGGATGGAGATAGTAAATTGTTAACATAATTTACAAGCAACGAATTACAAGTACATTAAATCTAAAGTAATCGTTCAACTACTTAAATAACAATTCACACGAAGCATAACAGAAAAAAAACTCTTATTTACATAACAGGTGCCGAAATTTCAGTACAAGTTATTTCAAAAGATCGGGATTTATACCCGTACGTACAACTATGACTAGTGAAAGAAAAGACTATGCAAACTATATACATTGAGCTAAAGCAACAAGTACTTCTTCGACTTCCTCTCCCTTTTGGATTTCTTAGGGGTAGAACCACTCGTGCTTCTCTTTCAGGACCCTTTACCACCTTTGGCCGAAGAGCTTGAAGAGGTAGGAGGAAGTTCATCAGGGATCGACTCACCCGGTGGAATAATTTGCAGTGGCATAAGATAAGGATCATTGAGGTCCACCTCGGCGGGTTCGATTTTAACTTTTTTTTCCAACTATTCCTCCTTTTTTATCTGCTCCTTCATGCTGATCTTTATCAGTGTGTTTCGAGGTGCCAATGATTATTACATCATCAGATTGGTCGGCCGAGAGTGGATCCTCGGTCTTATCTTCATCAATGGCACCGATGATTTGAGCATCGGGTCCTAGAACATTAGCAGCAGCCGGGTCTTCAGCCATTTCCTCATGTTGTTCTGCAACAGCACCACTTCTAGGAGTTTGACTGGGGCCCGAAAGACCTACAAAATTTGATAAAATAGGGAGATTAGCTCAAAGCCATTGCGCGTGAAGAATGAAAACTTTTCATATACTAAGGAGTAAAGAAAAATATCATCATCTGGTTGACTCTCCGTCATTGCCGGGATGACTCCTTCTAAAATGGGGGATAACATCTTGGATTCGAAGCTAGTTCTATCCAAATCATAACCAAGATCATGCTCCGTATCAAGAGAAATTGTTGTTCTGGCTACTTGGGATGGAGAAGGACCTCTAGGATCAGTCCATAAAGACCCGACAATATTCTCTCCTCCTTAAGCAGGTGCAGAAGCATTGAAAAATTGAAGTTTTGCGGCAGCTAGATCTGAAGGCTCATTCCCGCGAAGAACTTCCCACACTAATTCTTCCTCGTTGAGTTCGGCTTTACCCAGCTCTTTCTTCTTTATCTCGACAATGTGCTCCCAGGCTTCAGTGAGTGATTCAAGGTAACCTTCACGGTGAAAGCTTAAGTCGCGATGGATCAGGACTTCGGCATTGTATTCAATAATTAACGAATCGAATAAGTCCTTAATCTCATTCCTACCAGACTCCATGGTAGCTTCTTCTTGAGAGTTAACTTGTTCGATCATCTCTCTTCGGCCCTCTTCTCAAGCCTCTTCTTTAAGAGCTTCGATTATGGTGAATTACTCGTCGAGTTTAGCCTTTAAGTTTCGAACCTCAACAACTTCCTCGCAGTATTTCAACGATTCCTCTTGAGCTTTGACTTTTTTCTTCCTTTTCCTTTTTTAAAAGTTCTTTAAGTTCCTCGACACGGCGAGCAAGTGCGCCCTTCTCCTTATGCAAGGAATCCTTTTCTAAAGTGAGTGACCCGCTACGATGAAGTGCCGCATCGAGTTCCTTTTTATGAGTAGCTTCGAAACATCTTACCGCCTCTTCCGTTTCCTTGACGTTCTTCTCCGCTTCAGCAAGTTAGGTTTTAAATTCTAACAGTTCAGTGTCCTGATGCTTGATTATATCTTTGTCGTGTATAGCTTCCAACTTGATCGGCGGTCTATCTCGTGTTGTCGCTCAATAGAAACTTCAGAGACTTTTTCTGCCAATTGTATAAATGATTCATGCTGCATAAATACATCGTTCACACATGTGAGAGAACTTTCCTTGGCATGCCTCGGAACTATGTGAATGGAAGGAAGGAATTTGAGACCATCAAAGCAAATCCTTGGAAAAGTGGCCTTGAACTTGGCCAACTTCTCTGCTGTGGAAACGTCGGGAGCAGTGGCCGGCAAAGGCGGATCTGAGGTAGCAAGTGGATGTTTGCCTGATCGGCACTAACGAGATTGTTTGGAGCTTGAAGAGCAGGAATTTTGCTCATAAGATGTAGCGGTATGAGGACCACGATAGGAAGGCAGGTCTCTACTTTGAGCAAGAAAGTCAAACTATTCGCCTTGTCGAGATGTCTGGGATTGGGATTTGCGTTTGGAAGAGGAAGAAGATTCCCTTGAATGATAATTCTTATCATGCCCCTCGTCCTTCTCCCTGCGCCAAGTAGACTATGAATCCCGGCTTGATCGATGGTATGTAGAAGAACTTTTGAGGCGATCGAAGGCTCTTGATTGAGACATTGCACCTGTAAAGACCATATGTGAGTGTATTAGTAATTGTCGCACGAAAGATCAACAAAAAGTGTATAGTGAAGTGTGTGTGGTTGTGAGTGTCCTAGTGTTCCCCCCAACAGACAGGTAACGGTAGCTTTGCTCATTGGCGTTTTCTCTCTTTTATCCAAAGGTTAGATGCCTTCACCACTTTTGGTGGGAGAGTTGAGTCCTTCTATGTTAATGTTTGGAAAGTCATAGGACATGATGTCATCCATAATTTGAAGATTAGAAAATCCATTTAACGAACTTTCCAAGTGCTGAGAGGACGATTCCTCTTCAATCGGAGTAATAACAAACTCTGGGTCCGAGGCAGTTTTTCTTCTACGAAACCTATATGCCAACCTATTCTTTCTCTTTGTAGGTGTTTAGGATTGTCCGACTTGCGACGGTTCAACCATTGGCGCTTTTTCGAGGCCTGCATCAACATCTCCTGGCTTCTCGACTTGAGAATCCTTAATCTCGCCCTCCTTGGTATCATCCTGAGTCCCCTTAGCAGGTGGCATGATGGAGTTGACAGTATCCCTCTTTTGTTCTGCAACATTCTTTAATAATGCCGCACTTCCAGGAAGTCTGATACTACGACCATCATCCAATAGCCCGAACAGGGATAGTAACTCCTCAGTTACAAGGAGTTTGATGTCCCTATCCTCAACGGGGGTAGCGCAAATGGCAGTGAGAGCTCTTGAAAAGTCAGCACCTTCTGGACATGGGTGAACACCTGAAAGAACTCCGGATGTTAAGGGATTCAAAGGAAAAGTTATGACTTGAATTAGAGAACTAGAAAGAGAATTGAAGGTGATACTTACTTCCTTCTAACCATCGTCTTGCAAATCCAGGATGGCAACGCACGTAGAACCATTCATGCTTAAACAGTGAGAGTTTATTCCACGCGCCCGTCCGAACTTGGCAATTTGGCAAAGGTTCAAGAAAGACATAAGAAGGGCTTCCCGATCATCTTTTGAAGTTATAGACAAATCTTATATCTTCAAGAGTAGGCGGACGGAATAAAACGTTCATGAATGGCAAGAAGGTTCCATGAATAAATGCATAACTATTGGGATGAAGTTGTGTAGGGACGATCCTAAGATATCTCAATATTTCTTGGACAGACGAATTGAAGGGCGGTATGCATCCAGCCCAACACATAAACTTATTGAATGCTGTATACCCTGTTGGGGGCAAGTGAGGTCTATCTTGTCTTGAAGGGACTAGGACATCACTAAACGGAATTCCGTGAATAGAGCATAGCCAACGGAGAGCAGCCTCACCAATTCGAGAAGCCTGCGATCCACTGGAGTATCTAGAAGGATGGCGCCCTCTTTAGCTTCAGGAGCAGGGCTAGTGTTTTCCATTGGAAGGACTAGAATATCGAAAAAAGATTGGCTTGTGGGTTAGAAACTTCTGTTTGTTCTACATGATGGCTTGGAGAAGGTCTTCCAGATATAGTTGCAGAACTTGACTTCGCTTCAGAACCAAGGTGTCGCATCGCCGAATAAGAAGACATGTCAGCTGAATGCTTCAAGCGTCTGGAATCTATATCAGCTATACTCAGTAGATAATCGAGATTAAAAAAAATAACATGTTTCCCCCGTGCTAAGTGTGAACTAGTGTAGTGCAATGCAGTATATAACAAACATAAACAGCTAGAAATTGAAAAAACAAAATAAAACGACGAGACTTCGGAGTTTGCTCAAAGAGACCGTCATCGCTGACCGTCTCAACCGACAAAAAGGATTGATCGGTTATGAAAGCTTAGGGATCGACTATCGGCATATCGAAGTATGAAGTATGTTACTTAAGTTTATTTACAAGTTTGTCACTTAGTTCGTATTGAAAGTCTTGGAAATTTGATTGTTCAATCTCAAGTTCGACAGTTCGAGTATGCATGTTAGATTGTCCATTGTCATCATATGTTCAAGGTCAGCAAGATAAATTAGTGGTGATTCTTCAAACAATTTAAGTTGGAATTAATTTATAGGGTTCATGCCGATCCCTAGGATTCAGATACCGATCCCTTTCCCAAGAACTCCTATGCCGATCCCTCTACTTAACCACAACCACTGATCCCTCCATCAAAAGCCTTTATACCGAACCTTATCCTAGAGTAGGGAATATTGGTCCCTATACAATTATCTTATACCGATTCATCTTCACAACAAGAACAACCAAACCCTCACTTTTCTTATCCTTCTCTACTCTCAATTCCTGACTCAACTACCGATCCCTCCATCGTAGCCTATCCTACCGATCCCTCTCTCCACACCTTCCTTACCAATCCATATCCTCGATTAAAACAACTAAACAACTGATTCCCTTCCCAGCCGACCCCTGCCACTGCCATACTATAACATACCAAACCCTACATTCCTCCACCATTAGCTTTTCTTCCATTAAGACCCATTGCCGAACCCTTCGTTCATGTGTTCCAAACCTTCCTCCCATAGAAGTACCACTCCGACCCCTTGCTTTCTCTCTTATCTCTTAACTTGTTCCACTGAGTCGCCAATCACTTATCTTCCTCAAGCTATTTGTTACCACGACATCGAACACCATCAATTTATCACTAACAAAGTAAAACCCATTATGTTACATTAAAATCAAGAGTAAGAAGCGAAGCTCACCTAAATTGATCGAAAGAAAGCTATGGAAAGGAATGGAGTTGGGTTGCGGTTTAGTTGAAGGCATGGCGATGGCTAAGAACAAATAAAGGTATGATTTAACAGGTGGGAAGGAAGATTAAGTGAAGGAAGAGGGTTCGGTTATCAGGAAATAAAGGAGAGCTCGATGGGGAGATGAGCAAGTTTCTAAGATGGATGAAAAGTGAAGAAGGAAATGAAGGAAGGTTCATATATATATATATCTATGGAAGAGGGTTCGGCCGCATGAAAGTTAAATAAGTCATAAGGAGAGCAATCGGCATAGAAGCCTACCGATCCCTATTCGTATGGCCACAAGGATGGATTGGCATAATGAATGCCGATCCTTATAGATGAGACAAAAAAAGAATATTGTGAAGGTTTGGTCGTAAACGTGAACGTACAAAATATTATAAAAATTGGTAACGACCCATGAGCATTCGAACACGACTTAAAACCAACAGTAGAAATGTGTATATGAATATGCACGTGAACGGTTTAAAAATTCAACTTTTTGAGATCAATAGAAATTGAAATCAAACTTGAAACTTTTAAGTTCAAGGCTAGACCAGATAATAAAAAAATCTATAAGTCTCTCATAACCGGGTTTATATATGTTAACGGAATATAGCTTTGGATTTATATTATTGAAAATCGACCAAGCGTCATGGTAATTAATGAAGAATTCAATGCGTTGGGAAAACGATTCGACAAAGAAATAGCAATCAATCAGGAAGCTAGATGGACTTCTTTTCAACAATTTAGACTTGTTTCGATTCAAAGCACGTCATGTTACTCACAAGACATACTTTGGGGGGCGAGTGTTACCCGGTATCCAGATCCGGCTATATTGAACTGATTGCACGAGATAGATTCGACTGTTATCAAGAACGATGACTACAAAACAATGGCTGTAGAACCCGGAAGTAAAGTACAGATGGTTATATGAAGCTAGAAATGAACAGAATCGGTGGATAAATGATGCAGGATGCTTGAAATATGGATATTAGCTTGGACAAACAAGGGATCGACATGGCTTGGTAGAACCCTAGGGATCGGCATGGATGGTTATAAGAGGGATCGGCATGGTCGAAGGAAAGGAGGGATCATCATAGATGGAAGTGTATGGATCGACATGATTGGATATGCAAAAGATCGACATAGATGAAGTAATGGATGGATCGGCGTAGGTGAAAGCAAATGGATTGGCATAGCCTTTAAAAGATGGATCGTTGACGCAGCCTACAGGATCACACAACTCACGAATTGATGAATTCGCGGAAAATGAATCGATGAAACAAAATGAATCGATGAATTGAAGATACCCAAGTGCCCAAATCCGTTGATCTCTCGAGATACCGGATTCTAGCTATCTTCAACACGTTGATCGCGCACGATATCGTGTTAGAAGATCTACGATTCTTCGACGTTGATCTCGCGCATGAGATTCCATGAATCGGCTTCAAGTTCGTTGATTCGAGCGCACTCGAATATCCGAAGATGGAGAAAGGAGATAACACTCAACTTCCAATTTTAATGGTGGCACAAAGCACAAACCAAATTTTATTCAAAAATCAACTCCTTTTACAAATGACAACACACCCCTATTTATAGGGAAAGTACAACTCAACACACGTTACAACACTTCACACGACTTAAGAAAATACATCACAAACGACTTACAAAAACAATGCGACATAAGAAATAACGACATAAGAAATAAGCCATAGTGACTTAACGACTTAACAATCAAACGACCTAATAACAAACGACTTAACAAACTCGGCATCGACATAAGCAATTCTGGAACATCTGCTCGTGACAAGAATCTTCAGCGACCTAAGCTTCTTCGCGACCTAAGAACTTCGGCATCAGGAGTGAATTAAAGAAGCGGCAGCGACATAAGGAAAGTTCGCGACCTAACTAGAATGTCGTTCGCGGCATAAGATAGCTCGTTCGCGACTTAAGGATCTGGCAGCGACATAAGCTTCTGGAGCGAGGCTGCGCGACTTAAGGTAGGTCGCTCGCGACCTAAGGTATCTTGGAGCTGCTTCGTCCTCGCGATCTAGGAATTCGCGACTTACGGAAGGTCGTTCGCGACCTAGGATTTGCTCGCGACATACGCTGCTGGAGCGACTTACGACTTCGTTCGACTTAAGGAGGAGGAGCGACTTACTGTATGTCGTTCACGACCTTTGGCTGGAGCGACCTAGGGTTTCGTTCGCGATGCTCGTTCGCGACTTAGGCTGGAGGCGACAAAAGGTATACGCTGCATCTTCCTCTCCTGGTTGAAAAGAATTTGACCTCGAATTCACGCTCTCCTCTTCTTCGACAAGCTTCTCCCCATAATACGGAATTTAGTGTTTGACATTGAAAACATCAGACGTATGAACATTTTCCGACAACCTTAACTGATACGCATTATCATTGATCTTCTTCAAGATTTCTACTGGACCAATCTTTCGAGCTTTCAACTTGTTGTAAGTTCCAACTGGAAAATGATCTTTCGTCAATACCGCATAAACAAAATCACCCTCTTTGAAGTCAACACTCCTTCGCTTCTTATCTGCCAATTTCTTATACTTCTCATTTGACTTAAGCAATCGTTCATGAACAATCCTATGACACTCCTGCAACTCATTCATGAAATCACAAGCTTGTTTAACAACCCCTTTCTGAAGTGGAACTGTCGACAAATCCAACGGTCCCTTCGGAATTGCTGAATATACCACTTGAAATGGACTGAATCCAGTACTTCGATTAACGGCATGATTATATGCGAATTCTTCCTGACACAATGTCACATCCCAGCTCTTCAAATTATCCTTCACAAGACATCTCAACAAGTTTTCCAAAGATCTGTTCACCACTTCCGTTTGCCCATCCGTTTGTGGATGATAGGCGCTACTAAAATTCAGCTTAGTCCCAACCATCTTCCACAGACTCAACCAAAAATGACTTAGAAATAGAGTATCCCGGTCAGAAACAATAGACTTAGGTAGCCCATGTAGTCAATAAACCTCTTTAAAGAACAATTAAGCAACACGGACTACATCGGCGATCTTCTTACAAGCTATGAAATGTGCCATCTTCGAAAATCTATCCACCACAACATATATAGAATCATTCCCTCGTTGAGTTCTTGGCAAACCCAAAACGAAATCCATGCTAACATCAACCCATGGTCTAGTAGGCACGGGCAATGGCATATACAATCCTGCATTCGTAGCTGTCCCTTTGTAAACTTGACGTATGTGACATCTCTGCACAAATCTTTCAACTTCTTTCCTCATGGAAGGCCAAAAATATGATTGAGAAATCAACTGCAAGGTACGATCTCTTCCCACATGACCTTCTTCATGCAACTCCTTCACAATCTTTATTCGCAAACTGCACTCTGGTATACACAACCGATTTCCCTTAAATAGAAAACCTTCTGCCAACACATACTCATCCATCCTCCCTTTCTCGACTTCATCTACAATCTTGGCAAAGTAAGGATCCTCAACAAACAAATCTGGAAATACATCAAACCCCGTCACTTCAACTCTCATCGTAGTCAACAAATGATTTCTTCTACTCAATGCGTCTGCCACACGATTTGTAACTCCCGACTTATGCTTTACAACAAATGTAAACTGTTGCAAGTATGTGATCCATGAAGCATGCCTGGCTGCAATCTTATCATGTCCCTGCAAATGTTTCAATGCTTCATGGTCAGTATACAACACAAACTCTTTATGAAACAAATAGTGTCTCCAATGCTTTATGGCTTGGACAATAGCATAGAACTCCAAGTCATAGGTACTGTATCTTGTCTTGGCTCCAGAAAGTTTCTCGCTAAAATAAGCAATTGGACGACCCTTTTGACTTAACACTCCACCAATTCCAACTTTAGACGCATTAGTATCTTGCTCAAAAAGCAACTGAAAATCCGGGTATCTAAGAATCGGTGTTGTAGTCAAGAGTGTCTTGATCTGTTGGAAAGCAGAATCAGCCTCGTCAGTCCACACAAACTGCTTTCCTTTCATACAATCTGTCACTGGTGCCATCACGCTCCTGAAATGTGGAATAAACCTTCGATAGAATGATGCTAAACCATGGAAACTTCTCACTTCAGTTACAGTCCTGGGTTGTGGCCAATCCTTGATTGCTTCAACTTTACTTTGATCCACCTTGATACCTTCCTTGGACAGTACATACCCCAAGAACAAAACACTGTGCGTCATGAACATGCACTTCTTTGTTGCCGCGTAAAATTGCTCCTGACGAAGTATCATCAACACTTCCCGCAAATGTTGTAGATGCCCTTCTGTGCTTCCACTGTATATCAATATATCATCAAAGTATACCACCACGAACTTTCCAATAAACGGTCGAAAGATCTGATTCATCACTCGCATAAAAGTACCAGGTGCATTCGAAAGACCAACTGGCATGACCAGCCATTCATACAACCCCTCCTGTGTCTTGAAGGCTGTCTTCCATTCATCCCCTGGTCGAATTCGAATCTGATAATACCCACTCTTCAGATCAATCTTTGAAAATATAGCAGCTCCACTCAACTGATCTAACAAGTCGTCCAATCTTGGCATCGGGAATCTGTACCTCACCGTAATCTTGTTTAGTGCTCGACTATCTGTACACATTCTCCAAGTTCCATCCTTCTTGGGCACTAACAAGGCTGGTACTGCACAAGGACTTAAACTTTCTTGTACGCGCCCTTGTTCAAGTAACTATTCTACCTGCATTCTCAGCTCTTCGTGCTCTTTTTGACTCATTCTATAATGTGGTCTATGTGGTAACACAGCTCCCGGAACAAGATCACTCTGGTCTTGTATGTCTCTCAACGGTGGTAACTCTTTTGATAATTCTTCAGGAAACACATCTTCAAATTCTTTCAACACTGGCTTAACTACCTCAGGAATTTCAACCGCTTCACTACTTTCACGTCCAATCAACAGAAATACTTCAGGGCTATCCTCTACTTCTTTGACAAATTCCTTCAAAGATAACAGTCTTTAGTTCCTCAATTTCCTCCAACTTGCTTTCACCTTGTTGTCGCCTTTTAGGAACTAAAGTGATTCTAGTGCCATCGAACATGAAACTATAGCAGTTAGTCCTACCATCGTGTTGCACGGCTCTATCGATCTGCCACGGTCTTCCCAACAACAAATGACATACATCCATATCCACCACGTCACACCAAATTTCATCCTTATACTTCTTTCCGATGGAAAAAGTTACACAAGCTCTTCGACCAACCTTCACTTCCCCACCTTTCCTCAGCCAAGCCAATTTGCAGGGTTTGGGATGCTTCTCTGTCTTTAACGCCAACTTCTTTACAGCTTCTGTAGAGATGATGTTATCACAACTCCCTGCATCGATAACAAACTTACAAACTTTTCCCAAAATAGTGCATGTCGACTGAAAAATATTACTCCTCAACCAACTAGTCTCCTCTTCCTGCTTTGGCGTCAAGCAAGATCTCCGCATCATTAAAGAATATCCCTCGTCTCCCGTCAATAATTCTTCTTCCTCCTCAACCTGTGGTGAATTGGAACATTCTACTTTTGCACCCTCATCCTCAACCTCAGCAACCATCGCTCGCTTCTTAGGCTTCGGACATTCATTGCTCTTTTGACCAAACTCCTGACAGTTATAACACTTGAAATTGTTGTTGACCTTGGTCTTAGCAGCTTCATTGACAACCGGTTTACTAACAGCCTTGGAAACATTAGTATTGTTACTAGCTCCCTTCACCTGATTGCTCGAACTTGTAAACGCACCACCTCCTCTTCTACCTTGCTTCTCCCAAGCTAGAGCCTTTTGGTGTGCTTCAGCAATGGATCTCAGATCAAACATATTTACCATATCCGGAATTTGCATTCTCAATCCTCTAACAAATCTGGATGTCAATTGTTCCTCCGTTTCCATGATATCGTTTCTAGCAATCAGTTGATAAAACTCATCTGCATAATCATTTACCGACTTTGCTCCTTGTCTCAAATTCTGTAAGCGCTGATACATAAGAGATTGATAATTATAAGGCAAGAAAGTAGCCTTCATCAACTTCTTCATCTTTTCCCATGAAACAATCTTCGACTTTCCCATTCTTTCCCGTGTAAGTTTAGTTTGTTGCCACCATATCATAGCTCTTCCCCTCAATCGTGTAGCAACCAACTTAACTCTACGATGCTCGGGTACTTCCTTGAAGTCAAAAATTTCTTCAACATTTGATAACCAATCCAGAAACTCTTCCGCTAGAATTCCGCCTTTGAATTCTGGAATCTCTGTTTTCATCCCCGATTCCCATCGACGATCATCTTCAGAATCTCTATTTCGATTTCGCCCTTGGCCATGGTTTCGACAAGAGCTACTACCACTATCACTGGATTCCTCCAAATCTGACGTATGTCGATGTCGGTTCTGACCATCAACATTTCTGCTACCACGCACGTCTCTTTCTCTCGAAGCTGCGGTTCTCTTCTTTCCCGATCTGATGGTGGTGAATTCTTCTCCTCTCGGAATTTGACGGCGAAATTCTATGTCCACCTTGATTTGAACCTGGCGATGCTCTTTGTCGAGTTTGATTCATATCCATCATGAGCCTTTCCAATCTACCAATTCCCTCATCAAACTTCTCAATGAATTTATCACTAATTCGTTGCTCCATTTGTTCAGCATCTCCTCTTCGATACACATCTGCAACATTCTGATGACGATTAACTCTTCTTGGAGGCATTGTTAAATCTTCAACAAATCTAAACACACAAACTTCAAATCTCGAAACTTCACACCCAACGAACTTGGAAAAGTTCATCTCCTTGCTCTGATACCAAATGACGCAGCCTACAGGATCACACAACTCACGAATTGATGAATTCGCGGAAAATGAATCGATGAAACAAAATGAATCAATGAATTGAAGATACCCAAGTGCCCAAATCCGTTGATCTCTCGAGATACCGGATTCTAGCTATCTTCAACACGTTGATCGCGCACGATACCGTGTTAGAAGATCTACGATTCTTCGACGTTGATCTCGCGCACGAGATTCCGTGAATCGGCTTCAAGTTCATTGATTCGAGCGCACTCGAATATCCGAAGATGGAGAAAGGAGATAACACTCAACTTCCAATTTTAATGGTGGCACAAAGCACAAACCAAATTTTATTCAAAAATCAACTCCTTTTACAAATGACAACACACCCCTATTTATAGGGAAAGTACAACTCTACACACGTTACAACACTTCACACGACTTAAGAAAATGCATCACAAACGACTTACAAAAACAATGTGACATAAGAAATAACGGCATAAGAAATAATGACATAAGAAATAAGCCATAGCGACTTAACGACTTAACAATCAAACGACCAAATAACAAACGACTTAACAAACTCGGCAGCGACATAAGCAATTCTGGAACATCTGCTCGCGACAAGAATCTTCAGCGACCTAAGCTTCTTCGCGACCTAAGAACTTCGGCATCAGGAGCGACTTAAAGAAGCGGCAGCGACATAAGGAAAGTTCATGACCTAACTGAAATGTCGTTCGCGACATAAGATAGCTCATTCACGACTTAAGGATCTGGCAGCGACATAAGCTTCTGGAGCGAGGCTGCGCGACTTATGGTAGGTCGCTCGCGACTTAAGGAATCTTGGAGCTGCTTCGTCCTCGCGATCTAGGAATTCGCGACTTACGGAAGGTCGTTCGCGACCTAGGATTTGCTCGCGACATACGCTGCTGGAGCGACTTACGACTTCGTTCGACTTAAGGAGGAGGAGCGACTTACTATATTTCATTCGCGTCCTTTGGCTGGAGCGATCTAGGGTTTCGTTCGCGATGCTCGTTCGCGACTTAGGCTGGAGGCGACAAAAGGTATGTGCTACATCAATCGTCATAGCCTTCGAAAGATGGATCGTCATGGCTTGATAATAGGCAAGGGATCGGTATATTCGTGTCCATCGAGAAAGAATCCACACAAGCCAGAAACTAAAGTTCATTCTTGATTCTAACGATCAATATCTTGGGATCTAGAAGTCCAAAGCAAATGAAATTTGGAGACAAAGGTATATGGAGCCTAGGGAACCTACCCTAAGGATCGCATGTCAAATGGCCCAAGAATGAGGGATCGGCATATGTCCATATGGAGGGTTCGGCATAAAATAGCTTGTAAGTGAAGTTGAGCCAAAGATCAATCAAAAGCATAAGCTCCACTAGTCCAAATGAATTGATATTTGAAGATCCAACATGTCTAAGCATGAGGAAACCACCATAGGGATCACTTCCCAAGAATCGACCAATGAAGTGATCCGTACCGATCTCTCTTCATTGGGATTTGGGCCTAGTGACCCCTATGGTGGGCTCATATAGATTAGAAGGTCATATAGTCGAAGTTTCAGATAGATTGGTCGTCACCTTCACCTATAAATACTAGCCTTGGGGTCATTCTGAGGATCTTTACGCTGTTGGTTACATTAGTATATATTGTAAATAAATTTTTTCTTACTTCTTGCTGTTTGCTGCTGTAATCAAAACTGTTAGTGAATCAATATAGATAATCATTAAAGTGGACGTAGGCATACAACGCCGAACCACTATAAATTCTTATGTTCTTGATTATTGCTTTGATTTGCTTGATCGCTAATTATGTTCCTCTGTTTTAATTTTACTTTCTTCATTTACATCTCTACATAAATCTATTCTTGGCTGTTTGTGACCAATTTGGTTGCAAACAGATACGTATCGATCAAGTATCAATACAAGTTACTTTAAAATATCGTAATATTATCGGTAAAATTTCGGACATGTGTAAAGTAGTTATAAACAATTGTACTAAGTTATAATATTATAATGATGTTAAGTTTTCACATATTTGGATATATATTGTCAAATTACTACTAAAGAATGAGTGGATAAAGTTTATTGATTACAATCTGTTTACCAAGATATGCTATTAAATACAAGTCTTATAATAGGTTTATAAAAACAAAGAAATTCATTTAATATGCATCTTTATTATTTCTTTCATTTTATATTATATTCTTTGTTTCTTCAATCATCTAATCACCTATACTATTTTTTAGTTTTTTCCTTATGTATAGTTTCTTCGTTTTCATTTTGACTTAAACTACAAGTAATGTTGATTTGACACTTTACTTCTCTTTAGGTTTAGCTCTTGATGCATGATAATAATTAAAAAAGAAATTGAATTTTCATAAGCTAACTTACTAGTTAGAATTAGTGAACAAAGAAGATAACTAAAAAGATAAGTAGCTTTTATAAAATCTTATTTCCACGTTAAAGTATTCACACAAAATAAAACATATAAAGCAATAAGATGAGTTTTGTTTATTGAAAGACTAATGAAGAAGACTGAAAAAATATGGTTAAAACTAAAAAATTAGTGCGTTGAGATTTCTATTATGATCTACATATAGTCACTCCCCATATACTGAAAACAAACATTGAGAATGTAAATATATTATTTATAATTTTATTTTCTCCAACACTTAAAATAATGATCGATATTCCTAAAAACTATTGGGTAATCTACACTAAATATCATAAAAATATATCGATAAATATCATAAGATATATCGGTAACGATATTTTAATGATATTTTAGAAAAAAATATACGTTTAGGAGCGATATGAGATATATCGACGATGTATCAGTGATATAATCCAATATCAACTTCTTAGGATATACTGATGCATTATAAACTAGGAAAAGCACTTTACCATATAGTTTTGTTTGCACTTTACTATATGGCTTTGTTTGCGACTCCTGGTGTGTAAATGGGTTAAAACGGACACAAATGTGTCTCTATCCTGTCTTATAAGAGATTCAGACGGACACGGATTAGACAATATTTAAGTTTGAACGTTGTTCGTATGAGTCGGACAATGGACAAACAATATAAAAACATTGGATAAATTCGAATGGACATATTTTCGTACATTTTATCATGTTTTAATTCGTAACCTAATAAGAATTGGACGAACACGAACCAGACGCTTTATAGCTTCGTACCGAGCTGAACATCGGATACTTATACGAAAAATGAATCGGACACGGACATGATCTTTATGAGATGCAATTCAAAATTTGCTGAAACTATGAAAGAAATAATTTTGTTATAGTAGCAGCACTATATAACATGGTTTAACAAACATTACCTAGCATTGGCATCATTGTGTATTGACTTGGGAAAAAGTCTATGTAAATCCCAGGTAAGTTTCCAATTGTGATTTCGTATACATCAAAACAGAAGAACAATGTTCCATTGCATAATATTTTATTTGTTTTCACTGCGATAGACAATTAACAGAAAATGCAACCGTGATCAAATGCCTACTATTTTGCTACCTAGAATACTCATTAACAATTATGTTATACAATGAATATGCAGTATTCGTAAATTGGGTGGTTTGCAAAGAACCTAAGCTTGCGACTACAGGCGATTTCCTCTTCTTTGGACTACAGAATCCAGGAAATACATCAAACAAAGTCGGTTCAAATGTGACCCAAGTCAACATGGCTCAAATTCCAGGCTTAATCACGCTTGGCATCTCTTTAGTTCACATAGACTATGCACCTTACGGACTTAACCCACCACACACTCACCCATAGGCCTGTCAAACGGGTTGGGTTGGGTCAAAATGGGTTGGGTCGAGTTTGACCCAATCCATTTATGACCCATTCTTTTTTACCCTTTTATGACCCAACCCATTTATGACCCAACCCACTTAATAAGCGAGTTACCCTTTTAACTCATTTAAAGATTTAAATTAAATTTGACTAATAAAAAACAAATAAATATAAAATAATTCTAATTTTTATGTTTTGGGTTCCGATAAAAATTTAAAATTCTAATTTTCATCAAAATTCACATATGGGGATGCGGTATTCTAAGTACAACTATCAGTTTCCTTGGAGAACTACAGTGTGCGTTCACACGATAAAGTATCCAAGTGTTCCATACTGTCCATAATTTAGATGAGAGTTAATCGGTCGAAGTCCCACCTGATTCTGAGTTAGAACGAAGGAGTTATTGCAGTCGGAACAAAAAAATAGCGACTTCTGCACTAGGCGGAGTTCAAATATGTGGATGTGGTAACCTGTTATTTTCTAAGTACAACTGTCAGTCCCCTTGGAGAACTACAGTATGCGTTCACACGATGAAGTATCCGAGTGTTCCATACTGACCGTAATTTAAGTGGGAGTTAATCGGTCGAAGTCCCGCCTGATTCTGAGTTAGAACGAATGAGTTATTGCAGTCCGAACAAAAAAATAGCGGCTTCTGCACTAGGCGGAGTTCAAGTAATTTATGTGGGAGTTAATCGGTCGAAATCCCGCATGATTCCGAGTTAGAAAGAAGGAGTTATTGCAGTCCGAACAAAATAAATAGCGGCTTCTGCACTAGGCGGAGTTCAAATATGGGGATGTGGTAGCCTGTTATTTTCTAAGTACAATTGTCAGTCCCCTTGGAGAACTACAGTGTGCGTTCACACGGTGAAGTATCCGAGTGTTCCATACTGTCCGTAATTTATGTGGGAGTTAATCGGTCGAAATCCAGCATGATTCCAAGTTAGAAAGGAGTTATTGCAGTCCGAACAAAATAAATAGCGGCTTCTGCACTAGGCGGAGTTCAAATATGGAGATGTGGTAGCCTGTTATTTTCTAAGTACAACTGTCAGTCCCCTTGGAGAACTACAGTGTGCATTCACACGGTGAAGTATCCGAGTGTTCAATACTGTCCGTAATTTAGGTGGGAGTTCATCGGTCGAAGTCTCGCCTGATTCCGAGTTAGAACGAATGAGTTATTGCAGTCCGAACAAAAAAAATAGCGGCTTCTGCACTAGGCGGAGTTCAAATATGGAAATGTGGTGGCTTGTTATTTTCTAAGTACAATTGTAAGTCCCTTTGGAGAACTACAGTGTGCGTTCACACGGTGAAGTATCCGAGTGTTCCATACCGTCCGTAATTTAGGTGGGAGTTCATCGGTCGAAGTCTCGCCTGATTCCGAGTTCGAATGAAGGAGTTATTGCAGTCCGAACAAAAAAAATAGCGGCTTCTGCACTAGGCGGAGTTCAAATATGGGGATGTGGTGGCTTGTTATTTTCTAAGTACAATTGTCAGTCCCCTTGGAGAACTACAGTGTGTGTTCACACGGTGAAGTATCCGAGTGTTCCATACTGTCCGTAATTTAGGTGGGAGTTCATCGGTCGAAGTCTCGCCTGATTCCGAGTTAGAACGAAGGAGTTATTGCAGTCTGAACAAAAAAAATAGCAGCTTCTGCACTAGGCGGAGTTCAAATATGGGGATGTAGTAGCCTGTTATTTTCTAAGTACAATTGTCAGTCCCCTTGGCGAATTATAGTGTGCGTTTACACGGTGAAGTATCCGAGTGTTCCATACTGTCCGTAATTTAGGTGGGAGTTCATCGGTCGAAGTCTCGCCTGATTCCGAGTTAGAACGAAGGAGTTATTGCAGTCCGAACAAAAAAAATAGCGGCTTCTGCACTAGGCGGAATTCAAATATGGGGATGCGGTAGCCTGTTATTTTCTAAGTACAACTGTCAGTCTCCATGAAAAACTACAATATATGTTCAAAATTCTTATTTTTCAAATTTATATTAAAATTTAATGTTTTTAATAAATGGGTAAATGAGTTACCCATTTATAACCTTTTTAAAAATGGATCAACCCAACCCATAACCCATTTAATAATATTCATAAATGGGTTGACCCAACCCACTTAAAAGTAGGGTAAATGGGTTGGGTTAATGGGTTGGGTCATTTTTTGACAGGTCTACTGACCCAAGAGCTACCGAGATTCTAACACTAGTAAAAGGCACTCTCTATGTTGGCTTCGTAACATCCAACCCAGGAAACAAACTTTTTACCAAGGTTCTTCATAAGGGCGATGTGTTTGTTTTTCCATAAGGTCTTATTCACTTCCAATTTAACATAGGAAAGAAGAATGCAATGCCCATTGCGAGGTTGAGTAGTCAGAATCCTGGAGTCATCTTAGCTTCTAATGCCATTTTTGGATCAAAACCATCAATTTCCTAAGACGTTCTATTCAAGGCATTTCAAGTAGATAAAAAAAGGCAGTCGATTGGCTTCAGGCTTAATTCTGGACCGACAACTAAAGCTATTTCAAGTAGATGACAGTAATACTCACATATTTACTCATTCTTGTTGCACACTAAAATAAATGAATAGTTATTCATGTTCAACATATATTTATATTTATAGTAGAAATTAAGCTTTGGAGTTTCGATATAAATTTTTCTTTATTTCATACTTATCCCGAAATAAAGAGAAGACCGTTCATTTTATGAAATTGTTATCTTTACCTACATTGATTTATGGACTATCTTTTTAATAAAATATTAGTATATACAAAAAAAAATATTTCAATAAGTCAATCTAAAAAAGCACGATTTTAATTTTTTTTCAGACGGCTTTTTCTAAGCTCTTACTTTATATTTTTTCCCATGTAACACTTTGTTGATAATTTAATGATGATAATTATGAAATGAAATTTTATCGATAAACTTAATTTCCACCCTCAAGTCATGCTTCTTTTTGCATTTTAAAGTCTATACACATCAGTCATATATGTTGCAATCAAATAGAAATACAATAACCATACAGATAATGTATTTCAGTTCATCCAAAATGTTTTCCACAGCATAACAAGTGAAAACAATTGATTTTAGTTTCACTTGAACTTTTAAAATAACAAATACTATGAACATATTCTACAATCTTATGGTTTTTGGTGGTATGCTATTCAAAATCAAATGAAACTTTGGAAATGTGTAATCTACATAAAGAACATCATGCCCATAGGAAATGAGGTTATATTGAAAATTCTAACATGTCCATAAGACTAAGCCAATATCAACCATTCAAACATTTATTATAACCGTCAGTTTGGAATATATTTTTTGAAAAAGTTAGCATTATTCAAATTAACCAAAATTTTATGGAGATATCTATGAGACATGTACGAACATATCTACATCCGCACGCCTTGCACACACACACACACACACACACGTATTTGTAATCTCGGCAATCATTGGTGATCTACGGTCAGTATGCTACAAAGCAACTAGATGTGCGAGCTTGTAGGAGCAATTCTTTTGATGGATATCTGATATTTCTGAAAACCTTCCGCATCTGCATCCAAAAAATAGATAAATATGTGATATTCGAAAAAATGGTTTTGAATGCGAATCTGAAGTTATCCACTTCCAAAAACAACTCATCTAGATTTTTCCATAAAAATATTTTTATTATGTGTAATTTAATGTAATGAATTATTTGAATAAATTACTACTTTTATTCTATCAAGAAAAATATAATGAACTATATGTATTTATTGTCTTATTAACCTAAGTGTGCTGCTATACACATCCAGAAAAATACTTCTACATATCATTAAATTTTTATTACCGACTAATTTTTGTTGAATGAGGAGAGGAATATAATTTTAGAGGAGAGGTGGATAAATAACTTTAATTACTTCTTTTTAATTCAACTCTCTTCATTCTTTTTTCATACAACACAACAAAATGACCACATATTTATAGTGGACTACACACCCTTACAAATAGACACAACTCTTTAGATAGACATCTTTTTGTTTCAATGGACATGACTCTTCACTGAACAGACACGATTCTTCACTTCAATAGACATGAATCATCACTTCAATAGACATGACTCTTCACTTCAATAGAAACGACTCTTAAACTTATTATTAAATTGAGTTTATTTTTTAACAAATTCCTCCCTTAAACTCAAACATTTTCCATCCTTCATTCCAATCACCATCTTACAATTTTTGCACTTTTGGTAGCGGTTTTGCAAAAACATCCGCCACTTGTTCATGACTCGTGACATGACTCACTCGCGTATTACCTTCCTTCACATGTTCTCGAATAAAATGAGAACGAACATCTATATGCATGTTCCTCTCATGGATCACTGGATTCTTTGCCAACTTAATTATTGATTTATTGTCCACTCGTATTTCAGTTTCCTCATGTTGCTGGAATTTTAGCTTGTACAGCAAATTTCTTAGCCATATTGCATGGCGCACACACCAAGATGTTGCCATATACCCTGCCTCACATGTTGACAATGTCACTATTGGTTGTTTCTTCGAGAGCCATATGAAAGCAGTATCTCCCATATAAAACACATATCTCGATATGCTTTACCGATCATCTACATCTCCGTATCAATCACTATCAGAGTAAGCCACCAGTTATTCATTTGTCTCAAAGTATAGCTGCCGAGTGACTCTATTCCTCATATATACTGAAGAATCCTCTTAATAGCTTTTAGATGCAAGTATTTTGGCTCTTCCATGAAAGGACTCACTATACCGACACTATATGCAATGTCTAACATTGTGCACGTGAGATACAATAGACTCGCAACCAAACTCCGGTATTTGTTTGCATCCACTTGATCTCTTCCCTTAAACTTAGAGAGTTTCGTACCGAGTTCCATCGGTGTTACTACTGGATTGCACTCTTCCATCTTCTTCTTTTTCAAAATGTCTTTTTTATATGCCACTTGTGATACAAATATTCTTGATTTTCCTTGCCTAACCTCAAGACCAAGAAGTATTTCATAAACCCCAAATCTGTCATTTCGAACTCTTGAGTCATAGTCACTTTAAAATCTTTTATCATCTCCTCATTATTCCCTATGAATATCATATCATCAACATAAAACAAACAGCGAGTTAAAATTTTCTTTCCTCACATATAATGCATGCTCTTAGGGACTTTGTATGAACCCGTTCTCCTTGAAGTAGGTGTCAATTTGGGTATTCTATGCGAAGGCGCTTGCTTCAACCCATATAGCACCTTCCTTAACTTCAGCACTTTACTCTCCTTCCCGGTTTTCATGTACCCAAGTGGTTGCTCCATATATGCTTCCTCTTCAAGCACACATTTAAAAATGCTGATTTCATGTCCATTTGATATATCAGCCACTAAAATTATGCTGCTTAGGATATGAGAAGCCTAATTGTTTCCATTCTCACCACCGG
This sequence comes from Allium fistulosum, assembly GCA_030737815.1. Classification (NCBI taxonomy): domain Eukaryota; kingdom Viridiplantae; phylum Streptophyta; class Magnoliopsida; order Asparagales; family Amaryllidaceae; genus Allium; species Allium fistulosum. The sequence goes on from CM060901.1 coordinate 1,130,337,855, forward strand.
GGCAATGACTTCATCATAGTCGATCCCTGCCTTTTATTTATAGCCCTTCGCAACTATGCATGCTTTATACCTTTCTATCTCACAATGGGCATTCATCTTTTTCTTATATACCCATTTTATTCCTTTGGGCTAATATCCTTTTGGCAACTCCACCAAGTCCTAAATTTCAATTTTTTTGATAGCCCTCATATCTTTATCCATCTCATCCTTTCATTTCTTATCTCTCACTGCCTCTTTAAAAGTAATGTTCTCAGCATCTACCAAAAGACATACCAAGTGTACTTTGCTTGTTGACTCGTATAGGTCTTGCAAACTTCGCGTCATTTGCTGTCTTGGCTCTTCTTTATCATCAAATGTTTAAGGGGTTATTGGTGTGTATATCTATGCAGCAGTTGATGGTTCTCCTTTTTCTTCCTTCTGCGTCACCTCCATTTGGTTGATCCAATCCTACGCGCTTTCTTCATTCACCTACACATCTCAGCTCACAGCCACCTTCTTTTCAATTGGGTCGAATAACTTGAAAGCTTTTGTCTTCTCATCATACCTGATTAATACGTACTTCTTGCTTTTATCATCTAGTTTGGTTCTTCTTTTAGCTAGTACATGGGCGTAGGCTAAACAACCGAATACTTTTAAGTGTGACACAATTGGATTTTGTCCGCTCCAAGATTCCTGTGGCGTTTGATCTTCCAATATTGCATATGGACACATGTCTTGCACATACACTGCATATTGTACCACTTCTGCCCAAAATTCTTTCGGCATGTCTTTGCTCCTCAACATTGATCGAACCATGTCAAGAATAGTCCAGTTTTTCCTTTCAGCCACACCGTTTTGCTGATGTAAGTAGGGTGCGGTTAAGAATATTTTACTCCCTTATTCCTCGCAAAAGCTCGTGAAGGCTGTTGACATGTAATCTCCACCGCTTTCTGATCGTAAGGCCTTGATATAAAGACCGATCAGCTTCTCTACTAAGAACTTTGAATTTCTTGAACACACCAAATGCCTCAGATTTTTCTTTCAGAAAATAAACCCAAGTCTTCCCTATGCAATCGTCAATGAAAGTGATAAAGTACCTCTTCTCGCTGAATGACTTCAGTGTGATCGGGCCACATATATCGGTGTGTACCAACTCGAGAGACCTCCTTGCATGATATTCAGCCTTCTTTTAAAAATTATTCCTTACTTGTTTGCCGAGCACACATCCCTCATAGAATTTCTTTGTGTAATCCATGTGTGGTAAACTGTGAACCATATCCTTCTTTGCCAACTCTTTTAGGCCGTCGTAATGTAGATGTCTGAACCGTAAGTGTCATAGTGAGGCTTTATCCTCCACGTTGACTTGAAAATCTTTCTCGCACATTTCCCAAATTGATTTTGAACATTCGATTCTTGGCCATCTCTACATATGCAAGCAAATAGCCCTTTTTGTCCTGCAAATGTAACATCCGGTCTTTCATAAAAACAGAATACCTATAACGACTTGCCTTTTTGACCCTTAAATGTCGACACTAATACATATACGGTATTCACGTGCCGAGCACCCAAGTGCCGAAAAGACGAAAAGTTTGGGTGAAATAAAAAAGAAAAAGAACAAGAAGGAAGAAACAGAATGTCAGAATCTCATAACGAAACGATCATATATAATATCGAAAGACGGTATGAATTATCATTCTAAGACACAAAGTATTTCATAGTTACAGTAATCAGTCCTGACAGTTATAACAACTTGTCCTAGTAAATGTCGATGATACATACAAAGTAATGCTGCGAAAATAAATACCATGATAGGTAGAACTCCAACTCTTCTCCAGAATCTCCAAAGCGTCTAAAGCTAAATCTGGAAACATACACGGGGCCAACTCAAGCATTATAAGAAAATAATACCCTGATCGCTCTGGTAAACCAGCGTGAGAAAACTCAAGAAATATGAGTGATAAGTAAGAATAACCATTGAGACCGTACGGATTCCCGCAACTGTTTTTCCCTCAAAGAAACCAACCATTCATTAGGTTTAATATATAGTGATATGATAGATAATGTCTAAGGTGTAGCACATTAGTCATATCAAATAGTTGTTGTGTGAATGTCACAACAATAATAGGTATACAATAAATACAGCTAAGGCATGTTCGCATAGGTGTAAGGATTTCCTTGGAGATCTCCTCGGATCTAGCTGAATCCAAGCTCCATGACTAGGATCAGAAACTTCCTTCCGAGCATTGTATATCTTTAGATGGGATATACTCTAAGGTAAACATAACTGGCCCAACGACGAATTGGGTGGCACTAAGTATCAACAACTCCCGCATTTAACATATCGATAAGCATTCTCTAGATCTTGATTTGAAACACCCTCATGGGTAAGCTAAACTCGACATTATGCACCCTACTCTGTTTTTAGTCAATTTCGATGTCGAGGCTACATTCGACATCTTTTACATGAATCTTCATCACTCGATCAACATACGAATCCCTAACTAGATTCCATTATCTCTAACAGATCATTAATCCCCAAATGGATTCCTCCATCTCAAATAGATCACGAATCACTACATGGATTCGAGCATCTTGAACAAATCTCGAACCTCCACATAGGTCCTCTGCATAAATTCTTTGACGAATGCTAACGCTGTCCTCTCTCTTTGAATACTCCTCAAGATAAACAGTCCCACACGATAGCATCGTTTGAAATGTTAACCTGACCTTTCCCTTAGACTTAACCTTTGGGATAGACAGTTCAACTCTATAACATTCCATTTCACAACCACTTCCAGAACATAGATCACATATATGGTTTTGAAGTGGTTTAGGGTTCGAGCCATCTCATATAAGTACACTCTCCCCACTTACCGATCTCTCCAAAACCAATCGATAAATTTTCGGTAAACTCAACCCGGTTCTTTCGGAAATAAACAAATAATACATAAGAGTAGAGATCACCTCCTAACCGTTTAAGTAGACGGATTTCCTTATCATTTGTCCTAAAAGAGCAAGACGAGTTTATATGTACAGTATAACATCTCCGAAGATAACTATACCATATAGCACCCGTGTTTCTTCTAGATATTCCCAAAGTTATATTTGGTCAATTTTGATAGTCGACTAATCGACTATCTAGTACAAGATAGATGTTCGTAAATGGAAACCAAGTCTAGGTTACCTTCCATAACAATTAAACAAATAAAACACTATCATCATCCAAACACAATCAAGCCACACAAAGTATGATTAAGTTACTTAAGCAACTCCTAATTCCTTCCATTTAATCAATCCTTTTATTAATTAAAACTCCTTTATTAGTAAACTTCATTTACCTAATAAACTCCTGCCTTTTCTATCTTTTTTTTCCCGAAAGATTCCATTACTTATTATTTACTTCAAAATATCCATTTAAGGATCTAAGTACTTTCACAAATCCATTCAAAAGGTTTAAGACTAATGTTACTTAAACATTGTCACTACAAAACCAAAACCATTTCGTCTTTGCTTATCTTTAAATCATTCTTTTAAAAATCTATTTTCATTCCTAAGTGTAATCAAAAAGGGTTAAAGACGAATGAGATTAACACATTATCACACCAAACCCAAATCATTTTCCTTTTTCTTATCTTTAAATCATTCTTTTAAAGATCTGTTTACATTCCTATGTATAATCAAAATGGGTAAAGACGAATTTTATTAACACATTGTCACAACAAATCCAAAACCATTATCATAGTCGCTACTATCTTTATAGACCTTTGTTTTAAAGATCGAAGTTTGTATTCAGTCAAGTTCAATATGGACAAGTTAACTATCAAGTTCTAAAGATGATTGCTTATACAAATCACGATTCGTATGCTTAACTCGTTTTCGATATTCCAACTTAACTATTCCTCACCCAATAGTGAAGCTAGGTAAGTTTGGGCACTGGTTGCTCCAAGCCTTACCTAGACATTTCAGTCTTGAATCTCACAAATAGATAAGTCTACCTCGTCGGCTTTTAGTGTTAAGTATAGTATTAATAATTTCTATAAGGAATAAGGAATCAACACGATTAACATGTTTTTGACATTTTCCACTTAACTATTCCTCGGTTAAGAGAGAAGCCCGGTAGGTTAGAGCTCTATTACTTCGTCCCTACTTGATATTAATCTTAACTCTCATAAATAGATAGGATTACTTCGTCGGCTTATTAGTGTTAAGCATAGTTAATTACTTTTCTAACAAGTAATTAAATAATTTAACCATTTGTCCATTAAGAAATTTCTAATCCCTTTCTAAACCTTTTGTTTTATAATCTAAAACAAGAAATTTATATGATATTTTCCAAGATATTTATATAAGATATTTCCAAGATTATAAGATATTTTCCTAGATATAAGATATTTTCCAAGATATTTATAGAAGATATTTTCAAGATATTTATATAAGATATTTATACTTCATAATACTTATAATATATTTTAAAACACTCCTTTAAAATATCACTTGAAAATAACAAGTTTGACAAAATCGTTAGAAACTTGAAAATGTCATGTTTTTAACAAAATATCTCTCCTTTGAAAATTCACAACTAATTCTTAAAAATTCATATAAATCTCAAACTAATTTTAAAATACTCTAGTAAGAGTTAGATAATACTTTTAAAAAGAATGAAACAAATTGCTCAAACTTAAAGTCCTTTATGAAACATCTGAAGTCCATAAATCAAGGTTAAACAGGGCAGTTTTGCACTAGTCATGTTTTGGCTGTTTTCGAGATGTTACTTAACTTTTTTACTATTCAAGCTTTTAATAGCAACAAACATACATATAAAAAATTGTAAATATGGGGAGAAATCCCTATGGATCTCTCTATAAAGTTCCATAACAATTGCTAAAAACAAGGCAATTCCAAACCGCTTCTATAGCGACTATTACTATAAGTGCACTTCTAAATCCGAGTCATATTCCAACCTATGTTCAACTGCAGACTATGTGCTTTGTTGAAGGTCTAGTCACATGTCATATAGGTCCATTCAAGTCCGTACAAAGTTTGTTCAATTCCATGTACATGGATCACATATGTCACTTACTTTTAATGTAAGAAGTCACAATAATTGTTTTCAACATAAGTTAACAACAATTCAAACAACTTTAACACAATCAAATACAACATATATATGTTATATTTTTCATCCAAAGTGTAACTCACCTTTAACCACTCAAACAACAAAGATCTATGAACCAAAGCCAAGCCTCCACCTTGCAACACCTTTCCTCCTCCTCCTCCTCCTCCTCCTTGCCTTCACCTTGCTTATTTCCTCCTCCCCCTCAAGAATTGCTCACGGCCATCCCCTCCCGTGGGAGTTTGGCTTTGCTTCTTCAACTTTGGCTTGGTGGAAGGCCTTCTAATACATTACTAAGCCTTGTGGAAAAGTTTGGTTGAGTTTGGTGTTGGTTTGAATATAGTTTGAGAAAGTTAGAGAGGTAGAGAAGGAGATGAAGAAGCCATTAAAGGAGCTTGGATTTACTTAGGAATTTTGTGATTATTTCCTAAGGGTATGCCCCTCCTTTTATAGGATTAGGAATGTAATGGAAGAAGACTAAACCCCCTCCCCCTAAAAAAACCGTATGACAAATTTACACCACATAGCTTAAGTGTTAAGGAATTTCCTTATTAGCTCATTTTCTACTTTATGTCATATCTCCTTTATGGTTAATTACTCTTATATCAATTTCATAATATCCCTTATCCTATAGGAAGCTTTAGAACATTCCAAGCTTGTATAAAGAGGAGAGTGTTTAATTAGCGGCTAATGTGTGCATTAGATATTAGCTTAAGAGTTAATTATCCTCCGATGACATCACTCATGACACCATCAAAAACTTTACTTACCATAAATGGAAAAAATATTTTTATCTCAAGTTAAGGTCCCCTTATGTAAATAAGTGTATGTAAAAAAAACATCCACAACTTCTAACGGTTAAAATGCTGTTTATCGATAAAACGATTTTCGGTCATATTATCGATATTTTTCCAAAGAATATATTTTTTGTAAACATTTTTTCAAAGCAAGTTTACCCTCATTACTTGTGATTTAAAAGTGGGTTAAAAAGCTTATTAAATCATTTTAATAACATTTAATCTATGATACAAATATTTAAATAGCTCATATATTTAAATATGAAGTGTCCGAAATTCAAGGTCGTTACAATACCCCTTCTCCAATAGTTGCTCCATGCTAAGGATGTTACTCTTCGATTTCGACACATAATAGACATCTTCAATCGACCCTTCTTTACCATCCTTTTAAGGAAAATAGATTTTACCTTGGCATTTGACTTGAACTTTTGACGCATCTCCAAATGACATGCGTCTACCCTTGGCCTCAATTGCCCATATAATGTTCCCAAAATTTTCAGTCAATGACCGCAGAATCTTTTCCACAACCCTTGCATCGGTTAGGCTTTCTTCATTGTGTTTGAGTTGATTCACCACTGTTTGCACACTTATGATGTAGTCGGATATTCCTTATGATTCCTTCATTTACATCGCTTCGAACTCGCCTCGAAAGTTTGAAGCCGCACTTGTTTAGCTAAGTTAACGCCCTTAAAAACCATTTGCAAAGTGTCCCATGCTTCCTCCAAAGTTGATGCATCAGAAATTTTCTTGAATCTTGACTAGTCCAATGCTTGGATCAAGAAGTAGAGAGCGGTCTTGTCTTTCATACGCATTTCTTCCAATGCCATTATCTGATTCGCCGACAAGTTCCGCGTATCTTCTGATTCTATGTAGCCATTTTCGACTACTTCATATGCATCTTGTGCACCGAGCAACACATGCATCTGAATGCTCCAATTCTCATAATTGAACTTGGTGAGTCGTGGCAGTGGTATCTACCTCAGCCATATACTCTCGGAATTTTCCATAGCTTTGATACCAATTTGTTAAGAGAGGAGAGGAATATAATTTTAGAGGAGAGATATATAAATAAATTTTATTACTTCCTTTTTAATTCAACTTTCTTCTTTCTTTTTCATACAACATAAAAAAATGACCACATATTTAAAGTGGACTAAGCATCCTTACAAATAGACTTAACTTTTTAGATAAACACATTTTTATTTTAGTGGACATGATTCTTCACTAAACAACCACGACTCTTTACTTCAATAGATATGAATCTTCACTTCAATAGACATGACTCTTCACTTTAATAGACATGACTCTTAAACTTATCATTTAATTGATTTTATTCTTTAACAATTTTTTCATATGCTTATAGCCATCAAAATCTATTTATTTATTCAGTCCTAAACAACCATAGCCTCTCTATTTTCCTTAGAAAAACTCACACACACCGTCTTAACACATCATTAGAAAATAATTTTTTTAAACCCTAAAGCCAAAAAGATCACCCTCTTTATGTCAATGGATGAAGACAAATGAAGATTTAATGGATGATCCTAATTTTGATGAACACAAAGTGGACAGCAAAAATACTAATTTCTTAAAGTCTATTTTCTTTTACATATCAATCTTAGATTTGTCGTTTATGGTTTGTTATTGTTATTTTAGGATGAGTACAATGATCTTATATATAACACAAATTTAAATAATATAAAATTTGATGATATTGTTAAAAAAATATCATTGTAAGTTATTGAATTGTAATGTTTTATTGTACAATGTTAATGTCACTTTTTCCCTTATATATTTTTTGTTTTTGGTTGTTAGATGGAGGATACCAATCATAATAAAATAGACAATACACTTGCCGTTTCGAATGAAAAAATGTTTGATAGTGAAAATATAAAAGAAGACGATCGATTAAATGCTTCAAAAGATATGCAAGTTGATTTGGCAACCATTTTAACCAGTCAAGTATTTATTTAAAATTTCATCATCCTAAATATGGGCAGAAAATAATTTTTATTACTATTTTTGATTTTTTTGTATGCTATGTGATTTTTATTGTGTTTTGAAAACATTTGAATTTGATTTATGGAATAAAAGGAATAATCATTGTGTTTTGAATTATTTAGGTGACTATTTGCTTAGAATAAAGTAATAGTTTTTGTGTGAAAAAGCAAAGAATAAAACTTTGTATGGTGGCTGTTATTTTTGGAAGGTGGAAGCATTTTTCTAGTTGCCAATAGTAGTACACTTAACATAATAGTTTATATTATATGTATATAAATGCATGTTCACATCTCAAATTTATCTTTTATCACATTTATATTTTTTGTACTTCTATAATTAGTGGGACTGAAATAAATATGACTGTCAATAGAAACCCAAAATATATGAAATCCATACGCATCCGAAAAACTGGTAGATTTTTGGTATTCCAAAAAACATATAAGAATTCGGATACGATGATATTCATATCCGAAATTTTTCATCTAGATTTTAAACATTATACTTTATATTTTGTGTATTTAGTATAATGAGTGATATGTATATATATTGTTTTAGATAATAAATAATATTATATGTATATAGATGCATGTTCATTGCCCAAATTAAACTTCATCGTCATATTTTTTTCTATAACATTAGCGAGATCGTTGGCATTTTCTCTTTAGAAAACTTATTAGTTATTCACAAAATAGCTGTTTCTTTACATTTATATAGGATCTTGTTTACATATTTCCTGATGTGGGGCTTTATTTCCATTAGGTCCCCTTCTTGCGTGGCATAATTGAGCTAACTATGTGACCATAGTATTTCAGGTGGTGTGGCACATATATGGAAATTAAGCACATATGTATTAGTTACGGTCCTATCTTCGATACTATCATTAGCATTTTTTGTGTAGAGAACTAAAGAGTTATTCACAAAACCAATTGGTTAATGTGAACAGTAGTAGTCATTTTAACTTTTTATAGGATCATGTATATATATTTCCCATCGTGGGACTTTTAATTTTGTTCACAAAACCAATTCAGAAGCAGATGTGCATATGACACTACGTGCATCCAAAATTTTCAATTGATAGGCGGATATGTACATGCATATTTTATATACATACATACATATATATAACACTTGAATAACAGTTTTATACATATTATATAGGTTTGATTTATATTGTTTTATGGAAGGGGTTAAAGGTAATTATTTTTCAAAAGAAAGACCTAAACCAAAATCCAAAATCCATCTAAAATTTATTAAAAGAATCCGGTACAAGGCCCGCGAGAACGTGCAGGAAGTACGAATATATGATCATAAGGTGGATATTAGAAGTAGCGATATTTTTCTGTGAATCATATATCTTCCGCTCTAATTACTGACAAATTTGGGGCCTTTAAGATTAATTATTATAATTTTGTACATACATACACATATATAAATACAAATACGCACACTCTTAAGCACAAAGTATGTTTTCATTCACTAAGAAGCTAACTATGGAACATTTATATTCACTTTACTTGCGAAGCCTTTGCCATATAATTTTCCTTCTAACTTATTTCGAAGCGCATATTGTAACACCCTAATTTTTGATAACATTATTTAGGATATTTAATTAGATAAATTAAATAGAATAATGATGATAAGGGGATTGAGATTTGAATAAAACTATAAGAAGGCCGTGCGTAAGTAACTAATTAAATGGGCTTAAATTGACTTTTATGTATTTAATTAAACATGGGCATATTAGTAAATGGCCGCACTATTATTACTCACGGCTATACACTTCACGTTCTTTCCCATTCACGTACACTTTTCATTTTCACAAACGCAAATCAAAAAAACCTAAAATAGAGCCAGCCATTAACAAGGGAAAAGAGGAAGAAATATTAAATCAAAGCTAAGTATCAAAGCTAGGGGAATCAATCTTCTACAAAACTCAAATTCCTTATCATATCCAAGGTGAATAATAATTTATATCATCTCTATTTTGTTTTTATAATCACAAGTTTCCAGATTTAAGATTAAATTCTATTTTATGATGTTTGGATGATGATTTGCTTGAATTATTCTATGTTTGATTTAAACCAATTCATTTACATATGAATTTGTATGGTTTTAGGGCAAAACGGATTGTTATTGATTTTAGAATGCCATGGAAAAATTATATGTTAGGAAAAACATGATTTTGGAGGTGGGTTTCAATTTTTGTTCCAAGCTATGGAAAATTTACTATGAACTTCTAAAGGAAAATAATATAATTGAGTTTAAAATTAGTTTCGAGTATTTCAGGAAGAAATTGGGTCTAAAATTTTAATATGTTAGATAACACGATGAAAGTGAATTTCTGTGATTTTTTGGAGATTTTTCCTAATTGATTTGCTATGGAAAATAAATTATTTTAAAAGAATGACTTACTTGCAATATTGGTTTTGCTTAAAGGAAGGACTTAAACGTTATTTTTCCCTTGATTTAGATCTGATAAATGCAGCAGTTATTTTGTAAAATATTTGAAAATTTTTAAGGCAACCAATCAAAGGATTACAAATTGGCAAGTAGTTATAAAGAAATTACTAAAAGTAGCATAATTTTAGCCTTTATTTAGAAAAGTTGGTTCTGCCTCCTATAGTAGTGCATTTCGACTCTAATGCTTCCGCTCCAACTCAGTCGAAACCAACCCAGCCGAAACCTACCTAGTCGAAACCAATACACAAGGTATCACTTAGATGGTATGTGGTGGATTGAAGGAAAGGCGGAAGCCATGGTGTCGAAAGCAATGCTTCCGATGGGGCCGAAACCTTGGTTTTGTTTTCAAATGTTAAGTGTCTGCTTTTTTTTACTTAAAGCTTTTGACATAGTCGAAGCATATGTTTTCTAAAGGGGTTTTTCTAAATATCTTTCAAAGGAGGTTGCCATTTTATGTTTTAAAGGTACATGCTTTCGAAGGGGTTACTTTATTTATAAAAGAATGCTTTCGAAAGTAGTGGTTTCGACCCAATCGAAACCCCACCGCTTTTCTTTTACCTTCCGAGTATATTGAAGTCATCAATAATTTTAAAGGGTTCTTTTGTTTTAAACTCATGTTAAGCCACTTCCTAAATGCTTTCGAAAGGGGTCATGAGTTTCGAAGGCAATGGTGTCGAAAGGGGGGTTTCGACACTATCCTTCTAAGTTTTACTCAACGGTTTTAAGCTTTCGAATAGGTGGTTCCGACACCATCAAAATTTTCTCCAAAACAATTTTATCAATGGTTTCGAAGGAGATGCTTTTGCCTATATTCACTTTGACCTAAAAGATGATTCTAAAAGTAAAACCCAATAATTTCGAAAGAGGTACTTTCACTTGTTTTGAAGCTATGTTTCTAAAGATTTTGAGTAATGTTTTGATACCATCGAAAGGTACATTTAGTTTCGAAAAAGATTATTTAACAAGGGATTCGAAAGGTATATTCATAGTGTTTTGAAAAGGAGTTTTCTTTGCTTTTGAAGGAGGTTATCCAAGGGTTTCCAAAGAGATGTTTTAAGGTTTTCATAACAAATAACCAATCTCATTTTAAAGGAAAAACCATGGCATAAATAAAGAGCTTTGAAATGAAGTTTTTGAAGAAGGTTTCCTTGAATAACAGGTTGAAGGGATTAACCAAGTTTTATATAAAATGATTTCAAGGACATTAAACCATAGGTGTTGGTATTATTTTGTTGTTATGATTGCTTCTTCATATATTTGTTCACATTTTATTTAAGCCATAACGGTGCTTTGGGAAGGGCAGAATAACCCGCTAGGTTGACCTAGTAGTGAATATAACTTAAGAAATGTTAAATTCTTAATTAAAGATATTGGCAGGGGCCAATAGGTTCACAGTAAGCCCATGAAAACTGTATATAGGAAAAGATATTGGCAAGGGCCAATAGGTTCACAGTAAGCCCATGAAAACTGTATATAGGAAAAGATATTGGCAGGGGCCAATAGGTTCATAGTCAGCCAATGAAAACTATGAATTGATATTGGCAGGGGCCAATAGGTTTATAGTTAGCCCATGAAAACTATATCCAGATTAAGATATTGACAGTTAGTCAATAGGTTCTTAGTCAGCCCATGAAAACTAGGATAAGAGAAAAGATATTGACAGTTAGTCAATAGGTTCCTAGTCAGCCCATGAAACTATGATAAGAGAAAAGATATTGGAGTTACCAATAGGTTATTAGTGGTCCCATGAAAGCTATGAAATCGAACATGGAGTCCATATATATTTAACAGGTTATTAGTAAGCCCATGAAAACTAATAGGTTAATAGTAACCCTAGAAACTATAATTGAGACAGATAGTCAGGATGAAAGGGGATAGGTAATCCAGAGTTAATATACTTGTTTGTATATCATCATATTATTTTGAATTGTCTTAACCATTGTGGATGTAGGAGCACAGTATATGGTTTTATAAAGTTTTTAAGATACTAGTGAGGGGATAAACTGTTCCGCTAAGCGGCATAGTCTCATTAGATATCTAAATGGTTTGAGATATTAGTTTATTATTCATACCAGGCTTTATGTCTGACTCAAAGTTTTTGTTTTCCCCTTAAACTCTCGGGTACTCAATTAATTTTGAGTAGTTTGAGGTTTAGGGTTTTCGGGTGTTCTTTTTGACGAATAAAGCTTCCGGTGACATGCAGGAGGCATACTAGCTACTCAGAGTTCTTTTATATATGCTGTATTTGGTTGTAAAGGCAAACTTGTTTTATTGCCTTATTATATACTCTGATCGTCCAAGGGGGCATCTTCATATGTCGGTCTTGGCGTATTTTTTAATAAGTATATTTTGTCTGAACGTGGTTTGCGCACTAGGATTATGTAATGAATTTAAAATATTTTGAAATGGAATTTGTTTGATGTTTTAAAACTTTTCTATTTTCATGTGTTTCTATGTATCAATGTATCTAACATCGTCGTATTTGGTCGTCGAGGATTAATAACTATGGATGATTACAACATCCGTAGCCATTAGTTTTGGGCCTCCAAGTAAGGGGATGTTATAAGTTGGTATTAGAGCATAAGTTTATGAAACTTTAAAAGAAACTTAAATCTAAAAGATTTTCAAACATAATCCAATGAATTAGATAACAAGATTAGGGTTTGGGTTAACGTTATAGTAACGTACCTGTATTCTATATATTGTTATATATATATATATAAGTACATATTCCCCGCTCTCTTAGACCTTTCTTTTGTATCTTACTATGGTTCGTATGTAGATTTACGAGAAAGGAGATATGAAAGCAGGAAACGGAAGAGGAAATCTCGGTGGAGGAAGCACCACAACCAATGGAAATGCTCGACCCACCACCAGGAGGAACGCGGGTCGATCGGGTAATGCTAATAACCAAAATGCTGATGCCAATGTGGGTGCTGGAAATCCACCAGTAGATATCGGGGCGATGTATCAGTTCTTCATCAATATGATGCAAGCGGGAGCTAATGCTGGTGTTGCTGGAAATGTAGGAGGAGTTAATCCTATAGTTCCGGTTGGGAATAATTATGCCAAGATGAGTAGAGACTACATCAGTCTTGGTGGGAAGCCATTCATGGGGACGGAGAATGCTATTGAGGTAGAGAGTTGGCTGTTGCATTGCGAGTGTATCTTCGCTGATTTGGGTCTAGATAATGGGCCAAAGAGAAGATTGTCATCTAAGCAATTGCAAGGTTCAGCGCTTCACTGGTGGAATAGTATTACTGCCGGAGTTCCGGAAAAACAGTTGACTTGGGCTGAGTTTAGAAGGAGATTTGAGCAAAAGTTTGTGTCTAAGTTTGCTAAGTCGGAGTTGATGAGGAAGTTTATGGATGGAGTAGGGAGAGATGTCGGTTGTTGAGTATGCCACTAAGTTCGAGGAGTTGTGCCGTTATGGACATAATACTATAGATACTGTCATCAGAAGGAATGAGAAGTTCATTAGGGGACCAAGGCCCGAAATTGCTAGGGCGACCCTGCCACATCTTCACGATCCTAATAATTTAGTTGTGGAGATGGCCATTCACCATGAGGAGATGCTTGCTAGTTATGTTAGAGAGAAGCCAATGGAAATTAAGGGTTCTCAAGGGAAGAAGAGAAAGTTCTTAAGAAGAAGGGAGCCCAGAAGGGAGATACTGCCAAGAAGACAAAGGCAGAGTTAGTATGCTATAAGTGTGACAAGAAGGGTCATTATGCGAATGAGTGCTGGTCAGGTAATGGGAAGAAGGCTGCAAATAAGAAGAATGTGAACTGCTTCAACTTTGATCAAGTTGGGATTACAAGAATCAGTGTCCAGAGCTAGTTAGGGCAGACAAAGGAAAGGTTTTTGCTATCAGACCAGCTAGGCCTACTGCAGCTGATAAAAGGAAGACTGTGATGGAAGGTACGCTTTTGATTCAGAGTATTCCAATTAGCGTACTTTTTGATACCGGTGCATCACATTCATTTATATCTCATAGTTTAGTTGATAGGTTATGCTTAGAACCTACCTACCTTGTTGCTTCCTTAAGGGTTGCGAATCCAATAGGAGGGTATACAACTTTAAGGTTGAGATGTGACCAATTAGAACTTGATGTGTTAGGTCATATGTTTGCATGTAATTTGTATGTTATTGATTCTGTAGATTTCAGAATCATCTTGGGTATGGATTGGTTGGGTAGGTATGAGGCTAGGATATTTTGCCAAGATAGGGAGATCTCACTGAGACACCCAGATAGTCATAACCGAATTATATTCTCAGCAGAGAATTCTGACCAAAGTAGTTGTGCTTTGTTAAGTGCGATGGAAGTGGGAGATGAGTTAAGTCAGGTTCAAGTAGCAAGAGAGTTTGCAGATGTCTTTGAGCCAGTCATAGGACTACCACCGAAACAAGCAGTTGAGTTACGTATAGATCTTGTGCTCGGAGCTGAACCTGTGAGTAGGCCACCTAGTAGGATGACACCGACTGAGATGAAGGAATTGAAGGTGCAGTTAGTGGATCTAGAAGGAAGGAATTTTATTAGACTAAGAAGTTCGTCTTGGGGAGCGGCCACAGTGTTCGTGAAGAAACCAGATGGGTCGTTGAGGATGTGTATCGACTACCATAAGTTGAATGAAATGATGATTAAGAATAAGTATCCTTTGCCAAGAATAGACGATCTATTCGATCAGTTTAGTGGAGCCAGAGTGGTTTACCAATTGGATTTAGCGACAAGTTTCCATCTGTTAAGAGTGGCAGAGGATAGTATTACTTTAACAGCATTTCAGACTAGGTACAGTTCGTATAAGTGGTTAGTGATGCTATTTGGATTGACGAATGCACATGCTTTCTTCGTGGATTTGATGAACCGAGTTTTCCGAGAGTACTTGGATAGATTTGTACTGGTGTTTATAGATGACATTTTAGTATACCTAAGAATGAAAGAGAGCATGAGGATCATCTTAGAGTGGTGCTGGAAACGGTAAGGCAGAATCAGCTAAAGGCGAAGTTTTCCGAGTGTCATTTTTGGAAGAAAGAGGTTAAGTTTCTTGGTTACGTGGTTTCAAAGAAGGGTTTGTCAGTCGATCCAGATAAGATCGAAGCTATTAATAATTGGAAGAGACCAAAGACGGTGACTGAGATCAGAAGTATTCTTGGACTTGCTGGTTACTACCGGAGATTCATCAAGAATTTCTCGTAGATAGCAGCACCCTTGACTAAGTTAACCAGGAAGGATGTGAAGTTTTTCTAGTCCGAAAAATGTGAGGAAGCATTCCATATGTTCAAGCATTTGTTGACCAATGCATCGGTGTTAGTAGTTCCAGACGATAACCAAGAGTTGGTGGTGTATACTGATGCATGTGGAACCAGATTGGGAGCTGTATTGATGCAGAGGGGTAAAGTGATTGCCTATGCTTCACAACAGCTTAGACCGCACGAAGTGAGATATCCTACTCATGATTTGGAGTTGGCTGCGATGATCTTTGCATTGATGATTTAGAGACATTATCTCTTATGGAATGGGTTTGAGCTTTATACCGATCATAAGTCTTTATGGTATTTATTCTCTCAGAAGGAGTTGAATATGAGACAGCAGAGGTGGCTGCAGTTTTTGGCTGCTTATGATTTTGGTATAGAGTGTACACCTGGGAAAGGTAATAAGGTAGCGGATGCCCTTAGTAGAAGACATCAGAATGTGGTGTTAGCTATGTTGGCAGAGTGGAAGGATTTAGAAGCTTTGGCCAACTGTGGTGTGCAATTAAGATCGACTGCTAATTCTAGTCAGAGTACTGCCATGTTGTCCTGTTTAGAAGTTCGACCAGTGCTGATCGAAAAGATTGCTTCTAACCAAAAAGAGGATCCAGTGTTAGCCGAGCGGATTAGAAAGCTTGAGGGTGGAATTGAGATCGGTGATCTAAAAGACTTTAGTCTTGACCAAAGAGGATGGTTGAGAAAGAAGGGACGGTTGTGTGTTCCGAATGTGAAGAACATAAGGAAAGTTCTTGGAGAATGTCATCGATCCAAGTTTACGATTCATCCTGGAGGGACCAAGATGTATCAAATATGAAGATGAGCTTCTATTGGGAAGGTATGAAGAAAAATGTTGGCTTGTGGGTTAGGTAGTGTGCAAACTGTCAACAAGTGAAAGCTGAACATCAGAAGCCAAGTGGGTTGCTTCAACCTTTAGAGATTCCAGTTTGGAAATGGGATTCGATATCCATGGATTTTATAGACGGGTTGCCAAGGTCAAATAGAGGAAATGAAAGTATATGGGTTATAGTGGACAGACCGACCAAGAGCGCCCATTTCATTCCAGTTAAGTCAACCAAGACGACACCTGTTTTAGCTAAGTTTTTCATGAAGAACATAGTTAGACTGCATGGAGTTCCTAGTAGTATAGTCAGTGACAGAGATTCCTTGTTCACTAATGAATTCTGGAAGAGTCTACAGGAAGAATTGGGTATCAAGCTTAATATGAGTAATGCATATCACCTTTAGACGGATGGGAAGAAAGAGAGAGTCAACAAGGTACTCGAGGATTTATTGAGAGCTTGTGTATTAGACTTTGGTGGATCTTGGGAAGATCACCTACATTTGACTGATTTTTATATAATAATAATTACCAGACTAGTATAGGAATGGGGCCTTTTAAAGCTTTGTATGGAAGGCCATGCAAATCACCAGCATGTTGGTTGGAGAGTGGAGACATTAGTCTTAGGTTCGGATTTTGTTAGAGAGGCGTAAGAGAAGACTGAGTTGATCCGAGGACGGATGAAGGAAGCTCAGTCCAGACAGAAGGGTTACGCAAATAAGAGGCGTAAAGACCTAGTGTTCTCAGTTGGAGATAAGGTTTTAATCAAGGTATCACCGATGAAGGGTGTGGTACGATTTGGAAAGTTAGGGAAGTTGGCCCCAAGGTATGTTGGTCCATTCCAGATTCTAAAGAGGATCGGGAAGCTCGCATAGAGAGTAGAGTTCCCGAGCAGTATGGTAGGTGTCCATAATGTATTTCATGTGTCTCATCTTTATAAGTATGTGCATAATCCAGAGACTACTATTCCTTCGACAGAGTTGGAAGATTTGATAGTAGAACCTAATTTGACTTTTATTAGACAATCGGTTCGGGTTGTAGCGAGAGATGAGAAAAGGCTGAGGAACAAGACGGTCAAGTAAGTGAAAGTTCAGTGGAGTGACAACGAGAAGGACTGTACTTGGGAAACAGAAGACAGGATTAGAGATACTTATCCTGATTTGCTTTAAGGGTATGTCTATATTAGATTTATATAAATAGTTTCTAGTCAGGTAGGCTAGTAAGGTTGTTAGGAGTTGTTACAGATGATTGCTATGTTTAGTATTTAGTCCTTACTGAATTTCAAGGACAAAATTTTTCAAGGGGAGGAGCCTGTAACACCCCTAATTTTTTATAACATTAATCAGGAGATTTAATTAGATAAATGAAATAGAATAATGATGATAAGGGGATTGAGATTTGAATAAAACTATAAGAAGGTCGTGCTTAAGTAATTAATTAAATGGGCTTAAATTGAATTTTATGTATTTAATTAAACATGGGCATATTAGTAAGTAACCGCACTATTATTACTCACGGTTATACATTTCACGTTCTTGGCCATTCACATATACTTTTCATTTTCACAAACGCAAACCAAAAAAAACCTAAAATAGAGTCGGCCATTAACATGGGAAAAGAGGATGAAAAATTAAATCAAAGCTAAGGATCAAAGCTAGGGAAATCGATCTTCTACAAATCACAAATTCCTTATCATATCCAAGGTGAACAATAATTTATACCATCTTTATTAACCCAAAAATGGACCAACACCCTGGTTTGAGTGTGAAAGCACCAGTCCTGTTCTCACAGAGCAATAATATAGATGATAGATATAGAAAAAAGCAGTAAGAGAAAGAAGACAAGAAGATTTTTATAGTGGTTCGGCTGTTAATGAAGCCTACATCCACTTTATGGTTTTATTATAGACTGATTGTTGTTACAGGAAGTGTTTGATTACAAAACTCTTGACTATCTTTAACTAAATTGAATCCCCAAAGTTGGAATCCACTGGAAATCACAGTGAAGCCCTTTAGAGATTGTTATGAGGGAGGTGAAGAGTGAAGAAAGTTTCCCGTAGAGTTTCAGCCGCCAGTCCAGAGAAGATCCACTTTATGTTGCAGATTGGATGGTATTTATAGAGATTGGAGAGCCATTGGGCCAAGCCTGTTTGCCAGCTATTTGCAGATGGACGTAGGAAGACGCGGTGGAGTTTAGCTGGTGGCCCGAGCCAAAAAGATGGATTGCTAGCGATCCATGGTCTATGGATCGCTAGCGATCCATGGAATTTGCTCGAATGCGAGCTAATTACTTAGCTCCTTCCTCTGCTTCAATCTGTGTGGGTCACGCTTGCACTATGATAACGTATGGATTGTTGGCTATCCATACACTTCAAATATTTTTGGATTTTGATGTCTGGGATGCTTTTGTTGCCTTGTATTAACATTGTTTGTGTGGTCTTGTTGCATATTGCCTTATTTTGATGATGATTTACTTGCTAGTTGTATTTAGCTGCTGATTGGACTAGACGGATGCTTTTCTCTTGGTTTAGCTAACTCGGAATCTTTTCAAACTCAGTCACCACTTCAGTAACATGGATTGGAATTCGATGCAAGAGATTTGGTTGAACACGGATTCATAGGCCATGGATCGCTAGCGATCCATGCCCTTAGTGAATTTCTCATTATTTTACCTTGGTTCTCTTTTAGCTTGCTGCTCTAATTCTTTTGGTTGACTTCTAAGCTATTCTAACTCCATCAAGTTGTTCCGTCTTTTCTTGGATCCTGTGGGTTAAAAACCAAGATAATATTTGCCTTCCAGAGTACGTCTTCGTTGGAAACAAGGCGTGCTCTAGAAGTTATCGCTTTTAGTCTCTACTTGTTGAATTCCAAGTAATCGTGTTAGAGTTTCGCAAACGTGAGCTAGGTTACGTTGCTGTTTGCTTGGTTTTGATCTTGACCGCCATTGCTTACCATAACAGATCAAATTTTACTCTATAGCCTTCCGGTATGTCTCGAAGTAGTGTAGGAACGACGCCGGGCAAGATGGGGAAATTTGCATACAACCCCATGGATCGCTAGCGATCCATAGATGATGGATCGCTAGCGACCTAATGCCTTAGAAGTTTTTCGGCATTTTTTATTTTCCTATATAAATAGTCGAGCCAACCTACCCTTCACTCCTACACAACTCGAGCTTCCTTTCTTTCTTGCGATCCAAGCCCTTTGCAACGATTCGATCCATCGTCTTCCACAAATCGACCCAGCTTTGTTTAAGTTTCCACTCGACTCCTTCGACGCCGCGACCTTGCCGCCAACTCCAACGCTTCGCCGTCATCTTGTGAATCAAACCCTACCTCGCTGCCATGGGTCGCCGCCGCTCCATCCCTAGATCTCAAACGGACTATTGTAGTTTGCTGATTTCAAAGCTCCAATCAAATTTTCATTTGAGTCATCAATCCGAGGTGGGTTCACTGATTGCAATGTTCGTTTAATGATTTGGTGGCGAAGTTGCTTTCGTGATGTTTGTCGTGAGGAGTCCGAGTCGATTGAAGCTTAATGGAGGAAGATAGTAAATCGAGTCTTGAGTTCCTCCCGGAACGACATTCGGACCTTGCCCCGGTGCTTGACATGTTTTGTTGTCTTCATCCATTGAGCCGGAATTGGTTTGTACCAAGTTCTATAGCTAATATTGCACGACATATCATGAATTGGTCCTATTTCTTCCGAAGATTTTTGACTTATATTACTTGCTTTTGTATGCTTGGTGTCCTTGTACTGAAAAGAGTTTTCCGTGTTGCTTCAGACAACGGATCCATTATCGATCGTTGATCGATAACGGGTAAGTGTAGAGGAAGTAACAACGAAAGAAAACGATACAGGAAGTCCTTTCTTTTTCCACTGCGAGCAAACTATCTACACAGGATAGAGCGTTTGTAGTGTTTCAGACACCGAGCTTACCCCCCATAGACATCACACTGCACTTGCCCCGATACATACTTGAAATCCGATGTGTCAGCACGAATCAGTGTCTCTCCGGAATTCAAGTGTTGTAGGGGAAACTATTAGTTTAGAATGGAGTTACCTGACCATTTTGGATGCAAGTTCCGTGGTTTAGAATGAAGCTTCCATCTTCTCGTCATAAGTCAAGCGAAGGAAGTCTGGCACTTTCGGAAGCCGAGTCGTCGTCCGTCACCCTTTCTCCTTCCGCCTCACAGGCTGAGTATGGCCAGTTAGTTCCGGTTGGTCCGGTCTTGGACGAACTCCCCCTAATTTTAGAGTTCTTCTCAATCGGCCGGAGAAAGCTTCTTCTGTAATCTCTACTAAAGTCCTGCATAATATCTGCATGCAACATGGCATACCGGAGGAAGACGTGGGCCTTCCAGAGAAGGATGAGTTTGCTCACATGCCACCTCCGGGATATACCACTTGTCATCGGTATAAGTGCCTAAATGGAGCTGTGCCCCCCTTTAATGAATTTTTGCGTGAGACCGTTTCGAATTTAGGAATCCTCCGTTCTAGATTCATCCCAACAGATACGCTATCCTAACTTGCTTGCATGTCCTTTTCATGCGTACATTCAACCGTGCTTCGTGCTTTGACGAGTTGTAGTAATTTCTTTCATTCAAGAAGAGATAAGTGTCCATCCTTGGTTGTAATCGAAGCTTAAAGGAATCGAAAAATCATATTACGACTGCAAAGCAATCTATCTTAGTACAAGACCCAGTATTTCTTCGTCAGATGCCCCGAGGGGTTTAACCGCCTTGGGACAATGGAGGATAAGTTCTTTTTCCTACTTATTCAGTTTCGACGTGTCGTTACGGAGTTTCTAACGAGTCAAATACTTCTTGCAGTTATCCCGAGGCCGAATAGGGACTTGTCTCTCGATGAAGTTTTTCGAACCCTGAAGGCTATCGACGTTGAGGAAAGATCCGTTAAAGTCTTGCCGACTGACGAAAACTTGCTCGAATATGGATTATTACATCCAGGGAGATCGGCTGTTCCAATTGAGGTCCCTTCTCCTTCTTGATCTAGGGTTCGCACGCGATCCACTTCCTCTTCTAACGGTTTCGAAGAAGGCGCTTCTCAAGAGAGAGAGGGCTTGTTCGGAGAATCAGCCGAAGTGGCTCATGATGGAAGAGGTGCTGCTGCGACCGAAGTTAATCGCCCGGCCAAAATGCCTTCGATTCCGGAAGAAGGAGAAAAGGAGTTCAGATAGAGAGAGGGCAAAGCTGCACTAGAAGCTGAAAAGGACGAGGGTGAGATTGATAGCGGTAGCGATGAGTCTTCCTCCAGTAATGATTATGACTTTGATGCAGATTCGGTTGGTGTTATCCCGCCTTTTGGCAAGGCCGTGACACCAAAAAGTCGACTGGAAAACAAAAGACAGTTCGTCATAAAAGTTCGTTATACACTGTTTCACCATGGATATCGATGAATTTTGTCCGAGCCTGGATCAAGCTACATTTGATAGGACATGACAAGCAAAGCCATGAAAGCCAGCGTTTCAAATTTCAGGTTAATCGGAGTTTGTATGAATGAGATATGATCGATACAAGTTAGAGAAAATACGCTGTTCGAATCCATCGGAGGCGCCCATGTTCGAATCCATCACGTTAGCACCACAACCATCTGGTTCGAATCCATCAATGATGTTTCCTTCGTATCCATCAAGCTTGGAGGACCTTCGAATCCATGAAGATACCTCTCTTCGAATCCAACCAGTGCCGTCGTTTCGTATCGATCAGCTGAAGTGAGATATGATCGATACGAACGAGTCTCAGTTCGAATCCATGCATGAGTAAAGCCTTCGAATCGACTGACTCAAAGCGGTGAAATTCAAGGGACGACTCTATCAACTCGACGAAAAATGTGGATCGATGCGAAGAATGCGCGCCACATCAACCCGCTAGCGCGTGCTTGGATCGATTCGAAGCAATGGATTCGAAGTCGTCGATTCGAACAGAGCGTTGCAACCGGAAAAGCGTATTCGTATCGATCATATCTCCCAAACCACTGGTCCAAATGCTACGAAATTTTCACAAAAGCTTGTGCACATGCTGAAGAATGCCCACACCAAATTTAAGCTCGATTGGACGTTTTCTTGATCGATTCGAATGAATTTCGAATCGATCCCAAAGTGGGCCCAGATTTCCTGAAGGCGGGCACGTGGGCCCCCTCATGTGCCAGAAGTGGTCTCCCGAAATTTAGGTGAAATATCAGCCTCCTACGCCTATAAATAGCCCCCTGAAGCCAATAGAAAAGGGATCTTTTGGCCATTCAGCATCCAGACTCTGCCGGATTCAATCCTACACTTCATCACCACTGTTGTATTCGAATTTCAAAGCATTAATCCACTGCAACCTGCTGTAATCAGTTGTAATCATCAAGTGAATATCAATAAAGTTATCACCTTCAGAGTGGACGTAGGAAAGATCGCCGAACCACTATAAATCCTGTGTCATTTACCGTTTTTATTGAGTTTCCTGAGTGATTTGCATACTTATTTTTCTACATATTTGAGATCTATGATCTGTGATTGCAAACTGGTGCTTTCAACGACTATCGGGTGTTTGTGACCAAATCTGGCGCAAACAGTTGGCGGAGACTTTGAATCGTGCGATGAAACCCCGGGGATGAGTCCCGTCATCCCGAGCTCTCCTCCTCCGGAGATAGTCGAAAAAGATGACGCTCCTGAAGCCGGACAACGTTTTGCGAAAAGAAATTATGTACAAGTTGATTCCAAAATTCCTACTAGCAGGGGCCGAACCCGCATCTAAACACGGCCTACAAAATAAAAACAAAGATAAGTTCCTATCTATCTACCAAAAATAAAACCGAAGAAGCACGTCTACTCTCTCTTCTTTTTCGGCTTTCCCTTCAGTGTGGACCCACTGGAGCTGCCACTTATTTTTCTTTTCGAGCCTTTGCCTTTCGGCGGCTGTTCTCCAGTAGGGGGCATGATATCAACTTCCTCATCCGAGCTCAAGTGTACGGGAATGCTCCCTGAAGGTGGAGTCGGAGGAACTGGATCGGCTATAGGAGGTGGAATAGGCACACTGGTATCAATAACTGTACCACCAAGTGATATCATCCTTAACGGAGCCGGACTAGGTGCCGCCATCCCACCACCAAAACTGCCACCACGAGCCGCTGCCTCCATTTCAGCGTCAATTTCGGCCAATATTTCTTCTTCACGAATTGCTTGGGACTCGCTGGGAGCATCATTGGTTGGAATTGAGGAGCCAATAGCAGGTACACTTCTACCCATAACAAATGGTAGGTCCACAAAGGGGTCGCTGTGATGACCGAGGAGTTCCTCCATCATCTGTTCATCGAAAATAAGCGTGCTCCCCTGCGTTGCATTAATCGGCGCAGTTGTAGTTATGGTGGTCGCTTCAGTGATGATGGCCTCCTACGCTTGATGTGATTCTTGAGTTGCAGGAGGCACAATCGGTGTAACTCCAGTCACTGAATAGAGAAAAAAGGAAGACTGTTAGTAAACGTTACAAATCAATCTCCTGGTTTTGAGCAAGTATGCGGAATGTTTAGAGTACCTTCCTTAATTTGGCTCGTTGATGGCTGAATGGATTCAGAAACTTGTTCTCTGGCCGCAGATAACTGCGGTTGATCCGAATTATAAGCAGGAATGGGCTGGGGATCAACCGCAGGGGCAGATTCAGGTTGGGTTGGCGCAGGAACTTTAGCACTTGCATCACGGTGCTCAACACCTGAACCTTCTCCAGCCTCCAAGTGTTGGGTGCCGAGCCTCTCTTTTTCGTGCGAAATCATCGACTCATGGAGAATCTTTCATTCGTCTTCATTTAACACACGATTCTCAAGCTCAAACTCGTCGATTGATCCACCCAGATGCACCGCCTTCTCCTCCTCAACCAATCGGCCCCAAGTGTTGTATAAATGCGTCGAGTAGTTGTCGAGCCAGGCTAGGCTTCTGTGCCTCAGTACGTTGGCGTTGTAAGTTATCAAGAGATCTTCTATATCTGTCTCTAGCCTGGACTCAGCCGATTTAACTCTCTCCTCGATCTCAGTCTCCACCACCCGAGCCTTGGTCATTGCCGCATCCCGCTTTCCCCGGAGCACTACAGCCTGTTCACAAGCTTCTTGGGCCGCTTTGTTTACATCATCTTTTTCCTTGATGATTTCAGAAAACTTGGCTTTGAGCTCGTTAAGTTCTTTCATAGCGGCGTCCCGTTCAGCTGTGACAGTAGTGTTTCGGTGGCCCATCTGCTCCACCAAGGCAAAGTGTGTCCGCTTCATCCTCTCCATGGGTAAGTTCGCCTCATCGGCCTTTTTGGTGGCCTCTATCTCGGATTTCCGAGAGGACTCGGCTTCATCATTAAGCACTTGGACGATGCGGTCCTTCTGGGCAAGATCAGATTCTAACTTCTCGATTATTTTAGCCTGCTCGAAGGTCACTTTCGACGCTTTCTCTGCCGCCTTCGCCCACTCTTTGTACTGGGAATATATATCATGAATATAATCATGCATTGTGTTCTCCACCTCCGATGGAATTCTCTTTAATCGAGGGGGGAAAATGTAGCCGTCGAAGCATATATTTGGGAAATCTTTCTTTAGCTGAGCAATTTTAATAGCCCCTTCCCAGTGGGCTCAGTGATAGCTTGCTCAGCGATGACGGGGGGCTCAACCTCAGTTCTATGGCATTGCGACTCGGGCCAAGAAGCATGCGAAGATGGTTTGTGACGAGGGGCTCTATCGGCTGTTTTCCTTGGCCCGAAGGTTGTGTAGGGATTCTAGGAGGAGGAGAGTGGGATCGAGATCGATGTCTGTAGTCCCTATCCCTATCTCTCTCATGACGTTCCTGGCTAGAGTACCCGTGATCGCGGTCTCTATCTTCCTCTCTCCTACGTGGCTCATAATATGAAGAAGATCGACGAGCTGAGCGAAGACTCCCTAACATCGACCCTCGTCCAGACATCGTATCTGTAAAAAAGAAAGAGAAGCAGAGTTAGTGACTTCTTAAATTGAACAACTTGTGATTGGAAATAGTGTAGTGCCGTGAAGTGTGTATGTATGTGCAACCCCCCGACCAACCAGAAATGTCGGTCGCACTTATAGCAAGCGACTCTCTTAAATCAAGAGCACTATCAAGCTCCTCCAACCCGGTGTCATGTTGAAATGACACATAATCTGAAATCGGAGTATCAGCAAGCCCTTCAAAAGGACTCTCTGTTGGCGAGGGAGGAGCCTTTGAGATTCTAATACCGGGGGCAGGCAAAGAAACCACAACTGATTTCCACCTCGAAGACTTAGGACGTTTATAAGCAGCGACCATGCCTTTTATTATTCCTTCTGTCGCTTGAAATCCGGCCGAAGACCCAACAACAAGTTCATCATCCGTAGGCGTTCTCTCTTCGCCATCTCCTTCAGTTATTACGACCCCGGGTGTTTTGCGTTTCAACTTCTTCTTCGAGGCTGCCCTTAGTGTCACTTCAAGCCTTATGCTTTGATTCCGCTCGATCAGTCTGACGATTCTCAGATTTCTGTCGGTTAAACCGAATCGATGTCCCTCATTTCACTTGGAATTTCTTAAAGGATCCTTACTATTTCTTTGAAGTACCCGCCTTCAGGTCGTGAAATTGCGGCTATAAAGAAAAGAAGATATTAGTTTTACATCAACTGTTATTATCTTGACAACTCTTGGAAAAAACTACAACACTTACGTCTGACTAACCATCGGCTAGCAAATCCTGGGGGGCATCGGACGTAGAACCATTCTGTTTTAAAGTAACTCAGCCTTGTCCAGGATCCGGTTACTACTTGACAATTCCTGACCGCCTCCAGGAATGTAAAAGATGGACTATCACCCCTACTCTTGAAGTTAAAAAGATATCTAATCTCTGTTGGAGCCGGTGGCCGAAAGAGATGCTCCATGAATACAATAAATAAACTGTTTAGCATAACGTATCCGTTGGGGTGTAGTTGTGATGGAGCGATCTTGAGGAAAGACAACACTTCCCAAATGTATTGGTTGAACGGAGGAAGTGTTCCTGCTGTGCACGCATGGCGATTGAAGACAGTAAACCCCTCTGGGGGAGCGTGTGGTCTATCGTTTGGTCCCGGTAATAGTACGTCGTCCAATGACAAACCATGCCTTAGGCATATCCGTCCCAACATATCTTCAGAAACTTTAGACGGCATAGAATCCTGTGGATTCATGATGAACATGGCACCAGGTAGCTCATCCGGAGCGGGGTCTTTGACTTCAGCTGCGATGGCCGGCAATTCTATTGTTGGAAGAGACAGACTCTAACTTTCATGTTGCTGTGAACTTGTGGACTCCATAGCTAATCAACTCATTAAAACCCATCGTTAGACGATAAAAACCCAAGTGTTCCCCAGTGTGAAGTGCGTGAATGTGAATGTGCAAGTGCAATGCTACATGTTACTTGAGGAATTCCAAAGAGTTAAAGAAAACATGCAAACAACGAGACTTTGAAATTCGACTAGAGTGACCGTCATCGTTGACCATCACAACCGTGCCATCCAGACTTGAGCGACCGATCCAAGTTAGAGTTTATTGAGTTCGGTTAAGTTATAGTTCCATCGACGAGCTTCGAAGGATAGTCAGATATACAGTTTAACAGTTAAATCTAGTTATGCAAGGCTGAAGCTCGTCGGAGTCAAACGTTTAAGTATGCAAACAGTCATCATTTCATATCCATCGAGTCGCAAGAATGAATCGATCGCCAGATGTACTGTTCGTATCGATCGGGTAGGTCAATTCGTATCGATACTCCCTTTCGAATCGATCCGTAGCTTTCACTTCATATCAATAAGAAACCTGTTGGCTTCGCATCAATAGAACCACGTTGGCTTCGCATCGATCAGATTGTAAAAAGAAAACTCGTATTGATCAGAAGCCACCGACTTCGTATCGATCCCAACCTATGAAATTCGTATCGATCGCCTGTTACGGATTTCGTTTCCATTGAAAGCTACTTGATTTCGTATCGATCAACTCCGATCGACACGAACCACCATCACTCCAAGATCAACACAAAGCTCACCATTTCCCTGATCAATGACTCACCAACACAAAGTTACTGTCAAGACTCGATACCAAGCCAAGCCCTCTCTTCTCTTCCATTGATACAAAGTCAAAGCCATTTATCCCTTCTCTGTTCTTCTTCCCCAAACAAAAACATCCTAGACCTTCCTCAACCTCGCACAAGACTAACTCCTCCAAACAGCGTTCGGTCATGAATTCGAATGGAATAACACGAGAATTCGAATCTCATCATTTTAGGATTGAGTTTGTTCGATTATTTACCTGATTTCAACGATTAGTTCAAGGGATTGATGTTTAGTTCGATTCGGAGGCAAGCACAGTTTTCCTTTTCCTGGGTCTCACAATCAATACGAAGACAGAAGAAGTAAAATGAGCAAGTGGGAAAAAATGCTGAGTACAAGACGTATTTATATGGATGCATAGCCAAAGTGAAACGATTCGACTCCCGGTCATTCTAACCGGTTCCAACAGGTCCCTCATCGTATCGATACGAATTGGCTATTCGTATCCAACAGCTCGAGCTTCATCGATACGAAATCGGCAACAAAGGTTTTTCCGGATCACCAAATTCCATCGATATGAAACGTCTGTTCGTATCCATTGTTTTCGACTCCATCCAAGGCGCATCGATGCGAACTGTAATGTTCGTATCCATCAACACACGGCCCATAAAGGCTCGTATCCATCAATACGAATAGCGCACAGGGGACCAACTGCCTTATTCGTATCGCTCATAAGTCCATCGACACAAGAACAATCTTTCGACCTTTTACATTGATCCAGGAGAGGATCGATACGAAGGGGCAATCCAAAACAACCATCAAGCGTGGTTACAACTCGAATTTCACATCGATTTAGGAGAGGATCGATACGGAATTTGATACGAGAAAACTGACAACGACTTGTGAACGTGCGAACGTCAACAAGAGTCAGGTTAACGTATATGCTTGTACGTTGGACTAATTTTCAATTTTAAAATTTCCACAGGTCGAATGCCCACCTGATAAACAATTACAACTACAAACAACTAATCAATATCATACAACAATCAGTTACAACAGCACACAGTACAACAGTTGGCAGTCTACAGTTCATGATTTATGTCTCTATGGATCAATCAAAGATTACAACTTCCAACAAGGAGGCGATAACTGTTTAACAAGTCAGATGGAACTATTCAGAATGAAGATTTCAGCTTTTCAAAGCACGTCGTGTTTTCACAAGACGTACTTTGGGGGTCAAATGTTATCCCGCCTTTTGGAAAGGCCGTGATACCAAGAACTTAACTGGAAACCAAGGAAAGTCCATCCCGGAGATCGGTTATACGTAGGTTTGCTATGGATATCGATAAATTTTGTCCGAGTCCGGATCAAGCTACAATTGACAAGACATGACAAGCGAAGCTATGAAAGCCAATTTTCCAAATTTCAAGTCGATCAGAGTTTGTATGCTCAAGATATGTTTGATGCAAATCAGAAGAATAAACTTCACTTCGTATCCATCATATTCGAATCGATCCGAGGTGGCCTTATTCGTATCCATCATGTTCGAATCCATCAACAATCACCTTGTTCGTATCCATAAAGCAACCAGGGAAATCTGACTTCGAATCGATCTTTTTCGAATCGATCATAGGCGCGCTATTTCGTATCGATAAGGAGAACTGCACTTTTCGTATCCATCAGCCGAAAGGCTTTCTTCGTATCCATGAAACATCAACTCTTCGTATCCATCCATCGATGTCATCTCGCATCCATCTGTTTGTATCCATCACACTATCCGTTGTTCGTATCCATCAAGTTGGAACAACTTCGATCGATACGAACCTTATAACTTGGATCAATACGAACGAAGCCACGACACTCGATACGAAGTAAGCCGTTTCCATCGATACGAACAAGACCCAGTCAAATCGATACGAACAAGGCGCAAACATTGGGAAGACTCGGTCGATTCGGCATGAACTTCGGATCGATCCTGAAAGAAAGCGCCACGTCAACTGGCATCACGTGCGTGGTCATTGATACGAAGTGATCGATTCGAAGAGCATCGATGCGAAGAGAACGACAACCAAAAAGCTCAAACTTGCATCGATCGTAACTCGTAATCCACAAGTCCAAATGCCACCAAATTTTCACAGGAGCTTACGTACGACCTAAGGAATGCTCATGCCCAATTTCGACTCGATTGGGTCAAATCTTAATCGATACAAAATTCATTCGTATCGATCACGAACCGCGTGCAAATCACGTGGGATCGATCGAGTGGGCCCGCTCACGTGCCAAAAGAGGTCTCCCGAGATCTAAGCAAGATATTTGCAGCCTACGCCTATAAATAGCATCCCAGAGCCTACAGAAAAGGGATCTTTTGGCTCTTTGACATCCAGACTCCACCGAAAACATTTTTGCATTACAAGGCTGCTATTGTACTCGAATTTCATCACTGTAATCCGCTGTAATTAGTTGTAATCAGCAAGAAAACATCAATAAAATCATCAATTTCATAGTGGACGTAGGCCATACGCCGAACCACTCTAAATCTCTGTGTTTCTGCGTATTTTTCTTATCTGTTTTTGAAGTGTTTGTTAGATAATTCTCTTTTTCCATTTAATTTCTTCATTTTATCTCTTCAAACCCTTCCGAAGAGAGTTGTGCCAAATTTTGGTACAAACATTATGCAAATGAGTGCCGATCAAGAAAGGGAAAGAAGGCTGCAGACAAGAAGAATGTGAAGTGCTTCAACTGTGACCAAGTTGGGCATTATAAGAACCAATGTCCAAAGCCCGTCAGGGCAGGTAAAGGGAAGGTTTTTACTGTTGGATCATCTGCTAAGCTAACTGCAGCTGACAAAGGGAAGACTGTGATGGAAGGTACATTTTCGATTCAAAGTATACCGGTTAGGATACTATTTGATACCGGTACATCACATTCATTTATATCTCAGTGTTTCTTAGAACCCACATACCTTGTTACTTCCTTAAGGGTTGCGAATCCAATAGGAGGGTATTCAACTCTGGGGATGAGATGTGACCAGTTAGAACTTGATTTGTTAGGTCATAAGTTTGCATGCAGTCTGTATGTTTTCGATTTCATAGATATCAGAATCATTTTGGGTATAGATTGATTGAGAAGGTATGAGGCCAGAATATTTTGTCAGGATGGGAGATATCACTAAGACACCCTAATAGTCATAATCGAATTATATTCTCAGTAGAAAATACTGACCAGAGTAGTTGTGCTTTGTTAAGTGCAATGGGAGTGGAAGAGAAGCTAAGTCGGGTTCGAGTTGCAAGAGAGTTTGTTGATGTCTTTGAGCCAGTCACGGGACTACCCCCGAAATGAGCTGTTGAGTTTCGGATTGATCTTATGCCAGGAGCTGAACCTGTGAGTAGAACACCTAGCAGGATGACACTTACTGAGATGAAGGAATTGAAGGTGCAGCTAGTGGACCTAGATGGAAGAAATTTTATTAGACCAAGCAGTTTGCCTTGGGGAGCGGCCGCGGTATTCGTGAAGAAACCGGATGGGTCTTTAAAGATGTGTATCGACAATCGTAAGCTAAATGAGAGGATGATAAATAATAAGTATCCTTTGCCGAGAATTGATAATCTATTTGATTAGTTGAGTGGAGCCAGAGTGTTTTCCCAGTTGGATTTGGCGATAGGCTTTCATCAGTTAAGAGTGTCAAAGGACAGTATTCCTTTGACAACATTTTGAACTAGATATGGTTTGTATGAGTGGTTAGTAATGCCATTCGGGTTAACAAATGCACCTTCTTTCTTTGTGAATTTGATGAACCGAGTCTTCCAAGAGTATTTGGATAGATTCGTGTTGGTGTTTATAGATGACATTCCGGTGTACTCTAAGGATGAAAGAGAGCATGAAGATCATCTTAGAGTTGTGCTTGAGACGCTGAGGCGGAAACAGCTAAAGGCAAAGGTTTCCAAGTGTCATTTTTGGAAGAAAGAGGTTAAGTTTCTTGGTCACATGGTTTCAGAGAAAGGGTTGTCAGTCGATCCAGACAAGATCGAAGCTGTTAATAATTGGAAGATACCAGAGACGGTGACTGAGATTAGAAGTTTTCTTGGACTTGCTGGCTATTACCGCAGATTCATCAAAGATTTCCTACAGATAGCAGCGCCTTTGGCTAAGCTAACCAGAAAGGAGGTGAAGTTTGTTTGGTCCGACAAATGTGAGGAAGCATTCCTTAAGTTAAAGCATTTATTGACCAATGCACCAGTGTTAGTAGTTCCAAACGAAAACTAAGGGTTAGTGGTGTATACTGATTCATGTGGAACTGGATTGGGAGCTGTGTTGATGCAGAAGGGTAAAGTGATTGCCTACGGTTCACGACATCTTAGACCGCATGAAGTGAGATATCCTACTCATGATTTGGAGTTAGCTGCGGTGATCTTCGCGCTGAAGATTTGGAGGCATTATCTCTTAGGGGAGAGATTTGAGCTATACACAGATCATAAGTCTTTAAGATACTTATTTTCTCAGAAGGAGTTGAATATAAGACAGCAGAGGTGGCTGGAGTTTTTGGCTGCTTATGATTTTGGTATAGAATATACATCAGGGCAAGGTAATAAAGTAGCAGATGCTCTTAGCAGAAGACATCGGAATGTGGTGTTAGCTATGTTGGCAGAATGGAAGGATTTAAAAAATTTGACTACATGTAGTGTGCAGTTAAAATCGACTGTTAGTTCTAGTCAGAGTACTGCCATGTTGTCCTGTTTAGAAGTTCGACCAGTGTTGATCGAGAGAATTGCTTCTAAGGAGAGGGAGGATCCATTATTAGCTGAGAAGATCAAGAGGCTTGAGGTTGGAACTAAGGTCGATGATCTAAAATATTTTCGTCTTGACCAAAGAAGATGGTTGAAAAAGAAGGGATGATTATGTGTTCCAGATCTTGAGAACTTGAGAAAAGAAGTTCTTCGGGAATATCATCAATCCAAGTTTACGATTCATCTTGGAGGGACCAAGATGTATCAAGATACGAAGAGGAGCTTCTATTGGGAAGGTGTAAAGAAGGATGTTGGCTTATGGGTTAGACAGTGTGCAAACTGTCAATAAGTGAAAGTCGAACATCAGAAGCCAAGTGGATTGCTTCAACCTCTAAAGATTCCAGTTTGGAAATGGGATTCGATATCTATGGATTTTATAGATGGGTTTCCAAGGTCAAATAGAGGAAATGAAAGTATATGGGTTATAGTGGATAGGTTGACCAACAGTGCCTATTTCATTCCAGTAAAGTCAACCAGGACGGCACCTGTATTAGCTAAGTTGTTCATGAAGAACATAGTTAGACTATATGGAGTTCCCAATAGCATAGTCAGTGACAGAGATGCTTTGTTCACTAGCGAATTCTGGAAGAGTCTACAGGATTTGTTAGGCACTAAGCTCAAGATGAGTAATGCATATCACCCTCAGACGGATGGGCAGATAGAGATAGTCAATAAAGTACTCGAGGATTTGTTGAGAGCTTGTGTATTAGAATTTGGTGGATCTTGGGAGGATCACCTACATTTGGTTGAGTTTTCCTATAATAATAGTTACCAGACTAGTATAGGAATGGCGACTTTTGAAGCTTTGTATGGAAGGCCATGCAAATCACCAGCATGTTGGTTGGAGACTGGAGACAGATTGGTCTTAGGTCTAGATTTGGTTAGGGAGGCATCATATAAGATTGAGTTGATCCGAGGAAGGATGAAGGAAGCTCAATCCAAATAGAAGAGTTATGTAGATAAGAGGCGTAAGGACCTAGAGTTCTCAGTTGGAGATAGGGTTTTCATTAAAGTATCATCGATGAAGGGTGTGGTATGGTTCGGAATGTCGGGGAAACTTACACCAAGATATGTTGGTCCATTCTAGATTATAGAGAGGATTGGAAAGCTCGCGTACAGAGTAGAGTTGTCGAGCATTATGGTGGGTGTCCATAATGTATTTCATGTGTCTTATCTTCGCAAGTATGTGCATGATCCAGAAACTACTATTCCTCCGACAGGGTTGGAAGACTTGGTAGTAGAGCCTAATTTGACTTTTATTAGACAACCAGTTCGGGTTGTAGCGAGAGGTGAGAAAAGATTGAGGAACAAGACAGTCAAGTTGGTGAAAGTTCAGTGGAGCGACAACGAGAAGGACTGTACTTGGGAGACAGAGGAAATGATTCAAGATACTTATCCTGATCTGCTTTGAGGATATGTCCATATTAGATTTATACAGATAATTGCTAGTCAGGTAGACTAGTATGGTAGTTAGGAGTCATTACAGATGATTGCTATGTTTAGTATTTAGTCTTTACTGAATTTTGAGGATGAAATTCTTTAAGGGGGAGCCTGTAACACCCCTAATTTTTGATAACATTATTCAGGAGATTTAATTAGATAAGTTAAATAGAATAATGTAAATTGTTAAGTGATAAGGAGATTGAGAAATAAATATACTTTAGGGTCGTGCTCAATTAACTAATTAAATTGGCTAAAGAATGGTTTTTATGTTAATTAATTTACATAAGGGTATAATGGGAATTTGCCGCACATAACTCCTTACCCTTATATATTCTCGTCCTTTACCATTTCATTTCCCATTCACATCATTTTGAAAACAAAACACAAAAGTAAGAAGAGGGGCCGGCCAAAATCAAAGAGAAAAGAGAAGAGAATTCAAATCAAGCTAAGGAATTAAAGAAGGGGAATAAATCTCAATATCAATCCAATTTCCTTATCTTAATCAAGGTGAATAATAGTTTATACCATCTCTATTTTATTTTATGAACATATATTTTTCGGATTTAAGATTAAATTCGTTTCTATGATGATTTGGATGATGATATGCTTGAATTACAATTTATTTGATTTAAACAAGAATGTTTAAATAAGAATATATGCGGTTTTAGGGCAAAACCGATTGATATTGATGCTTAAATGCCATGGAAAATTTTTATGTTATGTCAAAACATAATTTTGGAGTTGGGATTTAATTTTGATAAATTTCCAAGTTATGTAAAGATTATTATGAATTTTCAAAGGAAAATATGGTTAATTGGGTTTATAGATTTATTTCGGAAAATATATTAAGAATTTGGGTATGAAATTTTGATATGTCAGATAACATGATTAAAGTGAATTTCTGGAATTTTTGGGGATTTTTCCCAAGTGATTTTCTATGAAAATTAAATTATTTTAGAAGGACTTATTTGCAGTATTGGTTTTGCTTAATGGAAGTGCTTATTTGCTAACTTAACCATGGTTTAGATCTGAAATTAAGCGGCAGTTATTTTGGTAAAGAATTTGAAAAGTTAAGGCAACCAATCATAGGTTTACACGTGGCAGGTTAGTTACATAAATTTTGCTTTAATCGGCTTTTACTCAGAAAAGCAGGTTCTTCCTCTGATAGAAGTATCTTTCGACTCAGAGCTTCCACCTTCAATCAAGTCGAAACCCACTAAGCCGAACTAATACACAAGGTATCGCTTAGATGGTACGTAGTGAATTGGAGAAAGGTGGAAGGCATGGTGTCGAAAGCATTGCTTACGAGGGGGTCGATACCTTTGTTTATTTTAAAAAGTTAAGTGTCTGCCTTTGTTTTATTGAAGTCTTCGAAGGAGTCGAAGCATATGTTTTATAAAGAGGTTTTATAAAGGCTTTCGAAGGGGTTGCCATCTTATGTTTTAAAGAATAAGCTTTCGAAAGGGTTTTTTACTTCTAAAAATAATGCTTTCGAAAGAAGGTGTACCGACTTAGTCAAAACCCTGCTGCAGTTCTTTTGCCTTTCAAGTATATTGAAGTTGTCAATGTCTTCGAAGGGTAGTTTTGTTTTAAAGATGTTTTGAGCCACTTGCTAAATACTTTCGATAGGGTCTAAGGGTTTCGAAGGCAATGGCTTCGATAGGGGGTTTCGATGCTATCCTTCGGTGTTTTGTTTAAATGATTTAAAGCTTTCAAAAGGGATGGTGCCGACGTCATCAAGTTTTCCCCAACACTTTCGTATGATAAAGAATGGTTTTGGAAGGGATACTTCCAAAGGATTCGAAATGGGGACTTTCAATGATTTCAGAAGGGATACTTCCAAAGGTTTCGAAAGGGGTACTTTCACTAGTTTTGAAAGTATGCTTCTAAAAGATAATAAGTAATACTTTATTACATTCGAAAGGTTTTGAAAGAGAGGTTTTAAAGTGTTTCGAAAGGCAGGGGCCTAATGTTTTGAAAAGAGATTTATATGCTTTCGAAGGAGGTTATCCAGTGAGGTCGAAAGCAAGGTTTTGAAGGTTTCGAAAGCCTTAGTTTTCAAAACAAATAACCCAATCTCATTTTTCAAAGAAAACCATGGCATAAATAAATAAAGTGTTTTGAAAATAAGTTTTTGAAGAAGTTTTCTTTGATTGAAGGGTTAAAGGAATTAACCAAGTTTTTGTGTTTGCATCTTCATATATGTATATATTCACATTGTAATGGACCGATAGCTGTATTTTGGTGAAGGGCAGAATAACCAGCTAGGTTGACCCAGTAGTTAATATAAATTATGTTAACTCCTGAATGAGTAGAATTGCATCCAGGAGGTCAAGAAGAACAAAATATAGGATGCTAAAATATTAAAGGAAGATATTGGCAGGGGCCAATAGGCTCTTAGTAAGCCCATGAAAACTGTGTATAGGAAAAGATATTGGCAGGGGCCAATAGGTTCATAGTAAGCCCATAAAAACTATGTATAATTGAAGATGTTAGAAAGACAAGTTCATAGTTAGCCTATGAAAACTATGATTTTATATTGGCAGGGGCCAATAGGTTTATAGTGAACCCATGAAATCTTTATCCAAATTAAGATATTGATAAATGTCAATAGGTTTCTAGTCAGCCCATGAAAACTAGGATAAGAGGAAAAGATATTGGAGTTACCAATAGGTTCCTAGTTAACCCATGAAAACTAGGATAAGAGTAAAGATATTGGAGTTACCAATAGGTTCTTAGTGATCCCATGAAAACTATGTAACTGCACAGGGAGTCCATAATCATTTTACCGGTTACTAGTCATCCCATGAAAACTATTAGGTTAATAGTAATCCTAGAAACTATAATTGAGATAGATAGTCAAAATGAATAGGGATGGGTAATCCAGAATTGATTCACTTGTTTTTCATATCCTCATATCATATTGTTTTGAATTGTTTTAACCATGGATGCAGGAGCACAGTATATGGTTTTATAAAGGTTTTAAGATACTAGTGAGGGGAAAACCAGTTCCTTTAAGTGGCTGGTCTCACAAGATATCTAAATGGTTTCAGATGGTAGATTATTATTCATACCAGGCTTTATGTCTGACTCGAAGTTTATATTTTCCCCTTAAACTCTCGGAAACTCAATTGATTTTGAGTGGTTTGAGAGTTGAGGTTTTCAGGTATGTCGTTAGATGAATAAAGCTTCCGGAGATGTGCAGGAGGCATGATAGATATCTAGAGTTCTCTTTTATTTGATTCCGCCGTGTTGTTTGTAATGGCAAAGTTGTTATAGTGATTGTATATGCTTTGATCATCTAAGGGGGTATCTTCATATGTCGCTCTTGGCATATGTTGTAATAAATATATTTTCTTTGAATGTGGCTAACGATTGTGGGATTATGTAATGAATTGGAAAAATTTTGAAATGGAATGTGGACTTTGTTTGATTTTTTAAAAATTTTCCATAGTCATGTGTTTCTGTGTATCAATGTATCTAACACCGCCGTATTTGGTCGCCAAAGATTAATAACCATGGATGACTGCAGCATCCGTTGCCATTAGTTTTGGGCCTCCTAGTAGGAGGATGTTACACAGTCCGTCGACTCAAGCATCTCTCCCAACTATTTGCTGATCGACATAGCTCAAGACCGACTTCAACGTGGCCTGTCATTGATCTAGTTTCAGTACAGCCACCTGTGGCATGTAGCTCGTCTCGTCATCCCTCGCTTTGCTTCTAGCAATTCCCCATCCTCTTCAGAGTCTTGGTGGCCAACATACCAGCTCATCCCATCTTTCCACCTATGCATGCGGGAGTAGAGCCACACATTACTTCCATTTTGCGAGCTATCTTCCATCAAGTCCATTCAGCCAAATCAACGGCCAGACGCACTTCCTGGCAGTTTTGCAACTCAATCTTCACCGTTCAAGTATCTGTTTTAGCTATTATAAAAACCCCATACATTAGAACATCAAAGGGGGCTGATTGGTTGGGGTTGGTTGGTCAGAGAACTCATGGCCATGCCAAGGTGGATCGGAATAAGTTGGAATTCCAATCACTACATCCAACCCAGAGCTCTTCACTAGGCAAGCCCTTAAGATTAGCTGCTTCATTACTCTTAAGTGCTTTATTTCTATTGTTATTCTTTTGTAATTTCTTATAACTATAAGAGAGCCATATAGTAAGAGAACTTCATAATGGACGTAGACAGTTTTGCCGAGCAACTCTACATCTTGTGTCATTAGCTTTAAATGCTCATTTTTCCATAGTTTTCCATCTTTTAACCCAGTGATTAGCAAGTGACATCTGAGCTTCACAACGCATTAGTTTCATTTCGAGGCGACGAAAAATACAATCAATAGCCGTATATGTACATGCATACATACATATATACATATATATAACACTTGAATAACAATTTTATACATAGTAAACAGGTTTGATTTACATTGTTTTATGGGTCTAAGGCAATTGTTTTTCGGAATAAAGACCTGAACCATAATCCACCTAAAATTTATTATAAGAACACCGGTATAAGGTCCAACAGTGTATGTGTAGGAAGTACAAATATATGATCTGAAGGTGGAAATTAGAAGCCGCGATATTTCTCTATGTCTAAGATGTCTTCCGCTCTAGTTCCTTTCAAATTTCGGGCCTTCAAGATTAACTGTTATAATAATTTTATACATACATGCACACATACGTTTATGTGTATACACACACGCACATATATACTTAAGCACCAAGTTTAATTAAAAGGCTAACTATGCACCATATAGAATCACTTTACTTGCAAAGCCTTTTCCCTATAATTTTTCTTCTAACTTACTTCGGAGCGCATATGTTCACCCTACAGTTATCCACTATCAATTTATAAACTGTTGTATGTGTCTATATCTATATACATACGTACATATATACATATACACATGCACATACGTACACACATAGATATACACACATACATAATTGTCTTTATGTAAACTAGATAATCTCATCATGATATACTCTAAGTAGTAAATATCGGTATCCGATACGTATAGATCAAGTACCAATACAAGTTACTTTGAAATATGGTAATTTTATCGGTAAAATATCGGACATGTGTAAACTAGTTACAAACAATTGCACTAAGTTATAATATTCTGATGATGTTAAGTTTTTACATATTTGGATATTTATTGTCAAATTACCACTGAAGAATGGTTGGATAAAGTTTACGTATTACAATCTTTTTACCGAGATATGCTATTAAATACAAGTCTTTTAATAGGCTTATAAAAACAGAGAAATTCATTTAATGTGCATCTTTATTATTTCTTTCATATTTATATTATACTCTTTAGTTCTTCAATCATCTAACCATCTCTACTATTATTCAATTTTTTTCTTATTTATAGTTTCTCCATATTTACTTTCACTTAAACTACAAGTAATGTTGATTTGACACTTTACTGCTCTTTATGTGTTGTTCATGGCACATGATAATAATTAAAAAAGAAATTGAATTTTCATAAGCTGGCTTACTAATTATAAATAGTGAACAAAGATGATAACTAAAAAGATAAGTAGTTCTTACAATATCTTATATCCACGATAAAGCATTCACACAAAATAAAACATATAAAGTAATAAGAAGAGTTTGATTTATTGAAAGACTAATGAAGAAGACTGAAAAAATATGGTTAAAACTGAAAAATTAGTGCATTGAGATTTCTATTATGATCTACATATAATCACTCACCATGTACTAAAAACAATCATTGAGAATGTAAATATATTATTTATAATTTTATTTTCTCTAACACTTAAAATGATGATCGATATTCATAAAAAATATCGGGTAATCTGCACTAAATATCATAACGATATATCGGTAAATATCAAATATCGGTAACGATATTTTGAGCGATATTTTAGAAGAAAACAATATACGGTAATGAGCGATAAGAGATATAACGGCGATGTATCATCGATATTATCCAATATTGACTACTTAGGATATACTGATGCATTATAAATTAGGAAAAGCCACTTTA
The DNA here is from genome assembly GCA_030737815.1 of Allium fistulosum. Lineage (NCBI taxonomy): Eukaryota > Viridiplantae > Streptophyta > Magnoliopsida > Asparagales > Amaryllidaceae > Allium > Allium fistulosum. Next base: position 1,130,377,571 of record CM060901.1, read on the forward strand.
CCGTATAGTTTTGTTTGCACTTTACTATATGGTTTTTTTTGTGGCTCTTGGACTTTAGAATTGGATATTGTACACTCCTGGTGTGTAAATAGGCCAGAACGGACGAAAGTGTGTCTGTGTCCTGTGCTATAAGAGATTCAGATGGATACGGATCAAACAATGTTTAAGTTCGAGTGTTGTTCTTACAAGCCGGACAATGGACGGACAATAGAAAAATATTGGACAAATTTGAAAACAGTTTTTCGTACATTTTTTCATGTTCTAATTCGTAACCTAAATAAGAATTGGACGAACATGGACCAGATGCTTTATAGCTTCGGACCGAACCCAACGTCGGACACTCGTACAAAGAATGAATTGGACGCGGACAGGGTCTTTACGAGGTGCAAATCAAAATTTGCTGAAACAATAAAAGAAATGATTTTGTTACAGTTGCAACACGATATAACATGGTTTACAAACATTACCTAACCATTGGCATCATTGTATATTAATTTGCGAAAAAGTCATTGTAAATCCCAGGTAAGTCGGCTAATTCTCCGCTTGAACCATGATTGTTTCCAATTGTGATTTAGTATACATCAAAACAAAAGAAGAATGTTCCATTACATAATTTTTTATTTGTTTTCACTATAGTAGAAAATCAACATAAAATCTAAAGAAGAATGCATTAAACTGCAATACTAAGACAGTTACAATATTTAAACATTTAATCAGACCAATTATAAGAAAATTTTCATTCAACTTAATGAAGCTTCCTACCTATTCGCACTATATATACCCCCTAAGTTTCATGCATAACTCATAAGCAGAATATCATCTCAAAAGGATTTACTCACCTTAAATTTTGAAACAAATGGCAGCTAAACTATTTAATAGACATAACTCTTCACTTCAATGGACACGAATCTTCACTTTAATAGACACAACTCTTCACTTCAATAGACACGACTCGTAAACTTATTATTGAATTGAGATTATTCTTTAACCATTTTTTCATATGTTTGTAGCTATCAAAATCTATTTTCTTATTCAACCCTAAAAAATCATAGCCTCTCTATTTTCCTTAGGAAAACTCACGCATGCTATCTTAAAACATCATTAGAAAATAAAATTTTCAAACCCTAAAGCCAAAAAGATCGCCCATTTTTTGTCAAATTGATGAAGGCAAATGCAGATTTAGTGGATGATCCTAATTTTGATGAACACAAAGCGGACAACACAAATACTAATTTCTTAAAGTCTATTTTCTTTTACATATCAATCTTAGATTTGTTATTTATGGTTTTTTATTGTTATTTTAGGATGGGTATAATGATCCCATGAATAACACAAATTTGAATAATATAAAATTTGAAGATGTTGTTATTGAAAAACTATCATTGTAAGTTATTGTAATGTTTTACTGTACAATGTTTATGTCACTTTTTCCCTTATATATATTTTTTGTTTTTGGTTGTCAATCACAATCAAATTGAGAATGCACTTGTTGTTTCGAATGAAAAAGTGTTCGATAGTGAAAATATGGAAGAAGACGATCGATCAAACGCTTCAAAAGATATGCAAGTTGATTTGATAAACCATTTTAACTAATCAAGTAAGTATTTATTTAAAATTTCATCATCCTAAAGAGTGAAAAAATAATAATTTTCATTACTATTTTTTATTTTTTGTGTATGCTACGTGATTTTTGTTCTCTTTTGAAAAGAGTTGAATTTGATTTATGGAATAAAAGAAATAATCATTATGTTTTGAATTATTTAGATGCCTATTTATTTAAAATAAAATAGTATTTTATGTTAAAAAAAGAACAAAGCTTTGTACGATGGCCGTTAGTTTTGGGGGTCAGAAGCATTTTTCTAGGTGCCATTAGTAGCGGACTTAACATGATAGTTTATATTATATGTATATAAATGCACGTTCACATCTCAAATTTATCTTTTATCACATTTATTATTTTTTGTGCTTTTATAATTAGTGGGACCGAAATAAATATGATTTCAATGGAAACTTAAAATATATGAAATCCATACGTATTCGAAAAATTGGTAGATTTTCGATATTCCAAAAAACATATACAGATTCGGCTACGATGATATTCATATTCAAAATTTTCCATCCAGATAAACATTATACTTTATATTATGTGTATTTTGTACAATGAGTGATATGTATATATTGTTTTTTAGATCATAAATTATATTATATGTATATAAATGCATGTTCATTGCTCCAATTATCATTTTTTTTTTCTATAAATTTAGCGGGGCTGTTAGCATTTTCTCTTTAGAGAACTAATTAGTTATTCACAAAATGGTAGTTTCATTACATTTACATAGGATCTTATTTATATATTTCTCGATGTGGGGCTTTATTTTCATCACGTATCCTTCACGTGTGGCGTAATTGAGCTAACTATGTGACCATAGTATTTCGGGTGGCACAGCACATATATGGCAATTAAGCACATATGTATTAGTTACGGTCCTAGCTATGATACCAACGTTAGCATTTTTTCTTTAGAAAACTAAAGAGTTATTTACAAAACCAATTGGTTTGTGAACAGTAGCAGTCACTTTACATTTATATAGGATCATGTATATATTTCTCGTTGTGGGACTTTTATTTTCATCAAGGACAGAAACACTCTTGCGTTAAACTTATATTTTTTTCTTCTATTTATGATATTTGATTTATCGATTGTTAATGAATAAGACAACATGGATGTAGATATCTAATATCTGATATCGAATCCGGATGCAAATGTGCAAATGACATTATGTGCATCCAAAATTTTCAATTGATAGGCAGATATGTACATGCATATTTTATGTAATACACACACACACATATATATATAACACTTGAATAACAATTTTATACATATTAAACAGGTTTGATTCACATTGTTTTATGGAAGGGGTCTAAGGTAATTCTTTTTTAGAACAAAGACCTGAACCAAAATCCAAAATCCATCTAAAATTTATTATAAGAATATTGGAACAAGGCCCACAAGGGCATGTGTGGGAAGTACGAATATATGATCTGAAGGTGGATATTAGAAGCCGCGATATTTTCCTATAGCTAAGGAATCTTCCACTCTAATTACTAACAAATTTGGGGCCTTCAAGATTAATTGTTATAACTTTATACATACATACATACATATAAATATAAATACACTTTTTAAGCACCAAGTATGTTTTCATTCACTAAAAGCCTAACTATGCAACATTTATAGTCACCTTCTAGTTCGTATCCACTATCAATTTATATACTACTTTGTGTATGTCTATATCTATATACATATATACAGACGTACATATATACATACACACATACACTATTGAATTTTTGAGCAGAACATTTGGTTCTCGATGCATGATAATAAAAAAACAAAAGAATGAATCTTTATAGGCTAACTTACTGATTAGAAATAATAAACAAAAATAACCACAAAAAAGAGAGTAGGTCTTACACAATATTTGTTTATAGTGATAAGTGTCCACGCAAAATAAAACATATGAAATAATGAAATAAGTAGAGTTTTATTAATTGCAAGGCTAATGAACATACAAAAGTATCATGATTAAAAAATTAAAAAAATTATAGCATTTAGATTTCGAATTTGTCATTTGATTCTCACCAACACTTATAATAGCGGTCGATATTCAAAAAAAAAGGGTATCATACACTAAATATCAGAGTATTACATCGGTAAATATCGAACGGTATATCGATAGTGTGGAAAAATATCGACTAAAGAGCGATATGAGATATATCGATAATACATCAGTGATATTTTGTTTTTGGTTGTCAATCACAATCAAATTGAGAATGCACTTGTCGTTTCGAATGAAAAAGTGTTCGATACTGAAAATATGGAAGAAGACAATCGATCAAATGCTTCAAAAGGTATGTAAGATGATTTGACAAACCATTTTAACTAATCAAGTAAGTATTTATTTAAAATTTCATCATCCTAAATAGTGAAAAAATAATAATTTTTATTACTGTTTTTTATTTTTTGTGTATGCTACGTGATTTTTGTTCAAAAGAGTTGAATTTGATTTATGGAATAAAAGAAATAATCATTATGTTTTGAATTATTTAGATGCCTATTTATTTAAAATAAAATAGTATTTTATGTTAAAAACAATGAACTAAGATTTGTACGATGGCCGTTAGTTTTGGGGGTCAGAAGCATTTTTCTAGGTGCCATTAGTGGCGCACTTGACATAATAGTTTATATTATATGTATATAAATGCATGCTCACATCTCAAATTTATCTTTTATCACATTTTTTTTTTTTTGCTTTTATAATTAGTGGGACCGAAATAAATATGATTGTCAATGGAAACTTAAAATATATGAAATCCATACGTATCCGAAAAATTGGTAGATTTTCGATATTCCAAAAAACATATACAGATTCGGCTACGATGATATTCATATTCGAAATTTTCCATCCAGATTCTAAACATTATACTTTATATTATGTGTATTTAGTACAATGAGTGATATGTATATATTGTGTTTTTAGATAATAAATTATATTATATGTATATAAATGCATGTTCATTGCTCCAATTATCATATTTTTTCTATAAATTTAACGGGGTTGTTAGCATTTTCTCTTTAGAGAACTAATTAGTTATTCACAAAACATTAGTTTCTTTACATTTACATAGGATCTTGTTTATATATTTCTCAATGTGGGGCTTTATTTACATCACGTCTCCTTCATGTGTGGCGTAATTAAGCCAACTATGTGACCATAGTATTTCGGGTGGCACGACATATATATGGCAATTAAGCACATATGTATTAGTTACGGTCCTAGCTCTGATACCAACGTTAGCATTTTTTCTTTAGAAAACTAAAGAGTTATTTACAAAACCAATTGGTTATTGTGAACAGTAGCAGTCACTTTACATTTATATAGGATCATGTATATATTTCTCGTTGTGGGACTTTTATTTTCATCAAGGACAGAAACACTCTTGCGTTAAACTTATATTTTTTTCTTCTATTTATGATTTTTGATTTATCGATTGTTAATGAATAAGACAACATGGATGTAAATATCTAATATCTGATATCGAATCTGGATGCAAATGTGCAAATGACATTATGTGCATCCAAAATTTTCAATTGATAGGCAGATATGTACAAGCATATTTTATGTAATACACACACACACACATATATATATATATAACACTTGAATAACAATTTTATACATATTAAACAGGTTTGATTCACATTGTTTTATGGAAGGGGTCTAAGGTAATTCTTTTTTAGAACAAAGACCTGAACCAAAATCCAAAGTCCATCTAAAATTTATTATAAGAATACTGGAACGAGGCCCATAAGGGTACGTGTGGGAAGTACGAATATATGGTCTGAAGGTGGATATTAGAAGCCCTGATATTTTCCTATAGCTAAGGAATCTTCCACTCTAATTACTAACAAATTTGGGGCCTTCAAGATTAATTGTTATAACTTTATACATACATACATACATATAAATATAAATACACTTTTTAAGCACTAAGTATGTTTTCATTCACTAAAAGCCTAACTATGCAACATTTATAGTCACCTTCTAGTTCGTATCCACTATCAATTTATATACTACTTTGTGTATGTCTATATCTATATACATATATACAGACGTACATATACATACACACATACACTATTGAATTTTTGAGCAGAACATTTGGTTCTCGGTGCATGATAATAAAAAAACAAAAGAATGAATCTTTATAGGCTAACTTACTGATTAGAAATAATAAACAAAAATAACCACAAAAAAGAGAGTAGGTCTTACACAATATTTGTTTATAGTGATAAGTGTCCACGCAAAATAAAACATATGAAATAATGAAATAAGTAGAGTTTTATTAATTGCAAGGCTAATGAACATACAAAAGTATTATGATTAAAAAATTTAAAAAATTATAGCATTTAGATTTCGAATTTGTCATTTGATTCTCACCAACACTTATAATAGCGGTCGATATTCAAAAAAAAAAGGGTATCATACACTAAATATCAGAGTATTACATCGGTAAATATCGAACGGTATATCGATAGTGTGGAAAAATATCGACTAAAGAGCGATATGAGATATATCGATAATACATCAGTGATATTTTGTTTTTGGTTGTCAATCACAATCAAATTGAGAATGCACTTGTCGTTTCGAATGAAAAAGTGTTCGATACTGAAAATATGGAAGAAGACAATCGATCAAATGCTTCAAAAGGTATGTAAGATGATTTGACAAACCATTTTAACTAATCAAGTAAGTATTTATTTAAAATTTCATCATCCTAAATAGTGAAAAAATAATAATTTTTATTACTGTTTTTTATTTTTTGTGTATGCTACGTGATTTTTGTTCAAAAGAGTTGAATTTGATTTATGGAATAAAAGAAATAATCATTATGTTTTGAATTATTTAGATGCCTATTTATTTAAAATAAAATAGTATTTTATGTTAAAAACAAAGAACTAAGCTTTGTACGATGGCCGTTAGTTTTGGGGGTCAGAAGCATTTTTCTAGGTGCCATTAGTGGCGCACTTGACATAATAGTTTATATTATATGTATATAAATGCATGCTCACATCTCAAATTTATCTTTTATCACATTTATTATTTTTTATGCTTTTATAATTAGTGGGACTGAAATAAATATGATTGTCAATGGAAACCTAAAATATATGAAATCCATACGTATTCAAAAAATTGGTAAATTTTCGATATTCCAAAAAACGTATACAGATTGGGGTACGATGATATTCATATTCGAAATTTTCCATCCAGATTCTAAACATTATACTTTATATTATGTGTATTTAGTACAATGAGTGATATGCATATATTATTTTTTTAGATAATAAATTATATTATATGTATATAAATGCATGTTCATTGCTCCAATTATCATATTTTTTCTATAAATTTAGCGGGGTTGTTAGCATTTTCTCTTTAGAGAACTAATTAGTTATTCACAAAACATTAGTTTCTATACATTTACATAGGATCTTGTTTATATATTTCTCAATGTGGGGCTTTATTTTCATCACGTCTCCTTCATGTGTGGCGTAATTAAGCCAACTATGTGACCATAGTATTTCGGGTGGCATATTTAAAATGAGTCCTTAAATTATTGAGATTTATTATAATTGTATTTTTACTTATGCGCCAAGTCTTTTATCATTCATTAAAAGGATAGTTATACATCACTGATCCTTACAAGTCATTTTTCACGTAAAGCCTTTTTCATATAATGTTGGTCTAACTTATTTCAGAGTGCATACATGTTTACCTTATGGCAAAACATAAAATACATGTACGTTTCCCTGAACCTAGACTAGACGATCTCATCAGGTACACTGCGGTATTTTAAACTAGGACTTGTCATGGGATATTGCATAATTAAGCTTGTCTAGAAGATGACATATTGAATGCTAGTGACGAATGCTAGTTTAACATTAGGTAATAAGCACAACACGTTTTATATTAATTTGGGAAGTAGTCATCGTATCATCCCTTGCCCGCTTCCAGTTGTGATTTAGTATGCATGCATCAAACCACAAGGAGAATGTTTCATTACATAACAGTAAACAATTAACTAGTAGAAAATCTAAACAAGACTGCATCAAACTGCAGTGCTCAAAGTCACAAAGACAGCTGCAATAATTAAAAAATTGATCAGACCAATTCCAAAATAAGTTTCATTCAACTTAAAATGAAGTTTCCTACCTATTAATCACCACTATATATATAGTTCATAAGTTTCATGTATAACTCACAAACAGAAGATCAACTTGAAAATATTTACTCATCTTAAATTAAGTTTGAAAAAAAATGGCTACTAAAATGTTCGTCTGTCTGGTTCTAACTGCCTTCATTGCTTCATCACTTGTGCTTGCTTCTGATCCAAGCCCTCTTCAAGACTTCTGTGTTGCGGACAAAACAACTAAAGGTATTATTGTCATTAAATACATATACAACTATGATCGATCGAATGCCTACTATTTTGCTACCCAGAATACTCATTAACAGTTTTGTTATACCATGAATATGCAGTATTCGTAAACGGGATGGTTTGCAAAGATCCTAAGCTTGCCATTGCAGACGATTTCTTCTTCTCTGGACTACAGAATCCAGGAAATACAACAAACAAAGTCGGTTCAAATGTGACCCAAGTCAATGTGGCTCAAATTCCAGGCTTAAACACGCTTGGCGTCTCTCTAGTTCGCATAGACTATGCACCGTACGGCCTTAACCCACCTCACACTCATCCAAGAGCTACCGAGATTCTAACACTAGTAGAAGGCACTCTCTATGTTGGTTTCGTAACATCCAACCCAGGCAACAAACTTTTTACCAAGGTTCTTCGTAAGGGTGATGTGTTCGTGTTTCCACAGGGTCTTGTTCACTTTCAGTTTAACATAGGAAAGAAGAATGCAGTGGCCATTGCTGGGTTGAGTAGTCAGAATCCCGGAGTCATCACAATTGCTAATGCCGTTTTTGGATCAAAACCATCAATTTCCGAAGACGTTCTGTCCAAGGCATTTCAAGTTGATAAAAAGGTTGTCGATTGGCTTCAGGCTCAATTCTGGACCGATAACTAAAGCTATTTCAAATGCATGACAATAATACTCATATATTTACTTATTCTTGTAACGCACTCAAATAAACGAACATATATTGCTGCACATGTTCAATATATATTTATAGTAGAAACAATATTATGTAGTTCAATATTTCTTCACTGCATACTTAGTAAGAAATAAAGAGAACGTCCATTTTAAGAAATTGTGATCTTCACTAACATTTATTTTTAGACGTCATTTAAATAGAACATTGGTATCAAATCACAAAATTATATCTCAAAAAAATTCCAAGAAAAAAGGCAACAATTTCAAAGTTATTTGTGAATGCTTCTTCTAATTAACCTCTTGTATCTTATTATTTTCTCGATTCGATGTAACACTTTATTTAAAATTTCCTGAATTATAATACCCGCTAAATAAAATTATATCAGTATTCTTCATTTTCTAACACATCTCATGCCTGTTTTTGCATTTTAGTGATCACACGTGTCTTATTTTCAACTCCGAACCAAAGCCTGCACATATCACTCATATATTACAGTCGAAAGAAAAATGGATTGAGTATTATAATAATAAGCACACAGTGTGCATGAAAGCTAGGATAGTATTCTATGTAAATTTTAGAGATATAAATAAGCGCTTTAAAATATTGGTAAATATTATCTTTTGAACTAAAGAAATCCTGATTACAAAAAGAAAAATATTATTCAAACCTTTTACAGCGATAGATCATGTATAAAAACAATAAACATACAATGAAATAAAAGAAGACATGAGAATCGGTCAGCACAACCCAAGATAATATGCTCTACTGAAGCGGGTGCGGTCACACTATCATAGGCCGGTTTACAGCCCAATACAATATAACGTGCAAAATATATTTTCTCTATAAATGCGACAACGTAAACTTTTGTTTAGAATTGGAATCAAAGAACAAAGCAATCAATACAACAGTGTATCCAAGTCTGTAAATTCAATAAATTCAGTTTTTGTTCAAATTCTTTCATGGTATAAGAGCCATAATTTGCTTAACATTAATAATAGACGGAAATCGCCTTGCCATTAACCACTCAGGTTCAATCTCGTCACTGAGATTAGGCTGCGCATTCTTTATCTTCAGAAAATCAAGATTCTCATCATTTGATTGTGCAAGTTCGGTCATATCTGGGTCTGTATCAAGGCTTATATCATTCTTATCAGTTTTATATCAAGATTTAACCAGTGCCTTGCCAAGAAGCCACTGTCAAAACCTTGTCATCATTCACTGTACCCTTTGGCTGCACCCCGTTCACATCAGACTTAAGCAAAGAATTTGGTTTCTTTGCCATTCAAGATTCCAGCATTTGAGAATCAAGATTTCTGCAACTCATCTTCACTATGATTGCATTAATGGCTGACGGAGAAACATCACCCTCATCCACGTCAGGAAACTCAGATTCCAAAACCCAAAAATCTACAACACAAGATCTCATTAAATCATTGATCGGACCACAAAGTCAGATTATCAATGTGCAACTAGATGAAACAAATTTTCTTCTCTGGAAGTTTCAGATAGAAACACCTATAAAAGGCTATGGATTAGAAGATTATGTTCTTGGAACATTAATCACACCGTCAAGATACATTACTGATAAAGATGGAAAACTTGTAAGCAATCAAGAACTCATATCACATCAAAGGCAAGACAGTTTAGTAAGTTCATGGTTACTTTCTACTGTTATTTCAAACTTTTTACCACAATTAATTGGATGCAAGACTTCTAATGAAATATGATCATCGAAAGAAACAACACCCACTATTCAGTATGTCCACTCAACACTTCTTGCTCATGAAGGTAGAATATAGCAAAAGAAGCCTATTGTATCAGATTTCTCTGCCAACTTTATTGGCAACAATAGATACAAAAATCAAGAAAAGAACTATAATGTCAGAAATCAATCAAATAGTCAAACATGTGGTCAAACCAACAGAGCTAGAGGAAGAGGTGGAAGGTATAATAACAACAACATAATCAGATGTCAGATATGTGAGAGGTATGAGCATGCTACAAGTAAATGGTATTTCATATTTGATGCAAATTATGTGCCTTCAGAACAAAATAATGCAAGAAATTATCAACCCAATGTCAATATGGTTAATACTCAACAAGACAATACACTACAACAAAGGCAGCGTATAGCGACGGCAAAAATGCGTCGGCGGCCGTCGCTAATGGCCGTCGCTATTCAATCCGTTGCCACTAGGAAAAGCAACGGCAGAAGTGACGGCTCCGTCGCTAAAATAGCGACGGCAAGCGACGGTATCTTACACGTGTCAACGCCACGTGGCAGTTAGTTTGTTTCCCAAAGTCTGTTACTTGCCGTTACTAGCCGTCGCTTTTTTTGATCCAGAAAGCCGTTACTAGCCGTTGCTAGCCGTCGTTTTTCTGGGCAAAATCTGTTGTGCACACAGCAGCTATTCTTCCATCAAACCTCATCCCAAACCTCAAACCTCATCTCAAACCTCAATAATATCAACAATAACACATCTCAACAATACCCACAACATCAATATTCAACAATATAACCAAAAAAACACAAAAACCAACCAAACCAACATAGTATACAAAACCAAACCAAGTATCAAGGTACAAGGATCAAATCTAAATATAACCAAACCCAAACATCATCCAAAATACCAAGTATCCAAGCCCAAGTATCAAATCTAGTCTAAATATGTACATAAATACATACCCACAAGAATAGTAAAACTATGCATCATCAAATCCATCTCCCTGCTCCCCAGGCATAGAGCCGTGCTCCTGATAAAATGCTGCAATGCGCTCATCTATCTGCTGTGCCAGTTGGCCCTTTCGCCAATCGTTGAGCTCATCCAACTGCCTCTACATTTGAGCAATACGCTCCTCCTCCATCGATTTGCCATAAGCTCTTTGAAAATTAACAACCTGTGAAATAACTGAAGTTAATATGATAGCATTTCACATGAATTTTGAATGAATTGGATAGTATATAAATAATTCTTTTGATGTGAGAATAATGTGGATCTTTTAATATGAAGTTATATGCTTTGACTGTTGTCAAATTATAACAATAATAATTATTATGTGTATTTGGACTATAAAGTATGTGTCAATAACAATAATAATTATTATGCCAAAGTATGTGTAATTGGACTATAAAGTTGAATGTGAGCAATTGTATCATAATTATTATAAATTTATTGATCGATATGAGATCTAGATATGCAATTGTATCATATTTAAATAAATGTACTTGATTGGGCTAAAATAAGCTAGTACTTCACAACATTGGAGGGAAATTTGTATTGATGTGAGAATAATGTGGATCTTTTAATATGAAGTTAGTGAAATGGTTTACCTCTTGATTGCCGAAACCATAACGCCTATTTCGAGTAGGTGGTGCAATAACGGAATCCCAAATCATGTTGGACTCCTCAACTGTAAGCTCTGCTCTTCCACTCGCCTGTGTCAATGCCGATGCCTTTGCCTCATATCGCCCCTGCAATTACAAACATAATTTTGAAATAATTGGTATACAATTTACATATATACAATTTGAATCACAAGTTAGCATATTTACCATCGCTGCTTCAGCTTTGCTGTCGGTCCAATCATAGGTCGCATTTCCCTCATCATCAACAGACTCAACTGCGTGTGTGGCTCTAAAAACCTCAGCCATTGTAGGCTCCCTTCCGTACTTTGCAAACTGAAGATATACACGAATAAGATATATTGAAAATAAGCATAAATGTTATACATGAAGATATGCATCACCATATGCTAAATATATTTTATATTTACCAATTCTCTCCTATGCTGTTGGAAAGATTTAGAGCCACCTCAATGTAAACCAGGATTCTTATTCCTATTGGCTTGGTTTCTTGCTGCTACTTCCTATTAATTTAGATACACGATTAAAATAATGCAACTAACATAATTGTAAGCATTCTCATCATAGCTTACTTTAGCTGCTTCTGACTCCCAATATGTGAGAAATCCGTTCTAGACTTCATCGCTCATCCAACCTGGCTTTTTGCCAGCCTTCTTCGCCCTTGATATTGTCTCTCTATAATTCTTCCGCATTTTTTGGTTCCAATTATTGCTAAAAACATCTAAATCATGCGGCTCCACTCGTACAACAGCCTGCATATTGAATTTATTTTGAATTACATACAGCATATTATTTTCAATAGAAATATATAAATTGTAATTACCATCAAGTCGGCCCATATAGCATTTTTAATATGAGCTGGAATGTTATCCCAATGCGGCCAAACTGCTAACATCCGACCCTTATATGATTTCTTCGAGACATCTAAAATAAAGTGTGATTGTTCCACCTCGAACCCCCTGTAATTGTTAACGTGCATATTTTATATAGTTTATATATTTTAAATAATATAATTGAAATAAATTTAACATTTACCCAACACTCTTCGGAATAATCTCTGCAACTCGGCGTGTATCTGCCTCTAAGCTACTAGGATCCGCTGCAGCTCCAGGAGACTGAGATGGAGAAGGCTGAGATGTACTCCTACGTCTTCTATCAGCCATATCTGCCACAATCATATATTATATATAAAAGCATAATGATCAAATGAGCATCACATAATCATACAATAAAACGATAACGCATAAATCAGAATAATACATCGCTCAGAATAGTATATCGCTTAGAATATTACATAGCTCAGAATAGTACATTGCATAAGTGAATACATAGCTCAGAATAGTACATTGCATAAGCGAATACATAGCTCAATATAACACATGACATAACTCAGAATAGTACATCACATAATACAACAAACGATGCCATCTGTGATCATTCTTCATCATCTTCTGATTCAGACGTCTCGGTCTCGTACTCTATATCATTTTCTTCGTTACTAACAAATGCATCTATTAAAACATTCGCTTCATCATTCAACGATCCTACATCGATGTCATCGGCTATTATTATTTCGGAATTTGGCTCAAGATCTGCTTGATACGCTGCTTCATCTGGAATATTATTTCCATCAAATGTAAATCTTGCCTTTGTTTTAAAAACAGCCCACCAGTCTGCTTTATCTTTTTTTAAGCATGGATACGGAGCAAAATAAACTTGTAATGCTTGCTTAGCTAACACGAAAGGATCATATTTATAGTAATGTGACATATGCTTTATTTCAATTAACTTATAATCCTTATGTACGTTAATTCCAGAACCGGGAACGTTGCTAAACCAGTTGCATTTGAATAAAAAAACTTTCTCTAGCGGTTGTGTATAATAAGTCAACTCTAAAATTTGTGTTAAGACTCCATAAAAATCTTTTATATGCTCTTCTGGATCATCGCTGCCTTTGACAAATACACCGTTGTTATACGTTGATTTTTCAGCTCCAAAATCTTTGGTGTTAAATTTAAATCCGTTGACGAAGTATATAGGATAGGTCTTGACATTTCTTCTTGGTCCGATAGCAAGGTGTCGTATTCCTTCGTCAACAACACTGTTATTCGGATCGTGAACATAGCTTGCAAACCAACAAGCAAATTGTTTACTGAAATCACCAGATGGATGTTGTGGTTCGTATATGCTGCAAATAAATGTATTATATTCCCCTAATTATTAATATATAAATACACGTATAATTGAACTGTACAATCATTCAGTATTACCTGATAAATGGTGCAACTTCAACACAATTTAAAAGAACATATGTGTGTGCCACATGGTAGTCTCTATCATCTAACCATATTTCCACACATTTTCCGGCAGGTCTTCCATGTTGTCTAAAAATAGATAACATTGTTTGAGAAGAATCATGCTCAACAGCTTCTTCATTACGGGGAACACTTACAAACGATAAGTTCACATCGTCACTAAAGTAGTGTGAGAAAAAAAAAGAAGCTTCCTCTTCAAGGTACGATTTGCAAATCGAACCTTCTACTCGTGCTTTTTGTCTAATTTTTTTCTTCAAATGATTCAAGTACCTATAACAAAAATAATTAATTTTGTATATTGGTACAAGAATATACATTTTCAACTAATCAACAAGAATATTGAGGAGTTTAAAATCACCTCTCAAATGGATACATCCATCCATATTGCACAGGACCTCGAAGGAGTGCTTCGGATGGCAGATGCACAGGCAAATGCTCCATTACATTAAAAAAACCGGGCGGAAATATTTTCTCGAGTTTGCAGAGCAATACAGGAATTTCTACTTCAAGTTTACGTAAATGATCTACCTTTAACGTGGTTGAACAAAGCTGTTTGTAAAACATACTTAATTCTGTTATAACACACCATATTTTTGTTGGCAACAGTTCTTTGAATATCACAGGTAAGAAATATTCCATCATGATATGGCAATCATGACTTTTCATCCCACTCAATTTATTGTTTTTCAAGTCAACACATCTGCGAAGGTTAGAAGAAATCCCATCAGGACATCTTAGTCCTTCCACCCATTTGAGCACGAGTTTTGCTTGCTTGTTGTCTAGCTCATAACATGCTTTGGGTTTTTTGTTATCGTCGTACAACTGAAGTTCGGGCCGCTTACAGAAATGTAATATATCACGTCTCGAATTCGCATCGTCCTTGGTTTTCCCCTTTACATTCAAAACTGTATTAAAAACGTTATCAAACACATTTTTTTCATTGTGCATGACGTCAATATTATGTCGCAGTAAGAGATTTTTCCAATAAGGTAACTCCCAAAATATACTTTTCTTGCACCAGTTATGAATGTCCGATTTACCCGGAATGTCGACCTGTTTCCCAGTTTCATGAATCTTAGGATAGTCTTTCACGATTTCATATATCTCTTCACTTGTCCAAACTTTAGGTGGTAGCATATTCTCTACTCTGTTAGCTTTAAAGTTCTTTTTATCCATTCTGAATTTATGATTAATACGTAGAAAACACCGATGACAGTCAAACCAGGAAATTTTCTTGCCGTACTTTAATGAAAATGCTCGTGATTCTTCCATACAATATGGACAAGCTAGACGTCCAGATGTGCTCCAACCTGAAAGCATGCCATATGCGGGAAAATCATTAATAGTCCATAATAAAGAAGCGAACATACAAAAATTTCTTTTTCTCGAAATGTCATATGTTTCAACTCCTTCATGCCATAGTGTTTTCAATTCTTCGATCAACGGTTGTAGATAAACATCAATTCCTTGAGTCGGATCATCAGGACCGGGAACGACAATCGTTAAAAACATATATGGAGTTTTCATACACATCCATGGAGGTAAGTTATAAGGAGTGACAATAATAGGCCATGATGAATATTTACTACCAAATTGAGAGAATGGCGAAAATCCATCTGTACATAAACTGAGCCTAACATTACGGCTCTCTCGAGCAAATTCAGGATACGTCCTATCGAAATGTTTCCATGCTTCTTCATCAGATGGATGTATCAATGTTCCTTCTACTGGTGTTCTCACGCTGTGCCATCGCATATGACATGCTGTAGCAGAAGAAGCATATAGCCGTTGAAGTCTGGGAGTGATGGGTAAATAATGCATTCTTTTATAAGGGACTTCTTTTCCTTTCTTTTTCCTTGGTTTGTATCTTTCCTCGTTACATATTCTGCATTTTCTAAGGTGAGCGTCGTCTTTCCAAAATAACATGCAACCTTTAACACATGTATCTATCTTCTGGTATGGCAATCCAAAAGCAGACATAAGTTTTTTAACTTTATAATGACTATCGCACATCAAATTATTGGGTGGCATGTGTCGTTTAGCAGTTTGTACAATTGCTGTAAACGATGCTTCTGTAAGATTGAATTTTGATTTCATCGTGATGTATTCAGCGGTTACAGATAATTCGGTTCCACTTTCACATCCATCCCACAATGGTCTCTTAGCGGAATCCAATAAATCGTAAATTTTTTTAGCTTCCATAGTCGGTTCTTCACCATTTTCGTTTTCAATGTCGTCTTGATCAATGGATGGAAACATTGATCGGGCTGCATCTTGCACCATATTTTCTATTGGATTTGCCGCTGTATTATCATCCTCTTCCACTACAGGATTAGGTGTATATTGAACAAACTCTCCGTGACGATCCCATAAATAATAATTCGGTACAAAACCAAATTTATACAAATGAACTTCTACTACATCTGCCTTCCAATGCTTCAGATGTTTGCACTTAGCACACGGACAACGAATGTCTATGTTGTTTCCATTATTAGATTTAACAAATCTAATAAACTCGTGTACGCCGTTAACAAAATGTTCCTTTATTGATCCTTTCATACCTTTTCGAGATTCATACATCCAACTACGATCGAGAAAATAATCGAACATATCTCCTGATTTGCAAAAATTATATTAGAAAATTCAAACAAACACTTCACTGAAACAAATTAGACCGGACTTTAGTAAATTTTATTAATTTAGTAACTTTATTAATTTGACAAATTAGACTGAACTTTAGTAAATTTAATAATTTGGTAAAGTAGACTAACTTTATTAATTTGGTAAATTTTAAATTAACTTTAGTAAATTTTAAACAAACTTTAATAAATTAGACTGAACAAATTTATTAGTTTCAAACTAACTTTTAAATTTTATTACTTTAGTAAATTGCACTTAATAAATTATTTGATTGTTTTATAAAATACAGATCATATACAACACTTGTTAATACTTGTTTAACGGCCGATCATCCTACTTCCCATTACAAACACAATAACGTAATCATATTTTATAAATCATTTCAGATTAAACGATTCAACAAAATTTCGGCAGCACTTCCCTTTATTCTCTGTATCGTACACAAATGCATGTACACAGGGAAAAAAAGGAAGTGCCATCGAAATTTCGTTAACCGTTTAAACTGAAATGATTTATAAACTGCGATTACGTTATTGTGTTTGTAACTTGTCCAATACTGGGACAAATCCAACAAATATTGTATCAGATGAATACAGATGTCCGTTCTGTGTAAAAACGAACATCCATATAACGATCATATACAACACTTGTCAGACGGGGCCAAAAATTGTCTAAGGGGTTCACACAAATAAAATAAATTTTCTAATTTATATTTTAACAACTATAAAATTTTTAATAATACGTTCAATAAATATTTGTCAAGTAAATTTCACATTTTAACACGTACTTTAAAATTTGGCTAACTAAGTCAAATTTTAAATAACGAATTTTTTAAAATCAAATTAGAAGTTAGCACTTATAATAAATTGAATTATTTTTATTTTAAACTATATACGTTTAATTGGAAATTCCACAATGAGACAAAAGTGAATCATTATAATTCTTTTAGGCTATGAGTACTTTAGCATGGCCATTGCAAGTGAGCATAAATGATATATTTGAACAAAATACACAGTTGTAGTGTACTTACACTTATAACTAACGCATGCTAAATAATTAAATTTTCACCTAATCGACAACCGACATTGCATAAACTTATCAATAAGCATCTTAAACATGTTATCACCATCTTAATCAAAATCACATCACCAATCATTAATTCTACAATAACCAACATCATAATAGTATGCGTTAATCATCGTTTTCAACGTCGAAATAAAATGATTTTATTCTCAAATCAACCTACAATACTACTATCACCATACATATACCACATAACTACCAATCTCAAACCCATAAACATGCCATTAACAACCAATTTTTAAACCCAATAAACATGCAAATAAACCCTAATTAAACCCTAATTGAATAGAAAATAGGGTTAGAACACATACAGGATCAATTTGGGAAGTAGGGAGCGAATGTTTGAGTACCGAATCGGCGGGGCGACGGGGGGTTTTTTTTTCTGTTTTGTTCCGTTTTGCATAATGGGGAAGAAGAAGGCTCGGGTTTGGCAGATATACAGGTCGAGCGACGGCTAGCGACGACCGCTTTTTTTGCCGTCGCTAGCCGTTGCCCCCATCCAACGCTATACGAACCGTTTTTTGTAGTGATAGAAGTCAATCAGAAAACACAAGCGGTCATTAGCTTTAAATGCTCGTTTTTCCATAGTTTTCCATCTTTTAACCCAGTGATTAGCAAGTGACATTTGTGCTACACAACCCATTAGTTTCATTTCGAGGTGACGAAAAATACAATCAATAGCCGTATATGTACATGCGTACATACATATATAAATATATATAACACTTGAATAACAATTTTACACATAGTACTCACCCAAGAGCTACCGAGATTCTAACACTAGTAGAAGGCACTCTCACTACAAGGGGAACAGTGATTTCCGATGGCTGAAAACCGTCGGCGGCCGTCGGAAAAAACCGTCGGAACATACGTCGTCGGGGAGCAGTACTTCCGACGGCTTCCGACAGAGGTCGCCGTACTTATTCCCGACGACTTCCGACGGTTTCCGACGGATCCCGACACGTGTCGGGAATTGACTACCTGTAAACTATCGGAAACCGTCGGAAACCGTCGGAAATCTGCTATTTTTTTTAATTACTGCTGCAAATATAGCCTTACATCCACATTTCTCTTCCAAAAACTATTACACCAATACTGCACAATCCAATATACAATATACCAACCAAATATCAAAACCCAAACTACACAAAATTAAGCAAACACACAAATTTATCAAATTACATCAAAATAAAATACATAATATACATAATCATTCCAATAACCCCAACAATAAGTGTTATACCATGTTATACATACACAAAATCATTAACATCCACATCATTATACAACCACACAACCAAGTGTATCAAAAATAATCATACAGAACTAAAAAAATAATACCTGAAAAAGCAAGAAAACATCTGACTCTACAGAAGTATTTGCTACAACTTCTCCATGCCAATTCCAAACATAATACACGGGTACGAAACCGTTTTTGCACAAATGAACTTTCACAATATCTGGTAACAAATACTTCAAATGTCTACACCTACTACATAGACAACGAATTTCTGGATCGTTTTCATTATTACTTAAAGCGAATTCAACAAACACGTTTATACCATTATAAAAATCTTCTTTTATTGAGCCCCTTAGTCCTTTTCTTTGGTACATCCATCTCCTCCGATCAACAAAATAATCAATCATTTTTCCTATTTGAGAAAATTAGAAGTTCAAAATTTAATATTTATTTTCAAGAATACAAATTCGAAAAAGATTATTTTCATGGTCGTAAAATATTTGAATTTAAAGAACAACTTCACAAATTTAAAAATATTTTCAAATAGGGCACATTTTATTTTTTAACGTATCGATATAAAAAATTGTATAATTTTTTTTCCATGGTCAGGCATCCTACTTCCCATTACAAACACAATAAGCATTTACATTTCGTATATTTCTTCGTCTCAAACGATTCAACAAAATTTCGGCAGTATTTCCCTTTTGTTCCTTGCATTGTACACAAATGTGTGTACGCAGGAAACAAAAAAGAAAAGTTAGGCCGAAATTTTATGAACCGTTTGAGACGAAGTAGTATACAAAATGTAAATGCTTATTGTGTTCATAACTTGTCCAATACAGGGACAAATCCAACAAACATTGTACCAGATGAATATAAATGGTCGTTTTTTGAAAAAAAACGACTATTTATATAACGATCATGTACAACACTCGTCAGACGGGGCCAAAAACTGTCTAAGGGACATTAGTTAATTAAATGTGCGCATTTTACAAAAAAATACAGTTTTACTAACTGTTCACATTTACAAAAATATATTTTAATTTAACATATTTATTCGACGTATTACATCAACTTAAGGCTCGTTCGACGCATTTTTTTTTTGCATAAGTCAATACGTGCACAATATAATATTCCTAGCTCGTGCATTCATTTTATCTTATTCCAACTAACACAATACAATGATAGCAGCGCTACACACATATACAATCGTAGAATCAAGGCATACACAATGATTTACATATACACGAACAACCACAAATTATACATGTTTTTTACATTTTCACGATAAAAGATGAAATAGGAATACCATGGAATGCTAAAAACTATTATAACACTATTGGAAACAATTTCAATTACCAATTAGTCCTAATTTAACAACTTATGCAAATTTAGATTTAGGGTAAAAATTAGATTTTTAGCAAAAATAAAAAATTATACCTGACCTAGAAAGCAATAGACGTTGATTATGCAGCCGGGGAGGGTCCGAAAGCTCGAAATTGATGATTGGAAGCTTGGAGAAGAGATTTGGGGATTTAGGGTGAATTATTTTCGTATGAAAAGTGAGGAGGAGGAAGGCTCGGCTGAGCCTGTATTTCGCAAATTTCCGACGGCTTCCGACGGCCCGTCGGAAGCCGTCGGAAATAGGCCGTCGGAAGCCGTCGGCCCCCTCCGTCGGTATTTAGCATTTTTCTAGTAGTGTCTCTATGTTGGTTTCGTAACGTCCAATCCAGGAAACAGACTTTTTACCCAGGTTCTTCGTAAGGGTGATGTGTTCGTGTTTCCACAAGGTCTTATTCACTTTCAGTTTAACATAGGAAAGAAGAATGCAGTGGTCATTGCAGGATTGAACAGTCAGAATCCCGGGGTCATCACAATTGCTAATGCCGTTTTTGGATCACAACCATCAATTTCCGAAGATGTTCTATAAAAGGCATTTCAAGTGGATAAAAAAGTTGTCGATTGGCTCCAGGCTCAATTCTGGACCAACAACTAATTCTATTTCGAATAGATGGCAGTAATAATCATATATTTACTTATTCTTGTAGCACACTCAAATAAATGAACATAGCTGTACATGTTCAGTATATATTTATATTTATAGTTGAAATGATACTTTGGATATAAATATTTCTTCATTTCATACTTGTCCTGAAATAAGGAGAAAATCATTCATTTTATGAAATTGTTATCTTCACTTACGTTTATTTTTTTACTATCATTTTAATAAATTATCGGTAATAAAATACAAAAATATATTTCAATAAGTCAATTAAGAGAACACGAGTTCAATTTTGCTTTCAGACAGCTTCTTCTAAGCTCCTCTACGGAACACTTTGTTGATAATTTAATGATGATAACTATGAAATGAAATTTATTGATATACTTAATTTCCATGCCCAAGTCATGCTTCGTTTTGCATTTCAAAGTCTATACACATCAGTCATATATGTTGCAATCGAATAGAAATACAATAACCATGCAGATAACTGATTTTAGTCATCCAAAATGTTTTCCGCGCATAATTAGTGATAACAATTGATTGTAGTTTCACTTGAACTTTAAAAAAACGAATACTATGAACATAATCTACAACCTTACGGGTTATGCTGGTACGCTATCCAAAATCAAATGAAACTTTGAAAATGTGCAATCTACACAAAGAACATCATGCCCATAGTAAATGAGGTTATATCGAAAATTCTAACATGTCCATAAGGCTAAGCCAATGTCAACCATTCAACATTTATTATAACCGTCAATTTGAAATATATTTTTTGAAAAAGTTAGGATTATTCAAATTAACCAAAATTTTATGGAGATATCTTTGGGATATGTACAAAAATATTTACACGTGCACGCACGTGCACACAAAGACATAGACACACACGTATTTGTAATCTCGAAAACCAAGCACATGCTTCAAAAAAAATTGAAATATCACATATTGAACCTTCAACACGTCCTTTAGAACTCTCAAGGGATGCAAAATGATAGGCAATAACACTACAAGAACAAGGCAATTTCCGACGGTTCCCAGCCATCGAGAGCTGTCGAAAGTGCCGTCGGAATACGGATCACGCATTTCGTCCACTCTGACGGCTACGACAAAGGAATTACGACGGCTATTCCGACGTCACTTCCGACGGCGTTTCCAACGGCAAAGACGATTATGTGGCATGAAAATTTTCCATTAAGCCATCGCAATTTTCGTCCAAAAAGCCGTTGCTCGCCGTCGAAAAAAATGGCCAATAAGCCGCCGGGAGCCGTCAGAAATCTGGGTAATTTTTTTTTTGCAGCAGAGCACTACTTACCATACCAATATATAACACAACTCATCAAAATCAATATATAAGTTGAAATCAATATCAATATAAAACTCAAACATCATCATATTAAACGCAAACATATTCAATCAATACAAAACAAATCTTTCATCATCAATCTCACACATCCAACTCCAATATTTACATCCAACATCAATGTACAATATATACATCCAACATCCAACATCAAAATCCACATATCAACTCCATAAATCAATCGCACAAATCAATGTCAAACACCACATGTTCATAAATCAACCTCACCATCACTCAATGTTTATATACACCAGTTCAAAAAAAAACTGCAAATCGTACCTCTTGACTCATAATCGGCTTCAGAACCACCAGACGAAGGGAATGCTCTATGACGCTCAACATACTCGGTCAAACGCTGGTTGAGTTGCTCCATTCGCACTGCTCGGAGGCGGTCCTGCTTCAGCAGCTGTGCAATCTGTTGTCGAAGCTCAATAATCTACGCGTTTTTCTGAGCCCTGCGGTAAGCCCTTTGTGATGTCTATGCCTACAAAACAAGTCAAAATATGTTAAGTTATTATGTAACTTTTATAAAAATTAAGCAAATTTTACAACGTAGTTAATTTTTATAAATAATTGATTGATTGTCGCAGCCGCAGCGCCTATTTCTCTGGGTCGGATTCATAACTGAGTCAAATATTATTATAATATTTTATAACTAATTAATTAAAATGATCATTATTAATAACTTATAACTTAAAATATACTTACATGTGTGGCCTATATTCTATCATCCTCATGTCAGGCATATTACACTGACCCTTCGTCGTCTGTCTGCCTAACGACATGGGTATGCTCAAACACGTCCATACACTACGCCATAAATGGCCTACTGCAACACAAAAAAAATGTTGGCTCAGGCCCGAAAAATGTTGCCATAGGTCTATGGCAACACTTTTAGGGTGATGCAATTTTTGCCGTTGCCTTAGACCTCAAAGGCAACATTTTGACTATCTAAGGCAACATAAGTAATATTGTTGCAATAGAACCCTATTTGGGTCTATGGCAACACCCATAGGTATCTGTAGCAACATTCCAAAATGTTGCTATAGATATGAACTTTTTGAATTTGTGGGGCCCACAATGTAGAGCATATTTGATTTTTTAATAAAAATAAATATTTATTTAATAAAATGCTATTACACAGAATTTGATATTTAAACAGTAATTTATTTAAATAAATATTTTATTTCAACATTTGAAATTGTACAAATTCCTGACTCCACTATTTTACAATACAATGATATATAACACTGATATTCACATATACAGATATTCCTCACTACATCACTCAGTTCACTCATTACATATGCAGTTTCAATTTATACATACACCGACACTGACAAATATATGCCGAGCCGAAGGCGAGCCGAGTGCCGAGCCGAAGGCGAGCCGAGAAGCGGGTCCGGGCGCAGCGCCGGCGGGGGTCCGGGGCACCGCAGTCCCGGCGGGGATCGACCTTCTTTGAAATGACGTAAAATGATGCACAAATGAAGACTGAGCTTAATTCCTATCCTCCATCTCCTCGCCTAAATCTGCTTGAATCCCCTACGGCCAAACACCAAAACTCTACTGCAAACTCTTCAATTTCCAATCACCACATTAGCTTCTCTCTGTAACCAATACACAACAGCACTCTACCATTGTCAAACTCCAAACTCCGTCTACATCTCTCTGCCAACATTCAGGCATCACACTGCCAACTAAAACTCCTCTGCATCACCAACTTCCACCATCACTTCCATAACTTACCAAACCAACCAACCAACCTTCAACCAATACAACTACATCCAGATTCAATGGTGAACCAACCAACCAGATTATGAACTTGCGATGGACTTGCGATGGAGGCACAGGGCATCCAGAAGCAGTACATACCCAGCCAGATTCTGAAACATTAACAAGTGTTAAAGGAGCATTTGCACAAACATATGGGGGGCATACTATCTTATTGAAATTACCAGTACCAAGTGAAGCAACCGCAATCATAGGGGAAAGTATGAAGAGATCAGCCTGGGATCTGCTCTGAACTTGCGATGGAAAGTACGAAGTGAACCAAAATCTCGATGGCAGCAGTTCGGGTTTTGGGAGAAATTTCATATCAAAGCAATTCCTTTATCATCTCCACAAAAGCTTGCATACATCAGGAAGAACATCAACAGGCTTCATACTCATCCATGATCATTTCACAGTTGCATCTCGGATTATTCAATTATCGATTGCACTAACTCCAACATCATCGTTCCTAGCAGGCTGCTCCTTTTTGACGTCTAGCATCAACCAGATTTTACAACATCTCTAAGTGATTACGGGGCAACAATTTCATTTCCACGGAGACTAATTCAAAGTTGCAGTCACGATTCAAATCTAAAGTCATCTCTAACTCGACTATAAGATCGTATCACAAGTTCAACCAACATAGCAACTCGAGGCTTTCGATAAGGCTGTGTTTCGATCGAGAATCTTCATTACCAGATTTTCAAACAGCGAAGAATTTCAAACTCATGGTGGTGTTTTGAATCTCCAAGCGAGCATTTGCAGGTAGCATATTAGCTAGGCGAATTTGCAACAGCCCTAGCGTGATTGCACTAACTCCAACATCATCGTTCCTAGCAGGCTGCTCCTTTTTGACGTCTAGCATCAACCAGATTTTACAACATCTCTAAGTGATTACGGGGCAACAATTTCATTTCCACGGAGACTAATTCAAAGTTGCAGTCACGATTCAAATCTAAAGTCATCTCTAACTCGACTATAAGATCGTATCACAAGTTCAACCAACATAGCAACTCGAGGCTTTCGATAAGGCTGTGTTTCGATCGAGAATCTTCATTACCAGATTTTCAAACAGCGAAGAATTTCAAACTCATGGTGGTGTTTTGAATCTCCAAGCGAGCATTTGCAGGTAGCATATTAGCTAGGCGAATTTGCAACAGCCCTAGCGTGATTGCGATATCTTCAAGCGGCGGCAGATCTAGGCGGCAGAGCAATTTCTTTTGACCTGTTTTATTTTTGAATGGTGATTAATTGGTGAAGACATGAGCTGTTCCATTTGGGAGGAAATTTATTTTGACTGGTCAATGAAGCGTTAAAAAGGTAAAAGGGAAATTTCTTTCAAAGCTCCTCATAATTCAGATTTACGCCTTTGGGCTCGGTTATGGGAGGAGGCGAATGGGAGGAGGCGACTGGGAGGAGGCGAATGGGAGGAGGCGAGGAGACTGGGAGGAGGCGAATGGGAGGAGGCGAATGGGAGGAGGCGAATGGGAGCGACTGGGAGGAGGCGAATTGGAGGAGACGAATTGAAATGAAAACCAAAAGGGGATCTGAACTAGTTTAGGCGGGAAAACGAAATTTTGGGCCAAATTGCAGTGGTGATCCATTTTAACAACCAGATTAAATGTAGATCGTTGGATCGTATTCACGCGGATTGCTAATTTTATTAATTTTTTAATCTGAATACATCTATTGCAACACTATATAAAAATGTTGCATCGTGTTACACTTGTTTAGCTAGAGCAACACATTTTTATGGCTAAGGTAACACCAAAAATGCAACGTTGCAGTAGGACCAAAATTTTATAGCTGTCGCAACATTTTAGCTGGCAACACCTTGCAAAAGTGTTGCAGAAGGTCATTTATGGCGTAGTGATATACGAGACGGGACCCCTACGCGCTCTTTCATGCAATAATTGTTGTATATTACCGTTGTTCATAAAAATTTATACTAAAAGTGTAATAACTATTCGTAATTGCAATTAATTAATTTACCAGGTCCTCGCGATGGTGCTGAAATGATTTTGAGCCACCACGGTATGTAATTGGATTTATTTTTCTGCCTGTTCGTAGAGTTCCTGTCCGACTCCGCCTGCAAATTAAAAATTAATAGTATATTTTATATGTATAAATTATGTATTCTATACTGAATAAATTAAGGTGGTACCTGATAGACTTACCTTGAATTCGTCGCTACTCCACCATGCAACCCAAGCATCCCAGACATTGGCGCCAATCTAGCTTGGCTTCTTCGTAGTTTTTCTTATGGTAGACATCGTATCTCTATAATTTTTTGCCACTTTTGAGTCCTCCTCTTGTAAGTCTACCACCCCCTGTATGTATGTTGAAAAAATAAAAGTCATACATTTATTCTTAGTCAGCAAATTGTAAAGTGATTATATATAATGGTATATAATTTTACACTTACCAAGAAGTCCTGTCATATGCTCTCCCATACATGGTATGGGATCCTGCTCCACTTCGGCCAGCATGCAGTCATATGGCTCATCTATGCCTTCTTCGATATGCTGAGAACAATGTTAGAAGGCTCAAGCTTAAAACCCCTGCATTAAATATAATACAGACAAATCATGACTAATATATCATACAAAATATTTACAGTACTGAAGTAAATTTAGTACTTACGAGCCATCAGCTTTTGGTGGCAATCTAACTAATGTACGTGGCACCTTCTGCGAAGGGCCGCTGCCATCACCACCGCTGCGACCTGTCCCTCTCTGAGACCTAGAGGGGGAGCCAGACTATGAAGAACTCCGTCGTCTAAAGAAGGACATCTGTAATACCCGTCACATACATATTATTTTATGGCAGAACATATCATTCAATTATGAATAAACATATCAAGATTTAACATCTATAATCGCATGTAACATACAAAAAAAGTGTAACATAAATACCCCCATAAATTACCTTTTTTCAACATGTATACTATTAAATTAATCCTCATCGTTTTCTGATTCAGACTCGGTCTCGTACCCTAATTGTTTTCCTCTATGGTCTCAAATGCTTCTACTAATATATTTGATTCGTTATTTAGAGGTCCTAAATCGGTTTGATCATCGGTTATTGCAAATTCACCATTTTCCTCGATATCCTCTTGGTACGCTTGTTCGTTCGGAATATTATTTCCATCTAATGTAAATCTTGCCTTCGTTTTAAAAACCGCCGACCAAGTTGCTTTATCACTTTTTATAGATGGATAAGGAGCATAATAAACTTGTAGGGCATATTTTGCTAATATAAACGAATCATAATTATGATAACGTGATATATGCTTTATTTCAATAATATTATATTTTTGGTGCATGTTGATTCCAGAACTTGGAACATTACTGAACCAGTTGCATCTAAACAAATAAACTTCTTCCGCGGGTCTGGTGAAATATGTTAATTGCATAATCTAAGTTAACACGTCGTAAAAATCATTTATGTGATCATTTGGATCATCACTACCTTTAACATATACACCGGTATTGTTAGTTAATTTTTCAACCCTATACTCTTTGGTGTTGAATTTGTATCCATTGACAAAGAATATTGGATATGCCCTGATTTTTCTTTTTGGTCCCATCATAAGATGTTTCAACTCTTCGTCGACCACATAATTTACCGAATCATATACGTGGTTCGAAAAACAAGTAGCAAATTTTTTGCTGATATCCCCGCTTAGATGATGTGATTCATAAATACTGCATATACAGATAATATATTGCATTATAATTAATACACACAAGTATTGTTCAAGTAAATAATTTTAGATGTGTTATTCATTAACACCTAATAAATGACGCAACTTCTGCACAGTTAAGAAGAACGTATATGTGGGCTACATGGCAATCTCTATCGTCTAACCATACTTCCACACATTTTCCAACAGGGCGTCCCTGTTGTCTAAAAATAGATAGCATTGTTTCAGAAGAATCTTGTTCAATGCCCTCATCATTTCGCGTAGCACTTTCAAAAGATAGGTTCACATGGTCACTGAAATAATGAGAGAGAAAGAACGAAGCTTCTTCTTCGATATATGATTTGCATATCGAACCTTCAACTCGTGCTTTTTGTCTCACTTTTTTCTTTAGATGATTTAAGTACCTTTTAAGAATAATTATATATAAATTTTATTACATGTGGTTAAACTAAAATTTAACAACTCAATATTAATACCTTTCAAATGGATACATCCATCCATATTGCACAGGACCTCGAAGACGTGCTTCAAACGGAGATGAACAGCTAAATGCTCCATTACATTAAAGAAAGCAGGAGGAAATATTTTCTCCAGTTTGCAGAGCAGTATAGGAATTACTTCCTCAAGTTTACGTAGACGATCAACTTTTAAGGTAGTTAAACAAAGCTTCTTATAAAACAAACTAAGTTCTGTTACAACCGTCCAAACTTTTGTGGGCAACGGTTCTTTGAAAGCGATGGGTAACAAATGTTTCATCATTACATGATAATCATGAATTTTCATCCCACTCAGTTTACCGTTCTTATAGTCGACACATCTACGAAGATTAGAGGAGATCCCATCAGGAAATCTTAATTCTTCTACCCACTTTAACAATACTTTAACTTAAATACTATCTACCTCATAGCATGCTTTGGGTTTTTTATGTCATTTGGCTACATATGAAGTTCATGACGATTGCATATTGCTTCTATATCACATCTTGATTTCAAATCGTCTTTAGTCTTTCCTTTAACATTCAGAACTGTGTTAAATACATTATCGAACATGTTTTTCTCGTTGTGCATCACATCGATATTATGATGAATTAGGAGATTTTTTCAATAAGGAAATTCCCAAAATTTACTTTGTTTGCACCAATTATGAATCGTCGATTTACCTTGAATTTCAATTTGTTCCCCGGTTTCATCTAACTTTGGATAATCTTTTACAAGGTCATAAATATCTTCGCTTGACCAAATTGTTGGTGGTCGTAAGGTCCCAACTCTATTACTTGTTAAGTTTTTTTATCTTTTCTAAAGGGATGATTAATATTGAGAAAACACAGATGAAAGTCAAATCATGAAATTTTCTTCCCATGCGGTAAAGAAAATGCTCGTGTTTCTTCCATTCAATAAGGATAAGCTAGACGACCAACCGTACTCCAACTCGATAGCATTGCATATGTAGGAAAATCGCTTATAGTCCATAATAGAGAAGCGAACATACGAATTTTTTTTGAAATGTCGTATGTTTCAACACCTTCATACCATAGTGTTTTCAACTCTTCAATCAACGGTTGTAAATATACGTCGATTCCTTATGTCGGATCATCTGGACCAGGGATGACATTAGTGAGAAACATATACGGAGTTTTCATACACATCCACGGAGGTAAATTGTAAGGTGTAACGATTATAGGCCATGATGAATATTTTGAACCAAACTAAGAGAATGGTGAAAATCGATCCATACATAAACCAAGTCTAACATTACGGCTCTCCGCTGCAAAAACAGGGTATGTCATATCAAAATGCTTCCATGCTTCTTCATCAGCTGGGTGTGTTAATGTACCTTCTTCCTGTGTTCTCACACAGTGCCATCTCATATGATGCGCGGTTACAGAAGATGCATATAACCTTTGAAGCCTAGGAGTGATGGGTAAGTAATGCATACGCTTGTACGGAACTTCCTTTCCCTTCTTCTTTCTTGGTTTGTATCTTTCCTGATTACATATTTTACAATTCCTAAGACTGATTTCTTCTTTCCAAAACAACATGCAACCATTTAAACATGTATCTATTTTTTGATACGGTAAACCAAAAGCAGACATAAGTTTTTTCCCTTCATAATGATTTTCGCACATTAAATTATCGGGTGGCATATGCCGTTTTGCAGCTTGTACTATAGTTGTAAACCCGACTTCTGTGAAGTTGTATTTTGATTTCATTGCAATGTATTCTGCAGTTACTGATAGTTGAGTACCGCTTGTATAACCATCCCAAAGGGGTTTCTTAGCAGCCTCCAATAAATCATAATTTTTTTGCTCCAATACTTGGTTCTTCTTCGACATTAACATCATTACCATCAACTTCAACAGTAGGGAATATTGAACGTGCTGCATCTTCAACCAAATCTTCTATGAGATTCATCAGAACAAGTTCATTATCCACCTCCTCCTACGAATGTACAGGATTAGGTGCTATAAGTTCTCCATGACGATCCTACGCCAAATAATTCAACACAAAACCATATTGGTGCAAATGAATTATTAACATATATGGTATCAAATGCTTCAATAATTTGCACCTACTACATGGACAACGAATTTCTTCGTCATTTCCATTATTACGTAAAGCGAATTCAATAAAGACGTGTACACCATTTTGAAAATGTTCACTTATTGAGCTTCCAATTTCTCTTCTTTGTTGGTACACCCAGCTCCGATCGATAAAATATTTGATCATTTTTCCTACTTTAAAACATAAAAATGCATTAATCATTTACGTGTCGACATTTTATTTTTCAAATAAATCATTCATTTAAATTTTTACAAATATATAATGTTATTCTATTTAATTTTATTTTCAAATGGATTTACACAAATTATTGTATGAATATAATCTACAATTTTTAGGTTATTGTTTTACAGTTTGATGGTTGGTCATCCCACTTTCCATTAGAAACACAGTAGTAATTATATTTTGCAAATCATTTTATTTTAAACGATTCAACAAAATTTCGGCAGCACTTCCCCTTTATTCTATGTATCGTACACATATGTGTGTACACAGGAAACAAAAAGAAAGTGTTGTCGAAATTTTGTAAACCATTTAAAATAAAATGATTTGCAAAATATAATTACTACTGTGTTTGTAACTTGTCCAATGCAGGGACAAATCCGAAAAATATTGCATCAGATGAATATATATGTTTGTTCTGTGATAAAAACAGATATATGTACAATGATCATATACAATATTTGTCAGACGCGGCCAAAAATTCTCTAAGGAATTTTAAAAAAGTAAAACGTATTATACAACAATCACTACAAGAAAACCTACCTTTAATTGCAATTATCGGTAGCGTTTGTAATGTAAGTGCAAAAAATATTACCTTTTCCATTTTATTTTTTTCCGTTTAATTTTAGGGTTGTCGCATTCCTTTATTTCCATAAAAAACTTGTCACGTTTTTTATGGAAATTTCCCTACACTGTTACATTTTCCCTCTTTCAACAAAATTTCCCTCGTCTCGCTCATTTCAACCATCCTCTCGCTTCAGCTTCCATCACCGTATGCTACTTCTTTGAACTGCTCCTATCACGCTACCTCAGCGATCAGCTTCCATCCACTTTATCAATAGGGATCCCCTCCACTTCGTCGATCTGCTCCCCTCCGCTTTGTTCACAAGCCCTGAATCTACAAATCAGGTAATCGCTATATAACTTGTTTGGCATTTGGTAGATTACAAATCGAGGTAATCGTTGTATAACTTGTTTGGTATTTGGTAGATTACAAATCGAGGTAATCGCTGTATAACTTGTTTGGAATTTGGTAGAATACAAATCGAGGTAATCTAAAAATCAAGGTAATCTTGCACGAGCAATTTGGTAGATTAGTACTTGTTTGGGATTTCAGTCCGTCGGCTGGAAGATTAAATCAAATTTTCATACCTAAATATATTATTTTCTTTACGATTAAGAGCAAGAGAACCAAGTACAGTAAAGGGTCAATGTGTAAAAGTTTTAGTGTACAACTTTTAAGTTTGGATTTTCATACCTAGACTGAGTTTTTCAATCTACAAATTTTAAGTCTGAAGTTTCAGTTTTAATTTTCTTTTGTGACTAGTGAATTAGTGATTGAAAAATCAATCTTAGATTTACAGGTTTTATAAAAAAGAATTTTAACCTTCATATGAGTATAAAAATAGACAAATAATGCATTACATGTAAGATTATTAACTTACTGATTGTAAAAGAAAAAACAATTCCTCTTCTTTTGTTACTAATATTTATATTTTCTATGTATGAAATCTTTCTTGTTTTTTCCTTCTTAAAGTTTTGAAGTAGAATCTATTTATTTATTTTGTTAGAAAAATATATTTATTTAGTTGTATGTATATTGTTACCCGGTTGCTTGGCCCGGCTACGAGATGCTAATTATTGAGTTTCTTGGTTGAATCTAAGTGAAACTTGAGCTAGTGAGAGGTTGACTTGAATTAAGAAGCTCGGCATATATGCTTCGTTCGGCCTGTATATCGATCGGCATGCAAGAGTGGTTCGGCCTGCATATCGTTCAGCCTGCAAGTGTCGTTCGGCCTATATATCGTTCGACCTGCAAGTGTGGTTCAGCCCGTATATCGTTCGGCCTGGGTATGTGGTTCGCCCAACACTGCTTAGCAACTACCGTTTGGCCAACGTCGCTCGGCTACTTCCGTTCGATCAACACTGCTCAGCAACTACCATTCGGCCAACGTCGCTCGGCTACTTCCATTCGACCAACATCGCTCGGCAACCACCGTTCGGTACGCCTGGTTCGGTATAGCTTTTTTAGAGAAAGATGAGGGATTTGACTTTTCATGGAGGTCAACATCAAAGTGGGGGGTTCGGCATTGGTTCACTTCGAGTCCCACCGCGAGTTACTCTACGTCCTTTAGGAATTCGCTTTGAGTCAATTACCCAGTGACCACCGTTTGGCCATCCCGGATCGGCATTTGTCGACCAGTGTATCTCGCTCGGCACGCCTGGATCGGTTGGGTCGAGGTTCCCATATATGGGCCGAGGTACTTCGCTCTTAGGCCTAAGAAGGAAGTCTAGCCTATCTTCGTCTATAAATAAAGAGGCATGGGTGTAGTGAAGGAGACCTTTTTTGGGGTAACACTGACTCTGCCATTTTCAAGACTTATTTCTTTTCTACAAAAAACTTGTGCTCAAGTTGTTGGTGCATGGATTGTACCTATATTCGATTATTCAAAGAAGTAATAAAAATTAAGATCAAAGTGGATGTAGGCAGTTACGGCGAACCACTATAATTCTAGTGTTCTCGTTTTTTATTGTTCTTACTGCATTCTATTGCGATATACCTCAGTTTTAATTTATTTTCTTCATTAATCTCTCTACACAATCTTACTCAAGGTTGTTAGTGACCAATTTCGGTGCTAACATTTTGGTGCTTTCACTGATAACGCATTCTCAGGCTGTTAGGATCTCCTCTGTAGCTACTGGATTGAGGAAATCCCACGAATAAGATTCGAGTTCATTCACAAGAAGTCCATTGATTCTACTCAGAGTTCCAACCGATAACTCTACAATGGGAAGACCACGAACTGATCAGCCTCCCACAATGCGGATGTCAACGAGACCGTTAGCGTCCAGCAAATAGGACCCAGCAATCAACCAGCTAATCCTGGCGCGGGGACCATGGCCGCCCAAAACCAAATGGAAGTTGTCACCAGAAAAGAGTTCAACGAGCTGATGAGGGAACTCGTGGAAAGCAGGAGATAGCTTAACGAGCAGATTCAAGCTAACGCCAACCTCATGACTCAGCTTACTCAACAACAACATCAGAATGCTGGAGGAAGTCCTGCTCCCTACTCCTCGTCCGAAAGCTCTGCTTCATCTGATGAACCTCCCAAGCGTAGACGCCGTAGAACTGAAACAACGCAAACAGGTGCAGTGCACCAGGGAAATCGCACTCAAGGTAAAACAGTAAACTTAGGACCTGGAGCGCGGGTGGAAGCTAGACGACTGGCTCACCAAGGTCATGACGAAGTAGGTCCCCAGGATATACATTTGGTAGATCGTCAATAGAGGAGGCACCAACCGGAATGGTCCCGCGGGACGGATTCCAACTTGCCATCTTCCATACAAACCCCAGACCTATCAGCCATGGTCAGACAGCTGATGAGGGAAAATCAAGGTTTAACTAATGATGATCGGGGCGTATCTAGGAGTCATACTCCGTTCACAGATGCTATCCTACAGGCTGAGTACCCCAGGAAGTTTAATATGCCAACTATCCCGGCCTACGAAGGGAAAACTGATCCCCGACGGCATGTAATGAGGTATGTGTGGATGATGGATTCAGCTAGGGCAAATGATGCAACTAAATGTAAGTGTTTTTCAATAACTTTATATGGAATCGATACCATGTGGTTCACCCGACTTCCTCCGCGATCTATCTCCAATTTTGATGAGTTAGTAGCGAAATTTATGGAGCGGTTCATGATACATTCCACTCATCCCAAGGACATTATGTCATTGTCTAGTGTAATTCAGACCCCAGGGGAATCGTTAAAGGAGTACTTACAAAGATTCCACGTTGCTGCTACTGAAGTTAGCAACCCGAATGACTATGCCATTTTAATGGCCGTTATGCGAGGAGTAGATCCAGATTCAGAGTTTGGTGATTGGCTAGCAGGAAAGCCTCCGGCTACGCTGGAACGTTTTTATTCAAAGGCGCACCAATTTATAAGAAGGGAGGAAGCTAGGTGGACCAGGCGAGATAATGCACCAGGACCCGGCAAGGAGACTATGCAGAGCAACATTGCTGTAAAACAATCTGGTGACAACTCTGGATAAGTCCAGGTCAATGTTCAAAACAAGCCTGAGCAGTCAAAAGGATCCGAAGGAGGAAATTCCGGAAAGAAAAGGGAAGCCGGAAAGTGGAAACCAAGGATCCCAACTTACAATGAATACACTCCACTGGATGCATCTCTGGAAAATATTTACCTATCGACCTATAATACTTTCCAATATCGAAAGCCACGCCCAAAAGAGTCCACCGAGGAGCAAAAGCGGACTGGGAAGTATTGTCGCTTCCATGAGACTTACGGGTACAATACCGAGGATTGTAGGCACCTCCATGATGCGATTGAAAAGCTGATTCGACAAAAAGAGTTACAGGAGTTTGTAAAGAACCCTCAGGAAGGCAGACAGGGGACATCCGACCCCAATCACGAACAGGCTCCACGACGATCTGAGGAACCCGTTCAGACTGGAGGTAGATTAGTCATAAACACGATAGTCAGTGGGCCTCACCCTGTAGACAAGAATTGGCAAGAAATGGAGCGCTATGATAGTTCCCTAAATCATGCAGGTTTTGAATGTTGTTCAAACACGGAAGAAGGGACTCCGACTAAGCAACATCGAATGATAACAGATGATACAGTGTTCAGAAGTCGAGATGCCGATCAGGTAGAGGCACCTACTATTGATCCGATGGTCATCTCGGCGACTATTGGGCCAGCTTTTGTGAGAAGAATACTGATTGACTGTGGAAGTTCTGTTAACATCATCTTCAAAAAAGCATATGACCAGATGAAGATGGAGACAAAGGACCTAAAACCATCTAAAGCCCATATCCATGGCTTTAATGGTGCGGCTACTGATGTAGTGAGTTTTGTTGAATTACCAGTTGAACTTGGAGAAGGTGAACGTAGGAGGGTGCGGATCCTACCAATCATCATTTTGGATGTCGATTCTCCGTATAATGTGTTTCTGGGTCGACCGGCCTTGGCAGAGTTTAGGGCAGATTTGGCCCCGTGGTGTTTAACCTTGAAGTTTCCGATGGATAAAGGAGTTGGTGTTGTGCATGGCGATCAGGCAACTGGTCGTGCGTGTTATGTGGCTGAGCTGAGAGAGGCCCAGCAAAGAGAGAAAGGAAAGGTTGTGGACAACTCTGTCCACATCCGAGTCACTGAAGATTGACAAGTAATGCCCGAGCCTTGGCTCGGGCAGCATGATCGGATCTATAGAGACATAGATCCGAGGGACGATGATGAGGAACCCAAGGAGGCAAAAGCAGCGCCGGTTGAACTAACGATTGACATTCTAGTCAGCCACGATGACCCATCGTGGGTAGTAAAGATTGGATCATAGCTCAACCCCTCGATGATCGAGGATCTTACTGATTTCCTCCGAGCGAATCTGGATGTCTTCGCTTGGACGCATTCCGATATGTGTGGGATTTCTCCCGCCATTGCGAGTCATATGTTGAACATAGACCCGAAATACGTGCTGGTGAAGCAAAAAAGGAGAGGTATGGACTCGGAGACGTCCGCTGCTCTTAGAGAGGAGGTGGACAAACTCAAAGCCAATGGGTTCGTCCGCGACGCCCTCTACCCAGAATTGACCTCTAACCCTGTACTAGTGAGAAAAGTGAATGGAAAATGGAGGACCTGCGTGGATTACTTAGATCTGAACAAAGCATGCCCTAAGGATAGTTTCCCTTTACCCAGAATTGATCAGCTGGTCGACTCAACAGCATGACACGAGTTATTGTCATTTATGGATGCATACTCGGGATATAATCAAATCCCGATGCATATTCCAGATCAGGAACATACTAGTTTTGTCACCGACGTTGGACTGTACTATTATGTAGTGATGCCTTTTGGATTGAAAAATGCAGGAGCAACTTATCAACGTCTGGTGAATCAGATGTTTAAAGACCAAATTGGTAGGACGATGGAAGTCTATGTGGATGACATGCTCGTGAAGTCACGGCAGTCAAACGACCATATACGAGACTTGGCGGAGATGTTTGATATACTCAGACACTACGGGATGAAAATCAATCCCTTAAAGTGTTCTTTTGGTGTTGCGACGGGGAAGTTTTTGGGTTTTATCGTCAATGCACGGGGAATTGAAGCTAACCCAGAAAAGATTCAGGCTATTCGAGACATACAAGTGCCCAGAACCATAAAGCAAGTACAAAGCCTGAACGGAAAAGTGGCCGCGCTAAGTCGATTCATATCCAGAGCGACAGACAAGTGCATTCCCTTCTTCGATGTAATAAAGAAAGGTAAGAGAAATTTTGAATGGACTCCCAACTGCAAGGATGCATTCCGAGCTTTGGTAGGACATTTGGAAAGTCCTCTAGTGCTGTCGAAGCCTATAGACCATGAAATGTTGTATGTATACTTGGCCATGTCTCAACATGCCATCAGTACAGCTTTGGTTCGTGAGGAGGACCGAGTTCAGAAGCCGATGTACTATGTCGGTAAACGTTTAACGGGAGCAGAAAGAAATTATCCTAAAATTGATATGCTAGCCTACTGCTTGGTGATTGCATCACGCAAGCTCCGTCCGTATTTTCAGGCACACCCGATCAGTGTTTATACCGATCAACCCCTGCGACAGGTACTCCAACGACCAGAAACCTTTGGAAGGTTGTTAAAATGGAATATTGAGTTGAGTCAGTTCGATATCACCTACCTGCCACGAAGGGCTATACAAGGGCAAGCGCTAGCAGACTTCATCGTAGAATTTACCATATCAGACGAACCAAACAGTGATGATGTTATTCCCTCCATTCGATGGAAACTATACACCGATGTGGCATCCAACGACCATTGCTCTGGGGCTGGAGTCATTCTTGTAACCCCTAAAAACCGATCAATTTGTTATGCCTTGAAACTTAATTTCCCAGCTACAAATAACGAAGCTGAGTATAAAGCATTGCTTGCTGGCTTAAAACTTATCAGGGAACTCGGAGTAAGATCGGTTGAGATCTTTTGTGACTCACAATTGGTGGTATACCAAGTACGAGGAGATTATCAAGCAAAGGGGCAGAGGCTTGCTCCATACCTCGCTCGGGTTCAAGAACTGTTGGCAGACCTTGAATATTACGATATTTCGCACATCCCGCGTGAACAAAACAGGGAAGCTGATTCATTAGCAAAATTCGCAAGTACTGGCGATGCACAACAGATGGGCTTGGTTCCCATCGGAGTTTTACAATTTCCGAGTATAAACGAGATGGAAGTAGATTTTGTGCTAGAAACAGAAATTGAAAGGGAGTCATGGATAACCCCATTCAAACAATACTTACTATATGGGACTTTGCCCGATAGAAAGAACGAAATATGACAAGTTATTCGCAAAGCTTCACAATATACAATGTAGGACCGAATAATGTATCGGAGGGGATTCTTAGTTCCCTTACTTCGGTGCATCGCCCACGATGAGATAAAACGAGTCTTGAGGGAAGTTCATGAAGGAGAATGTGGTGACCATACTGGGGGGCAGACCCTAGCAAAAAAGATCCTTCGCTATGGATACTATTAGCCAACTGTAAATCGGGATGCTGCGGACTACGTAAAAAGATGTGACAAAAGTCAAAAGTATGCGAAAATCCCAAGAGCTCCACCAACGGAACTCACATAAATGGTTAGTCCCTGGCCATTTGCAATTTGGGGGATCGATATAATCGGTTCCTTACCAATTTCCAGAGGTGGTGCAAAATATGCAATTGTTGCGGTCGATTACTTTACCAAGTGGGCAAAAGCAGAGCCTTTAGCTACAATCACAACCAAAAAGGTAATTAATTTCGTTGTACGAAACATCATATGCCGTTTTGGCCTTCACGAACTATCATCACGGACAACGGAACTCAATTTGAGAGTAAGGAGTTCAAATAATTCTGCCAAAAGTATTGCATTGAGAAAAGGTTAGCGGCAGTCGCTCACCCTAAAGCGAATGGACAAGTTGAAGCCGTAAATAAAATAATTAAATCAATATTAAAGAAACGTTTGGAGAAGGCTAGAGGCAAGTGGGTGGATGAGCTTCCGACAGTGCTCTGGGCTTACAGAACCACCCACAAGTCCGCGACTGGCCACACTCCGTTTACCTTGGCATACGGCGCTGAAGCTATGATACCCATGGAACTTGAAGTTCCTTCTCATCGAGTAACTTATTATGATCCTAAGATGAATCAGAATCTCTTATTGGAATCGCTAGACTTTGTCGATGAAAAACGCAAAGAAGCTGATTTAAGAGCAACTGCATATAGGCACCGGGTTGCTCGATATTATAATGAAAAAGTTCGACCGAGAATTTTCGATGTGGGTGATCTCGTTTTGAAGCGAGTCTTTCTGATCCCATCACATCTGAATCCCACATGGGAGGGTTCGTATGTCATCGAACGGAGGCTTGGAGAAGGAACTTTCAAGCTAGCGACCGTAGATGGCGTGACACTACCCTGCGCATGGAATAGCGAGCATTTGCGTCATTATTACACTTAGTCTATTTCTTTTACATTTTAGTTGCAAATATTTCCAGTGTATGTTGATTTTGTTGTCCTTAGTTTTTGGTATGTAATAAGACAATTCAGTTTGTTTCCATTCGTTATGATCAATAAAGGCTTGAAGTCGTCTTTTCCATGAACTGTTGATGTTTCCATTCTGAGACAAAAATTAAATTACGTTATTCGGTCTGGCGCATGAACGAGCGCCCGAATTTAAAAATCTCTAAGTCCCCAAAGTGCGGACTAGAGTACTCTGAGTCCCCAGAGTGCGAACTAGAGTATAAACGACTTAAAAATCTCTAAGTCCCTAGAGTGCGGACTAGAGTACTCTGAGTCCCCAGAGTGTGGACTAGAGTACTCTGAGTCCCCAGAGTGCGGACTAGAGTATAAACGACTTAAAAATCACTAAGTCCCCAGAGTGCAGACTAGAGTACTCCGAGTCCCCAGAGTGCGGACTAGAGTATAAACGACTTAAAAATCTCTAAGTCCCTAGAGTGCGGACTAGAGTACTCTGAGTCCCCAGAGTGCGGACTAGAGTATAAACGACTTAAAAATCTCTAAGTCCCCAGAGTGCGGACTAGAGTACTTTGAGTCCCTAGAGTGCGGACTAGAGTATAAACGACTTAAAAATCTCTAAGTCCCCAGAGTGCGGACTAAAGTACTCTGAGTCCCCAGAGTGCGGACTAGAGTATAAACGACTTAAAAATCACTAAGTCCCCAGAGTGCGGACTAGAGTACTCTCTGAGTCTCCAGAGTGTGGACTAGAGTATAAACGATTCAAAAATCTCTCAGCCTCTGGAGCACAGGCTAAAATATAAGCAGTTTAGAAATCTCTGAGTCATGCGGAAACAAACGAGAGCTTAAGTGACCACACAACCCTGGATTTCAGGTACAAGATGGGTGGTGAAGCTAAGTGGCAAAGATCATCAAAAAACAAAATTTTATTTACTAATCGAGAATTCAGTTTCACTACAGCTTCTCCTGAACTCAAAGCAAAAAATCTATTTATAACGACTACGAGAATAGATAAAGATAATTACATAATCCAGGCTTATTCGCATTGAGAAAG
The DNA here is from genome assembly GCA_030737815.1 of Allium fistulosum. Taxonomy (NCBI): domain Eukaryota; kingdom Viridiplantae; phylum Streptophyta; class Magnoliopsida; order Asparagales; family Amaryllidaceae; genus Allium; species Allium fistulosum. The sequence goes on from CM060901.1 coordinate 1,130,418,090, forward strand.
GCATGGTAGCTACTTTTTTGACTTCTTCTCCTTCCTCGGTTTCTCTGAAGACTCCTCCCCCGAGCGTTTTTTGCTAGACGCCTTGCTAGCTAGGGAAGTGGTGCCTCCGGAAGGAAGAGGAACTTCCTGTGGCGAGGTTCCACCGGGGAGAATAACCTTCAGGGGCCTGTTCAATGGATCATCAAGTTCCACCACCTGAGGCTCAACCTTAATCTCAGCTTTCTTCTTCTTCTCTTCTATGATTTGCTCCGCCATGCTCGATTTTGAAGTGTGTTCGGAGGCGCCCGTAATCTCAACTTCATCATCTTCCTCCACGGGCGATAAATTTTCAGATTTGTCTTTATCGAGCCCCCCGATCACTTGAGCATCGGGTCCGGGAGTCTCTCTAGTCTGAGTTACCTCTCCCGTTTTCCCCTCCTTTTCTGCGGTAGCATCGCTCCTTGGAGTTAGCTCGGGGTCAGAATGGCCGGCACGAAATCGTAAGAGACAAATGTTTGGATACATTCATTATTCGCCAAAAGCGATGGCCCTTTGAACTCTATGAGGAAAAGCTATATACCAGTTTCTGGCTGACTCTCAACGGTTCGGGGAGTTTCACCTTCCGGAATAGGAGATAGAGCGTGAATATAAAGTCCAGGCTTCTCTGGGTCATAGCCAATATGTTGCTCAAAAGGATCGAGTGATGGGCGACCAGTCGGCTGAATAGGAGGAGGAAATGAGGACTCGGTTCCGGATGGACCGGCAGTGTCATTTATTCCTTTCGATGAGGAAGAGTCCCTTCCGTAAAAGGCCTTTGCCGCCGATAGGTCAGTACGCTTATTCTCGCAAAGCATTTCCTTCACAAGAGACTCCTCATCCACCTCTTCAGTTCCCAATTCGACCTTTTTAATTTTTATTAAAGTGTCCCATGCTTCGGCCAAAGATTCGAGGTAACCCTCGCCAAGAAAAGTTAGGTCACGATGCATGAGAACTCGAGCGTTATACTCGGCTATGAGTGGATCAAACATGCACTTAATTTCCTCCCTACCAGCCTCAGTAGCCGCCTCGAAGCGAGAATCGATTTCCGAGAGCGCCATTCTTTTGCCCTCTTCACGGGACGCATCCTTCAGCGCTTCAACTTTGGAGAGCTCCTCATCAAGCTTTGCTTTTAAGAGTCGTGTGGAGACAATCTCGTCACAATATCGTTGTGACTCCTCTTAGGCTACAGTTTTTTCTTCTTTTTCTTTAAGGAGAAGCTCCTCCAATTCTTTAACTCGTTGAGCGAGAGCATTCTTTTCTTTTTGGATGAAATCCTTCTTTAAGGCTAAAGCGCCACAGCGTTGAACCGCCTCATCAATTTCCTTTTTTTGTGTGACTTCCAAACGATCAACTGCTTCGGCTGTGTCTTTAGTGGTTTTTTGAGCAGCTTCAAGCTGAGATTTATACGAGGAAAGCTCATCATCCTGTGCTTTGATAATGTCTTTGTCGTGGATAGCTTCGAGTTTCAAGCGATTGATTTCATGCTGACGTTCCACCGAAACTTCTAAAACTTTTTCCACCAAATGAACGAATGCGTCGTGCTGGACGTAGACATCATTATTGCAAGCAATGGCACTTTGTTTAACATGCCCCAGAATAGGATGGATCACTTGAAGAAACTTTAGTCCATCAAAGCATATTTTTGGGAATGTGTTTTTAAGCTCAGCTTGCTTTTCCGCTATCGTTGGATCATGTGCAGGGCTGGAGGAAGTTTATTTAGTCAAAACTATAGATTTCTTGTGAAGCTCACGGGACTGCCTAGTGCTTGATTAACCAGAATATTGATCATGAGGAGCTTCAAATTGAAACCCTCTTTGAGCAGATTTATCCCTGCTATGCTCTGGTTGAGGAGGAGGATCGTTGGGGTAGGAAGAGTGGATATAAGTTTTCCTTTGAGACGATGAATCTCGGGGATGATAGTCTCTATCGCTGTTGTCATCTCTATCTCGGCGTTTTCTAGGCCTCAAGTCTCGGCTAGAGTGATGAAAGATAGAGGAACCGCGAAGGCGGTCGAAGCCGTGTGAGCGTCCCATGTCACCTGCACAGAAATCAAGTGAAAACAAGTTAGAGATGATCATATGATGGCCAAAACTTAAGTGTGGGGTGGAAAGTGAGTGTTAGTGTGTGCCCTAGTGTTTCCCCCCGACGGACCAGTTTCTTTAGCTTTACTTATCGGAGTTTTTTCTCCTTGGTGATGGGCTTGAACGCCTTCGTCGCCTCTCGCGGGCGAGCGAAGTTTTAGGGCTTCTGGGTTGTCGAAGCCATAATTGAGCAAGTCATCGGGGATGATGAGATCTGATAAGCCTTTTAGTGAACCCTCTAAGTGTTGTGGAGATGGCTCTTTCTCCATCGGAGTAATTGTAACCTTCGATGTTCCGCCCACTGTCTTCTTCCTTAGTTTGTAGGCTAGTTTCTTTTTCCCCTTTGATGGGGGAGGCGGTTCATCGATTCCGGGGGCGTCGATCACCGGTTCTGAGAAAGGACTTAAATGCTCGTCGGACGCTCTAGAAACCCCGGCCTCTCTAACCTCACCTTCCTCGGGCATGTCGGAGGCCCCGCCTGTAGGGGGCACCAATGACCCGGCTTGTTCTTTACCCTTCTCCACCGCGGGTATGGTTGTAGGGGCACTGGATGGGAGACTAGTTCGACAACCTTCCGCCAGTAGCCCAAACTTTCGAAGTGACTCATTGGATATAACGACTTTGATTTCCCGGTCCTCCACGGGAGTAGCACGAATGGCCTCGACGGCCTCAAAATACCTCACACTTTTGGGACGTGGGCTGATGCCTGCAAAAGACCAAAAGAAGTTTAGAAAAAATGCACTTCATGCCTCAGGTAAGTGACGAGTCCGGAAATGGAACTTACTCCCTTCCAACCATCTTCTCGCAAAGCCAGGAGGGCAGTGCACGTAGAACCACTCCTGCTTATATTGGGAGAATTTACTCCATGGCCCCGTCAGGATCTAACACTTAGAGTGTGGCTCAAGGAATATGAAAGAGGGGCTGTCAGATCACCTTTTGAACCGATAAATGTAGCAAATATCCTCGAGAGTGGGAAGCTTGGATAAGATGCTCATAAAGAGAATGCAAGTGCCATGGAGAAATGCATGACTGTTGGGGTGAAGCTATGCCGGAGCGATCCCGATGTACTGCAGCACCTCACGAAGAAATGAATTGAACGGGGGCACACTCCCGACCCAGCACATGAATTTGCTACAAGCTGTATATCCAGCTGGGGGCAGGTGGGGACGATCTTGTCCCGATGGAATTAATACGTCATCAAAAGGGATTCTGTGAATTGAACATAGCCGACGAAAGGGGGTTTCATTAATTTTTGAAGCTTGAGAATCAGTCGGATTGTCCAGGATAATTGCCTTATCTATAGCATCGGGTGCCGGGCCAATAATTGAAGCGGATGGGTCCAGAATACCTTGCGTGGAGGTCGTCGGTGGGTCCGAAGTACCTACTACCTCCCGCTTATCGGAAACTGTACCAGAGCTCGACTTTCTGGGCATCTTTAAAGAGCACTGAATATGGATAAAATCCTGTTTGAACTATACTTGAAAGACAATCGATATTAGATACAATGACAAAAATATTCCCCCCGTGTGGTGTGTGGACTAGTGCAATCGTTCAGACATGAGTATAAAAGAGTTAAAGCTTTAAAAACCGATGGGGTGTGTTTGAGTGTTAAGTCATCATCTTCGAAGACCGTCATCGTTGACCGTCTCCGAGAGCTTATCTTATGATTCGGTAATATGGGTTTTGAAGTCGAACATTGGCATTGTATGTTAAAGGTTGTTACTTGCTTTTGTTAAGTTGAACTTGCGTCTATACTCCTTAAAACTATGAAGTCATTAGTCAAAACAGTTCCATATGCACACGTGCTTAAGTCTTTGTCATTTTCTCTTGTTCTATGATTAGGCGTGGAAGTATGTGATGTTAACATATGCGATGTTTAAGTGGAGATAATCTTGGTTACCAATGCTGACCCCAAAGACCAAAGCCGATCGCCTTCCTAGACCAACAGACCGGACCATCTATCTACGTGCTACCGAGCGGCCCGCTAGACTAACAACACCGACCCACTCACTCTCTTCGCAGGTGCTCTCTCATCACCAAACGACACCGAGCGACTATCCCTGGCTCCTAAAACCATCCATACCAACCGACCCACACACTTCCTATCTCTCTCTAACCACCGAACCGACTTCCTGGGAACGACACCGATCCACTATCCCTAACTCCTGGTACCATCCATACCGACCGAGCCACTCACTTCTTATCTCTCTCTAATGACCGAACGAACTCAACCGCAATCCTACCAGCCTACATCACCTAATAGCCCACTTAGTCTATACCAAACCGCACTCTCGTTCTTATTACCTTAACCTAATGGCATTTGCAGATGGACCTCCACACCGTTCCACTTCCTTGAAGATTCTTCATGGAGTAACGTATTCCTCCTGCTCCTTAAGTCCCAACTTTCGAGTTATGGGGACAACCGCTACACAGAGGTTAACGCAAACTGCCCTCAAGAACAATTGAAGCCCTAGCCTAAGTCCTGCCCTCCACTCAAGTCATCTTCTCTCCCCTCACCGATTGTCCTTTACCTATTCCTATAACTAGAGAAAAGGGAAAATCACCTAATCGAGCATACGTCGCTCGGCTACTTCCGTTCGACTAACATTGCCGGCAACCACCGTTCGGTATGCCTGGTTCGGTATAGCTGTTTTAGAGCAAGATGAGGGATTTGACTTATTTGTGGAGGTCAACATCAAAGTGGGGGGTTCGGCACTGGTTCACTTCGAGTCCCACCGCGTATTACTCCAGGTCCTTTAGGAGTTCGCATTGAGTCAATTACACGGTGACCACCATTCGGCCATCCCGGATCGGCATTTGTCGACCGGTGTATCTGGCTCGGCATGCCTGGATCGGTTGAGTCGAGGTTCCCATATATGAGCCGAGGTACTTCGCTCTTAGGCCTGAGAAGGAAGTCCATCCTATCTTCGTCTATAAATAAAGAGGCAGGGGTGCAGTGAAGGGGACCTTTTTTGAGGGAACACTAAGGAGACACTGCCATTTTCAAGACTCATTTCTTTTCTACAAAAAAATTGTACTTAAGTTGTTGGTGCATGGATTGTATATGTATTCGATTATTTGAAGAAGTAATAAAGATGAAGATCAAAGTGGATGTAGGAAGTTACGCCGAACCACTATAATTCTGGTGTTCTCGTTTTTTATTGTTCTTACTGCATTCTATTGTAATATACCTCAGTTTTAATTTATTTTCTTCATTAATCTCTCTACACAATCTTACTCAAGGGTGTTAGTGACCAATTTCGGTGCTAACATATATTAAACTGATCAAGGATAGCTACTTCTTAATATCACATCAATTAGTGATAAGTAGAAATTTCGGCGAAATCTAATTTTGTTTTTTTGGATATCTGACTGAAAATATAAATATTGAATATGCATGTTTTGTTTTAGTTTTACTATTGTCCGAATTTTATTAATTACTTACTACGAAATCATTATGCACAGTAAGCAATTTTCACTTGATGGATAAATGTTTATAAGTAATTAACTATAATTATCACCACTTTTTGCTCACATGATTGAAGTTTCCGGAAGTTTTGTATGATCATATAAACTTCTATATTAAGTTTGTATATTCTAAGAAATATATAGTAATTATTTTTTTACATGAAAGCTTTCTAAGATCTAAATAAAGACGCTTTATATTAGAATACAAAGTATAAAGCGCATAAGTAAATTAGGTTGTTTTTCCAGAAATGACGATTAGCTGGTTCTCATTAATTAGGTACTATAATATCTTCTTTGAATGCATACATAAATCAAAATTGTCGCAAATACGATATTATGGAATAAATATATTATTCATAATCATTTATACACAACCGTTCTTTAGTACGTATGAGCAAATTTAATTGTAATTACTGTCTAATACTTAAATTGTATAATGTAGTCCACTATATCTATCAGTATAATTAAAAATATATAAGTGAGTGGTGGATAGTTAAATTGTTCTGTGTTTATGGCTCCTCTTGGAACTTATGTGTTTATTTGATAAATGCTGCTAACATGTCAAGATAACCAATATCGTTTAATGTCCTATCATATCTTTACATGAAACATACATGAAGTATAAGACATGCTTCTAATTGTGAGCGAAATCAAATGAAGTTATCTATATTTTTGCCTTTATTTGATCTTTTTTTAATAGATTTTCATGCTCTGCCTTCTAGATAACTTCATAATTATTGAGTGTTTCACATACTTTCCTAGGTTAAATTTACTATAACTTCAAATGGTCGATCTTTGATCTGCAATTGCAGTTGCCTAAATATTTGTGATAGTGTTCTTCTAGAAATAACCGAGTTATTATTACAGTAGTGAACAATGTTAAAATAATCTAAGTCATTTTTTAATAACGATGATTTCACTTATTTGTTTGCATTGATACATAGATATTTTGGTAACTAGGTATATACAAGGACTGTTAAAACTTCTATAAAAACACCTTTTTTGTGAGTTTTTCTTTAGTGGTTGTGCTGTCATTTATTTCATAGTCTTCTTTGCTTAGAAAAAAACAAAATATTTTGATTTGGTTACATTTTTTGACATATTTGTTAAGTATTAGTTGGTACTTGTATGCATCTCTTATATATATATATATATACTCATACACAAATTCTAGGTCTGTGTTGTGTAAATTACTCTGATATTATTTTCTTGAAAGTAGTAACTGACCTTTTTCGGGCTAACTAAGACTCATACCCACTACTACTTGGGGCAACATTAGTTATATAAATAAAAACCAGTAACAGTATGTTATGTTTCGTAGACCTGTACCCTTTAGTTCGTAAAACAGCTATATGTTTATTAATTCTAAGTGAAATTTACTCTCATAATATTTACATCAGTGATATAGCTCCATACATCATATGTTCTATTTTTTAGTTAACTACTTTACCTGCCCATTCAAAGATTTTCAAAAGGAGATGCAAGCGGGTAGATGTTGAGTACTTGTACTCTACAAACCGTAGTTCATTATAAAAAATGCCTGCTTAAATATCAGTTAACCAATCCTTAAAGTTTGTTGTTATAGTTCTACCCTGAATGGTATGCAAAAGCAAACATATGTGTATGGCTGCACTTTAGGCATCAATGTCCTTTTATACATGTCAATGTCCTTTATATATAATCTATATAGTTAAATGACAGTGAGGTCTTAACGATTCGATGAAAAATGAAGCAAACCTTTTGTCAAAGTTCCTCCAAATATACGTGCTTTAGTACTTAGACCAATAAAAATTATAATCAATATTATTTGCTTCATTACTCCTTTAAACTTTACCAACTGAAATAGAATTTATGTAGTTCACAATATTAACAAAAACTTACAACAAGTCCTTTGATAAGACGAAATCCAAATATTATCCAAAATAACAAATATGATTTTATTTTTTCTTTGACTTTAACAAATATAGAATAAAAGAGAACTTTATTGGACAAAACAAGGAAAAAGAGAGTTAATACTTGACCAATGGATAAAATCTACATGTATGCATGTAATAATACTCTGACTAAACACCTGGACGGAAATTTTCACGACCTGAATAATTTGGTGGTTCAGAGGCAAAACTGTTTTTCAATTATTCATATAATTAAAAAACAAACTCATAACAAATCATTATATAGCCATAATTAAATAGTTCATATAACAATAATTCATTGCAAAAATGATCATTTATTGACTGTTTCAAGCAATTAGTTGACGTGCAAGATGTTTCTATAGGGATTTTTAAAAATGTGATATGTCTTGCTATATTGTAGTAATGTTTGTCATGGTCAACCCTTCCTTACTGTAAGATATAATAATGTATACCATACTGTCTGTTTTCAACGCAGCAAGTTCACTCTTTGTGTTTTGCAGCACTATTCGAATCAGTAATCATTTTTTGGATATTGGTATTGTTAAGGAACCATTAAACTTTTCCATTTCTAAATATTGTCGAAATTACACCATACCGTCAACACATACTGTCAGTAAATCTCCATGTTGTCAAATTTATTACTGTCAGTATTTGGGATATTGGGTATTGGTATCGTTAAGGTTATAATAATGTATACCATACTATCAGTAAATCTCCATGTTGTCTGAATTTAGTACTGTCAGTATTCTCTTCTTTGTATAAATCGACCATGACTTGTTACTGTCTTGGTTTTGCTTCATTCTTGAATACTAAATGACTTGTTACTATATATTGATACTGGTATATATAGTAAAGAAAAACATTTACACATGATCAAGTAGTAGGAAGAGTTTTACAGACATTCTAAATGTAATCATGTATTCGGAATGCTGACAGTAATAAATTACAGACATGATCAAGTAACAGTTCTATTGTTACTGTGTATTGGTTCATAACCAACATCTGCTTTCTTAGTTTAATGATGCAAGATGGAGCTCAATTATTTCCACCATCGGATGTTACTGTTCGATTCTACTTAGTTTCAATCTTTATTCTGTTCACTTAATTTTCACTAGGATTTATGAAGAGTACAATTTTATGTTTTTTGGTTGTTTTAAAGGATGTTTCCGAAGAGTGTTAATTTGTTATGTAGCAACTCATTAACCAAATGTATCTAATCTTTTGTTGTTGTAAATGCCTAATTTGGCTGTGTTATAGAGTTTTAAGACAAACCAATATTCACTAAATTGGACAACAAGATACATGAATGAGTAAAATTGTCTATTTGGATCGACTCTGGACTCAAGTAATTCAAAATAATTAATACTACTAATTTTTCTCTCGGATGTATTACACTTTTGGAACCAACTCTTCTTGCCAGCACATTCTTATATGGGCATGTACCTAATTTATATGATCAGTGTCTTTGTCAGCCATTAAGTTGTTATTTACGTATGTGAATTTTTCCATCCATTTCGGGTCAGTAGGTGTACACTTATATGTTCAAGTTTTTCTTTGATAGCTTGTGCAATGTTGTATAAGGCTTCTCCACGTTCAAACATATAAAATGGAATAAAACTAATAAAATGGATGAAGTGAAAATGGAGATGTTAATGGAACAAAACTTTCCAGATTTTGTTCCTTAATACAAAAAAGGAGATGTAAAGCTTTCTTCACACTACCAAATAGTAGATGCAAAAATAGTAGTGGATTATGTAATAAGAAAGCCAAATTTGTGTCTAGAATTATAGATGGAATCATAGATTGATTTTAAGTATTTTGTTGTTTGATTATAACAGAAAATCAAATTCTACATCAAAGTTTGGAAACTTATTTGATTGCCTATATTGACGATGGAAAAGGATTGGGTATATTTAAACAGGTGACTATATAATGCTTAACTTAAAATGTATTTTTAGAATTAACACATATATGTTAATATTAAAAGTAATTTTTTTTAATGTTTTTAATTTTTGTCGTAGGACTATTACATATGAGGTTGTAAAAATTACATTGTTGAAAAAGTTTAATATCATATGGATATCATAGTTTGGATTTATAATCTTGATCGTCTTAATTCGGATGACCGTCTTAATACCAAAAAAAAGAGGAAGGAAAGAAAAACTACTGCAACGCAGTAGTCTCATGCTTCTACAATATACAGCAGCGTACAAGAGGAGGAAATAAAAATGCTGCTGCTATATGCAGCAACGAACAAAGAAAAAAAATTAATGTTCAATGGTTACTTCATTTTCAAGTAGTGATCCATATATGATCATTTCTCTATAAAGCAGCATAGAACTGTGAATGCCAGTTTGTACTATTCTACCATCTCTCTGCATATTTGATGTATGAAATTATTAGATCACTTATAACTAGTTTCATAAATTTTTCTAGTACTTATAGTTTATTACAGGTATTGTTGTTTATATAGTATAGTTATATACATTTTATGTTGATGCTTGATTGTTTGATATTTTCTAACTATGATTTTGGATCTCAATTAAATATGTGATGACCTTAACATTGAAATTGCTTTTATTAAATGTTTTTACAAGAAAAATATGCATACAAGCAGTCTACGCACTCGCCAACAATTGAAGAACGAGAAATCCCAAAAGTATAAGCCAAAGGTCAAATATATTGTGCTAACCGATGAACCTTTCCATGTAGAGAAAGAACAATAATTAGGGCACGAAATGCGTGAAGAAAACGAAATACGTGAAGAAAATGAAATGCTTGAAGCAAAATGAAATGCCTTGGAAGAACATAAAACGCGTGAAGAAATTGGAATTCCTTGTGAAGAAAATGAAATGTGTGAAGAATATGAAATGTCTTGTGAAGAAAATATTATGGCTGAGTTGGAAATCGAGAGGCCAATCGAAGCTGAAACTGCAAATATAAATGTAAACAAACATGGTAGAGGACCAACGAAAGTAAAATAACTTCCATTAAATCTTGAAAATCGAATTGAAGTTGAATTCAATGAGGCAACCATACCGATAGGAGAAGGCACTTATCTTCTTATCTTGGACCGCTAGTACGGGAGCATGTTCCGGTTACACTTAGTGATTGGTGGCTTCTAAGCGATGAATTTAAAACTATCTTGTGGGATTCCATTAAAGCATGAAAATTTACTATTTTTGTCACATAATAGTAGATTTATTTACAAAAATTATCTATTTAGCAGAATGTCCTTTTAAATTCATTTTAATATGAAATAACATCAGTTTTTCCTTCTGATTTGTAGGGTAGATTTAAAGTGGACGATGAATGGCAAAAAACATTCATATTTCAACAAATGGGAACCATTTGGAGAACTTCAAAAAGTAGATTGGTTCGAAAAATAATTAAAACAACGACGGAAGAGGAATGACTTGCTTTGAAACCTTACAAAATCAAAAACGTGAAGGAGTGGAGAAAGTTTGTAAAGGAGAAAACAAGTTTGGAGTTTAAGGTAAAATTTCTTACTGATAAACATCTCTTTCTGATTAAACCAGTAGGTAAAAACAACTGATGGTTTCTCTGGTTAACGAAATGATGAATATAAGCAAGGTAATTGACATAAAATAGTGTAAGGTTAACATTTTGAGAAATAATAATTAGTTTAGACTTAATATAATGAATAAGTATGAAACGCTAGAATGAAAACTAATATAGAACCATGAATATTGTAATAAACAGAAGAAAAAAATTTGACTGCTTAAACTATTTAGAGAACTAGACCCGCCACACAGACTAAAGTCTATGATAACTATATCGAGAAGAATAGATTGACTACTTAGTGGAAGAAAAAAAATAAGACCTTGTTATAGCTCCTACCTAGTCTCCTCTGAGCCTTTGTCTATGGTTTTCACTATTGTGCCTATGCCTTAAGGAAAAAAAACCTGTTATACCTCCTTCCCAACTAGCATAGGGGATATAGCATGGAAAGTTCAAAATAATTTGCTGCTTCATTTATAAACTAGAAATTTTTATCTTTTCATACAGATAAGCAGTTGATTATTATGCATAGAGCAAATTTTATACATAGGCAGATGAGCTACAAACGAACCCAGCAAAAAACCGGTGATGTAAATTCTTTTATTTTTGTTTTGTCTTTTATTATTTTAAATATAAAAAATAAATCAACTCTTATAATTCTAAGCTATGCTCAGGGAAATTATCATAGACAGAAATAGACTACTAGTACTAGAACAATGAGCATTAAACTGCTAGTAGAAAAACAACAAAAGGCTAATTTTGGCCAAAGCAGTAAATGAAGTATTTGATAACAAACACACTTAGGCTTGTTCAAAAAATTTAAATTAGGTTGTCTCTGCTTCTTGTGGTTCGGCCATCCCGTATTGCTTTATAATAGCTTAACCGAGTTGGCCAAGCATTGTTAAACTTGAATGGTTTACTATTGCTCACCACTGTCATTTATGAGTTTGATAAGGATGGGTGAATGGTCATATGTCGAGTGATTTAAAAATGACATAGAAATTTGGCTAAATTTTGAGAAAAATTCTAAATAGAGAAACTATAATTTGGCAAGGGTTAAGAATGACTAAAAATAGTATTACAAAAGAATGTTTGATTATCTGAAATGAAATGACTTGTCATTTTGAAATTACCATTAGATATTTGATTCTTGAAAAATTTTAATCCGAAAATCGGTTTGGAAAAAATGAATGATGATATGCAAGGTGTTAGAGATGATACCAGAATTCGGGAAGAAGCCATTGGAGAAGCTCGTGGTGGGCTGATGCCGAAACCCTAGAATCGATGAAGGTGAAGCCCTAGGCTGTGGAGTTGAAGTTGCCGAGATCGTTCGGTGGAGGAGCAGTTTCATTTGGTGATAGGGAAATGATTTCATTCATTATTGGAGTGAGGAGAAGCTTTGGAGAAAGAAGTTGGAGTGAGTTTCGTTCGGTGAAGAGGTAAAGTGTTTGGTGCGGTAATTTGGGGAAGACCAAATGAAATATTTCGTTCGGTGGTTTGAGAATGCCGGTCAAGATTGTATGCACTAAACCAAAAGCATGCCGGTCCAGATTGGACTTTGCCGAACCAAACTAAGATGCCGAACCAAAAATGAATCGATGTCGGTCCAGATTTCACGTTCGGGCATTGGCTGCCGAACCAAATGCCAAGCTTTGCCGGACCAAACATGTTGGCCTGTGCCAGACCAAATCACGCCGGTCCAGATGGTTGTCGAACCATTTTTGGTGTTTGCCGAACCAAGTGATATTGTTCTGTTTTTTGGACCGAGCCGAACCTCAAGGCTGCTAAATTGTAGCTACCCCTCCTCATTTCTTCACTCTATAAATAGTGGAGCTTCTGGACAAAATGGCAGCCATCCTAGAGAGCTGAAACTTGGCATAATTTTGTTTGTATTGTTAATTCTTCTTATGTATAGCCTCCAAAAGTGAATCAATCTTGTAACTCTAATCTTTCAGTGATAATAAAATCTCCTCTTTTTAAGTGGACGTACACCTTCTCACGGTAGTGGAACCACTATAAATACTGGTGTTATTTATTTTTCTACATTGCATAGATCTGTGATTGTCTGTTCTGGTGTTTATCTCTGTTTGTTTCAACTCACTACAATCACGATCCTGTTGTTTTCCATTTGCGTTGGGTTTTTTATTCCCTTAGATTGATCATCTGAAGGGATTTTAACCAATAGTCTAATATCAGAGCTGCAAGGTTGATTGAGGAGTGTTAGACGCTATGGAAGGAGATGAAGCGACTCCAGTTGTTACAAGACCCAATACTAGAGGGATGTATATCGCGTCAGCATCACAGTTGGCAATTGAGAAATGGAATGGGGATAAAGACTTCGAGAAGTGGTAATGGAGGATGAAGGCTGTTATAATGAGGAATGAAGTCCATCCAGTAGTGTTTGCCCCTAAGGAGTTGACGGCTGACATCTCAGTTGCGGAAAGGAAGGAGATGGAGAAATTGGTGTTTACTACTTTACAACTAGCAATGGGAGAGAATGTCATCTCGAATATTAGCAGTGAGACCACTGCTAGGGCATTTGGACCAAGCTAGAAAATCTCTAATTAAAGAAATATCTGACTAACCGTCTGATATTGCTGAAGACATTTTTCACCATGCGGATGAGAGAGGGTACTTCAGTGAAGGAACATCTTAATTTCTTTGATGATCTCGTGATAAAGATGAAGACTGTTGACTTGAAGATGGATGAGGAGCAAATAGCAATGATTCTTTTGTGTTCTCTTTCGGAGCGATACACAGGTTTTGCTAACAGCCTTATCTTCGCTAGAGACACATTGACAGTGGAAGATGTGAAGTCAGACCTTCCATCTGAGGGCTTGAGAGATCAGATGAAGGAGATAAGTGAAGGAAGTAGAGGTGGAAGTAGTAGTCATGGCCTGTTTGTTGAAAGAGGTAGAGAAGATAAGAAGAATTGGCACTTTAAAAAGCATTACAAGTCCATGAAGCCCGGTAATGGCAGGAGAGGAAAGTCTAAGGACGGGAAGTGCTTTATCTGCAAGAAACCTGGTCATTGGAAAAAGGATTGTCTAGATTTGAAGAAAAAGGAAGAAGACGGATCTTCATCATTTGCGATGGAGAAGTCTGTATCTTACGATGTGTGGTCTACAGTAGTATCAGATGTCTCATACCATTGGGTGCTGGACTCGGGGGTGTCTTTCCATATGACGCCTAATAAGGATTACTTCGGTTCTTTCGTTGGACGAGAGGGAAGCTCTATTCTTATGGGTAATGATGCTAGCTGTAGAGCAATGAGTGAAGGTACAGTGAGCATCGGGATGTTTGACGGAGTGATACGCACTTTGACAGGTGTCTAGTATGTTCAAGATCTTTAGAAGTCCTTAATTTATTTAGTACAATTGGCATCTTTGGGATGCAAGGTAACTATCGAGAAGGATAGTCTGAAGGTTTTGAGAGGTGCACTAGTTCTTATGAAAGGAGATGTGTTCCGAAATCTGTATTTGCTGAAAGGAACCACAATTCTTGGAGTGTCGTGTGTTGGAGTAGATAGTTCTTGTGCATTGGATGCCATAAAGCTTTGGCATCTCAGGTTGGGTCATATTTCAGAAAAGGGCTTAGAGTTGCTTCGGAGACGGAAGATGATCAAAGGAGAAAGCTTCGACAAGATGGAATTTTGCCAAGAGTGTGTTTTAGGCAAGCAAACTAAAGTATCTTTGGAGTTGGACTCCATAGATCGAGGCGAGTACTTGAGTACGTGCATACAGATGTTTGGGGACCAGTTGCTACTCCTTCTCTTAGTGGAGCAAAGTATTTTATCTCTTTCATTGATGACTTTTCTCGAAAAGTATGGCTGTTTGTGATGAAGGCCAAATCAGAGAGCTCTGAGAAGTTCGAAGAATGGAAAGCGCTTGTTGAGAACCAATCTGGTTCTAGGTTGAAGGTGCTGAGATCTGATAATGGCGGTGAATTTGTCTCTAGGGAGTTCCTCGACTTTTGTAGATAGATGGAATACAAAGACATTTCACCACACCCGACGATCCGCAATCCAATGGGGTTGCAGAAAGGATGAACATGACTCTACTGGAGAAGGCTCGTTGCTTGAGATTGACGGCAGGCTTGTCTAAAGGCTTTTGGGCTGAGGCGTTATCAACTACGGCACATATCTTAAATCGAATTCCATGCTCAGCCATAGATGGGAAGATTCCAGAGGAAAAGTGGAGAGGTAAAGTAGTGTATCTTGGTTACTTCTGAATTTTTGGTTGTCCCATGTACATTCGCCATACAGGTGATGACAAGTTGGATGCTAGAGCATACAAGGGCATACTAATGGGATACACCGATGGTATCAAAGGGTATTGAATTTGGAACCCTGTTGATAGGAAGATTGTTCATTCCAGACATCTTACTTTTGATGAGTCTGCTATGTTCAATCCGAAGGAGAAGCTACCTACCACATCAGAAGATTCTGATAGGCCTAAGGAGATGGAAGAAGTTCCCGTGTTCCAGCCAAATAGTAGAGTTGTTGTTGATGCTGTCGAGGAAAACGCAGTTGATAAAACATCACAGGATAGTCCACAGGTACCTTCTAGTAGTGCTGGTGATGTGCATGAATCTAGAGGAAGTTCAGTTCAAGGTGGAGGTGAAAGGAGTTTAGGCGAAGCAGTACCTACCCGGGTCAGTCGTAGGACTATTAGGCCGCCCGAAAGGAATGGTGATTGGCAGTTTGCGAACCTTAGCCTTGGTTATCAGATTGACTATGCCCTACATGTGGTTCTTGAGGAGCTGCTTGACCTTGATGAAGCTTTGAATTCATGTGACAGTTCGAAGTGGATGTGCGCTATGGAAGAGGAGTTAGAGTCGTTGAAGAGGAACAAGACTTAGGATTTGGTACCACCTCCTCAAGGAAGCCGAGCCATAGGTTGCAAATGGGTGTTCAAGGTGAAGGATGATGCGAGATACAAGGCTAGACTAGTTGCTAAAGGGTTTTCACAAAGAAAGGGATTGGAGTACGATGATATATTCTCTCCAGTAGTGAGGCATACGTCCATCCGCATTTTGCTCGCTATCGTCGCAGCTCATGACTTGGAGCTGGAGCAACTGGACGTGAAAACCGCTTTCTTGTACGAAGACTTGGATGAGACCATCTACATGAAGCAGCCAGAAGGATTTTGTAACAACCCGCATATTTTACGATAATATATTTAAATGATTTATTTAAATATAGCATCGTTAGTTGAATTTAAATGTCCAAAACGTGACTTTTTGTAAATAGTCGAATTGGGACTTGAGACCACTTCCATTGAGTCCAAAATGGCATTTACAACTTTTTTGAGTATAAACATCGATATGATTGGAGTTGAGTAGAATTTTGCTATTTTGGGCTTTGGGTTTGGGTTTCAGCCCACTAACCCAACATAATACCCTAACTCCACTCCACTCCTCTTCATTCTTTCATAACATTTCCTAACACTCTCAAGCCCTAGAAAGAATGGTGGGAAGAGGAAATTAAAATTCCTAAGCCCTAGTTTCTCTTAGGAATTCAAATTCAAGTGATAAATCAAAGAGAAGCTTAGGTAAGCATCCTCTTCTTCTCCATCTCAATCTCTCTCCAATTTCAGAAATTTCCTATAACCTAACTTAGGAAATATTTGCTTATGATCTTAGATTGGAGCTTCTAGAGTTGAAGTTGAAGAGTAGTTGATCTCTCCTTTGTTTTTGAGCTTCTCAATTTTTGGTTTTGGGTTTAAAGGTGAGTTTTTGAACTCACATCTACATCTATAACTTTCATTGTTGTTAGGTATGAATTCCTAACATCTATTCATGTTCATTTACTTTTGATTTGAATTGATTTGGTGAATTTTCCAAATTTTGTTGTTTTGAAGTCAAAATCTTTAAAGATCCTATCTTGGATATTTGGACGTATTTTTGGGGTGTATCGAAGAGCTTATAGGACTGGGTTGTCGCTTGGCATAAATCCCTAGCCTCCATCGCTCGTCCGGTCGCTTTCGAATCATTTTGGCCATCTTTGTCCTAGGCAAATTGTTGCCCAGAAAAGGCAACCAGATGTCTGGTTGGAAGGCCCAGACGTCTGGTTAGGGCAGCAGATGAAAAAAATATACGGCAGAAAAGAAAAAAATGCAGAGAACAGAATCAGACGTCTGATACAACCTTTCAGACGTCTGATACAACTTGTCAAACGTCTGATACAACCTTTTAGACGTCTGATACAACTTGTCAGACATCTGGTTAGAGTTCAAACGTCTGGAAGGTTTCTTGAATATTTCCAGAACCCAAATCCAGACGTCTGGATGAACCCCCAGACGTCTGGAACTGCCAATTTTGCCTATTTTGGCTGTTTTTGAGTGGATTTCTAATTTTAATCGATTTTTGTTGATCCGGTTAGTTGTTATCGCTTATTATCGACTTTGATGACTTCTTTCTTTGGATTTTTGGGAATATCCATTTGATGGATTTGATATCGATTTTTATGGATTTAATTCACATTGTCGTGTGTGAATTTTTGGTGATTGATCGTTTTTACAATCATTTTTGTGATTTGTCACTTTAAAATACAAAGGTTTCTATACTAGTAGTAAATACTCAAACTCTATCATTAAAACGATTTCAACGTTACTTTTAATACAAAGCTCGTTTTTAAAACCGTTTTCCGATCTATTAGTATATACAAACCTTTACCTCATTCGTATGAGAAATCTAATTAAACGGCTTAGCAAAACAAGTGGTATGAAACGCTTGCATTTACTTCGTCGGTTAATTCTTGGATTTGTTCGATTGAACTCTCGTGACAATTTTCGAGTGGAAATCTACAATTTGTTCGTAAATATTTAAGTTAAGCCAGTGGTTATGGGACGTGAAGCTAAACTCATCTATTTACTAGCTTGGTGTAATTTACACTTTTATTGATCTATGATGATCATTTTGTGATTTAGACAGCGATGTGCGATGTCTCTTTGTTTGTGTGGGGGACTAAAAACCCTGTTTGTGGAGCTTCGATTCAAATTGGTGGGGTAGCGACCCATTGTCTTCGGGCCGTTTGTGGAGCTTCGGCTCAAACTTGATGGTTAGCGCCATGGAATAGCGTTCCATTTGTGACACACGTGTTGGTGAGTTTTCATGCTCCCGTTTGTGATAGGCCTCCCCCTTTGTATTTTCTGGATTTCTGGTTGTTGATTTCTAGAATTTGTGTTTCACCAATTTTCGTGGTTTGCATTGATAAGCTTTATTAATATTTTTGGTTTGGTGAATAAGTTAAAGAATATGACATTCTTTTTAGTGTTTGAGAATATTTGAGATATTGTATGATTTTTGTTGTTATCTGATGTATACTTGTCACAGTATGGCATTATTGTTATCATACGTTTTTGTCATATCTCTTATCCTATCTCATTTTATATGATATTTATAGCTAGACTGATCCGTTTATTATCACTACGCCATAGATTGCATACTGCAACACCAAAGAAGTGATGCAGGAAGTGCCAAAAAATGTTGCTGTAGGCTAAAAAAGGGCAAAGGCAACACTTTCTCGGTGATGCATTTTGCCGCATTGCCGCAGACCTCAAAGGCAACATTTTGACTATCTAAGGCAACATAAGAAATATTGTTGCAATAGAACCCTATTTGGGTCTAAAGCAACATCCATAGGTGTCTGTACCAACATTCCAAAATGTTGTTATAGATATTAACTTTCTGAATTTGTGGGGCCCACAATGTAGAGCATATTTGATTTTTTAATAGAAATAAATATTTATTTAATAAAATGCTATTGCACAGGATTTGATATTCAAACTGTAATTTATTAAAATAAATATTTTATTTCAACATTTAAAATAGTACAAATTCCTGACTCCTACAATTCAATGATATATAACACTGATATTCACATATACAGATATTCCTCACTACATCACTCAGTTCACTCATTACATATGCAGTTTCAATTTATACAGACACCGACACTGACAAATATATGACGAGCCGAGTGCCGAGCCGGTGGCGAGCCGAGTAGCGGGTCCGGGCGCAGCGCCGAAGGGTCTGATCGAGCCTTCTTTGAAACGACGTAAAATGATGCACAAATGAAGACTGAACTTAGCAAACCCGCAAACCCCATCCTCAGCAACTTCATCACCCATCAGAACTACTGCCCATCTACCACTTACCTGAAACACGATTGCCTAAAACCCTGACCATCTACCAAACACTGACCACACTCCCAACCTCTTTCACAAAACATCCACTCACTGCCTCATCAAATTACATCATCAACAACACTGCCTGGAAGCAGCATCGGCATACCATCCTCCATCACCGAAAATCACCGCCTCATCCAAACCACAGTTCACTCATCCAAACTTCCTACTAGACAGCAACTCCTTCTACTTGAACACTACCAAACTTCAACCTCTACACTGCCACCATCCACTCCCCAAACTGCTGCAACTTACATACCCTACAGCCCTTAACCTATGCCAAAACACTCACCAAACCTCATTACCAGCCCGCTGCCACTGCCAACTAAAATCTCACAGTTCCAAATCTTCACCCAAACCCACACATACTTCTAAACCATCAGCCTCCATCCTCTAATTGCCTCACCAACAAACTATTTCAGTTGCCAAATTCGACTTCAGGTTGCCAAATCGCCTAATCACCTAATCACAATCCCTGGTTACCCATTTCGACAACCCAAACTTTCACACTACAAATTCGCAACAAAATCAACAAACCCAAATCCGAACCCCGAACCACCTCCAAAGCACAACTGAAATCGCCTGCAAACTGCCGTATCTCCTCTATACACAAATCGACAAATCCTTACTCAAATTCCTATCTCAGCAAACCCGAATCTCCTCTATACACAAACTCAACCTCTGGCAATAGTAGTCTCGCTCACCTCAGTAGACGACAGACATTTCCAGATCTCGGCAACAAAGCAAACGGCGCTCGACATGTAGGAAAACAACAGCGAAATTGGGGGTGAGAACGAAATGGGAACGAAGCTTGTCTGAGATCACTACCAAACTTTGAAAAAAGGACAAGATTTTGTTTTTGGAAGAAAAAAAGGGGAACAAAAATATGATTTGGAAATTAGGGATTTGGAAATTGGAGGTGAGAACGAAATGATATGAAAAGTAAAGCGGGAAAATGAAAATTTGGGACAAATTGTAGTGGTGATCCATTTTAACAATCAGATTAAATGTAGACCGTTGGATCGTATTCACGCGGATTGCTAATTTTATTAATTTTTTAATTTGAATACATCTATAGCTACTGCAACATCTTGTTGATACATATGCTAACACCTTGAAGCGAGTGTTGTAATAGACAAAAATCAGCATACCTATCGTTACATTATAGCTAGCAAACACCATGTAATTTCATTGCAGTAGGCCATCTATGGCATAGTGTATTTTTCTTCTTAAATAATACTCGGGTCAGACCGAGGTATTTCAGGTGCTTCTACTTGACTTCTTATCTGGGACCATCATCTGATTTTTGGCTAACTACTTTAGATTAGTAGTTTTTGCTTTTATACATTCGAGATAGAGACTCCTTGATGTATACTTATTCTTTTGTCTAGCACTTATACCTATTCTTTTGTGATGTAGTGGATCTTATATGACCGCTACTTTGGTGTACACTTCTATGTGATATATTCATATCTGTTTCCGCCTTAGTGATATGAAATCTATGACTGATTTGTGTTATGCTTATTTCTAATATTTGTTTCCGAAGGCCACATAGCCACTGTGTGGTAGTTTTGAGTTTGTATTTGATATGTCGGATTTCCTCTTGAAATGAAATGCATGTCATACTATCTGACATATCGGTACTCGCACAAAGCAATTACGCAGATGGTCGCTCCTCAACAGCCTTATTCTTCACGCTAGTCGACGGCATTACCTCGTAGTGTCCTTGGCTAGTGTGAGTATAGAGGTGGGGCATCACATATTTGTTGTGGATGGGAAAGAAAATTGGGTTTGCAAATTGAAGAAGACTTTGTATGGACTTAAGCAGTTGCCTAGACAATGGTACAAGAAGTTTGACTGTTTTATGTTTTCACTTGGTTTTGATCGTAGCATCAAAGACGCTTGTGTGTACTTCAAGCATTTAAAGAATGGTAGATGGGTGTACCTACTCTTGTACATGGATGATATGTTGATTGCTTCCAAAGATAAGGCTGAAATCGATAGTTTAAAGCGAAACCTAAAAGTAGAATTCGAAATGAAAGACCTTGGTGAAGCAAAGAAAATTTTGGGTATGGAAATCTAAAGGGATAGAAAGCTAGGACTTTGAGCCTCACTCAAAAGGAGTACATTCGGAAGGTGCTTGCTCGGTTTAGCATGGAATGGGCAAAGGCAATCAGCACACTCATGCCTTTGCACATACAGCTTTCTAGTAAAGGCTCTCCGATCTCGGGAAAGGACAGTTCTTATATGATGAAAGTCCCATATGCAAGTGCAATTGGCAGCTTGATGTATGCCATGGTCTGCACTAGGCGTGACATTGCACAGACGGTTGGATTGGTGAGTAGGCTCGTGGCAAATCCAGGAAAGATGCATTAGGAAGGAGTGAAGTGTATCTTCAGATACCTTAGAAGAACTCCAAACCATAGACTTGTCTTTGGCGGTGGATGAAGAGATTTCAGCTTGGTTGGATTTTGTGATTCCGACTATGACGATGATAGAGATCAAAGAAAGTCAACCTCTGGATATGTGTTCACCATTGGTGGGACATCGATTAGTTAGAGAGCGAGGTTTCAGAGGATTGTGGATTTGTCCACTACAGAGGCAGAGCTCATAGCTGCGGTTGAAGCAGCTAAGGAGGCGCTTTATTTGAGGCGATTGTTTTGTGATTTGGGCTTCATATACAAAGGTGTGGATGTGTATTGTGATAGTCAAAGTGTAATTCACTTAGCTGAAAATATGGCGTTCAGCTCAAGGATGAAGCATATTGAGGTGAGAGAGTCATTTCTTGTCTCGATGAGTGAAGAGAAGCAAGTTCGTCTTCAGAAAGTTCACACAAAGGAGTATGCAACAGACATGTTTACCAAGTCGTTGCCTATTGCTAAGTTCGAGCATTGCTCGGACTTGATTCGCTTAATGAAGTGCTAGGTGCCATGGGGTGGCACGAGGGGAGAGTTGAGCTGGTTCATGGAGACGTTTGTTTTAATGGTGGAGATTGATAGGTCCTATACGGACTGCGTACTTTGAACACTTTGTTGATGGGCGGTGGCCTTGTCGGAGTTCGTTGACAGAGTGTAATGAGTGGTGGCATTGTCGAAGCTCGTTGGGTAAGTATCCATTGCTTGGAGCATGAAGGTGTAGATGAAGTTGGAAGGTTTGTTTGGAATTCGGTATCAAGGTGGAGATTGTTAGAGATGATACCTGAATTCAGGAAGAAGCCATTGGAGAAGCTCGCAGAGGGCTGATGCCGAAACCCAAGAATCGACGAAGGTGAAGCCCTAGGCTATGGAGTTGAATTTGCCGAGCTCGTTCAGTGGAGGAGCAGTTTCATTTGGTGATAGGGAAATGATTTCATTCATTACTGGAGTGAGGAGAAGCTTTAGAGAAAGAAATTGGAGTGAGTTTCATTCGGTGAAGAGGTAAAGTGTTTAGTGTGGTGATTTAGGGAAGACCGAATGAAATATTTCATTCGGTGGTTTGAGAATGCCGGTCCAGATTGTATGCATCGAACCAAAAGCATGCCGGTCCAGATTGGACTTTGCCGAACCAAACTGAGATGCCGAACCAAAATGAATCGATGCCGGTCCAGATTTCTCGTTCGAGCATTGGCTGCCGAACCAAATGCCAAGCTTTGCCGAACCAAACATGTTGGCCTATGCCAGACCAAATCTTGCCGGTCCAGATGGATGCCGAATCATTTTTGGTGTTTGCCGAACCAAAAATGTATCGATGCCGGTCCAGATTTCTCGTTCGAGCATTGGCTGCCGAACCAAATTCCAAGCTTTGTCGAACCAAACATGTTGGCCTATGCCAGACCAAATCATTCCGGTCCAGATGGATGCCGAACCATTTTTGGTGTTTGCCGAACCCAATGTTGTTTGCTGGACCTGATGTGCCAAACCAAACCTCGGTGCTGCTATTTAGCAGCTACCCCTCCACATTTCTTCACTCTATAAATAGTGGAGCTTCTGGACAACAATGGCAGCCATCCTAGAGAGCTAAAACTCTGCAAAATTTTGTTTGTATTGTTAATTCTTCTTATGTATAGCCTCCAAAAGTGAATCAATCTTGTACCTCTAATCTTTCAGTGATTAATAAAATCTCCTCTCTCCAAGTGGATGTACACCGCCTAGCGGTAGTGGAACCACTATAAATACTAGTGTTATTTATTTTTCTGCATTGCATAGATCTGTGACTGTCTGTTCTGGTGTTTATCTCAGTTTGTTTCATCTCACTACAATCACGATCCAGTTGTTTTCCGCTGTGTTGGGTTTTTTATTCCGTTAGATTGATCATCTGAAGGGATTTTTCCCAACACAAGGAAATAAAAAAGAAATATATTTGGATATTATAGAGGAAGAGGCTTCAGAAAAAAATCATATGAAAGTCTTTGGGTTTCCATGGTATAGTAATGGAAGAAAAAAAATTAGGATGAATAAAAATAATAAAGTGCAGGTAGATAATAAAGTGTATATAGATTTAAACAACGGAATAATAAAGTCAAAGAGCATGATCAAGTAATGTGATGAAGTGTTATTAAAAATGATGGTGTACTTCAAAACAAGGAAGAAATGGATTATGCAGTAATATCTTTTTTAGAGGTATTTATTGGCAACTATAACTTCTAATTTTCATAAATCAAATTAGGAAATGTGTCATAAATATTGCTGGGGAACAAAATTTCATTAAAACTGTATATCCTAGTTAACTATTCAAATAGTTACAATTACAGTAATAACACAGGGTTATTGTTATAAATATAGGATTTATAATCACAATCGCAGAAGTTGTGGTCAATTGTTTTGTAAAAACCGTAGTTACTGTAATCTCTGTGGTCAGTGGTTTCTTTTCATTCTATCAATGTTTAGACACGTTAGTATTGACTTCTATGCTGGGAAATTATTAGCAGTCCATTGTCTATTCATTCGTTTGAGTTACTATGCTGGTTTGGAATTTTGTATTGATGGTTAAGAAAGACATTGGTTGAAATAAAAAGACATACAAGTTGAAGTTACAAAATTTCCTTCATTTGCAACATCTAGGTCTCAATTATGCAACTAGGATTTGGAATTAAAATGAAAGAAGTGCATCTAATTTGTACTAAAAGTACCATTGAACTTGATTTGCTGTAAATTGAATATAAGGAATCATTCAGGACCCTACAACTTGAAATTTAAAATATTGTACATCAATTTATGAGTGGTTTTAGGACCATACAACAGACCGTTTAAGCTATAAGTTTATCTTCACTTATTTTTGACCACTTGAGTTGATACATTATTGAATGTTCGTATATGCAGCTAACTGGTTTGTTTCTATTATTCTCTCATTATTGTTCTGTGGGAATTTCTGATTGAGCTGCTATTTGCTCATTATATTTGTTAGTTACATTTGAGTCAATTTGAACTTCTGTATCATTAAGTATTTGATTGTTATAGCCCAAACTTGTTCTGAAACTATGCCGCTCTGTTCTAAATTAACTGTGAGCCTGTGGACTTTATTTGTTGTATAATTAGGACTGTTAAACTCTGCATTATTTCTGTTATCATAATTAGAACTCTCAAAATTATAAGACTGTGAGCCACCTGATGTGTTGACATTACTTCTTGGGTTTACTTCCATGCACATATTTTAAATTTGTTGGTATTTGTGTTGATAACCAACACATATCATCTAAGTATATGTAGTTGTACCGTGCAACAACTCTGTACATTTCTTCATCTATGGCATGCATCCTCATTACCTGAATTCAGAAATATATTTTTCATCTATGGCATCCTCTGACTTTGTTTATCCCTTACCTTCTTTCAGGCACAAAGTGAGAAATATATTGCCATTAGGCAAAAACAATTGCCGCACATAACTGGATGTAGAGGAATGACTAGATTGACCGACGATTTGGTTAGTTAATTAATTGTAGCATTATTTACCCAGTTATTTAATTAACTATAGATTGATTTATTCAATGTCTTTCTAAATGTAGAAAAATCAAATTCAAGATTCATTGTCCGTATCTAGAGTTGATATTTAGGTTAAATCTCGTACTAAAAAAATGGCGAACCAGTGAATACGGATGCTGCAAATATTCTTATAAGAATATTTGATTTTGTCAGCAACTAAACATTACGATAATTTTATCATCGTATATAGCCTATATGTATATTAATTTATGAAGGAGGATATTAAAACAATTGATAATGCAAGACAATCCAACTCGACAAATAATGTTAAAGAAGATGCATTTGTACAAGTATTGGGGAACGATAAACCAGGACGCTTAGGAGCACTAGGAAGGGGCTGCACCTTAACCATGCTAACTTTGTCACAATGTAGAGATAAGCAAATAACTCAATGTCAGCATTTTTTTTCAGAAATGGAGAGTATGGTACACATGCTAATGAACAAGCCAGAAAATATATCTCAGAAGGTTCACTTATTACATCATTGATTTTTCATGAATTTCTTTAAATTTCAAAATTTAAACCTTTAACTATTAGTGATGCTATTTTTTGCTTTGACAGGGTAAAGAATGTTCGAAAGAAGAGAGCACACCTGAAATGGTAGAAATCACTTCTATTACTGATATAACATCATTTGCAGTTTAGTTTTAATCCAATATTCAATATAATTTTTATTTAGAATTTCAGAATTAAACCTTTAACCATTGTTGTTGCTATTTTCGCTTTAACAGGGTAAAGAAATTCCAAAAAAAGGGAGCACAATTGAAATGGTAAAAATCACTTATATTACTGAAATAACATCATATGTAATTTAGTTTTCAAACCAATAATTAATATAATTTTTGGTTAAATAATTATAGGGCAATGACAATATAAGTGAGTTATTGAATTGGGATGGAACCGACAAAATTGTTGCCGGAGGGAGAGTAGTGTCCGCTGGTCCTAATGAGGTTGTTAATGACATTCGTATTGGACCAAATGATATGAAAGTTGTTATAGATTGTGTAAAGAAAGCATATGTTTATTTATGGAGGCCTACACCACGTCTGTCACTATTAGGAGAAGCCGAGAATAAGTTAGTAGCATGGCCTGCTAATTGTGTTGTTGCACTGCAAGGATACTTAGAGGAAGACATTTTGGTAAAATTTATAATTTACGGTAACTATTTGCAATTGTCTACATACCTTTTCCGATTAAATTTATTTTTCTTTTTAGAGTAAAACTAGTAGCACAAATAAAAAAATGCAAGCTTTATGATTGGAATGATGGTGAAGTGTTAGTAGCCGAAGGAAGACTCTGCTTCAGTGATTCAAAAATGATTGTAAATGGTATTCCGCTTGGTCCGTTAGCCATTGTGGTTTGGGTAGACTATGCCAACAAAGGAGATGCTTTATTGTGACGACCCACAACTGATATGTCATGCATTAAAGAGGCCGTTGGTAGGAAAATAATATGGCCGAAATCAAAAGTTGTAGTTGAAAAAGCAAGTGTTGTGACTACTCCTTGCAAGGCTAAAGCAAGCATTGTGACTTCTCCTTGTAAGGCCACAACAACTCCTCAGGTAACTTTGTTATCCCTTGTATTGTTTCTAGATTCCTAATATAACATAATAACCCAAAAATACGATAATTCATGTATTTTTGCTTACCCAACAGTGTGCAAATCTGGTAGCACATAATAAATGCAAGTTGATTGATGTGGGTGAAATAGGACGAGTAGTGGCTGAAGGAACTATCATTTCAACTGATCCAACAACGATGGTTCACTTTGTTCCATTGGGAAAAGATGTGGTAAAAGTTTAGGTAAAGTTTGTAAAAGTCAATGATGCATTGCTATGGAGACCTACATCAGAGTGTACGTACATGGAAGATGCATTTGGTACTATCGTAGCTTGGCCGGCCACATATGTCATTGGGAATCAAGTTCTAGTAAGTATTAGTTAGTACTTGTATGCGTCTCTTATATATATATATATATATATATATATATATATATATATACTCATACACAAATTCTAGGTTCGTGTTGTGTAAATTATCTGATATTATTTTCTTGAAAGTAGTAACTGACCTTTTTCGGGCTAACTGAGACTCATACCCACTACCGCTTGAGGTAACATTAGTTATAGAAACAAAAACCAGTAACAGTATGTTATGTTTCATAGACTTGTAACCTTTAGTTCATAAAATTGCTATATTTTTATTAATGCTAAGTGAAATTTGTTTGCGCCAAAATTGGTCACAAACTCCCAATTGCCGACGAAAGCACCCGTTCACAATCACAGATCATAGATAACAAGTATGTAGAGAATATAAATATGAAGAACACTCAAAATTTAAAAGGAAAGCAGTAAAAATACATGATTTATAGTGGTTCGACGTTGTAGCGTACATCCACTTTGAAGAGTTGTTGTTTTATTGATTATCACTCACAGGTTACAAGAGTATAGATGATAATAATCGAATTACAATAGAGTTCTGCAGAGTAACGTCGTAGAAGAACCAAAGATCCTATTTTTGAAGCTCTTGGACTGCTATTTATAGGTGTAGACTACAAATATCTCACCCAGATCTTCGAAGACTCCTTCTCTCACGTGGGTGGGCCCACGTGATCGATCCCCTGACATTTCGACTCGATCCATGATCGATACGAACCAAATTCGTATCGATCCAAAACTACTCCTTTTGGGTTGGGATCGATCATGGACATTCTTGAGGTTGCACGCAAGATCCTGTGAAAATTTGGTAGCATTTGGACTTGTAGATATCGAGTTATGATCGATCCAAGTTGTAGTTTGCATGAAGGCTGAATTGTTCGCATCGATCTGCTCGCCTCAATCCACTTCGTATCGATTCTACCCCATATCCATAGCTGTAGCCTTCGCATCGATCCAAACTTCACGCGCTCTGATCCATATCCTTTGCTCCACCTCGACCACTTCCTTAGTATCCATCAATACGAAGGACAGAGCCTTCATATCCATCGGCATGTGCTGTTCTTATCCATCGACCAACCCTTCTTCGTATCCATGTTGTTCATATCGATCCAAGCTTTGTTACAGATCGATACGAACAAGATCGACACGAACTGTGTCTTCGTATCCATCCCCCGTGCATGTCCTTCCTATCGATCCATGTCTACTACCTTCTTCGTATTAATCAATAGGTGATCGATACGAAATGTCCATCCGAGTGATTGAAACCGCTGCCCTACTCTTCGTATCGATCCCAGCCTTGATCGATACGAAGCATGCTGCCTTCTTTTTGCCGTACCCAACCAAATAGATGCACATTGCATCGATATGAAAGCCATCAATTCCACGCGCCCATCTGCTCCTCGTATTGATCCGAGTTCAATTTCCTCGTATCGATCTCTACGGATACGAACGTCTTCCATCTTGATCGATATGAAGGGACCGATGCAAACCGGTTTTCCATGAACTTTGATCCATCCGTAACTTGAGCATACAAACTCCGTTTGACTTGAGATTTGAAACGTAACCTTTCCTAGCCTTGTTCATCATTCCCAATCGATTCCACCTTGATCGGAGCTCGATTAAATTTTGACGGTATCGATTATAGCCATGTTTCCAATTGATCTCCAATTCTGATATCCACCCTTTCCAGCCAATTTGTTGCTATCCCAGCCTTGACCAAAAGGCGGGGTAACATTCTAATGGTAAGAAGGCGTGTTTTGAATAGCTTCGAATCTGACATCCGAAGTCCATATTCCATCCATAGCCATTCCATCCGATCCATAATCCAACCCATCACCAAGCCATCCTATCAAGTGTCGTAGCCGTATCCTTATCCGAATCCGCGACCACTCCAAGCCGATATCTGATTTCGAATCCAGTAGCCAAGTCCTTTGCCAATTTCATATTCATCTGAACCCGACAACCGAGTTCTAATCCATCCATATCCAATAACCAATAATCGAATCCGGGACCTCTCCGGGTCGATATCCAAATCTGGGACCACTCTGGGTCCATAGACAAGTCCTTAGCTGTTCATAGCCAATATCTGATTCTGTAACCTCTCCGGGTTCTTGTCAAGCACAACCCGCACTCGACGACCTGTGCTAAGTAATGCCTTAGTGTTCCTGGTTCAGTGTCCCTGAACGCTGAGTAATGCCGTGGCTTAAGTCCTAAGCTGAATCTTGGTCGCTCTGGACCCTTGCCGAGCATAGTCCATACTCGACGACCTGAAATAGCAACCAATAGATAATATGGGGCCTAAGTCCTAGGCTGAATCCTAGTCTCTCCGGACCCTTGTCGAGCATAGTTCATATTCGACGACCTGAATAAGCCGATTCGCCATGTTCGAACGAAGCGACTTACCCCTTGCCAGGTATAATCCATACCCGACGACCATTTACCAAAAACTAGATAAAAATCCAATCCAAAAACCAGATTAAATCAGAAAACCAAAAATCCATACCAGAAATCCAAATCAATATCCAAACCAGAAAACAAGCATCCAAACCAAAGTCCAAACCAGAAAACAAACAAAACCAGGAGTTCAAACCAAACTCCGAAACCAAACCGGAAAAAAGCAAATGTCCAAACCAGAAAAGAAAAAGCAAATTTCACAAACTAGAGCGTTGCTGTTTATCATCATATCAGAGCATGCCTAGGGGCAATCTCCATCCCCGTACATGAGTAAGTGACTTAGCCGTTTGCCCATAGTTTGCTACTTATTCCATATCATCCCTGTCAGTCGATAACCAATCGACCATCATTCCTGAGCCTCGTGCCATCGTCGTTTGAGGTAGACAGTGGCTGCTCCTATTCCATCGCCGCATTCTGAGTTCCGAAATATTGCCGCAACTGACCACTCCTTACATGCTCCTCGATTATATCCTTTAGATGCCTGCAGCTATTGGTATCATGCCCGTCCAGATCATGAAAGAGACAGTGCCTTCCTGATGTTCTCTCACGTTTCGTGGGTTCTCTCCTTGCCGGCCTTCGATCGGGAAGGCGATCCCGGGTTTCCATGTATATCCGCTCCAATGTTTCATTCAATCCTGTGTAAGTGGAGAATTTTGGCTCTTCCTAACGTTTCCTTTCCCTGCCAGAGTTGTCATCCAACTTCCTCTTTCCTTTATCCTTATCCTTACCCGAGCTTTCGCCGGATGGTTCTCCATCCTTGACTACATTTACTTCCTTTATCTTCATATCCGAACACGCATCTTCCTGTCGAAGAAATCTTTCGACCTCATAAAAGAACTCCCCGAGATCCATTGGTGGATATCATATCAACGATATCTTGAAATCCGAGTTATCCTTGATTCTCGACACCGCCGCCATCAGAACCATTTACGGATCCGGCCGATCCACCGAAGCAACTGCTGCATTGACTCGAGTTAAGAAAGCCCTGAGCAACTCTCATGTCCTTTGCTTTACCGACGTTAGTGTCATTACATTTTTTAGCTTCTTGATATGAACCCGAAACTGCTTTAAAAACCTGTCCACCAATTCCATCCATGTCTTGATAGATCCATCTTCCAACTATCGAAACCACATAGTAGTTATATCCGTCAAGTACAGAGGGAAACACCGGGCCATAACTTCCTCTGATGCCCCCAGCACTTTCATATGTCTCATGTATCTCATCAAGTGATCGGTAGGATCTGCCCTGCCATTGTACACCTCCAGAGTAGGTAGCTTGTACTCTGGTGGATTCTGAGCCATTCTAATGTCACGGGTAAATGGACTCCTGTTGACTCCTTCCAGATCTCTGTTTGCTAAACCTCCGCACATAGTTCGCCTGATAATCTCAGCTAATCCAATGTTGTCCACCAAGGGTTCCCCCAAAGTCCTCATGGGAATTCTGGTACGTACTCTTCATCACGTACTCCTGCATTCCTATCAGCTCCATGTTGTGCAGTGTCACCTGGAATCCCTCCATGAATTGGTCTATCATTGCATGGTGGTGTGCCCCCGAGTCTGGATCCATCCAAATTGGTAACTATGTGCTGGTTAGGGGCTGCACCCTGTTGAGCTGCTCCGTCCGATTGCCTGTTGGGTCCTTCTTCTCCTGCTCCGTGGATCTGAACTCCTGAAGCTCCAGTTGTTTCTGCCTGTCCATACTGTCTGAGAAGGTTTTGCATCATTTCCTCCTTCCTTTTCAACAATTCTTCCTGCATAGCTCCCATCATCATCTCCATCTCATCTCTAGTGATGAAAACCGAGGCCTGATTTGCTCCTGAGGAAGCTTCTTGACTCCCCTCTTGATGGCTCCTTTCTGGTAATATATTTCTAGCCGATTGCCTAACCATGGTTTCTTTTAGATCTGATCCTTTAGCTTTCCAAATCTGAACTCCAAATCTGATGTAGCGGGCGCTAGTCATTCTCAGTGAAAGCACCAAAGTGTTTGCACCAAAATTGGTCACAAACACCCAATTGTCGACGAAAGCACCCGTTCACAATCATAGATCACAGATAGCAAGTATGTAGAGAATATAAATGTGAAGAACACTCAAAATTTAAAAGAAAAGCAGTAGAAACACACGATTTATAGTGGTTCGACGTTGTAGCCTACATCCACTTTGAAGAGTTGTTGTTTTATTGATTATCACTCGCTAGTTACAGGAGTACAGATGATAATAATCGAGTTACAATGGAATTTTGTAGAGTAACGGCGTAGAAAAACCAAAGATCCCTTTTCTGAAGCTCTTGGACTGCTATTTATAGGTGTAGGCTATAAATATCTTGCCCAGATCTCGGAAGACTCCTTCTCTCATGTGGGTGGGCCCACGTGATCAATCCCCTGACATTTCAACTCAATCCATGATCGATACGAACCAAATTCGTATCGATCCAAAACTGCTCCTTTTGGGTTAGGATCGATCATGGACATTCTTGAGGTTGCACGCAAGCTCCTGTGAAAATTTGGTAGCATTTGGACTTATAGATATAGAGTTATGATCGATCCAAGTTGTAGTTTGCATGAAGGCTGAATTGTTCGCATCGATCTGCTCGCCTCAATCCACTTCGTATCGATTCTACCCCCATATCCATAGCCGTAGACTTCGCATCGATCCAAACTTCACGCGCTCTAATCTATATCATTCGCTCCACCTCGACCGCTTCCTTAGTATCCATCGATAAGAAGGACAGAGCCTTCGTATCCATCAATGCTTCGTATTCATCGGCATGTGCTGTTCGTATCCATCGACCAACCCTCCTTTGTATCCATGTTGTTCATATCGATCCAAGCTTTGTTACGGATCAATACGAATAAGACCGGCATGAACTGTGTCTTCGTATCCATCCCCCGTGCATGTCCTTCGTATTGATCCATGTCTACTACCTTCTTCGTATCGATCAATAGGTGATCGATACGAAATGTCCATCCGAGTGATTGAAACCGCTGCCCCACTCTTTGTATCGATCCCAGCCTTGATCGATACGAAGCATGCTGCCTTCTTTTTGTCGTACCTAACCAAATCGATGCACAGTGCATCGATACGAAAGCCATCGATTCCACGGGCCCATCTGCTCCTCGTATTGATCCGAGTTCCATTTCCTCATATCCATCTCTACGGATACGTACGTCTTCCATCTTGATCGATACGAAGGGAACAATGCGAACAGGTTTTCCATGAACTTTAATCCATCCGTAACTTAAGCATACAAACTCCTTTTGATTTGAGATTTGAAACGTAGTCTTTCCTAGCCTTGTTCATCATTCCCAATCGATTCCACCTTGATTGGAGCTCGGTCAAATTTTGATGGTATCGATTATAGCCATGTTTGCAATTGATCTCCAATCCTGATATCCACCCTTTCCATCCAATTTGTTGATATCCCAGCCTTGACCAAAAGGCGGGGTAACAAAATTTACTCAGATATTATTTACATAAGTGATATAGGTCCATACATCATATGTTTTGTTTAGTTAACTACTTTACCTACCCATTCAAAGATTTTCAAAAGGAGATGCAAGCTGGTAGATGTTGAGTAGTTGTACTCTAGAAAACGTAGTTGGTTGCGTATTGGTTATTAGAAAAATGCCTGCTTAAATATCGGTTAACCAATCCTTAAAGTTTGTTATTATTGTTCTGCCCTGAAGGGTATGCGAAAGCAAACATATCTGTATTGTTGCACTTTAGACATCAATGTCCTTTTATACATATCAATGTCCTTTATATATATTCTATATAGTTAAATAACAGTGAGGTCTCGATGAAAAATGAAGCAAACCTTTTGTCAAAGTTCCTCCAAATATACGTGCTTTAGTGCGTAGACCAATAAAAATTATACTCAATATTATTTGCTTCATTACTCCTTTAATTAACTTTACCAACTGAGACAGAAATTTATGTAGTTCACAATATTAACAAAAACTTACAACGAGTCCCTTTATAAGACGAAATCCAAATATTATCCAAAATAACAAATATGATTTTATTTTTTCTTTGACTTTAACAAATATAGCAAAAAAGAGAAATTTATTGGACAAAACAAGGAAAAAAAGAGTTAGTACTTGACCAATATATAAAATCTACATGTATGCATACCATTCATAGTCTTCTTGTGCTTAGAAAAAATAAAATATTTTGATTTGGTTACATTTTTTGACATATATGTCAAGTATTAGTTGGTACTTGTATACATCTCTTATATATATATATATACTCATACACAAATTCTAGGTCCATGTTGTGTAAATTACTCTGAATTTATTTTCTTGAAAGTAGTAACTGGCCTTTTCCGGGCTAACTAAGACTCATACCCACTACTACTTGGGGTAACATTAGTTATATAAATAAAAAACAGTAACATCATGTTATGTTTCGTGGACCTGTACCTTTTAGTTCATAAAACAACTATATTTTTATTAATTCTGAGTGAAATTTACTCTGATATTATTTACATCAGTGATATAGGTCCATACATCATATGTTCTGTTTTTCAGTTAACTACTTTACCTGCCCATTCAAAGATTTTCAAAAGGAGATGCAAGCGGGTACATGTTGAGTAACTGTACTCTACAAAACGTAGTTCGTTGCATATTCGTTATAAAAAATGCCTGCTTAAATATCAGTTAACCAATCCTTAAAGTTTGCTGTTATAGTTCTACCCTGAATGGTATGCGAAAGCAAACATATGTGTATGGCTGCACTTTAGACATCAATGTCCTTTTATACATGTCAATGTCCTTTATATATAATCTATACAGTTAAATAACAGTGCGGTCTTAACGATTCGATGAAAAATGAAGCAAACCTTTTGTCAAAGTTCCTTCAAATATACGTGCTTTAGTTCTTAGACCAATAAAAATTATACTCAATACTATTTGCTTCATTACTCCTTTTAACTTTACCAACTGAAATAGAAGTTTATGTAGTTCACAATACTAAGAAAAACTTACAACAAGTCCTTTGATAAGACGAAATCCAAATATTATCCAAAATAACAAATATGATTTTATTTTTTCTTTGACTTTAACAAATACAGCAAAAAAGAGAAATTTATTGGACAAAACAAGGAAAAAGAGAGTTAATACTTGACCAATGGATAAAATCTACATGTATGCATGTAATAATACTCTGACTAAACACCTGGACGGAAATTTTCATGACCTGAATAATTTGATGGTTCGGAGGCAAAACTATTTTTCAATTATTCATATAATTAAAAAAACAAACTCATAACAAATCATTATATAGCCACAATTAAATAGTTCATATAACAATAATTCATTGCAAAAACAATCATTTATTAACTTTTTCAAGCAATTAGTCGACGTGCAAGATGTTTCTGTAGTAATGTCTATCATGGTCAACTCTTCCTGATTGTAAGGTTATAATAATGTATATCATACTATAAGTTTTCAACGCAGCAAGTTCACTCTTTGTGTTTTGCAACACTATTCGAATCAGTAAATCATTTTTGGGATATTGGTATTGTTAAGGAACCATTAAACTTTTCCATTTCTAAATGTTGTCTAAATTACACCATACTGTCAACACATACTGTAAACACATACTATCTGTAAATCTCCATGTTGTCTAAATTTATTACTGTCGGTATTCGGGATATTGGGATATTGTTATTGTTGAGGTTATAATAATTAATACCATTTTGTCGGTAAATCTCCATGTTGTCTAAATTTATTACTGTCAGTATTCTCTTCTTTGCACAAATCGACCATGACTTGTTACTGTCTTGGTTTTGCTTCATTCTTGAATACTGAATGACCTGTTATTGTCTATTGGTACTGGTATATATAGTAAAGAAAAACATTTGGACATTTAGACATGATCAAGTAGCAGGAAGAGTTTTACAGACATTCTGAATGTAATCAAGTATTCAGAATGTTAACAGTAATAAATTACAGACATGATCAAGCAACAGTTCTATTGTTACTGTCTATTGGTACAGTAACAGGTTGGAAATAATCAAGTATTCTGAATGCTTCATTTTTTTCCAGATATTTAGACATGAACTTACATCTATTGGTACTGGTATATAGTAAATTATCAGGATTTGTATGTAATTCTAACTATTGACCGTTATACTTATGTACAGGTAATTAGCATTTCCGAAGTGAAGAACAGCCGCATCAAAGAATTGTTGGTAATTAAGCCATGAACAAGACTTTTACTGTTATATATTATAATATTTTGTTCGTACTAGTTGTGTGGACTTGTTTGTAAACAGTTGTGGTATGTGGATTCGCTTATTTTGTCGAAATACTATTATTTAAATTATTATGGATATTATATTTGATTATGTGATTAACGTGTTTTTTCAATTATTTTAATATGATGATTATCGATGTTGGTTTGAAAATGATAATTATGTGATTGATTGATGGTTTTAATATGGATATTATATATAAGTGATTGTCGGAAATGATACAAGCCATTAACAGTAAATAACGGCGATTAAAATGTGTTGCACGTCAATCAATAAGTTTTAGTAGCGTTTCAAAAGTGTTATGGGAAAAAATTGCAATTACAAAAAAAATATTGCAGCGGAGCTAAAATGCACAAAAAATATATAGCAGCATAGTAAAAACGCAACAGAAAAATGAAGAAGGGTGCAAGTACATTTTGGTTGCATATTTAAGACGCTGGCAAAGAAACTTGTGTAGGGTTTCAAAAACGCTACAATATGTATGTTTTTGGTAGCGTTTACCACAACGCAACTAAAACTTTCAGACTTTTAGTTGCATGTCGTGTCTCAGCATTTACCGAAAAGCTACTAAAAGTTTTAGCAGCGTTTTTTCAACGCCACGAAAGGCCTTTTCTGGTGTAGTGAATTTTTACAATAATTTATTTACATTCTAAGAAACACATACACCAAATCGTCGTTTTCGTCATCTTGAAAACGCATACACCAAATTCTGAGCATCGACTCTAATTAATCCAAAGTAGCCCTAATGCGCGTATGCACTAATTAATCAACGCATATACACCAATTAACGCACAAATACACTAAACAAATTTTCTCTCAATATTTCAATGATAAACAATTATAATAACAACCTAATTAGCATTCAATAGATTATACCAAATAATCAATGAGGTATTATACAACTATAACAACAAATTAATCCTAATTTGACAAATCAAAATTAATTAGGATTTAGGTATAAAACCTGATTGGAGATTGATGAAGGGGTCAGGCTTGTTGAGAGTGGAGAATGATGAAGTTGGAGAAGTTCGGGGAGGCATGACGGCTGCTGATGATGGGGAGGAGGTGGAGGTATGGTTTTTGGTTAATTTGGGGGAAGTTGAAGAATGAAGCAGTAGCTCTCGGCCAGGGGCCTGTATGCATGATAATTTTCGACAGCCCGCGACGGCCGCTTACGGCTTCGTTGTTTCGGTTTTCGACTACTAGCGAAGGCTAATATATTTTATTTACGAAACGCCACGGAGTTCGACAGCCGTCGCTAGCCATTGGAACGGCCGTCGGCGGCCGTCGGAAGCCTCCGTCGCACTTTATTGTTATATAGTAGTGTAACTATCGGTTGTGAGGTTCAAACTTGATGATCTATGGTCAGTATGCTACAAACCGGCTGGATGTGCGAGCCTGTAGGAGCAAGTCTTTTGATGGATATCTGAAATTTCTTAAAACCTTCCGCATTATCGGTTGAAAAATGGATAAATATGTGATACCTGGAAAAATGGTTTTGGATGTGAATATGAAGTTATCTGCATCATAGAAAACTTATCCATATTTTATCATAAAAATATTTTGTATTTTGTGTAATTTAATATAATGATTTGTTTGAATAAATTACCACTTTTATTCCGTCAAGAAAATATAATGAACTATATGTATTTATTGTTTTATTAACCTAAGTGTGCTACTAAATGCATCTAGAAAAATGCTTCTATTTACCGTTAAAATTTGATTACCTATTAATATTTGTTGAGGGAGGAGAGGAATATAATTTTAGACGAGAGGTAGATAAATAACTTTTATTATTTCTTTTATAATTCAACTTTTTATTTCATACAATACAACAAAATTGTCACATATTTATCGTGGACTACACATCCTTACAAATACACAACTCTTTAGACAGGCACTTTTTCATTTCAATGGACATGGTTCTTCACTGAACAGACACGACTCTTCACTTCAATAGACACGAATCTTC
Source organism: Allium fistulosum (assembly GCA_030737815.1). NCBI lineage: Eukaryota > Viridiplantae > Streptophyta > Magnoliopsida > Asparagales > Amaryllidaceae > Allium > Allium fistulosum. The sequence continues at coordinate 1,130,455,858 of CM060901.1, forward strand.
ACTTTAATAGACACAAATCTTCACTTCAATAGACACGACTCGTAAACTTATTATTGAATTGAGATTATTCTTTAACCATTTTTTCATATGTTTGTAGCTATCAAAATCTATTTTCTTATTCAACCCTAAACAATCATAGCCTCTCTATTTTCCTTAGGAAAACTCACGCATGCTATCTTAAAACATCATTAGAAAATAAAATTTTCAAACCCTAAAGCCAAAAAGATCGCCCATTTTTTGTCAAATTGATGAAGGCAAATGAAGATTTAGTGGATGATCCTAATTTTGATGAACACAAAGCGGACAACACATATACTAATTTCTTAAAGTCTATTTTCTTTTACATATCAATCTTAGATTTGTTATTTATGGTTTTTTATTGTTATTTTAGGATGCGTATAATGATCCCATGAATAACCCAAATTTGAATAATATAAAATTTGAAGATGTTATTATTGAAAAACTATCATTGTAAGTTATTGTAATGTTTTACTGTACAATGTTTATGTCACTTTTTACCTTATATTTTTTTTTTTTTTGGTTGTCAAACACAATCAAATTGAGAATGCACTTGTCGTTTCGAATGAAAAAGTGTTCGATACTGAAAATATGGAAGAAGACGATCGATCAAATGCTTCAAAAGGTATGTAAGATGATTTGACAAACCATTTTAACTAATCAAGTAAGTATTTATTTAAAATTTCATCATCCTAAATAGTGAAAAAATAATAATTTTTATTACTGTTTTTTATTTTTTGTGTATGCTACGTGATTTTTGTTCAAAAGAGTTGAATTTGATTTATGGAATAAAAGAAATAATCATTATGTTTTGAATTATTTAGATGCCTATTTATTTAAAATAAAATAGTATTTTATGTTAAAAACAAAGAACTAAGCTTTGTACGATGGCCGTTAGTTTTGGGGGTCAGAAGCATTTTTCTAGGTGCCATTAGTGGCGCACTTGACATAATAGTTTATATTATATGTATATAAATGCATGCTCACATCTCAAATTTATCTTTTATCACATTTATTATTTTTTATGCTTTTATAATTAGTGGGACTGAAATAAATATGATTGTCAATGGAAACCTAAAATATATGAAATCCATACGTATTCAAAAAATTGGTAAATTTTCGATATTCCAAAAAACGTATACAGATTGGGGTACGATGATATTCATATTCGAAATTTTCCATCCAGATTCTAAACATTATACTTTATATTATGTGTATTTAGTACAATGAGTGATATGCATATATTATTTTTTTAGATAATAAATTATATTATATGTATATAAATGCATGTTCATTGCTCCAATTATCATATTTTTTCTATAAATTTAGCGGGGTTGTTAGCATTTTCTCTTTAGAGAACTAATTAGTTATTCACAAAACATTAGTTTCTATACATTTACATAGGATCTTGTTTATATATTTCTCAATGTGGGGCTTTATTTTCATCACGTCTCCTTCATGTGTGGCGTAATTAAGCCAACTATGTGACCATAGTATTTCGGGTGGCATATTTAAAATGAGTCCTTAAATTATTGAGATTTATTATAATTGTATTTTTACTTATGCGCCAAGTCTTTTATCATTCATTAAAAGGATAGTTATACATCACTGATCCTTACAAGTCATTTTTCACGTAAAGCCTTTTTCATATAATGTTGGTCTAACTTATTTCAGAGTGCATACATGTTTACCTTATGGCAAAACATAAAATACATGTACGTTTCCCTGAACCTAGACTAGACGATCTCATCAGGTACACTGCGGTATTTTAAACTAGGACTTGTCATGGGATATTGCATAATTAAGCTTGTCTAGAAGATGACATATTGAATGCTAGTGACGAATGCTAGTTTAACATTAGGTAATAAGCACAACACGTTTTATATTAATTTGGGAAGTAGTCATCGTATCATCCCTTGCCCGCTTCCAGTTGTGATTTAGTATGCATGCATCAAACCACAAGGAGAATGTTTCATTACATAACAGTAAACAATTAACTAGTAGAAAATCTAAACAAGACTGCATCAAACTGCAGTGCTCAAAGTCACAAAGACAGCTGCAATAATTAAAAAATTGATCAGACCAATTCCAAAATAAGTTTCATTCAACTTAAAATGAAGTTTCCTACCTATTAATCACCACTATATATATAGTTCATAAGTTTCATGTATAACTCACAAACAGAAGATCAACTTGAAAATATTTACTCATCTTAAATTAAGTTTGAAAAAAAATGGCTACTAAAATGTTCGTCTGTCTGGTTCTAACTGCCTTCATTGCTTCATCACTTGTGCTTGCTTCTGATCCAAGCCCTCTTCAAGACTTCTGTGTTGCGGACAAAACAACTAAAGGTATTATTGTCATTAAATACATATACAACTATGATCGATCGAATGCCTACTATTTTGCTACCCAGAATACTCATTAACAGTTTTGTTATACCATGAATATGCAGTATTCGTAAACGGGATGGTTTGCAAAGATCCTAAGCTTGCCATTGCAGACGATTTCTTCTTCTCTGGACTACAGAATCCAGGAAATACAACAAACAAAGTCGGTTCAAATGTGACCCAAGTCAATGTGGCTCAAATTCCAGGGCTTAAACACGCTTGGCGTCTCTCTAGTTCGCATAGACTATGCACCGTACGGCCTTAACCCACCTCACACTCATCCAAGAGCTACCGAGATTCTAACACTAGTAGAAGGCACTCTCTATGTTGGTTTCGTAACATCCAACCCAGGCAACAAACTTTTTACCAAGGTTCTTCGTAAGGGTGATGTGTTCGTGTTTCCACAGGGTCTTGTTCACTTTCAGTTTAACATAGGAAAGAAGAATGCAGTGGCCATTGCTGGGTTGAGTAGTCAGAATCCCGGAGTCATCACAATTGCTAATGCCGTTTTTGGATCAAAACCATCAATTTCCGAAGACGTTCTGTCCAAGGCATTTCAAGTTGATAAAAAGGTTGTCGATTGGCTTCAGGCTCAATTCTGGACCGATAACTAAAGCTATTTCAAATGCATGACAATAATACTCATATATTTACTTATTCTTGTAACGCACTCAAATAAACGAACATATATTGCTGCACATGTTCAATATATATTTATAGTAGAAACAATATTATGTAGTTCAATATTTCTTCACTGCATACTTAGTAAGAAATAAAGAGAACGTCCATTTTAAGAAATTGTGATCTTCACTAACATTTATTTTTAGACGTCATTTAAATAGAACATTGGTATCAAATCACAAAATTATATCTCAAAAAAATTCCAAGAAAAAAGGCAACAATTTCAAAGTTATTTGTGAATGCTTCTTCTAATTAACCTCTTGTATCTTATTATTTTCTCGATTCGATGTAACACTTTATTTAAAATTTCCTGAATTATAATACCCGCTAAATAAAATTATATCAGTATTCTTCATTTTCTAACACATCTCATGCCTGTTTTTGCATTTTAGTGATCACACGTGTCTTATTTTCAACTCCGAACCAAAGCCTGCACATATCACTCATATATTACAGTCGAAAGAAAAATGGATTGAGTATTATAATAATAAGCACACAGTGTGCATGAAAGCTAGGATAGTATTCTATGTAAATTTTAGAGATATAAATAAGCGCTTTAAAATATTGGTAAATATTATCTTTTGAACTAAAGAAATCCTGATTACAAAAAGAAAAATATTATTCAAACCTTTTACAGCGATAGATCATGTATAAAAACAATAAACATACAATGAAATAAAAGAAGACATGAGAATCGGTCAGCACAACCCAAGATAATATGCTCTACTGAAGCGGGTGCGGTCACACTATCATAGGCCGGTTTACAGCCCAATACTGCAAAATATATTTTCTCTATAAATGCGACAACGTAAACTTTTGTTTAGAATTGGAATCAAAGAACAAAGCAATCAATACAACAGTGTATCCAAGTCTGTAAATTCAATAAATTCAGTTTTTGTTCAAATTCTTTCATGGTATAAGAGCCATAATTTGCTTAACATTAATAATAGACGGAAATCGCCTTGCCATTAACCACTCAGGTTCAATCTCGTCACTGAGATTAGGCTGCGCATTCTTTATCTTCAGAAAATCAAGATTCTCATCATTTGATTGTGCAAGTTCGGTCATATCTGGGTCTGTATCATGGCTTATATCATTCTTATCAGTTTTATATCAAGATTTAACCAGTGCCTTGCCAAGAAGCCACTGTCAAAACCTTGTCATCATTCACTGTACCCTTTGGCTGCACCCCGTTCGCATCAGACTTAAGCAAAGAATTTGGTTTCTTTGCCATTCAAGATTCCAGCATTTGAGAATCAAGATTTCTGCAACTCATCTTCACTATGATTGCATTAATGGCTGACGGAGAAACATCACCCTCATCCACGTCAGGAAACTCAGATTCCAAAACCCAAAAATCTACAACACAAGATCTCATTAAATCATTGATCGGACCACAAAGTCAGATTATCAATGTGCAACTAGATGAAACAAATTTTCTTCTCTGGAAGTTTCAGATAGAAACACCTATAAAAGGCTATGGATTAGAAGATTATGTTCTTGGAACATTAATCACACCGTCAAGATACATTACTGATAAAGATGGAAAACTTGTAAGCAATCAAGAACTCATATCACATCAAAGGCAAGACAGTTTAGTAAGTTCATGGTTACTTTCTACTGTTATTTCAAACTTTTTACCACAATTAATTGGATGCAAGACTTCTAATGAAATATGATCATTGAAAGAAACAACACCCACTATTCAGTATGTCCACTCTACACTTCTTGCTCATGAAGGTAGAATATAGCAAAAGAAGCCTATTGTATCAGATTTCTCTGCCAACTTTATTGGCAACAATAGATACAAAAATCAAGAAAAGAACTATAATGTCAGAAATCAATCAAATAGTCAAACATGTGGTCAAACCAACAGAGCTAGAGGAAGAGGTGGAAGGTATAATAACAACAACAGAATCAGATGTCAGATATGTGAGGGGTATTAGCATGCTGCAAGTAAATGTTATTTCAGATTTGATGCAAATTATGTGCCTTCACAACAAAATAATGCAAGAAATTATCAACCCAATGTCAATATGGTTAATACTCAACAGGACAACAGAAGTCAATCAGAAAACACAAGCAGTCATTAGCTTTACATGCTCGTTTTTCCATAGTTTTCCTTCTTTTAACCCAGTGATTAGCAAGTGACATTTGTGCTTCACAACCCATTAGTTTCATTTCGAGGTGACGAAAAATACAATCAATAGCCGTATATGTACATGCGTACATACATATATACATATATATAACACTTGAATAACAATTTTACACATAGTATACAGGTTTGATTTACATACCTAAAATTTATTATAAGAACACCGGTATAAGGTCCAACGAGGTATGTGCAGAAAGTACGAATATATGATCTGAAAGTGGAAATTAGAAGCCGCGATATTTTTCTATGTCTAAGATGTCTTCCGCTTTAGTTGCCGACAAATTTCGGGCCTTCAAGATTAGCTGTTATAATAATTTTATACATACATGCATACATACATGTATGTGTATATACACACGCACATATATACTTAAGCACCAAGTTTAATTAGAAGGCTAACTATGCATCATATATAATCACTTTACTTGCAAAGCCTTTGCCCTATAATTTTTATTTTAACTTACTTTGGAGCGCATATGTTCGCCCTACAGTTATCCACTATCAATTTATATACTGATGTGTGTGTCTATATCTATATACATATATGTACATATATACACATACACATACGTACACACATAAATATACACGCATACATAATTCTCTTTATGTAAACTAGATAATCTCATCAGGATATACTCTATGTAGTTAATATCAGTATCTGATACGTATCAGTCAAGTACCAACACAAGTTACTTTAAAATATGGTAATATTATCGGTAAAATATCGGACATGTGTAAACTAGTTATAAACAATTGCACTAAGTTATAATATTATGATGATGTTAAGTTTTTACATATTTGGATATATATTGTCAAATTACTACTAAAGAATGATTGGATGAAGTTTACATATTACAATCTATTTACCGAGATATGCTATTAAATACAAGTCGGAAATGCTGTCGGAATACGGACCACGCATTTCGTCCACTCTGACGGCTACGACGAAGGAATTGCGATGGCTATTCCGACGTCACTTCCGAAGGCGTTTCCGATGGCAAAGACAATTATGTGGCATGAAAATTTTTCATTAAGCCGTCGGAAGCCGTCGCAATTTTCGTCCAGAAAGCCGTTGCTCGCCATCGAAAAAAAATGCCAATAAGCCGCTGGGAGCCGTCGAAAGCCGTTGGAAATCTAGGTAAATTTTTTTTGCAGCAGAGCATTACTTACCATACCAATATATAACACAACTCATCAAAATAAATATATAAGCTGAAATCAATATAAATATCAATATCAATATCAATATAAAACTCAAACATCATTGTATTAAACGCAAACATATTCAATCAATACAAAACAAATCTTTCATAATCAGTCTCACACATCCAACTCCATTATTTACATCCAACATCAATGTACAATATATACGTCCAACATCCATCATCAAAATCCACAAATCAACCGCACAAATCAATGTCAAACACCACATCTTCATAAATCAACCTCACCATCACTCAATGTTTATATACACCAGTTCCAAAAAAAACTGCAAATCGTACCTCTTGACTCATCATCGGCTCCAGAACCACCATACGAAGGGAATGCTCTATGACGCTCCACATACTCGGCCAATCGCTGATTGAGTTGCTCCATTCGCACTGCTCGGAGGCGGTCCTGCTTCAGCAGCTGTGCAATCTGTTGTCGAAGCTCAGTAATCTACGCGTTTTCCTGAGCCCTTCGTTAAGCCCTTTGTGATGTTTATGCCTACAAAACAAGTCAAAATATGTTAAGTTATTACTTAAATTTTATAAAAATTAAGAAAATTTTACAACGTAGTTAATTTTTGTAAATAACCGATTGATTGTCGCAGCCGTAGCGCCTATTTCTCTGGGTCGGGTTCATAACAGAGTCAAATATTATTATAATATTTTATAACTAATTAATTAAAATGATCATTATTAATAACTTATAACTTAAAATATACTTACATGTGCGGCCTATATTCTATCATCCTCATGTCAGGCATATTACACTGACCCTTCGTCATCTGTCTGCCTAACGACATGGGTATGCTTAAACACGTCCATATACGAGACGGGACCCCTACGCGCTCTTTCCTGCAATAATTGGTGTATATTATTGTTGTTCATAAAAATTTATACTAAAAGTGTAATAACTATTCGTAATTGCAATTAATTAATTTACCAGGTCCTCGCGATGGTGCTGAAATGATTTTGAGCCACCACGGTATGTGACTGGATTTATTTTTCTGCCTGTTCGGAGAGTTCCTGTCCGACTCTGCCTGCAAATTAAAAATTAATATTATATTTTATGTGTATAAATTATGTATTCTATACTGAATAAATTAAGGTGGTATCTGATAGACTTACCTTGAATTCGTCGCTACTCCACCATGCAACCCAAACATCCCAGACGCTGGCGCCCATCTAGCTTGGCTTCTTCGTAGTTTTTCTTATGGTAGACATTGTATCTCTATAATTTTTTGCCACTTTTAAGTCCTCCTCTTTAAGTCTACCACCCCCTATATGTATGTTGAAAAAATAAAAGTCATACATTTATACTTAGTCAGCAAATTGTAAAGTGATTATATATAATGGTATATAATTTTACACTTACCAGGAAGTCTTGTCATATGCTCTCCTATACATGGTCTGGGATCTTGTTCCACTTCGGCTAGCATGAGTCATATGGCTCATGTATGCCTGCTTCGATATGCTGAGAACAATGTTAGAAGGCTCAAGCTTAAAACCCCTGCATTAAATATAATACAGACAAATCATGACTAATATATCATACAAAATATTTACAGTACTGAAGTAAATTTAGTACTTACGAGCCATCAGCTTTTGGTGGCAATCTAACTAATGTACACGACACCTCCTGCGAAGGGCCGCTGCCATCACCACCGTTGCGACCTGTCCCTCTTTGAGACCTAGAGGGGGAACCAGACTGTGAAGAACTCCGCCGTCTAAAGAAGGACATCTGTAATACCCGTCACATACATATTATTTTATGGTATAACATATCATTCAATTATGAATAAACATATCAAGATTTAACATCTATAATCACATGTAACATACAAAAAAAGTGTAACATCAACACTCCCATAAATTACCTTTTTTCAACATGTATACTATTAAATTAATCACCATCCTTTTCTGATTCAGACTCGGTCTCGTACCCTAATTGTTTTCCTTTATGGTCTCAAATGCTTCTACTAATACATTTGATTCGTCATTTAAAGGTCCTAAATCGGTTTGATAATCGGTTTGATAATCGGTTATTGCAAATTCACCATTTTCCTCGATATCCGCTTGGTACGCTTGTTCGTCCGGAATATTCTTTCCATCAAATGTAAATCTTGCCTTCGTTTTAAAAACCGCCGATCAATCTGCTTTATCACTTTTTATAGATGGATAAGAAGCACAATAAACTTGTAGGGCATGTTTTGCTAATATAAACGGATCGTAATTATGATAACGTGATATATACTTTATTTCAATAATATTATATTTTTGGTGCACGTTGATTACAGAACTTGGAACATTACTGAACCAGTTGCATCTAAACAAATAAACTTCTTCCATAGGTCTGGTGAAATATGTTAATTGCATAATCTGATTTAACACGCCGTAAAAATCATTTATGTGATCATTTGGATCATCACTACCTTTAACATATACACCGGTATTGTTAGTTAATTTTTCAACCCTATACTCTTTGGTGTTGAATTTGTATCCATTGATAAAGAATATTGGATATGCCCTGACTTTTCTTTTTGGTCCTATCACAAGATGTTTCAACTCTTCATCGACCACACAATTTACCGAACCATATACGTGGTTCGAAAAACAAGTAGCAAATTTTTTGCTGATATCCCCGCTTGGATGCTGTGATTCATAAATACTGCATATACAGATAATATATTGCATTATAATTAATACACACAAGTATTGTTCAAGTAAATAATTTTAGATGTGTTATTCATTAACACCTAATAAATGACGCAACTTCTGCACATTTAAGAAGAACGTATATGTGGGCTACATGGTAATCTATGTCGTCTAACCATACTTCCACACATTTTCCAACAGGGCGTCCCTACTGTCTAAAAATAGATAGCATTGATTCAAAAGAATCTTGTTCAATGCCCTTATCATTTCGCGTAGGACTTCAAAAGATAAGTTCACATGGTCACTGAAATAATGAGAGAGAAAGAACGAAGCTTCTTCTTCGATATATGATTTGCATATCGAACCTTCAACTCGTGCTTTTTATCTCACTTTTTTCTTTAGATGATTTAAGTACCTTTTAAGAATAATTATAATTAAATTTTATTACATGTGGTTAAACAAAAATTTAACAACTCAATATTAATACCTTTCAAACGGATACATCCATCCATATTGCACAGGACCTCGAAGACGTGCTTCAAACGGAGATGAACAGCTAAATGCTCCAATACATTAAAGAAAGCAGGAGGAAATATTTTCTCCAGTTTGCAGAGCAGTATAGGAATTTCTTCCTCAAGTTTATGTAAACGATCAACTTTTAAGGTTGTTGAACAAAGCTTCTTATAAAGCAAACTAAGTTCTGTTACAACCGTCCAAAATTTTGTGGGCAATGGTTCTTTGAAAGCGATGGGGAACAAATGTTTCATCATTACATGACAATCATGAATTTTCATCCCACTCAGTTTACCGTTATTATAGTCGACACATCTACGAAGATTAGAGGAGATCCCATCAGGAAATCTTAATTCTTCTACCCACTTTAATAGTACTTTAACTTAAATACTGTCTACATCATAGCATGCTTTAGGTTTTTTGTCATTTGGCTACATATGAAGTTCAGGACGATTGCATATTGCTTCTATATCACATCTTGATTTCAAATCATCTTTAGTCTTTCCTTTAACATTCAGAACTATGTTAAATACATTATCGAACATGTTTTCTCGTTCTGCATTACGTTGATATTATGATGAATTAGGAGATTTTTTCAATGAGGCAATTCCCAAAATTTACTTTGTTTGAACCAATTAGGAATTGTCGATTTACCTTGAATTTTAATTTGTTCGCCGGTTTCATGTAACTTTGGATAATCTTTTACAAGGTCATAAATATCTTCGCTTGACCAAATTGTTGGTGGTCGCAAGGTCCCAACTCTATTACTTGTTAAGTTTTTTTTATCTTTTCTAAAGGGATGATTAATATTGAGAAAACACAGATGAAAGTCAAACCACGAAATTTTCTTCCCATGCGATAAAGAAAATGCTCGTGTTTCTTCCATACAATAAGGGCAAGCTAGACGACCAACCATACTCCAACCCGATAGCATTGCATACGCAGGAAAATTTCTTATAGTCCACAGTAGAGAAGCGAACATATGAATTTTTTTTTTGAAATGTCGTATGTTTCAACACCTTCATACCATAGTGTTTTCAACTCTTCAATCAACGGTTGTAAATATAAATCGATTCCTTATATTGGATCATCTGGGCCAGGGATGACAATAGTGAGAAACATATACGGAGTTTTCATACACATCCACAGAGGTAAATTGTAAGGTGTAACGATTATAGGCCAAGATGAATATTTTGAACCAAATTGAGAGAACGGTGAAAATCGATCCGTACATAAACCAAGTCTAAAATTATGGCTCTCCGTTGCAAAAGCAGGGTATGTCTTATCAAAATGCTTCCATGCTTCTCCATCAGCTGGGTGTGTTAATGTACCTTCTTCCTATGTTCTCACACAGTGCAATCTCATATGATGCGCGGTTATAGAAGATGCATATAACCTTTGAAGCCTAGGAGTGATGGGTAAGTAATGCATACGCTTGTACGGAACTTCCTTTCCCTTCTTTTTTCTTGGTTTGTATCTTTCCTGATTACATATTTTACAATTACTAAGACTGATTTCTTCTTTACAAAACAACATGCAACCATTTAAACATGTATCTATTTTTTGATATGGTAAACCAAAAGCAGACATAAGTGTTTTCCCTTCATAATGATTTTCGCACATTAAATTATCGGGTGACATATGCCGTTTTGTAGCTTGTACTATAGCTGTAAACCCGGCTTCTGTGAAGTTGTATTGTGATTTCATTGCAATGTATTCTGCGGTTACTAATAGTTGAGTACCGCTTGTATAACCATCCCAAAGGGGTTTCTTAGCAGCCTCCAATAAATCATAAATTTTTTTTCTCCAGTACTTGGTTCTTCTTCGACATTAACATCGTTACCATCAACTTCAACAGCAGGGAATATTGAACGTGCTGCATCTTCAACCAAATCTTCTATGAGATTCATCGGAACAAGTTCATTATCCACCTCCTCCTCCGAATATATAGGATTATGTGCTATAAGTTCTCCATGACGATCCTACACCAAATAATTCAGCAAAAAACCATATTGGTGCAAATGAACTATTAACATATCTGGTATCAAATGCTTCAATAATTTGCACCTACTACATGGAGGATGAATTTCTTCGTCATTTCCATTATTACGTAAAGCGAATTCAATAAAGACGTGTACACCATTTTGAAAATGTTCACTTATTGAGCCTCCAATTTCTCTTCTTTGTTGGTACACCCAGCTCCGATCGATAAAATAATTGATCATTTTTCCTACTTTAAAACATAAAAACGCATTAATCATTTACGTGTCGACATTTTATTTTTCAAATAAATCATTCATTTAAATTTTCACAAATATATAATGTTATTCTATTTAATTTTATTTTCAAATGGATTTACACAAATTATTGTATGAATATAATCTACAATATTTAGGTTATTGTTTTACAGTTTGATGGTTGGTCATTCGTCATCCTACTTTCCATTACAAACACAGTAGTAATTATATTTTGCAAATCATTTTATTTTAAACGATTTAACAAAATTTCGGTAGCACTTCCCCTTTGTTCCATGTATCGTACACATATGTATGTACATAGAAAACAAAAAGAAAGTGTTGTCGAAATTTTGTAAACTATTTAAAATAAAATGATTTGCAAAATATAATTACTATTGTGTTTGTAACTTGTCCAATACATGGACAAATCTGAAAAATATTGTATCGGATGAATATATATGTTTGTCTTGTGATAAAAACAGATATCCATACAACGATCATATACAATATTTGTTAGACGCGGCCTAAAATTCTCTAAGGAATTTTAAAAAAGTAAAACGTATTATACAACAATCACTACAAGAAAACCTACCTTTAGTTGCAATTATCGGTAACGTTTGTAATGTAAGTGCAAAAAATATTACCTTTTCCATTTTATTTTTTTCCGTTTAATTTTAGGGTTGTCGCATTCCTTTATTTCCATAAAAAACTTGTCACGTTTTTTCCTCCTATTTCCCTCCACTGCCTCCTTTTTCCCTCCACTGTTACATTTTCCCTCTTTTAACAAAATTTCCCTCATCTCGCTCATTTCAACCATCCTCTCGCTTCAACTTCCATCACCGCATGCTACTTCTTTGAACTGCTCCCATCACGCTACCTCGGCGATCAGCTTCCTTCCACTTTATCAATAGGGATCCCCTCCACTTCGTCGATCTGCTCCCCTCCACTTTGTTCACAAGCCCTGAATCTACAAATCAGGTAATCACTATATAACTTGTTTGGGATTTGGTAGATTACAAATCGAGGTAATCGCAGTATAACTTGTTTGGGATTTGGTAGATTACAAATCTAGGTAATCGATGTATAACTTGTTTGGAATTTGGTATATTACATATCAAGGTAATTTAAAAATCGAGGTAATCTTGTGCGAGCAATTTGGTAGATTGGTACTTGTTTGGGATTTCAGTCCGTCGGCTGGAAGACTAAATCAAATTTTCATACCTAAATATACTATTTTCTTAACGATTAAGAGCAAGAGAACCAAGTACAGAAAAGGGTCAATGTGTAAAAGTTTTAGTGTACAACTTTTAAGTTTGGATTTTCATACCTAGACTAAGTTTTTCAATCTATAAATTTTAAGTCTGAAGTTTCAGTTTTAGTTTTCTTTTGTGACTAGTGAATTAGTGATTAAAAAATCAGTCTTTGATTTACAAGTTTTCTAAAAAAGAATTTTAACCTTCATATGAGTATAAAAATAGACAAATAATGCATTACATGTAAGATTGTTAACTTACTGATTGAAAAAGAAAAATTCCTCTTCTTTTGTTACTAATATTTATATTTTCTATGTATGAAATCTTTCTTATTTTTTCCATCTTAAAGTTTTGAAGTAGAATCTATTTATTTATTTTGTTAGACAAATATATTTATTTAGTTGTATGTATATTGTTACCCGGTTGCTTGGCCCGGCTACGAGATGCTAATTATTGAGTTTCTTGGTTGAATCTAAGTGAAACTTGAGCTAGTGAGAGGTTGACTTGAATTAAGAAGCTCATCATATATGCTTCGTTCAGCCTGTATATTGATCGACATGCAAGAGTGGTTCAGCATGTATATCGTTCGGGCTGCAAGTATTGTTCGGCCTGTATATCGTTCGGCCTACAAGTGTGGTTCGGCCTATATATCGTTCGGCATGCAAGTGTGGTTCGGCCTGTATATCGTTTGGCCTGGGTATGTGGTTCGGCCAACACTACTCAGCAACTACCGTTTGGCCAACTTCGCTCGGCTACTTCCATTCGATCAACACTGCTCAGCAACTACCGTTCGGCCAACGTCGCTCGGCTACTTCCATTCAATCAACACTGCTCAGCAACTACTGTTCGGCCAACATCACTCGGCTACTTCCGTTCGACCAACATCATCCGGTAACCACCAATCGGTACGCCTGGTTCGATATAGCTGTTTTAGAGCAAGATGAGGGATTTGACTTATTCGTGGAGGTCAACATCAAAGTGGGGGTTCGGCATTGGTTCACTTCGAGCCCTGCCGTGGGTTACTCCAGGTCCTTTAGGAGTTCGCTTCGAGTCAATTACCCGGTGACCACCGTTCGGCCATCCCGGATCGGCATTTGTCGACCGGTGTATCTCGCTCAGCATGCCTGGATCGGTTGGGTCGAGATTCCCATATATGGGCCGAGGTACTTCGCTCTTAGGCCTGAGAAGGAAGTCCAGCCTATCTTCGTCTATAAATAGAGAGGCAGGGGTGCAGTGAAGTGGACCTTTTTTGGGGGAACACTGGGGAGACTCTGCCATTTTCAAGACTCATTTCTTTTCTACAAAAAACTTGTACTCAAGTTGTTGGTGCACGGATTGTATCTGTATTCGATTATTCGAAGAAGTAATAAAGATTAAGATCAAAGTGGATGTAGGCAGTTATGCCGAACCACTATAATTCTAGTGTTATCGTTTTTTATTGTTCTTACTGCATTCTATTGCGGTATACCTCAGTTTTAGTTTATTTTGTTCATTAATCTCTCTACACAATCTTACTCAAGGGTGTTAGTGATCAATTTCGGTGCTAACATTTTGGTGCTTTCACTGAGAACGCATTCTCAGGCTGTTAGGATCTCCTTTGTTGCTACTGAATTGAGGAAATCCCCCGAAGAAGATCTGAGTTCATTCACAAGAAGTCCATTGATTCTACTCAGAGTTCCAACCGATAACTCTACAATGGGAAGACCACGAACTAGATCAACCTCCCACAATGTGGATGTCAATGAGACCGCTAGCGTCCAGCAAATAGGACCCAGCAATCAACAAGCTAATCCTGGCATGGGGACCATGGTCGCCAAAAACCAAACGGAAGTTGTAACCAGAACAGAGTTCAACGAGCTGATGAGGGAACTCGTGGAAAGCAGGAGACAGCTTAACGAGCAGATTCAAGCTAACGCCAATCTCATGACTCAGCTTACTCAACAACAACATCAGAATGCTGGAGGAAGTCCTGCTTCCTACTCCTCGTCCGAGCGCTTTGCTTCATCTGATGAACCTCCCAGGCGTAGACGCCGTAGAACTGAAACAACGCAAACAGGTGTAGTGCACCAGGGAAATCACGCTCAAGGTGAAACAGTAAACTTAGGATCTGGAGCGTGGGTGGAAGCTGGATGACTGGCTCACCAAGGTCATGATGAAGTAGGTCCCCAAGATACACATTTGGTAGATCGCCAATAGAGGAGGCACCAACCAGAACGGTCCCGCATGACGGATTCCAACTTGCCATCTTCCATACAAACCCTAGACCTATCAGCCACGGTCAGATAGTTGATGAGGGAAAATCAAGGTTTAACTAATGATGATTGGGGCGTATCTAGGAGTCATACTCTATTCACAGATGCTATCCTATAGGCTGATTACCCTAGGAAGTTTAATATGCCAACTATCCCGGCCTATGAAGGGAAGACTGATCCCCGACAACATGTAATGAGGTATGGGTGGATGATGGATTCAGCTAGGGCAAACGATGCAACTAAATGTAGGTGTTTTCCAATAACTTTATCTGGAATCGCTACCATGTGGTTCACCCGACTTCCTCCGCGATCTATCTCCAATTTTGATGAGTTAGCAGCGAAATTTGTGGAGCAGTTCAGGATTCATGCCACTCGTCCCAAGGACGTTATGTCATTGTCTAGTGTAATTCAGCCCCCAGGGTAATCGTTAAAGGAGTACTTACAAATATTCCACGTTCTGCTACTAAAGTTAGCAACCCGAATGACCATGCCATTTTAATGGCCGTGATGCGAGGAGTAGATCCAGATTCAGAGTTTAGTGATTGGCTGGCAGGAAAGCCTCCGGCTACGCCGGAACGTTTTTATTCAAAGGCGCACCAATTTATAAGAAGGGAGAAAGCAAGGTGGACGAGGCGAGATAATGCACCAGGACCCGGCAAGGAGACTGTGCAAAGCAACATTGCTGTAAAACAATATGGTGACAACTCTGGAAAAGTCCAGGTCAATGTTCAAAACAAGCCTGAGCAGTCAAAAGGATCCGGAGGAGGAAATTCCGGAAAGAAAAGGGAAGCCAGAAAGTGGAAACCAAGGATCCCAACTTACAATGAATACACTCCTCTGAATGCATCTCTGGAAAATATTTACCTATCGACCTGTAATACTTTCCAATATCAAAAGCCACGCCTAAAAGAGTCCACCAAGGAGCAAAAGCGGACTAGAAAGTATTGCCGCTTCCATGAGACTTATGGGTACAATACCGAGGATTGTAGGCACCTCCATGATGCGATTAAAAAGCTGATTCGACAGAAAAAGTTACAGGAGTTTGTAAAGAACCCTCAGGAAGGCGGATAGGGGACATCCGACCCCAATCGCGGACAGGCTCCACGACGATCTGAGGAACCCATTCGAACTGGAGGTAGATTAGTCATAAACATGATAGTCAGTGGGCCTCACCCAGTAGACAAGAATTGGCAAGAAATGGAGCACTATGCTAGTTCCCTAAAGCATGCAGGTTTTGAATGTTGTTCAAACACGGAAAATGGGACTTTGGCTAAGCAACAGCGAATGATGACAGATGATATAGTGTTCAGAAGTGGAGATGCCGATCAGGTAGAGGCACCTACCATTGATCCGATGGTAATCTCGGCCACTATTGGGCCAGCTTTTGTGAGAAGAATACTGATTGATTGTGGAAGTTCTGTTAACATGATCTTCAAAAAAGCATATGACCAGATGAAGATGGAGACAAAGGACCTAAAACCATCTAAAGCCCGTATCCATGGCTTTAATGGTGCGGCTACTGATGCAGTGGGTTTTGTTGAATTACCAGTTGAACATGGAGAAGGTGAACGTATGAGGGTGCGGATCCTACCATTCATCGTTTTGGATGTCGATTCTCCGTATAATGTGTTTCTGGGTCGACCGGCCCTGGCAGAGTTTAGGGAAGCTTTGTCCCGTGGTGTTTAACCTTGAAGTTTTCGACGGATAAAGGAGTTGGTGTTGTGCATGGCGATCAGGCAACTGGTTGTGCGTGTTATGTGGCTGAGCTGAGAGAGGCCCAGCGAAGAGAGAAAGGAAAGGTTGTGGACAACTCCGTCCGCATCCGAGTCACTGAAGATTGACAAGTAATGCCCGAGCCTTGGCTCGGGCAGCATGATCGGATCTATAGAGACATAGATCCGAGGGACGATGATGAGGAACCCAAGGAGACAAAAGCAGCACCGGTTGAACTAACGATTGACATTCCAATCAGCCACGATGACCCATCGTGGGTACTAAAGATTGGATCACAACTCAACCCCTCAATGATCGAGGATCTTACTGATTTCCTCCAAGCGAATCTGGATGTCTTCGCTTGGACGCATTCTGATATGTGTGGGATTTCTCCCGCCATTGCGAGTCATATGTTGAACATTGACCCGAAATACGTGCTGGTGAAGCAAAAAAGGAGAGGTATGGACTCGGAGAGGTCCGCTGCTCTCAGAGAGGAGGTGGACAAACTCAAAGCCAATGGGTTCGTCCGCGACGCCCTCTACCCAGAATGGGCCCCTAACCCTGTACTAGTGAGAAAAGCGAATGGAAAATGGATGACCTGCGTGGATTACTTAGATCTGAACAAAGCATGCCCTAAGGATAGTTTCCCTTTACCCAGAATTGATCAGCTGGTCGACTCAACAGCAGGACACGAGTTATTGTCATTTATGGATGCGTACTCGGGATATAATCAAATCCCGATGCACATTCCAGATCAGGAACATACTAGTTTTGTCACAGACGTTGGACTGTACTATTATGTAGTGATGCCTTTCGGATTGAAAAATGCAGGAGCAACTTATCAACGTCTGGTGAATCGGATGTTTAAAGACCAAATTGGTAGGACGATGGAAGTCTATGTGGATGACATGCTCGTGAAGTCACGGCAGTCAAACGACCATATACGAGACTTGGCGGAGATGTTTGATATACTCAGACACTACGGGATGAAAATCAATCCCTTAAAGTGTTCTTTTGGTGTTGCGACAGGGAAGTTTTTGGGTTTTATCGTCAATGCACGGGGAATTGAAGCTAACCCAGAAAAGATTCAGGTTATTCGAGACATACAAGTGCCCAGAACCATAAAGCAAGTACAAAGCCTGAACGGAAAAGTGGCCGCGCTAAGTCGATTCATATCCAGAGCGACAGACAAGTGCATTCCCTTCTTCGATGTAATAAAGAAAGGGAAGGGAAATTTTGAATGGACTCCCAACTACGAGGATGCATTCCGAGCTTTGGTAAAACATTTGGAAAGTCCCCCGATGCTATCGAAGCCTATAGACCATGAAGTGTTGTACGTATACTGGCCGTGTCTCAACATGCCATCAGTACAGCTTTGGTTCGCGAGGAGGACCGAGTTCAAAAGCCAGTGTAATATGTCAGTAAACGTTTAACAGGAGCAGAAAAAAATATCCTAAAATTGATAAGCTATCCTACTGCTTGGTGAGTGCATCACGCAAGCTCCGTCCGTATTTTCAAGCACACCCGATCAGTGTTTATACCGATCAACTCCTGCGACAGGTACTCCAACGACCAGAAACCTCTGGAAGGTTGTTTAAATGGAATATTGAGTTGAGTCGGTTCGATATCACATACCTGCCACGAAGGGCTATACAAGGGCAAGCGCTAGCAGACTTCATTGCAAAATTCACCATATCAGATGAACCAAATAGTGATGATGTTATTCCCTCCATTCGATGGAAACTATACACCAATGGGGCATCCAACGACCATTGCTCTAGAGCTGGAGTCATTCTTGTAACCCCTGAAAACTGATTAATTTGTTATGCCTTGAAACTTAATTTCCCAACTACAAATAACGAAGCTGAGTATGAAGCATTGCTTGCTGGCTTAAAACTTATCAGGGAACTCGGAGTAAGATCGATTGAGATCTTTTGTGACTCACAATTGGTGGTATACAAAGTACGAGGAGATTATCAAGCAAAGGGGCAGAGGCTTGCTCCGTACCTCACTTGGGTTCAATAACTGTTGGCAGACCTTGAATATTACGATATTTCGCACGTCCTGTGTGAACAAAACAGGGAAGCCGATTCATTAGCAAAATTCGCAAGTACTGGCGATGCACAACTGATGGGCTTGGTTCCCGTCGGAGTTTTACAATTTCCAAGTATAAACGAGATGGAAGTAAATTTTGTGCTAGAAACAGAAATTGAAAGGGGGTCATGGATAACCCCATTCAAACAATACTTACTATATGGGACTTTGCCCGATAGAAAGAACAAAAGCCGACAAGTCATTCGCAAAGCTTCACGATATATAATGCAGGATGGAATAATGTATCGGAGGGGATTCTCGGTTCCCTTACTTCGGTGCATCACCCACGATGAGATAAAACGAGTCTTGAGGGAAGTTCATGAAGGAGAATGTGGTGACCATACTGGGGGGTAGACCCTAGCAAAAAAGATCCTTCGCTATGGATACTATTGGCCAACTGTAAATTGGGATGTTGCGGACTACGTAAAAAGATGTGACAAATGTTAAAAGTATGCGAAAATCCCGAGAGCTCCACCAACGGAACTCACACAAATGGTTAGTCCCTGGCCATTTGCAATTTGGGGGATCGATATAATCAATTCCTTACCAATTTCCAAAGGTGATGCAAAATATGCAATTATTGTGGTCGATTACTTTACCAAGTGGGCAGAAGCAGAGCCTTTAGCTACAATCACCACTAAAAAGGTAATTAATTTCGTTGTACGAAACATCATATGTCGTTTTGGCCTCCCACGAACTATCATCATGAACAACGGAACTCAATTTGAGAGTAAGGAATTCAAAGAATTCTGCCAAAAGTATTGCATTGAGAAAGGTTTGTGGCAGTCGCTCACCCTAAAGCGAATGGACAAGTTGAAGCCGTAAATAAAATAATCAAATCAATATTAAAAAAACGTTTGGAGAAGGCTAGAGGAAAGTGGGTGGATGAGCTTCCGACAGCGCTTTGGGCTTATAGAACCACCCACAAGTCCGCGACTGGCCATACTCCGTTCACCTTGGCATATGGCGCTGAAGCTATGATACCCGTGGAATTTTAAGTTCCTTCTCATCGGGTAACTTATTATGATCCTAAGATGAATCAGAATCTCTTATTGGAATCTCTGGAATTTGTCGAAGAAAAACGCGAAGAAGCTGATTTAAGAGCAACTGCATATAGGCACCGGGTTGCTCGATATTATAATGAAAAAGTTCGACCGAGAATTTTCGATGTGGGTGATCTCATTTTGAAGAGAGTCTTTCTGAGCCCATCACATCTGAATCCCACATGGGAGGGTCCATATGTCATCAAACGGAGGTTTGGAGATGGAACTTTCAAGCTAGCGATCGTAAATGGCGTGACACTTCCCTATGCATGGAGTAGCGAGCATTTGCATCGTTATTACACTTAGTATATTTCTTTTACATTTAGTTGCAATTATTTCCAATGTATGTTGATTTTGTTGTCCTTAGTTTTCGGTATGTAATAAGACAATTCAGTTTGTTTCCATTTGTTATGATCAATAAAGGCTTGAAGCCGTCTTTTCCATGAACTGTTGATGTTTCCATTTTGAGACAAAAATTAAATTACGTTATTCAGTCTGGCGCATGAACGCGCACCTGAATTTAAAAATCTCTAAGTCCCCAAAGTGCGGACTAGAGTACTCTGAGTCCCCAGAGTGCAGACCAGAGTATAAACAACTTAAAAATCTCTAAGTCCCCAGAGTGCGGACTAGAGTACTCTGAGTCTCCAAAGTGCGGACTAGAGTATAAACAACTTAAAAATCTCTAAGTCCCCATAGTGCGGACTAGAGTACTTTGAGTCTCCAGAGTGCGGACTAGAATATAAACGACTTAAAAATCTCTAAGTCCCCAGAGTGCGGACTAGAGTACTTTGAGTCCCCAGAGTGCGGACTAGAGTATAAACGACTTAAAAATCTCCAAGTCCCCGGAGTGCGGACTAGAGTACTCTGAGTCCCTAGAGTATGGACTAGAGTATAAATGGCTTAAAAATCTCTAAGTCCCCAGAGTGCGGACTAGAGTACTCTGAGTCTCCAGAGTGTGGACTAGAGTATAAACGATTCAAAAATCTCTCAGCCTTTAGAGCACAGGCTAAAATATAAGCAGTTTAGAAATCTCTGAGTCATGCGGAAACAAACGAGAGCTTAAGTGACCACACAACCCTGGATTTCGGGTACAAGATGGGTGGTGAATCTAAGTGGCAAAGATCATCAAAAAACAAAATTTTATTTACTAATCGAGAATTCAGTTTCACTACAGCTTCTCCTGAACTCGGAGCAAAAAATCTATTTACAACGACTACGAGAATAGATAAAGATAATTACATAATCCAGGCTTATTCGCGTTGAGCAAGGCATGGTAGCTACTTTTTTGACTTCTTCTCCTTCCTTGGTTTCTCTAAAGACTCCTCCCCCGAGCGTTTTTTCCTAGACACCTTGCTAGCTAGGGAAGTGAAGCCTTGGGAAGGAAGAGGAACTTCCTGTGGCGAGGTTCCACCGGGGAGAATAACCTTCAGGGGCCTGTTCAATGGATCATCAAGTTCCACCACCTGAGGCTCAACCTTAATCTCGGCTTTCTTCTTCTTCTCTTCTATGATTTTCTCCACCATGCTCGATTTTGAAGTGTTTTCGGAGGTGCCCGTAATCTCAACTTCATCATGTTCCTCCACAGGCGATAAATTTTCAGATTTGTCTTCATCGAGCACCCCGATCACTTGAGCGTCGGGTTCGGGAGTCTCTCCAGTCTGAGTTGCCTCTCCCGTTTTCCCCTCCTTTTCTGTGGCAGCATCGCTCCTTGGAGTTGGCTCGGGGTCAGAATGGCCTGCACGAAATCATAAGAGACAAATGTTAGGATACATTCATTATTCGCCAAAAGCGATGGCCCTTTGAACTCTAGGAGGAAAAGCTATTTACCAGTTTCTGGCTGACTCTCAACGGTTCGGGGAGTTTCACCTTCCGAAATAGGAGATAGAGCGTGAATATCAAGTCCAGGCTTCTCTGGGTCATAGCCAATACGCTGCTCGAAGGGATCGAGTGATGGGCGACCAGTCGGTTGAATAGGAGGAGGAACCGAGGACTCAGTTCCGGATGGACCAGCAGTGTTATTTTTTCCTTTCGATGAGGAAGATTCCCTTCCGTAAAGGGCCTTTGCTGCCGATAGGTCAGTACGCTCATTCTCACAAAGCATTTCCTTCACAAGAGACTCCTCGTCCACCTCTTCAGTTCCCAATTCCACCTTTTTAATTTTTATTAAAGTGTCCCATGCTTCGGCCAAAGATTCGAGGTAACCCTCGCCAAGAAAAGTTAGGTCACGATGCATGAGAACTCGAGCGTTATACTCAGCTGTTAGTGGATCAAACATGCACTTAATTTCCTCCCTACCAGCCTCAATAGCCGCCTCGAGGCGAGAATCGATTTCCGAGAGCACCATTCTTTTTCCCTCTTCACGGGCCGCATCCTTCAGCGCTTCAACTTTGGAGAGCTCCTCATCAAGCTTTGCTTTTAAGAGTCGTGTGGAGACAATCTCGTCACAATATCGTTGTGACTCCTCTTGGGCTGCAGTTTTTTCTTCTTTTTCTTTAAGGAGCAGCTCCTCCAATTCTTCAACTCGTTGAGTGAGAGCATTCTTTTCTTTTTGGATGGAATCCTTCTCTAAGGCTAAAGCACCACAGCATTGAACCGCCTCATCAATTTCCTTTTTTGTGCAACTTCTAGACGATCAACTACTTTGGCTATGTCTTTAGCGGTTTTTTAAGCAGCTTCAAGCTGAGATTTATCCGAGGAAAGCTCTTCATCCTATGCTTTGTTAATGTCTTTTTCGTGGATAGCTTCGAGTTTCAAGCGATCGATTTCATGCTGACATTCCACTGAAACTTCTGAAACTTTTTCCACCAAATGAGCGAATGCGTTGTGCTGGACGTAGACATCATTATTGCAAGCAATGACACTTTGTTTAACATGCCCCGGAATAGGATGGATCGCCGGAAGAAACTTTAGTCCATCAAAGCATATTTTTGGGAATGTGTTTTTAAGCTCAGCTAGCTTTTTCGCTATGGATGGATCATGTGCAGGGTTGGAGGAAGTTTGTTTAGTCGAAACTACAGATTTCTTGTGAAACTCACGGGATTTCCTAGTGCTTGATGAACCAGAATATTGATCACGAGGAGCTTCAGATTAAGACCCTCTTTGAGCAGATTTATCCCCGTTATGCTCTGGTTGAGGAGGAGGATCATTGGGGTAGGAAGAGTGGCTATAAGTTTTCCTTCAAGACGATGAATCTAGGGGACGATAGTCTCTATCGCTGTTGTCATCTCTATCTCGGCGTTTTTCGGGCCCCGGGTCTCGGCTAAAGTGATGAAAGATTGAGGAACCGCTAAGGCGGTCGAAGCAGTGTGAGCGTCCCATGTCACATGCACAGAAATCAAGTGAAAATAAGTTAGAGATGATCATATGATGGCCAAAACTTAAGTGTAGGGTGGAAAGTGAGTGTTAGTGTGTGCCCTAGTGTTTCCCCCCGACGGACCAATTTTTTAGCTTTACTTATCGGTGTTTTTTCTCCTTGGTGATGGGCTTGAACGCCTTCGTCGCCTCTCGCGGGTGAGTGAAGTTTTAGGGCTTCTGGGTCGTCGAAGCCATAATTGAGCAAGTCATCAGGGATGGTGAGATCTGATAAGCCTTTTAGTGAACCCTCTAAGTGTTGTGGAGATGACTCTTTCTCCATCTGAGTAATTGTAACCTTCAAGGTTCTGCCCACTGTCTTCTTCCTTAGTTTGTAGGCTAGTTTCTTTTTACCCTTTGATGGGGGAGGCGGTTCATCGATGCCGGGGGCGTCGATCACCGGTTCTGAGAAAGGACTTATATGCTCGTCGGACGCTCTAGAAATCCCGGCCTCTCTAATCTCACCTTCCTCGGGCATGTCCGAGGCCCCGCCTGTAGGGGGCACCAAAGACCTGGTCTATTCTTTACCCTTCTCCACCGTGGGTCTGGTTGTAGGGGCACTGGATGGGAGACTAGTTCGACAACCTTCTGCCAGTAGCCCAAACTTTCAAAGTGACTCATTGGAAATAACGACTTTGATTTCCCAGTTCTCCACGGGAGTAGCACGAATGGCCTCGACGGCCTCAGAATACCTCGCACCTTCAGGATTTGGGCTGATGCCTGCAAAAGACCGAAAGAAGTTTAGAAAAAATCCACTTCATACCTCAGGTAAGTGACGAGTCCGGAAATGGAACTTACTCCCTTCCAACCATATTCTCGCAAAGCCAGGAGGGCAGTGCACGTAGAACCGCTCCTACTTATATTGAGAGAATTTACTCCATGCCCCTGTCAGGATCTGACACTTAGAGTGTGGCTCAAGGAATATGAAAGAGGGGTTGTCAGATCACCTTTTGAACCAATAAATGTAGCGAATATCCTCGAGAGTGGGTAGTCTGGATAAGATGCTCATAAAGAGAATGCAAGTGCCATGGAGAAATGCGTGACTGTTGGGGTGAAGCTATGCTGGAGCGATCCCGTTGTACTGCAGCACCTCACGAAGAAATGAATTGAACGGGGGCACACTCCCGACCCAGCACATGAATTTGCTACAAGTTGTATATCCAGTTAGGGGCAGGTGGGGACGATCTTGTCCCTATGGAATTAATACGTCATCAAAAGGGATTCCGTGAATTGATTATAGCCGACGAAGGGCGGTTTCATTAATTTTTGAAGCTTGAGAATCAGTCGGATTGTCCAGGATAATTGCCCCATCTATAGCATCGGGTGCCGGGCTAATAATTGAAGCGGATGGGTCCAGAATACCCTGCGTGGAGGTCGTCAGTGGGTCCGAAGTACCTACTACCTCCCGCTTATCGGAAACTGTAGCAGAGCTTGACTTTTTAGGCATCTTTAAAGAGCAATGAATGTGGATAAAATCCTGTTTGAACTATACTTGAAAGACAATCGATATTAGATATAACGACAAAAATATTACCCCCGTGTGGTGTGTGGACTAGTGCAATCGTTCAGACATGAGTATAAAAGAATTAAAGCTTTAAAAATAGATGGGGTGTGTTTGAGTGTTAAGTTATCATCTTCAAAGACTGTCATCATTGACCGTCTCCGAGAGCTTATCTTATGATTCGGTAATATGGGTCTTGAAGTCGAACATTGGCATTGTATGTTAAAGGCCGTTACTTGCTTTTGTTAGGTTGAACTTGCGTCTATAGTCCTTAAAACTATGAAGTCATTGGTCAAAACAATTCCATATGCACACGTGCTTAAGTCTTTGACATTTTCCCTCGTTCTATGATTAGGCGTGGAAGTATGTGATGTTAACATATGCGATGTTTAAGTGGAGATAATCTTGGTTGCCAATGCCGACCCCAAAGACCGAAGCCGATCGCCTTCCTCGACCAACAGACCGGACCATCTATCTACGTGCTACCGAGCGGCCCGCTAGACTAACAACTCCGACCCAATCACTCTCTTCACAGGTGCTCTCTCATCACCGAACGACACCGAGCCACTATCCTTGGCTCCTAAAACCATCCATACCGACCGACCCACACACTTCCTATCTCTCTCTAACCACCGAATCGACTTCCTAGGAACGACACCGATCCACTATCCCTAACTCCTGGGACCATCCATACCGACCGAGCCACTCACTTCCTATCTCTCTCTAATGACCGAACGACCTCAACCGCAATCCTACCGGCCTACATCACCTAACAGCCCACTCAGTCTATACCGAACCGCACTCTTGTTCTTATTACCGCGACCTAATGGCATTTGCAGATGGACCTCCACAACATTCCACTTCTTTGAAGATTCTTCACGGAGCAACGTCTTCCTCCTGCTCCCTAAGTCCCAACTTTCGAGTTATGGGGACAACCGCTACACAGAGGTTAACACAAACCGCACTCTAGAACAATTGAAGCCCTAGCCTAAGTCCTGCCCTCCACTCAAGTCATCTTCTCTCCCCTCACCGATTGTCCTTTACCTATTCCTATAACTAGAGAAAAGGGAAAAACACCTAATCGAGCACTCGAACTTTGTATGCGACTTCTAGTTTGAAGCAAAATTCGTACCTATAGAAGAGTTTGTGGTTTGCAGAAGGGCGACTGAGATCTCGGGGGGAGGAGTCTAGGGATTTGTGGGAACAAGTTAATAATTTTAAGGATATAAGAAGGGTGCGGGTTCGTGAAGGTAAGTTAGTAGATCTCGGAAGAATAAAGTAAAGGTGGAGAGAAGAAGAAAGAGGGAGCTCTTATATATGGGAGAGGGGAGGTGAACAAGCTATCTCTTGATGAACTGGTCGGTATGGTTTGAGAAGTCGGTTGTTATATATGCACGACCCAGTTCAAATAAGCCGATCGTGTGGGTTGGTCTCTGTATGCCGATCGTGTGGTAGGACAAAGAGGAGGAAGAAAGCAAGATAAGGAATCTAAACTATGCAAGGCATTGGGAAGGCTCGTCATGTCACGACATTCACGAAATCGTATACGTTTGGATTTTGGAACCGAGAACTGATTACTGATTCAAAGCATGTCGTGTTGCTTCACACGACACACTTTGGGGGGAAACTGCTACCCGGTTGCTTGGACCGGCTATGAGATGCTAATTATTGAGTTTCTTGGTTGAATCTAAGTTAAACTTGAGCCAGTGAGAGGTTGACTTGAATTAAGAAGCTCGACATATATGCTTCGTTCGGCCTGTATATCGATCGACATGCAAGAGTGGTTCGGCATGTATATCGTTCGGCCTGCAAGTGTTGTTCAGCCTGTATATCGTTCGGCCTGCAAGTGTGGTTCGGCCTGTATATCGTTCGACATGCAAGTGTGGTTCGGCCTGTATATCGTTCGGCCTGGGTATGTGGTTCGGCCAACACTGCTCAGCAACTACCATTTGGCCAACATCGCTCGGCTACTTCCGTTCAATCAACACTGCTCAGCAACTACCGTTCAGCCAACGTCGCTCGGCTACTTCCGTTCGACCAACATCGCTCAGCAACCACCGTTCGGTACGCTTGGTTCGGTATAGCTATTTTAGAGCAAGATGAGGGATTTGAATTATTCGTGGAGGTCAACATCAAAGTGGGGGGTTTGGCATTGGTTCACTTCGAGTCCTACCGCGAGTTACTCCAGGTCCTTTAGGAGTTCGCTTCGAGTCAATTATCGGTGACCACCGTTCGGCCATCCAGGATCGGCATTTGTCGACCGGTGTATCTCACTCGGCATGCCTCGATCGGTAGGGTCGAGGTTCCCACATATGGGCCGAGGTACTTCCCTCTTAGGCCTGAGAAGGAAGCCCAGCCTATCTTCGTCCCAATAGAGAGGCAGGGGTGCAGTGAAGGGGACCTTTTTGGGGGAACACTGGGGAGACTCTGCCATTTTCAAGACTCATTTCTTCTCTACAAAAAACTTGTACTCAAGTTGTTGGTGCACGGATTGTATCTGTATTCGATTATTCGAAGAAGTAATAAAGATTAAGATCAAAGTAGATGTAGGAAGTTATGCCGTTGTTCTTACTACATTCTATTGCGATATACCTCAACTTTAATTTATTTTCTTCATTAATCTCTCTACACAATCTTACTCAAGGGTGTTAGTGACCAATTTTGGTGCTAACATATATTAAACTGATCAAGGGTAGCTACTTATTAATATCACATCAATTAGTGATAAGTAGTTATTTCGGCGAAATATAATTTTGTTTTTTTGGATATCTGACTGAAAATATAAATATTGAATATGCATGTTTTGTTTTAGTTTTACTATTGTCTAAATTTTATTAATTAATTACTACTAAATCATTAGGCACAGTAAGCATTTTTCACTTGATGGATAAATGTTTATAAATAATTAACTATAATTATCACCACTGTTTGCTCACATGATTGAAGTTTCCGGAAGTTTTGTACGATCATATAAACGAAGTTTTGTACGATCATATAAACTTCTATATTAAGTTTGTATATTTTGAGAAATATATAGTAATTTTTTTTACATGAAAGCTTTCTAAGATCTAAATAAAGACGCTTTATATTAGAATACAAAGTATAAAGCGCACAAGTAAATTAGGTTGTTTTTCCAGAAATGACGATTAGCTGGTTCTCATTAATTAGGTACTATAATATCTTCTTTGAATGCATTCATAAATCAAAATTGTCACAAATACGATATTATGGAATAAATATATTATTTATAATCATTTATACACAACCGTTCTTTAGTACATATGAGCAAATTTAATTGTAATTATTGTCTAATACTTAAATTGTGTAATGTAGTCCACTATATCTATCAATATAATTAAAAATATATAAGTGAGTGGTGGAAAGTTAAACTGTTCTGTGTTTATGGCTCCTCTTGGAACTTCTGTGTTTATTTGATAAATGCTGCTAATATGTCAAGATAACCAATATCGTTTAATGTCCTATCATATCTTTACATGAAACATACATGAAGTATAAGACATGCTTCTAATTGTGAGCGAAATCAAATGAAGTTATCTGTATTTTTGCCTTTATTTGATCATTTTTTAATAGATTTTCATGCTCTGCCTTCTAGATAACTTCATAATTATTGAGTGTTTCACATACTTTCCTAGGTTAAATTTACTATAACTTCAAATGGTCGATCTTTAATCTGCAATTTCAGTTACCTAAATATTTGTGGTAGCGTTCTTCTAGAAATAACTGAGTTATTATTACAGTAGTGAACAATGTTAAAATAATCTAAGTCATTTTTTAGTAACGATGATTTCACTTATTTGTTTGCATTGATACATAGATATTTTGGTAACTAGGTATATACAAGGACTGTTAAAACTTCTATAAAAACACTTTTTTGTGAGTTTTTCTTTAGTGGTTGTGCTGTCATTTATTTCAGTCTTCTTGTGCTTAGAAAAAACAAAATATTTTGATTTGGCTACATTTTTTGACATAATTTTTAAGTATTAGTTGGTACTTGTATGCATCTCTTATATATATATATATACTCATACACAAATTCTAGGTCCGTGTTGTGTAAATTACTCTGATATAATTTTCTTGAAAGTAGTAACTGACCTTTTTCGGGCTAACTAAGACTCATACCCACTACTACTTGGGGTAACATTAGTTATATAAATAAAAACCAGTAACAGTATGCTATGTTTCGTGGATCTGTACCCTTTAGTTCGTAAAACAACTATATTTTTATTAATTCTGAGTGAAATTTACTCTTATATTATTTACATCAGTGATATAGGTCCATACATCATATGTTCTGTTTTTTAGTTAACTACTTTACCTGCCCATTCAATGATTTTCAAAAGGAGATGCAAGCAGGTACATGTTGAGTAACTGTACTCTACAAAACGTAGTTCGTTGCATATTCGTTATAAAAAAATGCCTGCTTAAATATCAGTTAACCAATCCTTAAAGTTTGTTGTTATAGTTCTACCCTGAATGGTATGCGAAAGCAAACATATGTGTATAGCTGCACTTTAGACATCAATGTCCTTTTATACATGTCAATGTCCTTTATATATAATCTATATAGTTAAATAACAGTGAGGTCTTAACGATTCAATGAAAAATGAAGCAAACCTTTTGTCAAAGTTCCTCCAAATATACGTGCTTTAGTGCTTAGGCCAATAAAAATTATACTCAATACTATTTGCTTCATTACTCCTTTTAACTTTACCAACTAAAATAGAAGTTTATTTAGTTCACAATACTAAGAAAAACTTACAACAAGTCCTTTGATAAGACGAAATCTAAATATTATCCAAAATAACAAATATGATTTTATTTTTTCTTTGACTTTAACAAATATAGCAAAAAAGGGAAATTTATTGGTCAAAACAAGGAAAAAGAGAGTTAATACTTGACCAATGGATAAAATCTACATGTATGCATGTAATAATACTCTGACTAAACACCTGGACGGAAATTTTCACGACCTGAATAATTTGGTGGTTCGGAGGCAAAACTGTTTTTCAATTATTCATATAATTAAAAAACAAACTCATAACAAATCATTATATAGCCACAATTAAATAGTTCATATAACAATAATTCATTGCAAAAATGATCATTTATTGACTTTTTCAAGCAATTAGTTGACGTGCAAGATGTTTCTATAGGGATTTTTAAAAATGTGATATGTCTTGCTATATTGTAGTAATGTTTGTCATAGCCAACCCTTCCTGACTGTAAGATATAATAACGTATACCATACTGTCAGTTTTCAACGTAGCAAGTTCACTATTTGCGTTTTGCAACACTATTCGAATCAGTAAATCATTTTTTTGGATATTGGTATTGTTAAGGAACCATTAAACTTTTCCATTTCTAAATGTTGTCGAAATTACACCATACCGTCAACACATACTGTCAATAAATCTCCATGTTGTCAAATTTATTACTGTCAGTATTTGGGATATTGGGTATTGGTATTGTTAAGGTTATAATAATGTATACCATACTATCAGTAAATCTCCATGTTGTCTGAATTTAGTACTGTCAGTATTCTCTTCTTTGCATAAATCGACCATGACTTGTTACTGTTTTGGTTTTGCTTCATTCTTAAATACTGAATGACTTGTTGCTATCTATTGATACTGGTATATATAGTAAAGAAAAACATTTAGACATGATCAAGTAGTAGGAAGAGTTTTACAGACATTCTAAATGTAATCAAGTATTCGGAATGCTGACAGTAATAAATTACAGACATGATCAAGTAACAGTTCTATTGTTACTGTGTATTGGTTCATAACCAACATCTGCTTTCTTAATTTAATGATGAAAGATGGAGCTCAATTATTTCCACCAACGGATGTTACTGTTCGATTCTATTTAGCTACCATCTTTATTCTGTTCACTTAATTTTCACTAGGATTTATGAAGAGTACAGTTTCATGTTTTTTGGTTGTTTTAAAGTATGTTTCCGAAGAGTGTTAATTTGTTATGTAGCAACTCATTAACCAAATGTACCTAATATTTTGTTGTTGTAAATGCCTAATTTGGCTATGTGTTATAGAGTTTTAAGACAAACCAATATTCACTAAATTGGACAACAAGATGCATGAATGAGTAAAATTGTCTATTTGGATCGACTTTGGACTCAAGTAATTCAAAATAATTAGTACTACTAATTTTTTTCTCAAATGCATTGCACTTTTGGAACCAACTCTTCTTGCCAGCACATTCTTATATGGGCATGTACCTAATTTATATGATCGGTGTCTTTGTTAGCCATTAAGTTGTTATTTACATATGTGAATTTTTCCATCCATTTTGGGTCACTAAGTATACACTTATATGTTCAAGTTTTTCTTTGATAGCTTGTGCAATATTGTATAAGGCTTCTCCACGTTCAAACATATAAAATGGAATAAAACATATAAAATGGATGAAGTGAAAATTGAGATGTAAAGGAGATGTAAATGGGCTCGGTTAATACAAAAAAAAATATGTAAAGCTTTCTTCACACTATCAAATAGTAGATGAAAAAATAGTAGTGGATTATGTAAGAAGAAAGTCAAATTTGTGTCTAGAATTATAGATGGAATCATAGATTGATTTTAAGTATTTTGTTGTTTGATTATAATAGAAAATCAAATTCTACATCAAAGTTTGGAAACTTATTTGATTGCCTATATTGCCGATGGAAAAAGATTGGGTGTATTTAAACAGATGACTATATAATGCTTAACTTAAAATGTATTTTGAGAATTAACGCATATGTGTTAATATTAAAAGTCGTTTTTTAATGTTTTTAATTTTTTCCATAGGACTAGTACATATGAAGTTGTAAAAATTACATTATTGAAAAAGTTTAATATCATATGGATATCATAGTCTGGATTTATAATCTTGATTGTCTTAATTCGGATGGCCATCTTAATACCAAAAAAAAGAGGAAGGAAAGAAAAACTGTTGCAACGCAGCAGTATCAAGCTGCTGCAATATACAGTAGCGTACAAAAGGAGGAAATAAAAATGCTGCTGCTATATGCAGCAACGAACATGAAAAAAAAATTAATGTTCAATGGTTGCTTCATTTTCAAGTAGTGATTCATATATGATCATTTCTCTATAGAGCAGCATAGAACTGTGAATGCTAGTTTGGACTATTCTACCATCTCTCTGCATATTTGATGTATGAAATTGTTAGATCACTTATAACTAGTTTCATAAATTTTTCTATTACTTATAGTTTGTTACATGTATTGTTGTTTATATAGTATAGTTATATACATTTTATGTTGATGCTTGATAGTTTGATATTTTCTAACTATGATTTTGGATCTCAATTAAATATGTTATGACCTTAACATTAAAATTGCTTTTATTAAATGTTTTTACAGAAAAAATATGCATACAAGCAGTCTACGCACTCACCAACAATTGAAGAATGAGAAATCCCGAAAGTATAAGCCAAAGGTCAAATATATTGTGCTAACCGATGAATCTTTCCATGTAGAGAAGGAACAAGAATTAGGGCATGAAATGCGTGAAGAAAACGAAATACGTGAAGAAAATGAAATGCTTGAAGGAAATGAAATGCCTTGGAAGAAAATAAAACGCGTGAAGAAATTGGAATTCCTTGTGAAGAAAATGAAACGTATGAAGAATATGAAATGTCTTGTGACGAAAATATTGTGGCTGAATTGGAAATCGAGAGGCCAATCGAAGCTGAAATTGCAAATATAAATGTAAACAAACGTAGTAGAGGACCAACGAAAGTAAAATGACTTCCGTTAAATCTTGAAAATCGAATTGAAGTTGAATTCAATGAGGCAGCCATACCGATAGGAGAAGGCACTTATCTTCTAATCATGGAACGCTAGTACGGGAGCATGTTCCGGTTACACTTAGCGATTGGTGGCTTCTAAGCGATGAATTAAAAACTGTCTTGTGGGATTCCATTTAGGCATGAAAATTTACTATTTTTGTCACATAATAGTAGATTTATTTACAAAAATTATCTATTTAGCAGAATGTTCTTTTAAATTCATTTTAATATGAAATAACACCAGTTTTTCCTTCTGATTTGTAGGCTAGATTTAAAGTGGATGATGAATGGCAAAAAACCTTCATATTTCAACAAATGGGAACCATTTGGAGAACCTCAAAAAGTAGATTGGTTCGAAAAATAATAAAAACAACGACGGAAGAGGAATGACTTGCTTTGAAACCTTAAAACATCAAAAACGTGAAGGAGTAGAGAAAGTTTGTAAAGGAGAAAACAAGTTAGGAGTTTAAGGTAAAATTTCTTGCTGATAAACATCTCTTTCTGATTAAACCAGTAGGTAAAAACAACTGATGGTTTCTTTGGTTAATGAAATGATGAATATAAGCAAGGTAATTGACATAAGATAGTGTAAGGTTAACATTTTGAGAAATAGTAATTAGTTTAGATTTAATATAATAAATAAGTATGAAACGGTAGAATGAAAACTAATATAGAACAATGAATATTGTAATGAACAGAAGAAAAAAATTTGACTGCTTAAACTATTTAGAGAACTGGACCCGCCACACAGACTGAAGTCTATGATAACTATATCGAGCAGAATAGATTGACTACTTAGTGGAAGAAAAAAAAAGACCTTGTTATAGCTCCTTCCCAATCTCCTCTGAGCCTTTGTGCTATGGTTTTCACTTTTGTGTCTATCCCTTAAGGAAAAAAAACCTGTTATACCTCCTTCCCAACTAGCATAGGGGATATAGAATGGAAAGTTCGAAATAATTTGCTGCTTCATTTATAAACTAGAAAATTTTAACTTTTCATACAGATAAGCAGTTGATTATTATGCATAGAGCAAATTTTATACATGGGTAGATGAGCTACAAACGAACCCAACAAAAAACTGGTGATGTAAATTCTTTTATTTTTGGTTTGCCTTTTATTATTTTAAATATAAAAAATAAATCAACTCTTATAATTCTTAGCTATGCTTAGGGAAATTATCATAGACAGAAATAGACTACTAGTACTAGAACAATGAGCATTAAACTGCTAGTAGAAAAACAACAAAAGGCTAATTTTGGCCAAAGCAGGAAATGAAGTATTTGATAACAAACACACTTACGCTTGTTCAAAAAATTTAAATTAGGTTGTCTCTGCTTCTTGTGGTTGGGCCATCCTGTATTGCTATATGATAGCTTAACCGAGTTGGCCAAGCATTATTAAACTTGAATGGTTTGCTATTGCTCACCACTATCATTTATGAGTTTGATAAGGATTGGTGAATGGTCATATGTGTCGAGTGATTTAAAAATGACATAGAAATTTGGCTAAATTTTTAGAAAAATTCTATATAGTGAAACTATAATTTGGTAAGGGTTGAGAATTACTAAAAATAGTATTACAAAAGAATGTTTGATTATCTGAAATGAAATGACTTGTCATTTTGAAATTATAATTAGATATTTGATTCTTGAAAATTTTAAATCCGAAAATCAATTTGGAAAAAATGAATGATGATATGCAAGGTGTTAGAGATGATACCAGAATTCGAGAAGAAGCCACTAGAGAAGCTCACGGAGGGCTGATGCCGAAACCCTAGAATCGACGAAGGTGAAGCCCTAGGCTGTGGAGTTGAAGTTGTCGAGCTCGTTCGGTGGAGGAGCAGTTTCATTTAGTGATAGGGAAATGATTTCATTCATTATTGGAGTGAGGAGAAGCTTTGGAGATAGAAGTTGGAGTGAGTTTCGTTAGGTGAAGAGGTAAAGTGTTTGGTGTGGTAATTTGGGGAAGACCGAATGAAATATTTCGTTCGGTGGTTTGAGAATGCTGGTCAAGATTGTATGCACCGAACCAAAAACATGCCGGTCCAGATTGGACTTTGCCGAACCAAACTAAGATGCCAAACCAAAAATGAATCGATGTCGGTCCAGATTTCACGTTCGAGCATTGGCTGCCGAACAAAATGCCAAGCTTTGCCGGACTAAACATGTTGGCCTGTGCCAGACCAAATCATGCCGGTTCAGATGGTTGCCGAACCATTTTTGGTGTTTGCCGAACCAAATGATATTGTGCTGTTTGTTGGACCGAGCCAAACCTCAGGGCTGCTAAATAGCAGCTACCCTCCTCATTTCTTCACTCTATAAATAGTGGAGCTTCTGGACAACAATGGCAGCCATCCTAGAGAGCTGAAACTCTGCAGAATTTTGTCTTTATTGTTAATTCTTCTTATGTATAGCCTCCAAAAGTGAATCAATCTTGTAACTCTAATCTTTCAGTGATAATAAAATCTCCTCTTCTT
Organism: Allium fistulosum; assembly: GCA_030737815.1. Classification (NCBI taxonomy): domain Eukaryota; kingdom Viridiplantae; phylum Streptophyta; class Magnoliopsida; order Asparagales; family Amaryllidaceae; genus Allium; species Allium fistulosum. Next base: position 1,130,491,231 of record CM060901.1, read on the forward strand.
AAGTGGACATACACTGCCTCACGGTAGTGGAACCACTATAAATACTGGTGTTATTTATTTTTCTATATTGCATAGATCTGTAACTGTTTGTTCTGGTGTTTATCTCTATTTGTTTCAACTCACTACAATCACGATCCTGTTGTTTTCCATTGCGTTGGGTTTTTTATTCCCTTAGACCGATCATTTGAAGGGATTTTCCCCAATAGTCTAGTATCAAAGCTGCAAGGTTGATTGAGGAGTGTTAGACGCCATGGCAGGAGATGAAGCGACTCCAGTTGTTACAAGACCCAATACTAGAGGGATGTATATCGCGTCAAGAACACAGTTGGCAATAGAGAAATGGAATGGGGATAAACACTTCGAGAAGTGGCAATGGAGGATGAAGGATGTTATAATGAGGAATGAAGTCCATCCAGTAGCGTTTTCCCTTAAGGAGTTGACGGCTGACATCTCAATTGCGGAAAGGAAGGAGATGGAGAAATTGGTGTTTACTACTTTACAACTAGTAATGGGAGAGAATGTCATCTCAGATTTTAGCAGTGAGACCACTGCTAGGGGCATTTGGACCAAGCTAGAAAATCTCTACTTGAAGAAATCTATGACTAACCGTCTGATATTGCTGAAGACATTTTTCACCATGCGGATGGGAGAGGGTACTTCAGTGAAGGAACATCTTAATTTCTTTGATGATCTCATGATGAAGATGAAGACTGTTGACTTGAATATGGATGAGGGGCAAATGACAATGATTCTTTTGTGTTCTCTTCTAGAGCGATACACAGGTTTCGCTAACAGCCTTACCTTCGCTAGAGACATATTGACAGTGGAAGATGTGAAGTCAGATCTTCCATCTGAGGGCTTGAGAGATCAGATGAAGGAGATAAGTGAAGGAAGTAGAGGTGGAAGTAGTAGTCACGGCCTGTTTGTTGAAAGAGGTAGAGAAGATAAGAAGAATTGGCACTTTAAAGGGCATTACAAGTCCATGAAGCCCGGTAATGGCAGGAGAGGAAAGCTTAAGGACGGGAAGTGCTTTATCTGCAAGAAACCTGGTCATTGGAAAAAGGATTGTCTAGATTTGAAGAAGAAGTAAGAAGACGGATCTTCATCATTTGCGGTGGAGAAGTCTGTATCTAACGATGTGTGGTCTGCAGTAGTATCAAATGTCTCAAACCATTGGGTGTTGGACTCGGGGGCATCTTTCCTTATGACGCCTAATAAGGATTACTTCAGTTCTTTCGTTGTATGAGAGGGAAGCTCTATTCTTATGGGTAATGATGCTTGCTGTAGAGCAATGAGTGAAGGTACAGTGAGGATCAGGATGTTTGACGGAGTGATACGCACTTTGAAAGGTGTCTAGTATGTTCAAGATCTTTAGAAGTCCTTAATTTATTTAGGACAATTGGCATCTTTGGGATGCAAGGTAACTATCGAGAAGGATAGTCTGAAGTTTTTGAGAGGTGCACTAGTTTTTATGAAAGGAGATGCATTTCGAAATCTGTATTTGCTGAAAGGAACCACAATTCTTGGAGAGTCGTGTGTTGGAGTAGATAGTTCTCGTGCATTGGATGCCACAAAGCTTTGGCATCTCAGGTCGGGTCATATTTCAGAGAAGGGCTTAGAGTTGCTTCGGAGACGGAAGATGATCAAAGGAGAAAGCTTCGACAAGATGGAATTTTGCCAAGAGTGTCTGTTAGACAAGCGAACTAAAGTATCTTTGGAGTTGGACTCCATAGATCGAGGCGAGTACTTGAGTACATGCATACAAATGTTTGGGGACCGGTTGCCACTCCTTCTCTTAGAGGAGCAAAGTATTTTATCTCTTTCATTGATGACTTTTCTAGGAAAGTATGGCTGTTTGTGATGAAGGACAAATTAGAGTGCTCTGAGAAGTTCGAAGACTGGAATGCACTTATTGAGAACCAATCTGGTTCTAGGTTGAAGATGTTGAGATCTGATAGTGGCAGTGAATTTGTCTCGAGGGAGTTCCTCGAATTTTGTAGATAGATGGCATACAGAGACATTTCACCACACCCGACGAATCCGCAATCCATTGGGGTTGCAGAAAGGATGAACATGACTCTACTAGAGAAGGCTCGTTGCTTGAGATTGACGGCACATATCATAAATCGAATTCCATGCTCAGCCATAGATGGGAAGATTCCGGAGGAAAAGTAGAGAGGTAAAGCAGTGTATCTTCGTTACTTCTGAATTTTTGGTTGTCCCGTGTACGTTCACCATACAGGTGATGACAAGTTGGAGGCTAGAGCATACAAGGGCATACTAATGGGATACACCGATGGTATTAAAGGGTATCGAATTTGGAACCCTGTTGATCGGATGATTGTTCATTCCAGACATGTTACTTTTGATGAGTCTGCTAAGTTCAATCTGAAGGAGAAGCTACCTATCACATCAGAAGATTATGATAGACCTAAGGAGATGGAAGAAGTTCCCATGTGCTAGCCAAATAGTAGAGTTGTTGTTGATGCTGTCGAGGAAAACACAGTTGATAAAACATCATAGGATAGTCCACAGGTACCTTCTAGTAGTGCTGGTGATGTGCATGAATCTAGAGGAAGTTCAGTTCAAGGTGGAGCTGAAAGGAGTTTAGGCGAAGCAGTACCTACCCGGGTCAGTCGTAGGACTATTAGGCCGCCCGAAAGGTATGGTGATTGGCAGTTTGCGAACCTTAGCCTTGGTGATCTGATTGACTATGCCCTACATGTGGTTCTTGAGCAGCCGCTTGACCTTGATGAAGCTTTGAAGTCATGTGACAGTTCGAAGTGGATGTGCGCTATGGAAGAGGAGTTAGAGTCGTTGAAGAAGAACAAGACTTAGGATTTGGTACCACCTCCTCAAGGAAGCTGAGCCATAGGTTGCAAATGGGTGTTCAAGGTGAAGGATGATGCGAGATACAAGGCTAGACTAGTTGCTAAAGTGTTTTCACAAAGAAAGGGATTGGAGTACGATGAGATATTCTCTGTAGTAGCGAGGCATACGTCCATCCACATTTTGCTCGCTATCGTCGCAGCTCATGACTTGGAGTTGGAGCAACTAGACGTGAAAACCGCTTTCTTGTATGAAGACTTGGATGAGACCATCTACATGAAGCAGCCAGAAGGATTTGTTGTAGATGGGAAAGAAAATTGGGTTTGCAAATTGAAGAAGTCATTGTATGGACTTAAGAAGTCGCCTAGACAATGGTACAAGAAGTTTGACTCTTTTATGCTTTCACTTGGTTTTGATCATAGCATCAAAGACGCTTGTTTGTACTTCAAACATTTAAAGAATGGTAGATGTGTGTACCTACTCTTGTACGTGGATGATATGTTGATTGCTTCCAAAGATAAGGCTGAAATCGATAGTTTAAAGCGAAACCTAAAAGCGGAATTCGAAATGAAAGACCATGGAGAAGCAAAGAAAATTTTGGGTATGGAAATCCAAAGGGATAGAAAGCTAGGGCTTTTGAGCCTCACTCAAAAGGAGTACATTCGATAGGTGCTTGCTCGGTTTAGCATGGAATGGGAAAAGGCAATCAGCACACTCAAGCCTTTGCACATACAGCTTTCTAGTAAAGGCTCTCCGATCTCGGGAAAGGACAGTTCTTATATGATGAAAGTCCCATATGCAAGTGCAGTTGGCAGCTTGATGTATGCCATGGTCTGCACTAGGCCTGACATTGCACAGACGGTTGGATTGGTGAGTAGGCTCGTCGCAAATCCAGGAAAGACGCATTGGGAAGGAGTGAAGTGTATCTTCAGATACCTTAGAGTAACTCCAAACCATAGACTTGTCTTTGGTGGCAAATGAAGAGATTTCAGCTTGGTTGGATTTTGTGATTCCGACTATGACGATGATAGAGATCAAAGGAAGTCAACCTCCGGATATGTGTTCACCATTGGTGGGACAGCGATCAGTTAGAGAGCAAGGTTGCAGAGGATTGTGGCTTTGTCCACTATAGAGGCAGAGCTCATAGCTGCGGTTGAAGCAGCTAAGGAGGCGCTTTATTTGAGGCGATTGTTGTGTGATTTGGGCTTCGTATACAATGGTGTGGATGTGTACTGTGATAGTCAAAGTGCAATTCACTTAGCTGAAAATCTGGCGTTCAGCTCGAGGACGAAGCATATTGAGGTGAGAGAGTCATTTCTTGTCTCGATGAGTGAAGAGAAGCAAGTTCGTCTTCAGAAAGTTCACACAAAATAGAATGCAGCAGACATGTTTACCAAGTCGTTGCCTGTTGCTAAGTTTGAGCATTGCTCGGACTTGATTCGCTTAATGAAGTGCTAGGTGCCACGGGGTGGCACGAGGGGAGAGTTGAGATGGTTCATGAAGACGTTTTTTTAATGGTGGAGATTGATAGATCCTATACGGACTGGGTACTTTGAACACTTTGTTGATGGGAGGTGGCCTTGCCGGAGTTCGTTGATAGAGTGTAATGAGTGGTGGCATTGCCGAAGCTCATTGGGTAAGTATCCATTGCTTGGAGCATGAAGGTGTAGATGAAGTTGGAAGGCTTGTTTGGAATTCGGTATCAAGGTGGAGATTGTTAGAGATGATACCTGAATTCGGGAAGAAGCCATTGGAGAAGCTCGCAGAGGGCTGATGCCTAAACCCAAGAATCGATGAAGGTGAAGCCCTAGGCTGTGGAGTTGAAGTTGCCGAGCTCGTTCGGTGGAGGAGCAGTTTCATTTGGTGATAGGGAAATGATTTCATTCATTACTGGAGTAAGGAGAAGCTTTGGAGAAAGAAATTGGAGTGAGTTTCATTCGGTGAAGAGGTAAAGTGTTTAGTGCGGTGATTTAGGGAAGACCGAATGAAATATTTCGTTCGGTGGTTTGAGAATGCCGGTCCAGATTGTATGCACCGAACCAAAAGCATGCCGGTCCAGATTGGACTTTGTCGAACCAAACTGAGATGCCGAACCAAAATGAATCGATGCCAGTCCATATTTCTCGTTTGAGCATTGGCTGCCGGACCAAACATGTTGGCCTATGCCAGACCAAATCATGCCGGTCCAGATGGATGCCGAACCATTTTTGGTGTTTGCCGAACCAAAAATGAATCGATGCCGGTCCAGATTTCTCGTTCGAGCATTGGCTGCCAAACCAAATTCCAAGTTTTGTCGGACCAAACATGTTGGCCTATGCCAGACCAAATCATGCCGGTCCAGATGGATGCCGAACCATTTTTGGTGTTTGCCTAACCAAATGTTGTTTGCTGGACCTGATGTGTCGAACCAAAACTCAGAGCTTCTATATAGCAGCTACCTCTCCACATTTCTTCACTCTATAAATAGTGGGGCTTATGGACAACAATGGCAGCCATGCTAGAGAGCTAAAACTTTGCAAAATTTTGTTTGTATTGTTAATTCTTCTTATGTATAACCTCCAAAAGTGAATCAATCTTGTAACTCTAATCTTTCAGTGATTAATAAAATCTCCTCTCTCCAAGTGGACGTACACCGCCTCGCGGTAGTGGAACCACTATAAATACTAGTTTTATTTATTTTTCTGCATTGCATAGATCTGTGACTGTCTGTTCTGGTGTTTATCTCTGTTTGTTTCGTCTCACTACAATCACGATCCAGTTGTTTTCCGCTGTGTTGGGTTTTTTTTATTTCCTTAGACTGATCATCTGAAGGGATTTTCCCCAACACAAGGAAATAAAAAAGAAATATATTTGGATATTATAGAGTAAGAGGCTTCAGAAAAAATCATATGAAAGTCTTTGGGTTTCCATGGTATAGTAATGGAAGAAAAAAAAATTAGGATGAATAAAAATAATAAAGTGCAGGTAGATAATAAAGTGTATATAGAATTAAAGAATGGAATAATAAAGTCAAAGAGCATGATCAAGTAATGTGATGAAGTGTTATTAAAAATGATGGTGTACTTCAAAACAAGGAAGAAATGGATTATGTAGAAATATATTTTTTTAGAAGTATTTAATGGCAACTATAACTTTTAATTTTCATACATCAAATTAGGAAATGTGTCATAAATATTGCTGGGGAACAAAATTTCATTAAAACTGTATATCCTAGTTAACTATTCAAATAGTTACAATTACAGTAATAACACAGGGTTATTGTTATAAATATAGGATTTATAATCACAGTCGTAGAAGTTGTGGTCAATTGTTTTGTAAAAACCGTAGTCACTGTAATCTCTGTGTTCAGTGGTTTCTTTTCATTTTATCAATGTTTAGACACGTTAGTATTGACTTGTATGCTAGGAAATTATTAACAGTCCATTGTCTATTCATTCGTTTGAGTACTATGCTAGTTAGGAATTTTGTATTGATGGCTAAGAAAGACATTGGTTGAAAAAAAAATACATACAAGTTGAAGTAACAAAATTTCCTTCATTTGCAACATCTAGGTCTCAATTATGCAACTAGGATTTGGAATTAAAATGAAAGAAGTGCATCTAATTTGTACTAAAAGTACCATTGAACTAGATTTGCTGTAAATTGAATATAAAGAATCATGCAGGACCCTACAACTTAAAATTTAAAATATTGTACATTAATTTATGAGTGGTTTTAGGACCATACAACATACTGTTTAAGCTATAAGTTTATCTTCATTTATTTTAGACCACTTGAGTTGATACATTCTTGAAAGTTCGTATATGTCGCTAACTGGTTTGTTTCTATTTTTCTCTCATTATTGTTCTGTGGGAATTTCTGATTGAGCTGCTATTTGCTCATTATATTTGTTAGTTACATTTGAGTCAAATTGAACTTCTGTATCATTAAGTATTTGATTGTTATAGCCCGAAATTGTTCTTAAACTATGCCGCTCTGTTCTAAATTAACCGTGAGCATGTGGACTTTATTTGTTGTATAATTAGGACTGTTAAACTCTGCATTATTTCTGTTATCATAATTAGAACTCTCAAAATTATAAGACTGTGAGCCACCTGATGTGTTGACATTACTTTTTGGGTTTACTTCCATGCACATATTTTAAATTTGTTGGTATTTGTGTTGATAACCAACACATATCATCTAAGTATGTGTAATTGTACCATGTAACAACTCTGTACATTTCTTCATCTATGGCATGCATCCTCATTACCTGAATTCAGAAATATATTTTTCATCTATGGCATCCTCTGACTTTGTTTATACCTAACCTTCTTTCAGGCACGATGTGAGAAATAGATTGCCATTAGACAAAAACAATTGCTGCACATAACTGGACGTAGAGGAATGACTAGATTGATCGACGATTTGGTTAGTTAATTAACTGTAGCATTATTTACCCAGTTATTTAAATAACTATAGATTGATTTATTCAATGTCTTTCTAAATGTAGAAAAAGCAAAGTCAAGATTCATTGTCCGTATCTAAAGTTGATATTTGGGTTAAATCTCGCACTAAAAAAATAGCGAACCAGCGAATACGGATGCTGCAAATATTCTTATAAGAATATTTGATTTTGTCAGCAACTAAACATTACGATAATTTTATCATCGTATATAGCCTATATGTATATTAATTTATGCAGGAGGATATTAAAATAATTGATAATGCAAGACAATCCAACTCGATAAATAATGTTAAAGAAGATGCATTTGTACAAGTATTGGGGCACGATAAACCAGGACGCTTAAGAGCACTAGAAAGGGGCTACACCTTAACCAAGCTAACTTTGTTACAATGTAGAGATAAATTAACAAGCTGGAAAATCTATCTCAAAAGGTTCACTTATTGCATCGTTGATTTTTCATGAATTTCTTTAAATTTCAAAATTTAAACCTTTAACTATTAGTGATGTTATTTTTTGCTTTGACAGGGTAAAGAATGTTCGAAAGAAGAGAGCACACCTAAAATGGTAGAAATCACTTCTATTACTGATATAACATCATTTTCAGTTTAGTTTTAATCCAATATTCAATATAATTTTTATTTAGAATTTCAGAATTAAACCTTTAACCATTGTTGTTGCTATTTTCGCTTTAACAAGGTAAAGAAATTCCAAAAAAAGGGAGCACAATTGAAATGGTAAAAATCACTTATATTACTGATATAACATCATATGTAATTTAGTTTCAAACTAATAATTAATATAATTTTTGGTTGAATAATTATAGGGCAATGACAGTATAAGTGAGTTATTGAATTGGGATGGAACCGACAAAATTGTTGCCGAAGGGAGAGTAGTATCCGCTAATCCTAATAAGGTTGTCAATGACATTCGTATTGGACCAAATGCTATGAAAGTTGTTATAGATTGTCTAAAGAAAGCAGATGTTTATTTATGGAGGCCCACACCATGTTTGTCACTATTAGGAGAAGCCAAGAATAAGTCAGTAGCATGGCCTGCTAATTGTGTTGTTGCACTACAAGGATACTTAGAGGAAGACATTTTGGTAAATTTTTTAATTTACGGTAACTATTTGCAATTGTCTACATACCTTTTCCAATTAAATTTATTGTTCTTTTTAGAGTAAAACTAGTAGCAAAAATAAAAAATGCAAGCTTTATGATTGGAATGATGGTGAAGTGTTAGTAGCCGAAGGAAGACTCTGCTTCAGTGATTCAAAAATGATTGTAAATGGTATTCCGCTTGGTCCGTTAGCCATTGTGGTTTGGGTAGACTATGCCAACAAAGGAGATGCTTTCTTGTGGCGACCCACAACTGATATGTCATGCATTAAAGAGGTCGTTGGTAGGAAAATAGCATGGCCGAAATCAAAAGTTGTAGTTGAAAAAGCAAGTGTTGTGACTACTTCTTGCAAGGCTAGAGCAAGCATTGTGACTTCTCCTTGTAAGGCCACAACAACTCCTCAGGTAACTTTGTTATCCCTTGTAGTGTTTCTAGATTCCTAATATAACATAATAACCCAAAAATACGATAATTCAAGTATTTTTGCTTACCCAATAGTGTGCAAATCTGGTAGCACGTAATAAATGCAAGTTGATTGATGTGGGTGAAACGGGACGAGTAGTGGCTGAAGGAACTATCATTTCAACTGATCCAACAATGATGGTTCACTTTGTTCCATTGGGAAAAGATGCGATAAAGGTTTAGGTAAAGTTTGTGAAAGTCAATAACGCATTGCTATGGAGACCTACATCAGAGTGTACGTACATGGAAGATGCATTTGGTACTATCGTAGCTTGGCCGGCCACATATGTCATTGGGGATCAAGTTCTAGTAAGTATTAGTTAGTACTTGTATGCGTCTCTTATATATATAAATATATATATATATACACACACACACTCATACACAAATTCTAGGTTCGTGTTGTGTAAATTACTCTGATATTATTTTCTTGAAAGTAGTAACTGACCTTTTCGGGGCTAAATGAGACTCATACCCACTACTGCTTGAGGTAACATTAGTTATAGAAACAAAATAACAGTATGTTATGTTTCATGGACCTGTACCATTTAGTTCATAAAATCGCTATATTTTTATTAATGCTAAGTGAAATTTGTTTGCGCCAAAATTGGTCACAAACACCCAATTGCTGACGAAAGCACCCGTTCACAATCACAGATCACAGATAGCAAGTATGTAGAGAATATAAATGTGAAGAACACTCAAAATTTAAAAGGAAAGCAGTAGAAACACACGATTTATAGTGGTTCGGCGTTGTAGCCTACATCCACTTTGAAGGGTTGTTGTTTTATTAATTACAAGAGTATAGATGATAATAATCGAGTTACAATGGAGTTCTGTAGAGTAACGTCGTAGAAGAACCAAAGATCCCATTTCTGAAGCTCTTGGACTGCTATTTATAGGTGTAGGCTGCAAATATCTCACCCAGATCTCGGAAGACTCCTTCTCTCATATGGGTGGGCTCACGTGATCGATCCCCTGACATTTCGACTCGATCCATGATCGATACGAACCAAATTCGTATCGATCCAAAACTGCTCCTTTTGGGTTGGGATTGATCATGGACATTCTTGAGGTTGCATGCAAGCTCCTGTAAAAATTTGGTAGCATTTGGACTTGTAGATATCGAGTTATGATCGATCCAAGTAGTAGTTTGCATGAAGGCTGAATCGTTCGCATCAATCTGCTCGCCTCAATCCACTTCGTATCGATTCTACCCCCATATCCATAGCTGTAGCCTTCGCATCGATCCAAACTTCACGCGCTCTGATCCATATCCTTTGCTCCACCTCGACCACTTCCTTAGTATCCATCAATACAAAGGACAGAGCCTTCGTATCCATCAATGCTTCGTATTCATCGACATGTGCTTTTCTTATCCATCGACCAACCTTCCTTCGTATCCATGTTGTTCATATCGATCCAAGCTTTGTTACGGATCGATACGAACAAGACCGACACAAACTGTGTCTTCGTATCCATCCCCTATGCATGTCCTTCCTATCGATCCATGTCTACTACCTTCTTCGTATCGATCAATAGGTGATCGATATGAAACGTCCATCCGAGTGATTGAAACCGCTGCCCTACTCTTCGTATCGATCCGAGCCTTGATCGATACGAAGCATGCTGCCTTCTTTTTGCCGTACCCAACCAAATCGATGCACATTGCATCGATACGAAAACCATCGATTCCACGTGCCCATCTGCTCCTCATATTGATCCGAGTTCCATTTCCTCATATCGATCTCTACGGATACGAACGTCTTCCATCTTGATCGATACGAAGGGACCGATGCGAATTGGTTTTCCATGAACTTTGATCCATCCGTAACTTGAGCATACAAACTCCGTTTGACTTGAGATTTGAAACGTAGCCTTTCCTAGCCTTGTTCATCATTCCTAATCAATTCCACCTTGATCGGAGCTCGGTCAAATTTTGACGGTATCGATTATAGCCATGTTTCCAATTGATCTCCAATCCTGATATCCACCCTTTCCAGCCAATTTGTTGATATCCTAGCCTTGACCAAAAGGTGGGGTAACATTTGCCCCCCAAAACATCCTAGTGGTAAGAAGGCGTGTTTTGAATAGCTTCGAATCTGACATCCGAAATCCATATTCCATCCATAGCCATTCCATCTGATCCATAATCCAATCCATCACCAAGCCATCCTATCAAGTGTCATAGTCGTATCCTTATTCGAATCCGCTACCACTCCGAGCCGATATCCGATTTTGAATCCAGTAGCCAAGTCCTTAGCCAATTTCATATTCATCTGAACCCGACAACCGAGTTCTAATCCATCCATATCCAATAACCAATAATCGAATCCGGGACCTCTCTGGGTCGATATCCAAATCTGGGACCACTCCGGGTCCATAGGCAAGTCCTTAGCTGTTCATAGCCAATATTCGATTCTGTAACCTCTCCGGGTTCTTGTCAAGCACAACCCGCACTCGATGACTTGTGTTAAGTAATGCCTTAGTGTTCCTGGTTCAGTGTCCCTGAATGTTGAGTAATGTCGTGGCTTAAGTCCTAAGCCGAATCCTGGTCGCTCTAGACCCTTGCCGAGCATAGTCCATACTCGACGACCTAAAATAGCAACTGATAGATAATATGGATAATATGGGGCCTAAATCCTAGGCCGAATCCTGGTCTCTCTAGACCCTTGTCGAGCATAGTTTATACTCGACGACCTGAATAAGCCGATTCGCCATGTTCGAACGAAGCGACTTACCCCTTGCCAGGTATAATCCATACCCGACGACCATTTACCAAAAACCAGATAAAAATCCAATCAAAATCCAATCTGAAATCCAGATTAAATCAGAAAACCAAAAATCCATACCAGAAATCCAAATCAATATCCAAACCAGAAAACAAGCATCCAAAAAAAGTCCAAACCATAAAACAAACAAAACCAGGAGTTCAAACCAAACTCCGAAACCAAACTGGAAAAAAGCAAGTGTCCAAACAAGAAAAGAAAAAGAAAATTTCACAAACTAGAGCGTTGCGGTTTATCATCATCTCAGAGCATCCCTAGGGGCTATCTCCGTCCCCGTACATGAGTAAGTGACTTAGCCGTTTGCCCATAGTTTGCTACTTATTCCATATCATCCCTGTCAGTCGATAACCAATCGACCATCATTCCTAGGCCTCATGCCATCGTCGTTTGAGGTAGATGGTGGCTGCTCCTGTTCCATCACCGCATTCCGAGTTCCGATATATTGCCGCAACTGACCACTCCTTACATGCTCCTCGATTATATCATTTAGATGCTTGCAGCTGTTGGTATCATGCCCGTCCAGATCATGAAAGAGACAGTGCCTTCCTGATGTTCTCTCAAGTTCCGTGGGTTCTCTCCTTGCCGGCCTTCGACAGGGAAGGCGATCCCGGGTTTCCATGTATATCCGCTCCAATGTTTCGTTCAATCCTGTGTAAGTGGAGAATTTTGGCTCTCCCCAATGTTTCCTTGCCCTGCCAAAGTTGTCATCCAACTTCCTCTTTCCTTTGTCCTTATCCTTACCCGAGCTTTCGCCGGATGGTTCTCCTTCCTTGATCGTGTTTGATTCCTTTATCTTCATATCCGAACACGCATCTTCCTGTCGAAGAAATCTTTCGGCCTCATGAAAGAACTCCCCGAGATCCATTGGTGGATCTCGTATCAATAATATCTTGAAATCCGAGTTATCCTTGATTCCCGACACCGCCGCCATCAGAACCATTGACGGATCCGGCCAATCCGGCCAATCCACCAAAGCAACTGCTGCATTGAACCGAGTTAAGAAAGCCCTGAGCGACTCTCATGTCCTTTGCTTTACCGACGTTAGTGTCATTACATTTTTCGGCTTCTTGATATGAAACCGAAACTACTTCAAAAACCTGTCCTCCAATTCTATCCATGTCTTGATAGATCCATCTTCCAACTGTCGGAACCACATAGCAGTTATATCTGTCAAGTACAGAGGGAAACACCGGGCCGCAACTTCCTCGATGCCACCCAGCACTTCCATATGTCTCGTGTATCTCATCAAGTGATTGGTAGGATCAGCCCTACCATTGTACACCTCCAGAGTAGGTAGCTTGAACTCTGGTGGATTCCGAGCCATTCTGATGTCACGGGTAAACGGACTCCTGTTTACTCCTTCCAGATCTCTGTTTGCTAAACCTTCGCGCATAGTTCGCCTGATAATCTCAGCTAATCCAATGTTGTCCACCAAGGGTTGCCCCCAAAGTCCTCGTGGGAATTCTGGTACGTACTCTTGCATTCCTATCAGCTCCATATTGTGCAGTGTCACCTGGAATCCCTCCATGAATTGGTTTATCGTTGCATGGTGGTGTGCCCCCGAGTCTAGATCCATCCAAATTGGTAATTGTGTGCTGGTTGGGGGCTGCACCCTGTTGAGCTGCTCCATCCGATTGCCTGTTGGGTCCTTCTTCTCCTGCTCCATGGATCTGAACTCCTAAAGCTCCAGCTGTGTCTACCTGTCCATACTGTCTGAGAAGGTTCTGCATCATTTCCTCCTGCCTTTTCAACAATTCTTCCTGCATAGCTCCCATCATAATCTCCATCTCATCTCTAGTGATGAAAACTGAGGCCTGATTTGCTCCTGAGGAAGCCTCTTGACTCCCCTCTTGATGGCTCCTTTCTGGTAATATATTTATAGCTGATTGCCTAACCATGGTTTCTTTTAGATCTGATCCTTTAGCTTTCCAAATCTGAACTCCAAATCTGATGTAGCGGGCGCTAGTCATTCTCAGTGAAAGCACCAAAGTGTTTGCACCAAAATTGGTCATAAACACCCAATTGCCGACAAAAGCACCTGTTCACAATCACAGATCACAGATAGCAAGTATGTAGAGAATATAAATGTGAAGAACACTCAAAATTTAAAAGGAAAGCAGTAGAAACACACGATTTATAGTGGTTCGGGGTTGTAGCCTACATCCAGTTTGAAGAGTTGGTGTTTTATTGATTATCACTCACTAGTTACAAGAGTATAGATGATAATAATCGAGTTACAATGGAGTTCTGTAGAGTAACGGCTTAGAAAAACCAAAGATCCCTTTTCTGAAGCTCTTGAATTGCTATTTATAGGTGTAGGCTACAAATATCTTGCCTAGATCTCGGAAGACTCCTTCTCTCACGTGGGTGGGCCCACGTGATCGATCCCCTAACATTTCGACTGAATCCATGATCGATATGAACCAAATTCGTATCGATCCAAAACTGCTCCTTTTGGGTTGGGATCGATCATGGACATTCTTGAGGTTGCACGCAGGCTCCTGTGAAAATTTGGTAGCATTTGGACTCGTAGATCTCGAGTTATGATCGATCCAAGTTGTAGTTTGCATGAAAGCTGAATCGTTCGCATCGATCTGCTCGCCTTAATCCACTTCGTATCGATTCTACCCCCATATCCATAGCCATAGCCTTTACATCGATCCAAACTTCAGGCGCTCTGATCCATATCCTGCGCTCCACCTCGACCGCTTCCTTAGTATCCATCGATAAGAAGGACAGAGCCTTCGTATCCATCAATGCTTTGTATCCATCGGCATGTGCTGTTCGTATCCATCGACCAACCCTCTTTCGTATCCATGTTGTTCATATCGATCCAAGCTTTGTTACGGATCAATACGAACAAGACCGACATGAACTGTGTCTTCGTATCCATCCCCCAAGCATGTCCTTCGTATCGATCCATGTCTACTACCTTCTTCATATCGATCAATAGGTGATAGAAACGAAATGTCCATCCGAGTGATTGAAACCGCTGCCCCACTCTTTGTATCGATCCCAGCCTTGATCGATACGAAGCATGCTGCCTTCTTTTTGCCGTACCGAACCAAATCGATGCATATTGCATCGATACGAAAGCCATCGATTCCACGCGCCCATCTGCTCCTCGTATTGATCCGAGTTCCATTTCCTCGTATCAATCTCTACGGATACGTACGTCTTCCATCTTGGTCGATACGAAGGGAATGATGCGAACCAGTTTTCCATGAACTTTGATCCATCCGTAACTTGAGCATACAAACTCCGTTTGACTTGAGATTTGAAACATAGCCTTTCCTAGCCTTATTCATCATTCTCAATCGATTCCACCTTGATCGGATCTCAGTCAAATTTTGATAGTATCGATTATAGCCATGTTTCCAATTGATCTCCAATCCTGATATCCAACCTTTCCAGCCAATTTGTTGATATCCCAGCCTTGACAAAAAGGTGGGGTAACAAAATTTACTCTGATATTATTTACATAAGTGATATAGGTCCATACATCATATGTTTTGTTTAGTTAACTACTTTACCTGCCCATTCAAAGATTTTCAAAAGGAGATGCAAGCTGGTAGATGTTGAGTAGCTGTACTCTAGAAAACGTAGTTGGTTGCATATTGGTTATTAAAAAAATGCCTGCTTAAATATCGGTTAACCAATCCTTAAAGTTTGTTATTATTGTTCTACCCTGAAGGGTATGCGAAAGCAAACATATCTGTATGGCCGCACTTTAGACATCAATGTCATTTTATACATATCAATGTCCTTTATATATATTCTATATAGTTAAATAACAGTGAGGTCTTAACGATTTGATGAAAAATGAAGCAAACCTTTTGTCAAAGTTCCTCCAAATATACATGCTTTAGTGCTTAGACCAATAAAAATTATACTCAATATTATTTGCTTCATTACTCCTTTTAACTTTACCAACTGAGACAGAAGTTTATGTAGTTCACAATATTAACAAAAACAAACAACGAGTCCCTTGATAAGACGAAATCCAAATATTATCCAAAATAACAAATATGATTTTATTTTTTCTTTGACTTTAACAAATATAGCAAAAAAGAGAAATTTATTGGATAAAACAAGGAAAAAAAGAGTTAATACTTGACCATTGGATAAAATCTACATGTATGCATACCATTCATAGTCTTCTTGTGCTTAGAAAAAAACAAAATATTTTGATTTGGTTACATTTTTTGACATATTTGTCAAGTATTAGTTGGTACTTGTATGCATCTCTTATATATATATACTCCTACACAAATTCTAGGTCCGTGTTGTGTAAATTACTCTGATATTATTTTCTTGAAAGTAGCAACTGACCTTTTCCGAGCTAACTAAGACTCATACCCACTACTACTTGGGGTAACATTAGTTATATAAATAAAAACCAGTAACAGTATGTTATGTTTCATGGACCTGTACCCTTTAGTTCATAAAACAACTATATTTTTATTAATTCTGAGTGAAATTTACTCTGATATTATTTACATCAGTGATATAGGTCCATACATCATATGTTCTGTTTTCTGGTTAACTACTTTACCTGCCCATTCAAAGATTTTCGAAAGGATATGCAAGCAGGTTGATGTTGAGTACTTGTACTCTACAAAATGTAGTTCGTTGCATATTCGTTATAAAAAAATGCCTGCTTAAATATCAGTTAACCAATCCTTAAAGTTTGCTGTTATAGTTCTACCCTGAATGGTATGCGAAAGCAAACATATGTGTATGGTTGCACTTTAGACATCAATGTCCTTTTATACATGTCAATGTCCTTTATATATAATCTATATAGTTAAATAACAGTGAGGTCTCAACGATTCGATGAAAAATGAAGCAAGCCTTTCGTCAAAGTTCCTCCAAATATACGTGCTTTAGTGCTTAGACCAATAAAAATTATACTCAATATTATTTGCTTCATTACTCTTTTTAACTTTACCAACTGAAATAGAAGTTTATGTAGTTCACAATATTAACAAAAACTTACAACAAGTCCTTTGACAAGACGAAATCCCAATATTATCCAAAATAACAAATATGATTTTATTTTTTCTTTGACTTTAACAAATATAGCAAAAAAGAGAAATTTATTGGACAAAACAAGGAAAAAGAGAGTTAATACTTAAACAATGGATAAAATCTACATGTATGCATGTAATAATACTCTGACTAAACACCTGGACGAAAATTTTCATGACCTGAATAATTTGGTGGTTCGGAGGCAAAACTGTTTTTCAATTATTCATATAATTAAAAAACAAACTCATAAAAAATCATTATATAGCCACAATTAAATAGTTCATTTAACAATAATTCATTGCAAAAACGATAATTTATTGACTTTTTCAAGCAATTAGTTGACGTGCAAGATGTTTCTGTAGTAATGTCTATCATGGTCAACCCTTCCTGATTGTAAGGTTATAATAATGTATATCATACTATCAGTTTTCAATGCAGCAAGTTCACTCTTTGTGTTTTGCAACACTATTCGAATCAGTAAATCATTTTTGGGATATTGGTATTGTTAAGGAACCATTAAACTTTTCCATTTCTAAATGTTGTCTAAATTACACTATACTGTCAACACATACTGTCAGTAAATCTCCATGTCGTCTAAATTTATTACTGTCAGTATTCAGGATATTAGGATATTGTTATTGTTGAGGTTATAATAATTAATACCATATTGTCAGTAAATCTCCATGTTGTCTAAATTTATTACTGTCAGTATTCTCTTCTTTGCACAAATCGACCATGACTTGTTACTGTCTTGGTTTTGCTTCATTCTTGAATACTGAATGACCTGTTATTGTCTATTGGTACTGGTATATATAGTAAAGAAAAACATTTGGGCATTTAGACATGATCAAGTAGCAAGAAGAGTTTTACAGACATTCTGAATGTAATCAAGTATCAGAATGCTAACAGTAATAAATTACAAACATGATCAAGCAACTGTGAGGAATGCGGAATATGGATCTTAAGGCTAGTAATAACACTAGAGGGGGGGTGAATAGTGTTTTTAAGAAATTACTAAATCTTTTTGAGTTTATGTTAATTTGAACACAAATGTATGTAATATTCAGACACGGATATAATCACAGAAACAAACACAGATGCAGAAATAAAGTAAATGCAGTAAAGGAAAGAACACACCGGATTTTATACTGGTTCGGGGTTACCCTACATCCAGTCCCGCACAACTAAGTACGGATTTCCTTTCAAAAGCAATTCAACAATTACAACCCTTGGTTTCAAGGCTACGAGGTACACCCTCCAGAATCATAATCCTCTGGGTAGAGATACTTGATTTCCGGGGCAACAAGTTCACCCAATTGATTTCCAAGGCTACAATCACACCTTTTCTCGCTTAATTGATTTCCAAGGCTACAATCACACCTTTTCTCGCTAGATAGATTACAAAGAAGCCTATAACTCTGAATAGCACTTGGATCTTGTTGAGATAGTGATAGAGAATCAAACCAAAGATAATCTAGTTAGATTCAATGTTGATTTCGGCAGAGTAATGATAGGATTTTGAATAAGAAAATGTGGAAGAAAAAGAGAAGTGAAAAACCAGAAAATATGATATAAAATTCGTTGAAACTAACCCCTATCTATAGAAGAACAACAGTCATGTCCATTCGTGAAAGGTTATGGCGAATAGACACTTCTTTTGAAATTCAAATTTTGAAACTAACTGACACTATGTCGACATGGGGTACTAAAGCATGTCGACATCCCAAAGGAAAATTTTATGTTTTGATTTTCTTTGAAAATAACCTTTATCTTATATTAAAACTATTTTAAACTTTATAAATATACTTGACTATTGATAAAATACATAGATAAGTATAGAGAACAATATATATATATATATATATATATAATTTTAGTATAATTTTATATTTAAATCTAAGTATAAATATATTATAATTAAAAGATAGTTTAAAAAAACGAAGTTTAAAAACAAGAATATTTAGGCTAAAACATCTTTTTGAAAATCATTTGAAAAGATAATTTTTAAGGCTAAAACATTTTGAAAAGCAATTTTGAAAATCATTCCGAAGTTGTTTTGAAAATCATTTTGAAGTAGTTTTGCAAGCTTCTTCCTACAGAATATCTCATCATGTCAGGACTCGAGAACTTGTACAAAACCAGGATGCTCATGGGTTTGTAAGCCACTTGTCGTAGGTTTGTAAGCTACTTGTCGTGGGTTTGTAAGCCACTAAAAAGGTAGAAATGGGTTCCATCCAAAAAGAAAAATGGAGTGAAGATTTCAGTGCTATTATGAAGTTTTAACATAATTCTAGACTCAATACTTACCTTGAAATCTTGAACTCTTGATAATCTTGATACTCATGAGTCTTCAATCTTGATATCTTGAATCTCTATACTGTACAGTCTTCATTCTTGGTACCTGCATGGTTAAATCCTGCACATACATATATATCTAAACTATAATGTTAGTATTTATATTTTATAATCTTATTCTAAGGTTGTTGTCATCAAAACCATCAACTCATGGACTAACAATCTCCCCCTTTTTGATGATGACAACCTTTGTTTATAAAATATTACTTCTATCCTATTGACTCCCCCTAAATCTAATAACTCCCCCTTAATCTATGCCTAACTCTCCTATTTTATATTTCCCCCCCTTTGTCATCAACAAAAACAAACTAACTCCAAACTATAAAACTCCCCCTCATTCTTGTACTTAAGTACCTGCATTAATAAACTATATAATAGAGTATACTAAGAAATAACTATACAAATAGACATGATATTCAATCAACGATTATAAATATAGCAATGTATATTTATACAATCATCAAACCACACCAAGTATTAATCAAATCAATCAAAACAACCAATTTCAATCAAAGTAATCAATTCAAACAAAGTAATTAAATAAGGCAATCAAATTAAACGTTCCGGGGAACTTCCACCCATCCTTCTTCTCCGAAAATAGGGTCTGCTTTGATGGCATCCCAATTTTCATTGTCATTTGTGAGAGAGACACGAGGATGTGCTTCATTATCATCCTTGTGCAGGGAAGAAATCATCCATAGAATTGCCTCGAAATGCCTTTCTTGCTCCTTGATCATCTGCATTTGACTCAACTCTAAGTGTCACTGGTTACGAAGAATGAACGAGAGAATATTCTTGAATGAATTAAGAGTTTCTTCAAGATTATCGGATAAGTTATGAATTGGATTAGCCATTTTTGAAATTGTGAGAAGAATGAGAGATCGAATAGATAAGAAATAATATTCAGTAATGAATTCTGGAAGAAATGGGTGTATATAGGTGTAGAAATTCGTTGGAAATGAATAGACACAAGGTAGTTATTCAAATTTCAAATTCAAAATGAAGTGTCATTTCTGACCAGTATATGTCGACATGATCAAGGGGGGTATGTCGACATACGGTAGTGAAATTTGATGACCTTATTGATTTTGTGAATAATTGTGTATATATATATTTCTATAATATACTAACATTTATTCAAGAGATAAGATAAGCTAGATAACAGAAAGGAAATTCAATTTCATTGCATAGAAGAGTGATACAATGATTAATCATAAAGAACTACAAAAACACTCAAATTAAAACAAACTTAAACTAATTCGACATGATATGAAAATATAGAACTAGTTAGAGGATGATGAAGATGAAGATAATCCAAGTTTTTTGCTGACTTTGGAGAAAAACTTGTTCATCTTGGATGATATTTTGTCCAACTTTTTACTAACGGATCTTTTAAGAACCCGTTGATTCTCAACAATAATCTTTTGGTTTTTGAGAAGGGTTTTGTTGGTAGGATTGGAGGGATATTCAATACTTTCTAGGGATGTTTCACCTTCTTCTTCTTCTTCTTCTTCTATTTCCATTTCATCCCTTTCTTCTTCTTCTTCCTCTTCCATTTCTTCATTAGCCAAACGCTCTTCCTTTTCGGCAAGAGTCTCATAAGGTTGAAAAACATATGGGATTTTCATGAGAGAAATGTTTGAGATATTAAAAACTTTTTTTGAAATAAATTCTTCTCCTTTGAAATATACTCCAAAATAGTTGAAAATCCGAGTAAGGTAAATTCCATGGTATAAAGTGATTTCAAAATTTTTAGGACAAAGTTCATCCAAAATAACTTGCGCCCAATTGATATCATAATTTCCGAAAATAGCAAAAAGTGCTTTGCACACTTTTGAAGTAGGATTGTTAAAATTTCCCGATCTTGGGGTCAAAGTATGTTGTAAAAGAAGATTGACAATTCTTGCTTTAGGACGAAAGTTTCGGTTTTTAAATTCAAAGTTTTCATCTCCTTCAAAAATATGATGAAATGTCTCACGATCATGTTCATCGATTTGAAAACTAGAAAGATCCATTCCCGTGTTTTTGCAATTGAGAATGGTACCCAAAAGATCACAATTCAAAACAATTTTAGTGTCTTTTACACTACTCCAAATTTCATTATCATTTCCTTCATAAAATTCTCGATTGAGATTTGCATAGAAAATTTTAACAAGATTTGGGTAACAAACAAAATCATTTTGAGAAGAATCAACAAGACTAAGAATTTGATTGTTTCCGAAAAGAGTATCAATTTCATAAGAAGCAAAATCTTGAAAAATAGCACACTTTCCGGGATGGACTTTTCCATAGTTAGCATAATTGATGTATGCTTTATTGCCTCCGGATTATTGAGGAGTTGCTCTTTCAAGTTTCTGGAAAGTCTCATGGTGGAGGGATTGCTAGAAGAAGCCATTAAAGTAGAGAGTAGAGAGCTTGAAGTTTTGAAGAGAGAGTTTGAATTTGAAAATGAAAGTGAAAAGTTGTGATAAAAGATAGTGAATAAATAGATTTTTGCAAGACATGTCCTCTGGTCAAAAGATGCCTTTTCAGAGTATTGAATGAAGTGAAAAGGTGGAGGGAAATTCTACAATTTGAATTCAAGTTTTGAATTTCAAATTCTGGTACCTATGTCGACATCAGGGTAGGGACCATGTCGACATGTGCCTGTGAATTTCTATGATTTATTTTTCTTAAGAATTCTAATATATATACTTATTATTTTAATGTCTATATATATATATCTGGAATATTATAGTATATCCCAAAAAAATATTATTATATTATTAAAAAATAATACAAGTAAAATAATAATAAAATTATAAAAAATAAATTTTAAAATTCAATCAACACACCAATTCAAAATCAATCAATCAAGCAATTAATCATCTAATTCTAAGTATGCAATTTCAATCAATTGTATTGTAAATGTGTACCTTTTTCTGAGTCCGTTTCCTTGAATTTGTTGAAGTCGTAAACTGTCGTGAAACACAAATTTGAGTTATCTATCTTCTGATCATCATCACTTGATGACGAGTCTGAGTCATCTAGAGTAGCAGTAAATGCACGCTTCCGTTTCTTTACTGAATCATTGTTTATAGGAGGATTCTGCCTTTCTGGATACGGACAGTCTCTTTTGATATGGCCTGGTTCATCACAGTTGAAACATTTGACATTGTTTGGCACTGCATTCTAATTTCCAAAATTCTTATAGTTGTTTCTCTTGAGATTATTCATCTTTCTATAGTTTAGGAATTTCCGAAAATTCCTGGTCATAAATGCTATCTCTTCATCATTAACACTGTTTGAGTCTGATCCGTCGGTTAATACATTGAATGCCATTGATTTCTTTTCAGATGCTTTGCTTTCTCTTCTCCCGATCATTTGAACTTCAAACGACATTAGATTTCCAATCAATTCTTCTATCTTTAAAGTACTGATGTCATTTGCCTCTTCAATTGCAAGTGTCTTTTGATCCCATTCTGGAGTGAGAGAATTCAAAAAATTTCTGACTTGATCTTCTTCCGAAAATTCCTTTCCCAAGGATATTAAAGAATGCACAATATCTTGAAATCGACTATACATATCTGAAATAGACTCATTAGTATTCATTTTAAATAACTGAAACTGATTTGTGAGCATGGAAATTTTGGTCTGTTTAACTTTGCTTGTTCCTTCGTGAGTCACTTGCAAAGTTTTCCAGATTTCATATGCAGACTTACAAACTGACACTCTATTAAATTCATTCTTATTAAGTGAACAAAACAGAATATTCATTGCTTTAGAATTATTTTGTGCAACAGTCTTTTGCTTAGTGGTCCACTGTGCAAAATTAGTTGTGGGTTCAGAATATTCAGTTTGTGTGATATTCCAAGTATCTAATCCTATAGATTGTAAATATATTTTCATCCTACATGCCCAATATTTATAGTTACTGCCATTAAAAAGTGGTGGTTTGGCAGTAGACTGACCTTCTACAAATGAACTAGTGACAGGAATACTAGTGTTAATAACAGTACCAGTGTTGGTAGCCATTTTGAAAACTTTTCAAAAATCAGATTATGAAACTTTTGAAAACCTTGCTCTGATACCAAATGTGAGGAATTCGGAATATGGATCTTAAGGCTAGGAATAACACTAAAAGGGGTGGTGAATAGTGTTTTTAAGAAATTACTAAACCTTTTTGAGTTTATGTTAATTTGAACACAAATGTATGTAATATTCAAACACAGATATAATCACAGAAACAAACACAGATGCAGAAATAAAGTAAATGCAGTAAAGGAAAGAACACACCGGATTTTATACTGGTTCGGGGTTACCCTACATCCAGTCCCACACAACTAAGTACGGATTTCCTTTCAAAAGCAATTCAACAATTACAACCCTCGGTTTCAAGGCTACGAGGTACACCCTCCAGAATCACAATCCTCTGGGTAGAGATACTTGATTTACGAGGCAACAAGTTCACCCAATTGATTTCCAAGGCTACAATCACACCTTTTCTCGCTTGATTGATTTCCAAGGCTACAATCGCACCTTTTCTCGCTAGATAGATTACAAAGAAGCCTATAACTCTGAATAGCACTTGGATCTTGTTGAGATAGTGATAGAGAATCAAACCAAAGATAATCTAGTTAGATTCAATGTTGATTTCGGCAGAGTAATGATAGAATTTTGAATAAGAAAATGTGGAAGAAAAAGAGAAGTGAAAAACCAGAAAATATGATATAAAATTCGTTGAAACTAACCCCTATTTATAGAAGAACAACAGTCATGTCCATTCGTGAAAGGTTATGGCGAATAGACACTTCTTTTGAAATTCAAATTTTGAAACTAACTGACACTATGTCGACATGGGGTACTAGGGCATGTCGACATCCCAAAGGAAAATTTGATGTTTTGATTTTCTTTGAAAATAACCTTTATCTTATATTAAAACTATTTTAAACTTTATAAATATACTTGACTATTGATAAAATACATAGATAAATATAGAGAACAATATATATATATAATTTTACTATAATTTTATATTTAAATCTAAGTATAAATATATTATAATTAAAAGATAGTTTAAAACAAACGAAGTTTAAAAACAAGAATATTTAAGGCTAAAACATCTTTTTGAAAATCATTTGAAAAGATAATTTTTAAGGCTAATACATTTTGAAAAGCAATTTTGAAAATCATTCCGAAGTTGTTTTGAAAATCATTTTGAAGTAGTTTTGCAAGCTTCTTCCTTCAGAATATCTCATCATGTCAGGACTCGAGAACTTGTACAAAACCAGGATGTTTGTGGGTTTGTAAGCCACTTATCGTAGGTTTGTAAGCTACTTGTCGTGGGTTTGTAAGCCACTAAAAAGGTAGAAATGGGTTCCATCCCAAAAGAATAATGGAGTGAAGATTCGGTGCTATTATGAAGTTTTAAGATAATTCTAGACTCAATACTTATCTTGAAATCTTGAACTCTTAATAATCTTGATACTCATGAGTCTTCAATCTTGATATCTTGAATCTCTATACTGTATAGTCTTCATTCTTGGTACCTGCATGGTTAAATCCTGCATATACATATACATATATCTAAACTATAATGTTAGTATTTATATTTTATAATCTTATTATAAGGTTGTTGTCATCAAAACCATCAACTCATGGACTAACAGCAACAGTTCTATTGTTACTGTCTGTTGGTATAGTAACAGGTTGGAAAAAATCAAGTATTCTGAATGCTTCATTTTTTTCCACACAGTTAGACATGAACTTACATCTATTGGTACTGGTATATAGTAAATTATCAGGATTTGTATGTAATTCTAACTATTGACCGTTATACTTATGTACAGGTAATTAGCATTTCCGAAGTGAAGAACAGCCGCATCAAAGAATTGTTGGTAATTAAGCCATGAACAAGACTTTAAGTGTTATATATTATAATATTTTGTTCGTACTAGTTGTGTGGACTTGTTTGTAAACAGTTGTGGTATGTGGATTCACTTATTTTATCGAAATACTATTTTTTAAATTATTATGGATATTATATTTGATTATGCGATTAACGTGTTTTTTCAATTATTTTAATATGATGATTATCGATGTTGGTTTGAAAATGATAATTATGTGATTGATTGATGGTTTTAATATGGATATTATATATAAGTGATTGTCGGAAATGATACAAGCCATTAACAGTATTGAATGCTAGTGACGAATGCTAGTTTAACATTAGGTAATAAGCACAACACGTTTTATATTAATTTGGGAAGTAGTCATCGTATCATCCCTTGCCCGCTTCCAGTTGTGATTTAGTATGCATGCATCAAACCACAAGGAGAATGTTTCATTACATAACAGTAAACAATTAACTAGTAGAAAATCTAAACAAGACTGCATCAAACTGCAGTGCTCAAAGTCACAAAGACAGCTGCAATAATTAAAAAATTGATCAGACCAATTCCAAAATAAGTTTCATTCAACTTAAAATGAAGTTTCCTACCTATTAATCACCACTATATATATAGTTCATAAGTTTCATGTATAACTCACAAACAGAAGATCAACTTGAAAATATTTACTCATCTTAAATTAAGTTTGAAAAAAAATGGCTACTAAAATGTTCGTCTGTCTGGTTCTAACTGCCTTCATTGCTTCATCACTTGTGCTTGCTTCTGATCCAAGCCCTCTTCAAGACTTCTGTGTTGCGGACAAAACAACTAAAGGTATTATTGTCATTAAATACATATACAACTATGATCGATCGAATGCCTACTATTTTGCTACCCAGAATACTCATTAACAGTTTTGTTATACCATGAATATGCAGTATTCGTAAACGGGATGGTTTGCAAAGATCCTAAGCTTGCCATTGCAGACGATTTCTTCTTCTCTGGACTACAGAATCCAGGAAATACAACAAACAAAGTCGGTTCAAATGTGACCCAAGTCAATGTGGCTCAAATTCCAGGCTTAAACACGCTTGGCGTCTCTCTAGTTCGCATAGACTATGCACCGTACGGCCTTAACCCACCTCACACTCATCCAAGAGCTACCGAGATTCTAACACTAGTAGAAGGCACTCTCTATGTTGGTTTCGTAACATCCAACCCATGCAACAAACTTTTTACCAAGGTTCTTCGTAAGGGTGATGTGTTCGTGTTTCCACAGGGTCTTGTTCACTTTCAGTTTAACATAGGAAAGAAGAATGCAGTGGCCATTGCTGGGTTGAGTAGTCAGAATCCCGGAGTCATCACAATTGCTAATGCCGTTTTTGGATCAAAACCATCAATTTCCGAAGACGTTCTGTCCAAGGCATTTCAAGTTGATAAAAAGGTTGTCGATTGGCTTCAGGCTCAATTCTGGACCGATAACTAAAGCTATTTCAAATGCATGACAATAATACTCATATATTTACTTATTCTTGTAACGCACTCAAATAAACGAACATATATTGCTGCACATGTTCAATATATATTTATAGTAGAAACAATATTATGTAGTTCAATATTTCTTCACTGCATACTTAGTAAGAAATAAAGAGAACGTCCATTTTAAGAAATTGTGATCTTCACTAACATTTATTTTTAGACGTCATTTAAATAGAACATTGGTATCAAATCACAAAATTATATCTCAAAAAAATTCCAAGAAAAAAGGCAACAATTTCAAAGTTATTTGTGAATGTTTCTTCTAATTAACCTCTTGTATCTTATTATTTTCTCGATTCGATGTAACACTTTATTTAAAATTTCCTGAATTATAATACCCGCTAAATAAAATTATATCAGTATTCTTCATTTTCTAACACATCTCATGCCTGTTTTTGCATTTTAGTGATCACACGTGTCTTATTTTCAACTCCAAACCAAAGCCTGCACATATCACTCATATATTACAGTCGAAAGAAAAATGGATTGAGTATTATAATAATAAGCACACAGTGTGCATGAAAGCTAGGATAGTATTCTATGTAAATTTTAGAGATATAAATAAGCGCTTTAAAATATTGGTAAATATTATCTTTTGAACTAAAGAAATCCTGATTACAAAAAGAAAAATATTATTCAAATCTTTTACAGCGATAGATCATGTATAAAAACAATAAACATACAATGAAATAAAAGAAGACATGAGAATCGGTCAGCACAACCCAAGATAATATGCTCTACTGAAGCGGGTGCGGTCACACTATCATAGGTCGGTTTACAGCCCAATACTGCAAAATATATTTTCTCTATAAATGCGACAACGTAAACTTTTGTTTAGAATTGGAATCAAAGAATAAAGCAATCAATACAACAGTGTATCCAAGTCTGTAAATTCAATAAATTCAGTTTTTGTTCAAATTCTTTCATGGTATAAGAGCCATAATTTGCTTAACATTAATAATAGACGGAAATCGCCTTGCCATTAACCACTCAGGTTCAATCTCGTCACTGAGATTAGGCTGTGCATTCTTTATCTTCAGAAAATCAAGATTCTCATCATTTGATTGTGCAAGTTCGGTCATATCTGGGTCTGTATCAAGGCTTATATCATTCTTATCAGTTTTATATCAAGATTTAACCAGTGCCTTGCCAAGAAGCCACTGTCAAAACCTTGTCATCATTCAGTGTACCCTTTGGCTGCACCCCGTTCGCATCAGACTTAAGCAAAGAATTTGGTTTCTTTGCCATTCAAGATTCCAGCATTTGAGAATCAAGATTTCTGCAACTCATCTTCACTATGATTGCATTAATGGCTGACGGAGAAACATCACCCTCATCCACGTCAGGAAACTCAGATTCCAAAACCCAAAAATCTACAACACAAGATCTCATTAAATCATTGATCGGACCACAAAGTCAGATTATCAATGTGCAACTAGATGAAACAAATTTTCTTCTCTGGAAGTTTCAGATAGAAACACCTATAAAAGGCTATGGATTAGAAGATTATGTTCTTGGAACATTAATCACACCGTCAAGATACATTACTGATAAAGATGGAAAACTTGTAAGCAATCAAGAACTCATATCACATCAAAGGCAAGACAGTTTAGTAAGTTCATGGTTACTTTCTACTGTTATTTCAAACTTTTTACCACAATTAATTGGATGCAAGACTTCTAATGAAATATGATCATCGAAAGAAACAACACCCACTATTCAGTATGTCCACTCTACACTTCTTGCTCATGAAGGTAGAATATAGCAAAAGAAGCCTATTGTATCAGATTTCTCTGCCAACTTTATTGGCAACAATAGATACAAAAATCAAGAAAAGAACTATAATGTCAGAAATCAATCAAATAGTCAAACATGTGGTCAAACCAACAGAGCTAGAGGAAGAGGTGGAAGGTATAATAACAACAACATAATCAGATGTCAGATATGTGAGAGGTATGAGCATGCTACAAATAAATGGTATTTCATATTTGATGCAAATTATGTGCCTTCAGAACAAAATAATGCAAGAAATTATCAACCCAATGTCAATATGGTTAATACTCAACAGGACAACAGAAGTCAATCAGAAAACACAAGCAGTCATTAGCTTTACATGCTCGTTTTCAATCTGTTGCCACTAGGAAAAGCAACGGCTGAAGTGACGGCTCCGTCGCTAAAATAGCGACGGCAAGCGACGGTATCTTACATGTGTCAACGCCACGTGGCAGTTAGTTTGTTTCCCAAAGTCTGTTACTTGCCGTTACTAGCCGTCGCTTTTTTTGATCCAGAAAGCCGTTACTAGCCGTTGCTAGCCGTCGTTTTTCTGGGCAAAATCTATTGTGCACACAGCAGCTATTCTTCCATCAAACCTCATCCCAAACCTCAAACCTCATCTCAAACCTCAATAATATCAACAATAACACATCTCAACAATACCCACAACATCAATATTCAACAATATAACCAAAAAAACACAAAAACCAACCAAACCAACATAGTATACAAAACCAAACCAAGTATCAAGGTACAAGGATCAAATCTAAATATAACCAAACCCAAACATCATCCAAAATACCAAGTATCCAAGCCCAAGTATCAAATCTAGTCTAAATATGTACATAAATACATACCCACAAGAATAGTAAAACTATGCATCATCAGATCCATCTCCCTGCTCCCCAGGCATAGAGCCGTGCTCTTGATAAAATGCTGCAATGCGCTCATCTATCTGCTGTGCCAGTTGGCCCTTTCGCCAATCGTTGAGCTCATCCAACTGCCTCTACATTTGAGCAATACGCTCCTCCTCCATCGATTTGCCATAAGCTCTTTGAAAATTAACAACCTGTGAAATAACTGAAGTTAATATGATAGCATTTCACATGAATTTTGAATAAATTGGATAGTATATAAATAATTCTTTTGATGTGACAATAATGTGGATCTTTTAATATGAAGTTATATGCTTTGACTGTTGTCAAATTATAACAATAATAATTATTATGTGTATTTGGACTATAAAGTATGTGTCAATAAGAATAATAATTATTATGCCAAAGTATGTGTAATTGGACTATAAAGTTGAATGTGAGCAATTGTATCATAATTATTATAAATTTATTGATCGATATGAGATCTAGATATGCAATTGTATCATATTTAAATAAATGTACTTGATTGGGCTAAAATAAGCTAGTACTTCACAACATTGGAGGGAAATTTGTATTGATGTGAGAATAATGTGGATCTTTTAATATGAAGTTAGTGAAATGGTTTACCTCTTGATTGCCGAAACCATAACGCCTATTTCGAGTAGGCGGTGCAATAACGGAATCCCAAATCATGTTGGACTCCTCAACTGTAAGCTCTGCTCTTCCACTCGCCTGTGTCAATGCCGATGCCTTTGCCTCATATCGCCCCTGCAATTACAAACATAATTTTGAAATAATTGGTATACAATTTACATATATACAATTTGAATCACAAGTTAGCATATTTACCATCGCTGCTTCAGCTTTGCTGTCGGTCCAATCATAGGTCGCATTTCCCTCATCATCAACAGACTCAACTGCGTGTGTGGCTCTAAAAACCTCAGCCATTGTAGGCTCCCTTCCGTACTTTGCAAACTGAAGATATACACGAATAAGATATATTGAAAATAAGCATAAATGTTATACATGAAGATATGCATCACCATATGCTAAATATATTTTATATTTACCAATTCTCTCCTATGCTGTTGGAAAGATTTAGAGCCACCTCGATGTAAACTAGGATTCTTATTCCTATTGGCTTGGTTTCTTGCTGCTACTTCCTATTAATTTAGATACACGATTAAAATAATGCAACTAACATAATTGTAAGCATTCTCATCATAGCTTACTTTAGCTGCTTCTGACTCCCAATATGTGAGAAATCCGTTCCAGACTTCATCGCTCATCCAACCTGGCTTTTTGCCAGCCTTCTTCGCCCTTGATATTGTCTCTCTATAATTCTTCCGCATTTTTTGGTTCCAATTATTGCTAAAAACATCTAAATCATGCGGCTCCACTCGTACAACAGCCTGCATATTGAATTTATTTTGAATTACATACAGCATATTATTTTCAATAGAAATATATAAATTGTAATTACCATCAAGTCGGCCCATATAGCATTTTTAATATGAGCTGGAATGTTATCCCAATGCGGCCAAACTGCTAACATCCGACCCTTATATGATTTCTTCGAGACATCTAAAATAAACTGTGATGGTTCCACCTCGAACCCCCTGTAATTGTTAACGTGCATATTTTATATAGTTTATATATTTTAAATAATATAATTGAAATAAATTTAACATTTACCCAACACTCTTCGGAATAATCTCTGCAACTCGGCGTGTATCTGCCTCTAAGCTACTAGGATCCGCTGCAGCTCCAGGAGACTGAGATGGAGAAGGCTGAGATGTACTCCTACGTCTTCTATCAGCCATATCTGCCACAATCATATATTATATATAAAAGCATAATGATCAAATGAGCATCACATAATCATACAATAAAACGATAACGCATAAATCAGAATAATACATCGCTCAGAATAGTACATCGCTTAGAATATTACATAGCTCAGAATAGTACATTGCATAAGTGAATACATAGCTCAGAATAGTACATTGCATAAGCGAATACATAGCTCAATATAACACATGACATAACTCAGAATAGTACATCACATAATACAACAAACGATGCCATCTGTGATCATTCTTCATCATCTTCTAATTCAGACGTCTCGGTCTCGTACTCTATATCATTTTCTTCGTTACTAACAAATGCATCTATTAAAACATTCGCTTCATCATTCAACGATCCTACATCGATGTCATCGGCTATTATTATTTCGGAATTTGGCTCAAGATCTGCTTGATACGCTGCTTCATCTGGAATATTATTTCCATCAAATGTAAATCTTGCCTTTGTTTTAAAAACAGCCCACCAGTCTGCTTTATCTTTTTTTAAGCATGGATACGGAGCAAAATAAACTTGTAATGCTTGCTTAGCTAACACGAAAGGATCATATTTATAGTAATGTGACATATGCTTTATTTCAATTAACTTATAATCCTTATGTACGTTAATTCCAGAACCGGGAACGTTGCTAAACCAGTTGCATTTGAATAAAAAAAACTTTCTCTAGCGGTTGTGTATAATAAGTCAACTCTAAAATTTGTGTTAAGACTCCATAAAAATCTTTTATATGCTCTTCTGGATCATCGCTGCCTTTGACAAATACACCGCTGTTATACGTTGATTTTTCAGCTCCAAAATCTTTGGTGTTAAATTTAAATCCGTTGACGAAGTATATAGGATAGGTCTTGACATTTCTTCTTGGTCCGATAGCAAGGTGTCGTATTCCTTCGTCAACAACACTGTTATTCGGATCGTGAACATAGCTTGCAAACCAACAAGCAAATTGTTTACTGAAATCACCAGATGGATGTTGTGGTTCGTATATGCTGCAAATAAATGTATTATATTCCCCTAATTATTAATATATAAATACACGTATAATTGAACTGTACAATCATTCAGTATTACCTGATAAATGGTGCAACTTCAACACAATTTAAAAGAACATATGTGTGTGCCACATGGTAGTCTCTATCATCTAACCATATTTCCACACATTTTCCGGCAGGTCTTCCATGTTGTCTAAAAATAGATAACATTGTTTGAGAAGAATCATGCTCAACAGCTTCTTCATTACGGGGAACACTTACAAACGATAAGTTCACATCGTCACTAAAGTAGTGTGAGAAAAAAAAGAAGCTTCCTCTTCAAGGTACGATTTGCAAATCGAACCTTCTACTCGTGCTTTTTGTCTAATTTTTTTCTTCAAATGATTCAAGTACCTATAACAAAAATAATTAATTTTGTATATTGGTACAAGAATATACATTTTCAACTAATCAACAAGAATATTGAGGAGTTTAAAATCACCTCTCAAATGGATACATCCATCCATATTGCACAGGACCTCGAAGGAGTGCTTCGGATGGCAGATGCACAGGCAAATGCTCCATTACATTAAAAAAACCGGGCGGAAATATTTTCTCGAGTTTGCAGAGCAATACAGGAATTTCTACTTCAAGTTTACGTAAATGATCTACCTTTAACGTGGTTGAACAAAGCTGTTTGTAAAACATACTTAATTCTGTTATAACACACCATATTTTTGTTGGCAACAGTTCTTTGAATATCACAGGTAAGAAATATTCCATCATGATATGGCAATCATGACTTTTCATCCCACTCAATTTATTGTTTTTCAAGTCAACACATCTGCGAAGGTTAGAAGAAATCCCATCAGGACATCTTAGTCCTTCCACCCATTTGAGCACGAGTTTTGCTTGCTTGTTGTCTAGCTCATAACATGCTTTGGGTTTTTTGTTATCGTCGTACAACTGAAGTTCGGGCCGCTTACAGAAATGTAATATATCACGTCTCGAATTCGCATCGTCCTTGGTTTTCCCCTTTACATTCAAAACTGTATTAAAAACGTTATCAAACACATTTTTTTCATTGTGCATGACGTCAATATTATGTCGCAGTAAGAGATTTTTCCAATAAGGTAACTCCCAAAATATACTTTTCTTGCACCAGTTATGAATGTCCGATTTACCCGGAATGTCGACCTGTTTCCCAGTTTCATGAATCTTAGGATAGTCTTTCACGATTTCATATATCTCTTCACTTGTCCAAACTTTAGGTGGTAGCATATTCTCTACTCTGTTAGCTTTAAAGTTCTTTTTATCCATTCTGAATTTATGATTAATACGTAGAAAACACCGATGACAGTCAAACCAGGAAATTTTCTTGCCGTACTTTAATGAAAATGCTCGTGATTCTTCCATACAATATGGACAAGCTAGACGTCCAGATGTGCTCCAACCTGAAAGCATGCCATATGCGGGAAAATCATTAATAGTCCATAATAAAGAAGCGAACATACAAAAATTTCTTTTTCTCGAAATGTCATATGTTTCAACTCCTTCATGCCATAGTGTTTTCAATTCTTCGATCAACGGTTGTAGATAAACATCAATTCCTTGAGTCGGATCATCAGGACCGGGAACGACAATCGTTAAAAACATATATGGAGTTTTCATACACATCCATGGAGGTAAGTTATAAGGAGTGACAATAATAGGCCATGATGAATATTTACTACCAAATTGAGAGAATGGCGAAAATCCATCTGTACATAAACCGAGCCTAACATTACGGCTCTCTCGAGCAAATTCAGGATACGTCCTATCGAAATGTTTCCATGCTTCTTCATCAGATGGATGTATCAATGTTCCTTCTACTGGTGTTCTCACGCTGTGCTATCGCATATGACATGCTGTAGCAGAAGAAGCATATAGCCGTTGAAGTCTGGGAGTGATGGGTAAATAATGCATTCTTTTATAAGGGACTTCTTTTCCTTTCTTTTTCCTTGGTTTGTATCTTTCCTCGTTACATATTCTGCATTTTCTAAGGTGAGCGTCGTCTTTCCAAAATAACATGCAACCTTTAACACATGTATCTATCTTCTGGTATGGCAATCCAAAAGCAGACATAAGTTTTTTAACTTTATAATGACTATCGCACATCAAATTATTGGGTGGCATGTGTCGTTTAGCAGTTTGTACAATTGCTGTAAACGATGCTTCTGTAAGATTGAATTTTGATTTCATCGTGATGTATTCAGCGGTTACAGATAATTCGGTTCCACTTTCACATCCATCCCACAATGGTCTCTTAGTGGAATCCAATAAATCGTAAATTTTTTTAGCTTCCATAGTCGGTTCTTCACCATTTTCGTTTTCAATGTCGTCTTGATCAATGGATGGAAACATTGATCGGGCTGCATCTTGCACCATATTTTCTATTGGATTTGCCGCTGTATTATCATCCTCTTCCACTACAGGATTAGGTGTATATTGAACAAACTCTCCGTGACGATCCCATAAATAATAATTCGGTACAAAACCAAATTTATACAAATGAACTTCTACTACATCTGCCTTCCAATGCTTCAGATGTTTGCACTTAGCACACGGACAACGAATGTCTATGTTGTTTCCATTATTAGATTTAACAAATCTAATAAACTCGTGTACGCCGTTAACAAAATGTTCCTTTATTGATCCTTTCATACCTTTTCGAGATTCATACATCCAACTACGATCGAGAAAATAATCGAACATATCTCCCGATTTGCAAAAATTATATTAGAAAATTCAAACAAACACTTCACTGAAACAAATTAGACCGGACTTTAGTAAATTTTATTAATTTAGTAACTTTATTAATTTGAAAAATTAGACTGAACTTTAGTAAATTTAATAATTTGGTAAAGTAGACTAACTTTATTAATTTGGTAAATTTTAAATTAACTTTAGTAAATTTTAAACAAACTTTAATAAATTAGACTGAACAAATTTATTAGTTTCAAACTAACTTTTAAATTTTATTACTTTAGTAAATTGCACTTAATAAATTATTTGATTGTTTTATAAAATACAGATCATATACAACACTTGTTAATACTTGTTTAACGGCCGATCATCCTACTTCCCATTACAAACACAATAACGTAATCATATTTTATAAATCATTTCAGATTAAACGATTCAACAAAATTTCGGCAGCACTTCCCTTTATTCCCTGTATCGTACACAAATGCATGTACACAGGGAAAAAAAGGAAGTGCCATCGAAATTTCGTTAACCGTTTAAACTGAAATGATTTATAAACTGCGATTACGTTATTGTGTTTGTAACTTGTCCAATACTGGGACAAATCCAACAAATATTGTATCAGATGAATACAGATGTCCGTTCTGTGTAAAAACGAACATCCATATAACGATCATATACAACACTTGTCAGACGGGGCCAAAAATTGTCTAAGGGGTTCACACAAATAAAATAAATTTTCTAATTTATATTTTAACAACTATAAAATTTTTAATAATACGTTCAATAAATATTTGTCAAGTAAATTTCACATTTTAACACGTACTTTAAAATTTGGCTAACTAAGTCAAATTTTAAATAACGAATTTTTTAAAATCAAATTAGAAGTTAGCACTTATAATAAATTGAATTATTTTTATTTTAAACTATATACGTTTAATTGGAAATTCCACAATGAGACAAAAGTGAATCATTATAATTCTTTTAGGCTATGAGTACTTTAGCATGGCCATTGCAAGTGAGCATAAATGATATATTTGAACAAAATACACAGTTGTAGTGTACTTACACTTATAACTAACGCATGCTAAATAATTAAATTTTCACCTAATCGACAACCGACATTGCATAAACTTATCAATAAGCATCTTAAACATGTTATCACCATCTTAATCAAAATCACATCACCCATCATTAATTCTACAATAACCAACATCATAATAGTATGCGTTAATCATCGTTTTCAACGTCGAAATAAAATGATTTTATTCTCAAATCAACCTACAATACTACTATCACCATACATATACCACATAACTACCAATCTCAAACCCATAAACATGCCATTAACAACCAATTTTTAAACCCAATAAACATGCAAATAAACCCTAATTAAACCCTAATTGAATAGAAAATAGGGTTAGAACACATACAGGATCAATTTGGGAAGTAGGGAGCGAATGTTTGAGTACCGAATCGGCGGGGCGACGGGGGGGTTTTTTTTTTCTGTTTTGTTCCGTTTTGCATAATGGGGAAGAAGAAGGCTCGGGTTTGGCAGATATACAGGTCGAGCGACGGCTAGCGACGACCGCTTTTTTTGCCGTCGCTAGCCGTTGCCCCCATCCAACGCTATACGAACCGTTTTTTGTAGTGATAGAAGTCAATCAGAAAACACAAGCGGTCATTAGCTTTAAATGCTCGTTTTTCCATAGTTTTCCATCTTTTAACCCAGTGATTAGCAAGTGACATTTGTGCTACACAACCCATTAGTTTCATTTCGAGGTGACGAAAAATACAATCAATAGCCGTATATGTACATGCGTACATACATATATAAATATATATAACACTTGAATAACAATTTTACACATAGTACTCACCCAAGAGCTACCGAGATTCTAACACTAGTAGAAGGCACTCTCACTACAAGGGGAACAGTGATTTCCGATGGCTGAAAACCGTCGGCGGCCGTCGGAAAAAACCGTCGGAACATACGTCGTCGGGGAGCAGTACTTCCGACGGCTTCCGACAGAGGTCGCCGTACTTATTCCCGACGACTTCCGACGGTTTCCGACGGATCCCGACACGTGTCGGGAATTGACTACCTGTAAACTATCGGAAGCCGTCGGAAACCGTCGGAAATCTGCTATTTTTTTTAATTACTGCTGCAAATATAGCCTTACATCCACATTTCTCTTCCAAAAACTATTACACCAATACTGCACAATCCAATATACAATATACCAACCAAATATCAAAACCCAAACTACACAAAATTAAGCAAACACACAAATTTATCAAATTACATCAAAATAAAATACATAATATACATAATCATTCCAATAACCCCAACAATAAGTGTTATACCATGTTATACATACACAAAATCATTAACATCCACATCATTATACAACCACACAACCAAGTGTATCAAAAATAATCATACAGAACTAAAAAAATAATACCTGAAAAAGCAAGAAAACATCTGACTCTACAGAAGTATTTGCTACAACTTCTCCATGCCAATTCCAAACATAATACACGGGTACGAAACCGTTTTTGCACAAATGAACTTTCACAATATCTGGTAACAAATACTTCAAATGTCTACACCTACTACATAGACAACGAATTTCTGGATCGTTTTCATTATTACTTAAAGCGAATTCAACAAACACGTTTATACCATTATAAAAATCTTCTTTTATTGAGCCCCTTAGTCCTTTTCTTTGGTACATCCATCTCCTCCGATCAACAAAATAATCAATCATTTTTCCTATTTGAGAAAATTAGAAGTTCAAAATTTAATATTTATTTTCAAGAATACAAATTCGAAAAAGATTATTTTCATGGTCGTAAAATATTTGAATTTAAAGAACAACTTCACAAATTTAAAAATATTTTCAAATAGGGCACATTTTATTTTTTAACGTATCGATATAAAAAATTGTATAATTTTTTTTCCATGGTCAGGCATCCTACTTCCCATTACAAACACAATAAGCATTTACATTTCGTATATTTCTTCGTCTCAAACGATTCAACAAAATTTCGGCAGTATTTCCCTTTTGTTCCTTGCATTGTACACAAATGCGTGTACGCAGGAAACAAAAAAGAAAAGTTAGGCCGAAATTTTATGAACCGTTTGAGACGAAGTAGTATACAAAATGTAAATGCTTATTGTGTTCATAACTTGTCCAATACAGGGACAAATCCAACAAACATTGTACCAGATGAATATAAATGGTCGTTTTTTGAAAAAAAACGACTATTTATATAACGATCATGTACAACACTCGTCAGACGGGGCCAAAAACTGTCTAAGGGACATTAGTTAATTAAATGTGCGCATTTTACAAAAAAATACAGTTTTACTAACTGTTCACATTTACAAAAATATATTTTAATTTAACATATTTATTCGACGTATTACATCAACTTAAGGCTCGTTCGACGCATTTTTTTTTGCATAAGTCAATACGTGCACAATATAATATTCCTAGCTCGTGCATTCATTTTATCTTATTCCAACTAACACAATACAATGATAGCAGTGCTACACACATATACAATCGTAGAATCAAGGCATACACAATGATTTACATATACACGAACAACCACAAATTATACATGTTTTTCACATTTTCACGATAAAAGATGAAATAGGAATACCATGGAATGCTAAAAACTATTATAACACTATTGGAAACAATTTCAATTACCAATTAGTCCTAATTTAACAACTTATGCAAATTTAGATTTAGGGTAAAAATTAGATTTTTAGCAAAAATAAGAAATTATACCTGACCTAGAGAGCAATAGACGTTGATTATGCAGCCGGGGAGGGTCCGAAAGCTCGAAATTGATGATTGGAAGCTTGGAGAAGAGATTTGGGGATTTAGGGTGAATTATTTTCGTATGAAAAGTGAGGAGGAGGAAGGCTCGGCTGAGCCTGTATTTCGCAAATTTCCGACGGCTTCCGACGGCCCGTCGGAAGCCGTCGGAAATAGGCCGTCGGAAGCCGTCGGCCCCCTCCGTCGGTATTTAGCATTTTTCTAGTAGTGTCTCTATGTTGGTTTCGTAACGTCCAATCCAGGAAACAGACTTTTTACCCAGGTTCTTCGTAAGGGTGATGTGTTCGTGTTTCCACAAGGTCTTATTCACTTTCAGTTTAACATAGGAAAGAAGAATGCAGTGGTCATTGCAGGATTGAACAGTCAGAATCCCGGGGTCATCACAATTGCTAATGCCGTTTTTGGATCACAACCATCAATTTCCGAAGATGTTCTATAAAAGGCATTTCAAGTGGATAAAAAAGTTGTCGATTGGCTCCAGGCTCAATTCTGGACCAACAACTAATTCTATTTCGAATAGATGGCAGTAATAATCATATATTTACTTATTCTTGTAGCACACTCAAATAAATGAACATAGCTGTACATGTTCAGTATATATTTATATTTATAGTTGAAATGATACTTTGGATATAAATATTTCTTCATTTCATACTTGTCCTGAAATAAGGAGAAAATCATTCATTTTATGAAATTGTTATCTTCACTTACGTTTATTTTTTTACTATCATTTTAATAAATTATCGGTAATAAAATACAAAAATATATTTCAATAAGTCAATTAAGAGAACACGAGTTCAATTTTGCTTTCAGACAGCTTCTTCTAAGCTCTTTATTTATTTTTCCTCTACGGAACACTTTGTTGATAATTTAATGATGATAACTATGAAATGAAATTTATTGATATACTTAATTTCCATGCCCAAGTCATGCTTCGTTTTGCATTTCAAAGTCTATACACATCAGTCATATATGTTGCAATCGAATAGAAATACAATAACCATGCAGATAACTGATTTTAGTCATCCAAAATGTTTTCCGCGCATAATTAGTGATAACAATTGATTGTAGTTTCACTTGAACTTTAAAAAAACGAATACTATGAACATAATCTACAACCTTACGGGTTATGCTGGTACGCTATCCAAAATCAAATGAAACTTTGAAAATGTGCAATCTACACAAAGAACATCATGCCCATAGTAAATGAGGTTATATCGAAAATTCTAACATGTCCATAAGGCTAAGCCAATGTCAACCATTCAACATTTATTATAACCGTCAATTTGAAATATATTTTTTGAAAAAGTTAGGATTATTCAAATTAACCAAAATTTTATGGAGATATCTTTAGGACATGTACAAAAATATTTACACGTGCACGCGCGTGCACACAAAGACATAGACACACACGTATTTGTAATCTCGACAACCAAGCACATGCTTCAAAAAAAATTGAAATATCACATATTGAACCTTCAACACGTCCTTTAGAACTCTCAAGGGATGCAAAATGATAGGCAATAACACTACAAGAACAAGGCAATTTCCGACGGTTCGCAGCCATCGAGAGCTGTCGAAAGTGCCGTCGGAATACGGATCACGCATTTCGTCCACTCTGACGGCTACGACAAAGGAATTACGACGGCTATTCCGACGTCACTTCCGACGGCGTTTCCAACGGCAAAGACGATTATGTGGCATGAAAATTTTCCATTAAGCCGTCGCAATTTTCGTCCAAAAAGCCGTTGCTCGCCATCGAAAAAAATGGCCAATAAGCCGCCGGGAGCCGTCAGAAATCTGGGTAATTTTTTTTTTGCAGCAGAGCACTACTTACCATACCAATATATAACACAACTCATCAAAATCAATATATAAGTTGAAATCAATATCAATATAAAACTCAAACATCATCATATTAAACGCAAACATATTCAATCAATACAAAACAAATCTTTCATCATCAATCTCACACATCCAACTCCAATATTTACATCCAACATCAATGTACAATATATACATCCAACATCCAACATCAAAATCCACATATCAACTCCATAAATCAATCGCACAAATCAATGTCAAACACCACATGTTCATAAATCAACCTCACCATCACTCAATGTTTATATACACCAGTTCCAAAAAAAACTGCAAATCGTACCTCTTGACTCATAATCGGCTTCAGAACCACCAGACGAAGGGAATGCTCTATGACGCTCAACATACTCGGTCAAACGCTGGTTGAGTTGCTCCATTCGCACTGCTCGGAGGCGGTCCTGCTTCAGCAGCTGTGCAATCTGTTGTCGAAGCTCAATAATCTACGCGTTTTTCTGAGCCCTGCGGTAAGCCCTTTGTGATGTCTATGCCTACAAAACAAGTCAAAATATGTTAAGTTATTATGTAACTTTTATAAAAATTAAGCAAATTTTACAACGTAGTTAATTTTTATAAATAACTTATTGATTGTCGCAGCCGCAGCGCCTATTTCTCTGGGTCGGATTCATAACAGAGTCAAATATTATTATAATATTTTATAACTAATTAATTAAAATGATCATTATTAATAACTTATAACTTAAAATATACTTACATGTGTGGCCTATATTCTATCATCCTCATGTCAAGCATATTACACTGACCCTTCGTCGTCTGTCTGCCTAACGACATGGGTATGCTCAAACACGTCCATATACGAGACGGGACCCCTACACGCTCTTTCATGCAATAATTGTTGTATATTACCGTTGTTCATAAAAATTTATACTAAAAGTGTAATAACTATTCGTAATTGCAATTAATTAATTTACCAGGTCCTCGCGATGGTGCTGAAATGATTTTGAGCCACCACGGTATGTAATTGGATTTATTTTTCTGCCTGTTCGTAGAGTTCCTGTCCGACTCCGCCTGCAAATTAAAAATTAATAGTATATTTTATATGTATAAATTATGTATTCTATACTGAATAAATTAAGGTGGTACCTGATAGACTTACCTTGAATTCGTCGCTACTCCACCATGCAACCCAAGCATCCCAGACATTGGCGCCAATCTAGCTTGGCTTCTTCGTAGTTTTTCTTATGGTAGACATCGTATCTCTATAATTTTTTGCCACTTTTGAGTCCTCCTCTTGTAAGTCTACCACCCCCTGTATGTATGTTGAAAAAATAAAAGTCATACATTTATTCTTAGTCAGCAAATTGTAAAGTGATTATATATAATGGTATATAATTTTACACTTACCAAGAAGTCCTGTCATATGCTCTCCCATACATGGTATGGGATCCTGCTCCACTT
Organism: Allium fistulosum; assembly: GCA_030737815.1. Classification (NCBI taxonomy): domain Eukaryota; kingdom Viridiplantae; phylum Streptophyta; class Magnoliopsida; order Asparagales; family Amaryllidaceae; genus Allium; species Allium fistulosum. Next base: position 1,130,533,044 of record CM060901.1, read on the forward strand.
CGGCCAGCATGCAGTCATATGGCTCATCTATGCCTTCTTCGATATGCTGAGAACAATGTTAGAAGGCTCAAGCTTAAAACCCCTGCATTAAATATAATACAGACAAATCATGACTAATATATCATACAAAATATTTACAGTACTGAAGTAAATTTAGTACTTACGAGCCATCAGCTTTTGGTGGCAATCTAACTAATGTACGTGGCACCTTCTGCGAAGGGCCGCTGCCATCACCACCGCTGCGACCTGTCCCTCTCTGAGACCTAGAGGGGGAGCCAGACTATGAAGAACTCCGTCGTCTAAAGAAGGACATCTGTAATACCCGTCACATACATATTATTTTATGGCAGAACATATCATTCAATTATGAATAAACATATCAAGATTTAACATCTATAATCGCATGTAACATACAAAAAAAGTGTAACATAAATACCCCCATAAATTACCTTTTTTCAACATGTATACTATTAAATTAATCCTCATCGTTTTCTGATTCAGACTCGGTCTCGTACTCTAATTGTTTTCCTCTATGGTCTCAAATGCTTCTACTAATATATTTGATTCGTTATTTAGAGGTCCTAAATCGGTTTGATCATCGGTTATTGCAAATTCACCATTTTCCTCGATATCCTCTTGGTACGCTTGTTCGTTCGGAATATTATTTCCATCAAATGTAAATCTTGCCTTCGTTTTAAAAACCGCCGACCAAGTTGCTTTATCACTTTTTATAGATGGATAAGGAGCATAATAAACTTGTAGGGCATATTTTGCTAATATAAACGAATCATAATTATGATAACGTGATATATGCTTTATTTCAATAATATTATATTTTTGGTGCATGTTGATTCCAGAACTTGGAACATTACTGAACCAGTTGCATCTAAACAAATAAACTTCTTCCGCGGGTCTGGTGAAATATGTTAATTGCATAATCTAAGTTAACACGCCGTAAAAATCATTTATGTGATCATTTGGATCATCACTACCTTTAACATATACACCGGTATTGTTAGTTAATTTTTCAACCCTATACTCTTTGGTGTTGAATTTGTATCCATTGACAAAGAATATTGGATATGCCCTGATTTTTCTTTTTGGTCCCATCACAAGATGTTTCAACTCTTCGTCGACCACATAATTTACCGAATCATATACGTGGTTCGAAAAACAAGTAGCAAAATTTTTGCTGATATCCCCGCTTAGATGATGTGATTCATAAATACTGCATATACAGATAATATATTGCATTATAATTAATACACACAAGTATTGTTCAAGTAAATAATTTTAGATGTGTTATTCATTAACACCTAATAAATGACGCAACTTCTGCACAGTTAAGAAGAACGTATATGTGGGCTACATGGCAATCTCTATCGTCTAACCATACTTCCACACATTTTCCAACAGGGCGTCCCTGTTGTCTAAAAATAGATAGCATTGATTCAGAAGAATCTTGTTCAATGCCCTCATCATTTCGCGTAGCACTTTCAAAAGATAGGTTCACATGGTCACTGAAATAATGAGAGAGAAAGAACGAAGCTTCTTCTTCGATATATGATTTGCATATCGAACCTTCAACTCGTGCTTTTTGTCTCACTTTTTTCTTTAGATGATTTAAGTACCTTTTAAGAATAATTATATATAAATTTTATTACATGTGGTTAAACTAAAATTTAACAACTCAATATTAATACCTTTCAAATGGATACATCCATCCATATTGCACAGGACCTCGAAGACGTGCTTCAAACGGAGATGAACAGCTAAATGCTCCATTACATTAAAGAAAGCAGGAGGAAATATTTTCTCCAGTTTGCAGAGCAGTATAGGAGTTACTTCCTCAAGTTTACGTAGACGATCAACTTTTAAGGTAGTTAAACAAAGCTTCTTATAAAACAAACTAAGTTCTGTTACAACCGTCCAAACTTTTGTGGGCAACGGTTCTTTGAAAGCGATGGGTAACAAATGTTTCATCATTACATGATAATCATGAATTTTCATCCCACTCAGTTTACCGTTCTTATAGTCGACACATCTACGAAGATTAGAGGAGATCCCATCAGGAAATCTTAATTCTTCTACCCACTTTAACAATACTTTAACTTAAATACTATCTACCTCATAGCATGCTTTGGGTTTTTTATGTCATTTGGCTACATATGAAGTTCATGACGATTGCATATTGCTTCTATATCACATCTTGATTTCAAATCGTCTTTAGTCTTTCCTTTAACATTCAGAACTGTGTTAAATACATTATCGAACATGTTTTTCTCGTTGTGCATCACATCGATATTATGATGAATTAGGAGATTTTTTCAATAAGGAAATTCCCAAAATTTACTTTGTTTGCACCAATTATGAATCGTCGATTTACCTTGAATTTCAATTTGTTCGCCGGTTTCATCTAACTTTGGATAATCTTTTACAAGGTCATAAATATCTTCGCTTGACCAAATTGTTGGTGGTCGTAAGGTCCCAACTCTATTACTTGTTAAGTTTTTTTATCTTTTCTAAAGGGATGATTAATATTGAGAAAACACAGATGAAAGTCAAATCATGAAATTTTCTTCCCATGCGGTAAAGAAAATGCTCGTGTTTCTTCCATTCAATAAGGATAAGCTAGACGACCAACCGTACTCCAACTCGATAGCATTACATATGTAGGAAAATCGCTTATAGTCCATAATAGAGAAGCGAACATACGAATTTTTTTTTGAAATGTCGTATGTTTCAACACCTTCATACCATAGTGTTTTCAACTCTTCAATCAACGGTTGTAAATATACGTTGATTCCTTATGTCGGATCATCTGGACCAGGGATGACATTAGTGAGAAACATATACGGAGTTTTCATACACATCCACGGAGGTAAATTGTAAGGTGTAACGATTATAGGCCATGATGAATATTTTGAACCAAACTAAGAGAATGGTGAAAATCGATCCATACATAAACCAAGTCTAACATTACGGCTCTCCGCTGCAAAAACAGGGTATGTCATATCAAAATGCTTCCATGCTTCTTCATCAGCTGGGTGTGTTAATGTACCTTCTTCCTGTGTTCTCACACAGTGCCATCTCATATGATGCGCGGTTACAGAAGATGCATATAACCTTTGAAGCCTAGGAGTGATGGGTAAGTAATGCATACGCTTGTACGGAACTTCCTTTCCCTTCTTCTTTCTTGGTTTGTATCTTTCCTGATTACATATTTTACAATTCCTAAGACTGATTTCTTCTTTCCAAAACAACATGCAACCATTTAAACATGTATCTATTTTTTGATACGGTAAACCAAAAGCAGACATAAGTTTTTTCCCTTCATAATGATTTTCGCACATTAAATTATCGGGTGGCATATGCCGTTTTGCAGCTTGTACTATAGTTGTAAACCCGACTTCTGTGAAGTTGTATTTTGATTTCATTGCAATGTATTCTGCAGTTACTGATAGTTGAGTACCGCTTGTATAACCATCCCAAAGGGGTTTCTTAGCAGCCTCCAATAAATCATAATTTTTTTGCTCCAATACTTGGTTCTTCTTCGACATTAACATCATTACCATCAACTTCAACAGTAGGGAATATTGAACGTGCTGCATCTTCAACCAAATCTTCTATGAGATTCATCAGAACAAGTTCATTATCCACCTCCTCCTGCGAATGTACAGGATTAGGTGCTATAAGTTCTCCATGACGATCCTACGCCAAATAATTCAACACAAAACCATATTGGTGCAAATGAATTATTAACATATATGGTATCAAATGCTTCAATAATTTGCACCTACTACATGGACAACGAATTTCTTCGTCATTTCCATTATTACGTAAAGCGAATTCAATAAAGACGTGTACACCATTTTGAAAATGTTCACTTATTGAGCTTCCAATTTCTCTTCTTTGTTGGTACACCCAGCTCCGATCGATAAAATATTTGATCATTTTTCCTACTTTAAAACATAAAAATGCATTAATCATTTACGTGTCGACATTTTATTTTTCAAATAAATCATTCATTTAAATTTTTACAAATATATAATGTTATTCTATTTAATTTTATTTTCAAATGGATTTACACAAATTATTGTATGAATATAATCTACAATTTTTAGGTTATTGTTTTACAGTTTGATGGTTGGTCATCCCACTTTCCATTACAAACACAGTAGTAATTATATTTTGCAAATCATTTTATTTTAAACGATTCAACAAAATTTCGGCAGCACTTCCCCTTTATTCTATGTATCGTACACATATGTGTGTACACAGGAAACAAAAAGAAAGTGTTGTCAAAATTTTGTAAACCATTTAAAATAAAATGATTTGCAAAATATAATTACTACTGTGTTTGTAACTTGTCCAATGCAGGGACAAATCCGAAAAATATTGCATCAGATGAATATATATGTTTGTTCTGTGATAAAAACAGATATATGTACAATGATCATATACAATATTTGTCAGACGCGGCCAAAAATTCTCTAAGGAATTTTAAAAAAGTAAAACGTATTATACAACAATCACTACAAGAAAACCTACCTTTAATTGCAATTATCGGTAGCGTTTGTAATGTAAGTGCAAAAAATATTACCTTTTCCATTTTATTTTTTTCCGTTTAATTTTAGGGTTGTCGCATTCCTTTATTTCCATAAAAAAATTGTCACGTTTTTTATGGAAATTTCCCTACACTGTTACATTTTCCCTCTTTCAACAAAATTTCCCTCGTCTCGCTCATTTCAACCATCCTCTCGCTTCAGCTTCCATCACCGTATGCTACTTCTTTGAACTGCTCCTATCACGCTACCTCAGCGATCAGCTTCCGTCCACTTTATCAATAGGGATCCCCTCCACTTCGTCGATCTGCTCCCCTCCGCTTTGTTCACAAGCCCTGAATCTACAAATCAGGTAATCGCTATATAACTTGTTTGGCATTTGGTAGATTACAAATCGAGGTAATCGTTGTATAACTTGTTTGGGATTTGGTAAATCGAGGTAATCGCTGTATAACTTGTTTGGAATTTGGTAGAATACAAATCGAGGTAATCTAAAAATCAAGGTAATCTTGCACGAGCAATTTGGTAGATTAGTACTTGTTTGGGATTTCAGTCCGTCGGCTGGAAGATTAAATCAAATTTTCATACCTAAATATATTATTTTCTTTACGATTAAGAGCAAGAGAACCAAGTACAGTAAAGGGTCAATGTGTAAAAGTTTTAGTGTACAACTTTTAAGTTTGGATTTTCATACCTAGACTGAGTTTTTCAATCTATAAATTTTAAGTCTGAAGTTTCAGTTTTAATTTTCTTTTGTGACTAGTGAATTAGTGATTGAAAAATCAATCTTAGATTTACAGGTTTTATAAAAAAGAATTTTAACCTTCATATGAGTATAAAAATAGACAAATAATGCATTACATGTAAGATTATTAACTTACTGATTGTAAAAGAAAAAACAATTCCTCTTCTTTTGTTACTTTCTATGTATGAAATCTTTCTTGTTTTTTCCTTCTTAAAGTTTTGAAGTAGAATCTATTTATTTATTTTGTTAGAAAAATATATTTATTTAGTTGTATGTATATTGTTACCTGGTTGCTTGGCCCGGCTACGAGATGCTAATTATTGAGTTTCTTGGTTGAATCTAAGTGAAACTTGAGCTAGTGAGAGGTTGACTTGAATTAAGAAGCTCGGCATATATGCTTCGTTCGGCCTGTATATCGATCGGCATGCAAGAGTGGTTCGGCCTGCATATCGTTCAGCCTGCAAGTGTCGTTCGGCCTATATATCGTTCGACCTGCAAGTGTGGTTCAGCCCGTATATCGTTCGGCCTGGGTATGTGGTTCGCCCAACACTGCTTAGCAACTACCGTTTGGCCAACGTCGCTCGGCTACTTCCGTTCGATCAACACTGCTCAGCAACTACCATTCGGCCAACGTCGCTCGGCTACTTCCATTCGACCAACATCGCTCGGCAACCACCGTTCGGTACGCCTGGTTCGGTATAGCTTTTTTAGAGAAAGATGAGGGATTTGACTTTTCATGGAGGTCAACATCAAAGTGGGGGGTTCGGCATTGGTTCACTTCGAGTCCCACCGCGAGTTACTCTACGTCCTTTAGGAATTCGCTTTGAGTCAATTACCTAGTGACCACCGTTTGGCCATCCCGGATCGGCATTTGTCGACCAGTGTATCTCGCTCGGCACGCCTGGATCGGTTGGGTCGAGGTTCCCATATATGGGCCGAGGTACTTCGCTCTTAGGCCTAAGAAGGAAGTCTAGCCTATCTTCGTCTATAAATAAAGAGGCATGGGTGTAGTGAAGGAGACCTTTTTTGGGGTAACACTGACTCTGCCATTTTCAAGACTTATTTCTTTTCTACAAAAAACTTGTGCTCAAGTTGTTGGTGCATGGATTGTACCTATATTCGATTATTCAAAGAAGTAATAAAAATTAAGATCAAAGTGGATGTAGGCAGTTACGGTGAACCACTATAATTCTAGTGTTCTCGTTTTTTATTGTTCTTACTGCATTCTATTGCGATATTATTTTCTTCATTAATCTCTCTACACAATCTTACTCAAGGTTGTTAGTGACCAATTTCGGTGCTAACATTTTGGTGCTTTCACTGATAACGCATTCTCAGGCTGTTAGGATCTCCTCTATAGCTACTGGATTGAGGAAATCCCACGAATAAGATTCGAGTTCATTCACAAGAAGTCCATTGATTCTACTCAGAGTTCCAACCGATAACTCTACAATGGGAAGACCACGAACTGATCAGCCTCCCATAATGCGGATGTCAACGAGACCGTTAGCGTCCAGCAAATAGGACCCAGCAATCAACCAGCTAATCCTGGCGCGGGGACCATGGCCGCCCAAAACCAAATGGAAGTTGTCACCAGAAAAGAGTTCAACGAGCTGATGAGGGAACTCGTGGAAAGCAGGAGATAGCTTAACGAGCAGATTCAAGCTAACGCCAACCTCATGACTCAGCTTACTCAACAACAACATCAGAATGCTGGAGGAAGTCCTGCTTCCTACTCCTCGTCCGACAGCTCTGCTTCATCTGATGAACCTCCCAAGCGTAGACGCCGTAGAACTGAAACAACGCAAACAGGTGCAGTGCACCAGGGAAATCGCACTCAAGGTAAAACAGTAAACTTAGGACCTGGAGCGCGGGTGGAAGCTAGACGACTGGCTCACCAAGGTCATGATGAAGTAGGTCCCCAGGATATACATTTGGTAGATCGTCAATAGAGGAGGCACCAACCGGAATGGTCCCGCGGGACGGATTCCAACTTGCCATCTTCCATACAAACCCCAGACCTATCAGCCATGGTCATACAGCTGATGAGGGAAAATCAAGGTTTAACTAATGATGATTAGGGCGTATCTAGGAGTCATACTCCGTTCACAGATGCTATCCTACAGGCTGAGTACCCCAGGAAGTTTAATATGCCAACTATCCCGGCCTACGAAGGGAAAACTGATCCCCGACGGCATGTAATGAGGTATGTGTGGATGATGGATTCAGCTAGGGCAAATGATGCAACTAAATGTAGGTGTTTTTCAATAACTTTATATGGAATCGATACCATGTGGTTCACCCGACTTCCTCCGCGATCTATCTCCAATTTTGATGAGTTAGTAGCGAAATTTATGGAGCGGTTCAGGATACATGCCACTCATCCCAAGGACATTATGTCATTATCTAGTGTAATTCAGGCCCCAGGGGAATCGTTAAAGGAGTACTTACAAAGATTCCACGTTGCTGCTACTGAAGTTAGCAACCCGAATGACTATGCCATTTTAATGGCCGTTATGCGAGGAGTAGATCCAGATTCAGAGTTTGGTGATTGGCTAGCAGGAAAGCCTCCGGCTACGCTGGAACGTTTTTATTCAAAGGCGCACCAATTTATAAGAAGGGAGGAAGCCATGTGGACCAGGCGAGATAATGCACCAGGACCCGGCAAGGAGACTATGCAGAGCAACATTGCTGTAAAACAATCTGGTGACAACTCTGGATAAGTCCAGGTCAATGTTCAAAACAAGCCTGAGCAGTCAAAAGGATCCGAAGGAGGAAATTCCGGAAAGAAAAGGGAAGCCGGAAAGTGGAAACCAAGGATCCCAACTTACAATGAATACACTCCACTGAATGCATCTCTGGAAAATATTTACCTATCGACCTATAATACTTTCCAATATCGAAAGCCACGCCCAAAAGAGTCCACCGAGGAGCAAAAGCGGACTGGGAAGTATTGTCGCTTCCATGAGACTTACGGGTACAATACCGAGGATTGTAGGCACCTCCATGATGCGATTGAAAAGCTGATTCGACAAAAAGAGTTACAGGAGTTTGTAAAGAACCCTCAGGAAGGCGGACAGGGGACATCCGACCCCAATCACGAACAGGCTCCACGACGATCTGAGGAACCCGTTCAGACTGGAGGTAGATTAGTCATAAACACGATAGTCGGTGGGCCTCACCCTGTAGACAAGAATTGGCAAGAAATGGAGCGCTATGATAGTTCCCTAAATCATGCAGGTTTTGAATGTTGTTCAAACACGGAAGAAGGGACTCCGACTAAGCAACATCGAATGATAACAGATGATACAGTGTTCAGAAGTCGAGATGCCGATCAGGTAGAGGCACCTACTATTGATCCGATGGTCATCTCGGCGACTATTGGGCCAGCTTTTGTGAGAAGAATACTGATTGACTGTGGAAGTTCTGTTAACATCATCTTCAAAAAAGCATATGACCAGATGAAGATGGAGACAAAGGACCTAAAACCATCTAAAGCCCATATCCATGGCTTTAATGGTGCGGCTACTGATGTAGTGAGTTTTGTTGAATTACCAGTTGAACTTGGAGAAGGTGAACGTAGGAGGGTGCGGATCCTACCAATCATCATTTTGGATGTCGATTCTCCGTATAATGTGTTTCTGGGTCGACCGGCCTTGGCAGAGTTTAGGGCAGATTTGGCCCCGTGGTGTTTAACCTTGAAGTTTCCGATGGATAAAGGAGTTGGTGTTGTGCATGGCGATCAGGCAACTGGTCGTGCGTGTTATGTGGCTGAGCTGAGAGAGGCCCAGCAAAGAGAGAAAGGAAAGGTTGTGGACAACTCTGTCCACATCCGAGTCACTGAAGATTGACAAGTAATGCCCGAGCCTTGGCTCGGGCAGCATGATCGAATCTATAGAGACATAGATCCGAGGGACGATGATGAGGAACCCAAGGAGGCAAAAGCAGCGCCGGTTGAACTAACGATTGACATTCTAGTCAGCCACGATGACCCATCGTGGGTAGTAAAAATTGGATCATAGCTCAACCCCTCGATGATCGAGGATCTTACTGATTTCCTCCGAGCGAATCTGGATGTCTTCGCTTGGACGCATTCCGATATGTGTGGGATTTCTCCCGCCATTGCGAGTCATATGTTGAACATAGACCCGAAATACGTGCTGGTGAAGCAAAAAAGGAGAGGTATGGACTCGGAGACGTCCGCTGCTCTTAGAGAGGAGGTGGACAAACTCAAAGCCAATGGGTTCGTCCGCGACGCCCTCTACCCAGAATGGACCTCTAACCCTGTACTAGTGAGAAAAGTGAATGGAAAATGGAGGACCTGCGTGGATTACTTAGATCTGAACAAAGCATGCCCTAAGGATAGTTTCCCTTTACCCAGAATTGATCAGCTGGTCGACTCAACAGCATGACACGAGTTATTGTCATTTATGGATGCATACTCGGGATATAATCAAATCCCGATGCATATTCTAGATCAGGAACATACTAGTTTTGTCACCGACGTTGGACTGTACTATTATGTAGTGATGCCTTTTGGATTGAAAAATGCAGGAGCAACTTATCAACGTCTGGTGAATCAGATGTTTAAAGACCAAATTGGTAGGACGATGGAAGTCTATGTGGATGACATGCTCGTGAAGTCACGGCAGTCAAACGACCATATACGAGACTTGGCGGAGATGTTTGATATACTCAGACACTACGGGATGAAAATCAATCCCTTAAAGTGTTCTTTTGGTGTTGCGACGGGGAAGTTTTTGGGTTTTATCGTCAATGCACGGGGAATTGAAGCTAACCCAGAAAAGATTCAGGCTATTCGAGACATACAAGTGCCCAGAACCATAAAGCAAGTACAAAGCCTGAACGGAAAAGTGGCCGCGCTAAGTCGATTCATATCCAGAGCGACAGACAAGTGCATTCCCTTCTTCGATGTAATAAAGAAAGGTAAGAGAAATTTTGAATGGACTCCCAACTGCAAGGATGCATTCCGAGCTTTGGTAGGACATTTGGAAAGTCCTCTAGTGCTGTCGAAGCCTATAGACCATGAAATGTTGTATGTATACTTGGCCATGTCTCAACATGCCATCAGTACAGCTTTGGTTCGTGAGGAGGACCGAGTTCAGAAGCCGATGTACTATGTCGGTAAACGTTTAACGGGAGCAGAAAGAAATTATCCTAAAATTGATATGCTAGCCTACTGCTTGGTGATTGCATCACGCAAGCTCCGTCCGTATTTTCAGGCACACCCGATCAGTGTTTATACCGATCAACCCCTGCGACAGGTACTCCAACGACCAGAAACCTTTGGAAGGTTGTTAAAATGGAATATTGAGTTGAGTCAGTTCGATATCACCTACCTGCCACGAAGGGCTATACAAGGGCAAGCGCTAGCGGACTTCATCGTAGAATTTACCATATCAGACGAACCAAACAGTGATGATGTTATTCCCTCCATTCGATGGAAACTATACACCGATGTGGCATCCAACGACCATTGCTCTGGGGCTGGAGTCATTCTTGTAACCCCTAAAAACCGATCAATTTGTTATGCCTTGAAACTTAATTTCCCAGCTACAAATAACGAAGCTGAGTATAAAGCATTGCTTGCTGGCTTAAAACTTATCAGGGAACTCGGAGTAAGATCGGTTGAGATCTTTTGTGACTCACAATTGGTGGTATACCAAGTACGAGGAGATTATCAAGCAAAGGGGCAGAGGCTTGCTCCATACCTCGCTCGGGTTCAAGAACTGTTGGCAGACCTTGAATATTACGATATTTCGCACATCCCGCGTGAACAAAACAGGGAAGCTGATTCATTAGCAAAATTCGCAAGTACTGGCGATGCACAACAGATGGGCTTGGTTCCCATCGGAGTTTTACAATTTCCGAGTATAAACGAGATGGAAGTAGATTTTGTGCTAGAAACAGAAATTGAAAGGGAGTCATGGATAACCCCATTCAAACAATACTTACTATATGGGACTTTGCCCGATAGAAAGAACGAAATATGACAAGTCATTCGCAAAGCTTCACAATATACAATGTAGGACCGAATAATGTATCGGAGGGGATTCTTAGTTCCCTTACTTCGGTGCATCGCCCACGATGAGATAAAACAAGTCTTGAGGGAAGTTCATGAAGGAGAATGTGGTGACCATACTGGGGGGCAGACCCTAGCAAAAAAGATCCTTCGCTATGGATACTATTAGCCAACTGTAAATCGGGATGCTGCGGACTACGTAAAAAGATGTGACAAAAGTCAAAAGTATGCGAAAATCCCAAGAGCTCCACCAACGGAACTCACATAAATGGTTAGTCCCTGGCCATTTGCAATTTGGGGGATCGATATAATCGGTTCCTTACCAATTTCCAGAGGTGGTGCAAAATATGCAATTGTTGCGGTCGATTACTTTACCAAGTGGGCAAAAGCAGAGCCTTTAGCTACAATCACAACCAAAAAGGTAATTAATTTCGTTGTACCAAACATCATATGCCGTTTTGGCCTTCACGAACTATCATCACGGACAACGGAACTCAATTTGAGAGTAAGGAGTTCAAATAATTCTGCCAAAAGTATTGCATTGAGAAAAGGTTAGCGGCAGTCGCTCACCCTAAAGCGAATGGACAAGTTGAAGCCGTAAATAAAATAATTAAATCAATATTAAAGAAACGTTTGGAGAAGGCTAGAGGCAAGTGGGTGGATGAGTTTCCGACAGTGCTCTGGGCTTACAGAACCACCCACAAGTCCGCGACTGGCCACACTCCGTTTACCTTGGCATACGGCGCTGAAGCTGTGATACCCATGGAACTTGAAGTTCCTTCTCATCGAGTAACTTATTATGATCCTAAGATGAATCGGAATCTCTTATTGGAATCGCTAGACTTTGTCGATGAAAAACGCAAAGAAGCTGATTTAAGAGCAACTGCATATAGGCACCGGGTTGCTCGATATTATAATGAAAAAGTTCGACCGAGAATTTTCGCTGTGGGTGATCTCGTTTTGAAGCGAGTCTTTCTGATCCCATCACATCTGAATCCCACATGGGAGGGTCCGTATGTCATCGAACGGAGGCTTGGAGAAGGAACTTTCAAGCTAGCGACCGTAGATGGCGTGACACTACCCTGCGCATGGAATAGCGAGCATTTGCGTCATTATTACACTTAGTCTATTTCTTTTACATTTTAGTTGCAAATATTTCCAGTGTATGTTGATTTTGTTGTCCTTAGTTTTTGGTATGTAATAAGACAATTCAGTTTGTTTCCATTCGTTATGATCAATAAAGGCTTGAAGTCGTCTTTTCCATGAACTGTTGATGTTTCCATTCTGAGACAAAAATTAAATTACGTTATTCGGTGTGGCGCATGAACGAGCGCCCGAATTTAAAAATCTCTAAGTCCCCAAAGTGCAGACTAGAGTACTCCGAGTCCCCAGAGTGCGAACTAGAGTATAAACGACTTAAAAATCTCTAAGTCCCTAGAGTGCGGACTAGAGTACTCTGAGTCCCCAGAGTGTGGACTAGAGTACTCTGAGTCCCCAGAGTGCGGACTAGAGTATAAACGACTTAAAAATCACTAAGTCCCCAGAGTGCGGACTAGAGTACTCCGAGTCCCCAGAGTGCGGACTAGAGTATAAACGACTTAAAAATCTCTAAGTCCCTAGAGTGCGGACTAGAGTACTCTGAGTCCCCAGAGTGCGGACTAGAGTATAAACGACTTAAAAATCTCTAAGTCCCCAGAGTGCGGACTAGAGTACTCTGAGTCCCCAGAGTGCGGACTAGAGTATAAACGACTTAAAAATCTCTAAGTCCCCAGAGTGCGGACTAGAGTACTCTGAGTCCCCAGAGTGCGGACTAGAGTATAAACGACTTAAAAATCACTAAGTCCCCAGAGTGCGGACTAGAGTACTCTCTGAGTCTCCAGAGTGTGGACTAGAGTATAAACGATTCAAAAATCTCTCAGCCTCTGGAGCACAGGCTAAAATATAAGAAGTTTAGAAATCTCTGAGTCATGCGGAAACAAACGAGAGCTTAAGTGATCACACAACCCTGGATTTCAGGTACAAGATGGGTGGTGAAGCTAAGTGGCAAAGATCATCAAAAAACAAAATTTTATTTACTAATCGAGAATTCAGTTTCACTACAGCTTATCCTGAACTCGAAGCAAAAAATCTATTTATAACGACTACGAGAATAGATAAAGATAATTACATAATCCAGGCTTATTCGCATTGAGAAAGGCATGGTAGCTACTTTTTTGACTTCTTCTCCTTCCTCGGTTTCTCTGAAGACTCCTCCCCCGAGCGTTTTTTGCTAGACGCCTTGCTAGCTAGGGAAGTGGTGCCTCCGGAAGGAAGAGGAACTTCCTGTGGCGAGGTTCCACCGGGGAGAATAACCTTCAGGGGCCTGTTCAATGGATCATCAAGTTCCACCACCTGAGGCTCAACCTTAATCTCAGCTTTCTTCTTCTTCTCTTCTATGATTTGCTCCGCCATGCTCGATTTTGAAGTGTGTTCGGAGGCGCCCGTAATCTCAACTTCATCATCTTCCTCCACGGGCGATAAATTTTCAGATTTGTCTTTATCGAGCCCCCCGATCACTTGAGCATCGGGTCCGGGAGTCTCTCTAGTCTGAGTTACCTCTCCCGTTTTCCCCTCCTTTTCTGCGGCAGCATCGCTCCTTGGAGTTAGCTCAGGGTCAGAATGGCCGGCACGAAATCGTAAGAGACAAATGTTTGGATACATTCATTATTCGCCAAAAGCGATGGCCCTTTGAACTCTATGAGGAAAAGCTATATACCAGTTTCTGGCTGACTCTCAACGGTTCGGGGAGTTTCACCTTCCGGAATAGGAGATAGAGCGTGAATATAAAGTCCAGGCTTCTCTGGGTCATAGCCAATATGTTGCTCAAAAGGATCGAGTGATGGGCGACCAGTCGGCTGAATAGGAGGAGGAACTGAGGACTCGGTTCCGGATGGACCGGCAGTGTCATTTATTCCTTTCGATGAGGAAGAGTCCCTTCCGTAAAAGGCCTTTGCCGCCAATAGGTCAGTACGCTTATTCTCGCAAAGCATTTCCTTCACAAGAGACTCCTCATCCACCTCTTCAGTTCCCAATTCGACCTTTTTAATTTTTATTAAAGTGTCCCATGCTTCGGCCAAAGATTCGAGGTAACCCTCGCCAAGAAAAGTTAGGTCACGATGCATGAGAACTCGAGCATTATACTCGGCTATGAGTGGATCAAACATGCACTTAATTTCCTCCCTACCAGCCTCAGTAGCCGCCTCGAAGCGAGAATCGATTTCCGAGAGCGCCATTCTTTTGCCCTCTTCACGGGCCGCATCCTTCAGCGCTTCAACTTTGGAGAGCTCCTCATCAAGCTTTGCTTTTAAGAGTCGTGTGGAGACAATCTCGTCACAATATCGTTGTGACTCCTCTTAGGCTGCAGTTTTTTCTTCTTTTTCTTTAAGGAGCAGCTCCTCCAATTCTTTAACTCGTTGAGCGAGAGCATTCTTTTCTTTTTGGATGGAATCCTTCTTTAAGGCTAAAGCGCCACAGCGTTGAACCGCCTCATCAATTTCCTTTTTTTGTGTGACTTCCAAACGATCAACTGCTTCGGCTGTGTCTTTAGTGGTTTTTTGAGCAGCTTCAAGCTGAGATTTATACGAGGAAAGCTCATCATCCTGTGCTTTGATAATGTCTTTGTCGTGGATAGCTTCGAGTTTCAAGCGATTGATTTCATGCTGACGTTCCACCGAAACTTCTAAAACTTTTTCCACCAAATGAACGAATGCGTCGTGCTGGACGTAGACATCATTATTGCAAGCAATGGCACTTTGTTTAACATGCCCCAGAATAGGATGGATCACTTGAAGAAACTTTAGTCCATCAAAGCATATTTTTGGGAATGTGTTTTTAAGCTCAGCTTGCTTTTCCGCTATCGTTGGATCATGTGCAGGGCTGGAGGAAGTTTATTTAGTCGAAACTATAGATTTCTTGTGAAGCTCACGGGACTGCCTAGTGCTTGATTAACCAGAATATTGATCATGAGGAGCTTCAAATTGAAACCCTCTTTGAGCAGATTTATCCCTGCTATGCTCTGGTTGAGGAGGAGGATCGTTGGGGTAGGAAGAGTGGCTATAAGTTTTCCTTTGAGACGATGAATCTCGGGGATGATAGTCTCTATCGCTGTTGTCATCTCTATCTCGGCGTTTTCTGGGCCTCAAGTCTCGGCTAGAGTGATGAAAGATAGAGGAACCGCGAAGGCGGTCGAAGCCGTGTGAGCGTCCCATGTCACCTGCACAGAAATCAAGTGAAAACAAGTTAGAGATGATCATATGATGTCCAAAACTTAAGTGTGGGGTGGAAAGTGAGTGTTAGTGTGTGCCCTAGTGTTTCCCCCCGACGGACCAGTTTCTTTAGCTTTACTTATCGGAGTTTTTTCTCCTTGGTGATGGGCTTGAACGCCTTCGTCGCCTCTCGCGGGCGAGCGAAGTTTTAGGGCTTCTGGGTTGTCGAAGCCATAATTGAGCAAGTCATCGGGGATGATGAGATCTGATAAGCCTTTTAGTGAACCCTCTAAGTGTTGTGGAGATGGCTCTTTCTCCATCGGAGTAATTGTAACCTTCGATGTTCCGCCCACTGTCTTCTTCCTTAGTTTGTAGGCTAGTTTCTTTTTCCCCTTTGATGGGGGAGGCGGTTCATCGATTCCGGGGGCGTCGATCACCGGTTCTGAGAAAGGACTTAAATGCTCGTCGGACGCTCTAGAAACCCCGGCCTCTCTAACCTCACCTTCCTCGGGCATGTCGGAGGCCCCGCCTGTAGGGGGCACCAATGACCCGGCTTGTTCTTTACCCTTCTCCACCGCGGGTCTTGTTGTAGGGGCACTGGATGGGAGACTAGTTCGACAACCTTCCGCCAGTAGCCCAAACTTTCGAAGTGACTCATTGGATATAACGACTTTGATTTCCCGGTCCTCCACGGGAGTAGCACGAATGGCCTCGACGGCCTCAAAATACCTCACACTTTTGGGACGTGGGCTGATGCCTGCAAAAGACCAAAAGAAGTTTACAAAAAGTGCACTTCATGCCTCAGGTAAGTGACGAGTCCGGAAATGGAACTTACTCCCTTCCAACCATCTTCTCGCAAAGCCAGGAGGGCAGTGCACGTAGAACCACTCCTGCTTATATTGGGAGAATTTACTCCATGGCCCCGTCAGGATCTAACACTTAGAGTGTGGCTCAAGGAATATGAAAGAGGGGCTGTCAGATCACCTTTTGAACCAATAAATGTAGCAAATATCCTCGAGAGTGGGAAGCTTGGATAAGATGCTCATAAAGAGAATGCAAGTGCCATGGAGAAATGCATGACTGTTGGGGTGAAGCTGTGCCGGAGCGATCCCGATGTACTGCAGCACCTCACGAAGAAATGAATTGAACGGGGGCACACTCCCGACCCAGCACATGAATTTGCTACAAGCTGTATATCCAGCTGGGGGCAGGTGGGGACGATCTTGTCCCGATGGAATTAATACGTCATCAAAAGGGATTCTGTGAATTGAACATAGCCGACGAAAGGGGGTTTCATTAATTTTTGAAGCTTGAGAATCAGTTGGATTGTCCAGGATAATTGCCCTATCTATAGCATCGGGTGCCGGGCCAATAATTGAAGCGGATGGGTCCAGAATACCCTGCGTGGAGGTCGTCGGTGGGTCCGAAGTACCTACTACCTCCCGCTTATCGGAAACTGTAGCAGAGCTCGACTTTCTGGGCATCTTTAAAGAGCACTGAATATGGATAAAATCCTGTTTGAACTATACTTGAAAGACAATCGATATTAGATACAATGACAAAAATATTCCCCCCGTGTGGTGTGTGGACTAGTGCAATCGTTCAGACATGAGTATAAAAGAGTTAAAGCTTTAAAAACCGATGGGGTGTGTTTGAGTGTTAAGTCATCATCTTCGAAGACCGTCATCGTTGACCGTCTCCGAGAGCTTATCTTATGATTCGGTAATATGGGTTTTGAAGTCGAACATTAGCATTGTATGTTAAAGGTCGTTACTTGCTTTTGTTAAGTTGAACTTGCGTCTATACTCCTTAAAACTATGAAGTCATTAGTCAAAACAGTTCCATATGCACACGTGCTTAAGTCTTTGTCATTTTCTCTTGTTCTATGATTAGGCGTGGAAGTATGTGATGTTAACATATGCGATGTTTAAGTGGAGATAATCTTGGTTACCAATGCTGACCCCAAAGACCAAAGCCGATCGCCTTCCTAGACCAACAGACCGGACCATCTATCTACGTGCTACCGAGCGGCCCGCTAGACTAACAACACCGACCCACTCACTCTCTTCGCAGGTGCTCTCTCATCACCAAACGACACCGAGCGACTATCCCTGGCTCCTAAAACCATCCATACCAACCGACCCACACACTTCCTATCTCTCTCTAACCACCGAACCGACTTCCTGGGAACGACACCGATCCACTATCCCTAACTCCTGGTACCATCCATACCGACCGAGCCACTCACTTCTTATCTCTCTCTAATGACCGAACGAAATCAACCGCAATCCTACCAGCCTACATCACCTAATAGCCCACTTAGTCTATACCAAACCGCACTCTCGTTCTTATTACCTTAACCTAATGGCATTTGCAGATGGACCTCCACACCGTTCCACTTCCTTGAAGATTCTTCATGGAGTAACGTATTCCTCCTGCTCCTTAAGTCCCAACTTTCGAGTTATGGGGACAACCGCTACACAGAGGTTAACGCAAACTGCCCTCAAGAACAATTGAAGCCCTAGCCTAAGTCCTGCCCTCCACTCAAGTCATCTTCTCTCCCCTCACCGATTGTCCTTTACCTATTCCTATAACTAGAGAAAAGGGAAAATCACCTAATCGAGCATACGTCGCTCGGCTATTTCCGTTCGACTAACATTGCTCGGCAACCACCGTTCGGTATGCCTGGTTCGGTATAGCTGTTTTAGAGCAAGATGAGGGATTTGACTTATTTGTGGAGGTCAACATCAAAGTGGGGGGTTCGGCACTGGTTCACTTCGAGTCCCACCGCGTGTTACTCCAGGTCCTTTAGGAGTTCGCATTGAGTCAATTACACGGTGACCACCATTCGGCCATCCCGGATCGGCATTTGTCGACCGGTGTATCTGGCTCGGCATGCCTGGATCGGTTGAGTCGAGGTTCCCATATATGAGCCGAGGTACTTCGCTCTTAGGCCTGAGAAGGAAGTCCATCCTATCTTCGTCTATAAATAAAGAGGCAGGGGTGCAGTGAAGGGGACCTTTTTTGAGGGAACACTAAGGAGACACTGCCATTTTCAAGACTCATTTCTTTTCTACAAAAAAATTGTACTTAAGTTGTTGGTGCATGGATTGTATATGTATTCGATTATTTGAAGAAGTAATAAAGATGAAGATCAAAGTGGATGTAGGAAGTTACGCCGAACCACTATAATTCTGGTGTTCTCGTTTTTTATTGTTCTTACTGCATTCTATTGCAATATACCTCAGTTTTAATTTATTTTCTTCATTAATCTCTCTACACAATCTTACTCAAGGGTGTTAGTGACCAATTTCGGTGCTAACATATATTAAACTGATCAAGGATAGCTACTTCTTAATATCACATCAATTAGTGATAAGTAGAAATTTCGGCGAAATCTAATTTTGTTTTTTTGGATATCTGACTGAAAATATAAATATTGAATATGTATGTTTTGTTTTAGTTTTACTATTGTCCGAATTTTATTAATTACTTACTACGAAATCATTATGCACAGTAAGCAATTTTCACTTGATGGATAAATGTTTATAAGTAATTAACTATAATTATCACCACTTTTTGCTCACATGATTGAAGTTTCCGGAAGTTTTGTATGATCATATAAACTTCTATATTAAGTTTGTATATTCTAAGAAATATATAGTAATTATTTTTTTACATGAAAGCTTTCTAAGATCTAAATAAAGACGCTTTATATTAGAATATAAAGTATAAAGCGCATAAGTAAATTAGGTTGTTTTTCCAGAAATGACGATTAGCTGGTTCTCATTAATTAGGTACTATAATATCTTCTTTGAATGCATACATAAATCAAAATTGGCGCAAATACGATATTATGGAATAAATATATTATTCATAATCATTTATACACAACCGTTCTTTAGTACGTATGAGCAAATTTAATTGTAATTACTGTCTAATACTTAAATTGTATAATGTAGTCCACTATATCTATCAATATAATTAAAAATATATAAGTGAGTGGTGGATAGTTAAATTGTTCTGTGTTTATGGCTCCTCTTGGAACTTCTGTGTTTATTTGATAAATGCTGCTAATATGTCAAGATAACCAATATCGTTTAATGTCCTATCATATCTTTACATGAAACATACATGAAGTATAAGACATGCTTCTAATTGTGAGCGAAATCAAATGAAGTTATCTATATTTTTGCCTTTATTTGATCTTTTTTTAATAGATTTTCATGCTCTGCCTTCTAGATAACTTCATAATTATTGAGTGTTTCACATACTTTCCTAGGTTAAATTTACTATAACTTCAAATGGTCGATCTTTGATCTGCAATTGCAGTTGCCTAAATATTTGTGATAGTGTTCTTCTAGAAATAACCGAGTTATTATTACAGTAGTGAACAATGTTAAAATAATCTAAGTCATTTTTTAATAACGATGATTTCACTTATTTGTTTGCATTGATACATAGATATTTTGGTAACTAGGTATATACAAGGACTGTTAAAACTTCTATAAAAACACCTTTTTTGTGAGTTTTTCTTTAGTGGTTGTGCTGTCATTTATTTCATAGTCTTCTTTGCTTAGAAAAAAACAAAATATTTTGATTTGGTTACATTTTTTGACATATTTGTTAAGTATTAGTTGGTACTTGTATGCATCTCTTATATATATATATATACTCATACACAAATTCTAGGTCTGTGTTGTGTAAATTACTCTGATATTATTTTCTTGAAAGTAGTAACTGACCTTTTTCGGGCTAACTAAGACTCATACCCACTACTACTTGGGGCAACATTAGTTATATAAATAAAAACCAGTAACAGTATGTTATGTTTCGTAGACCTGTACCCTTTAGTTCGTAAAACAGCTATATTTTTATTAATTCTAAGTGAAATTTACTCTCATAATATTTACATCAGTGATATAGCTCCATACATCATATGTTCTATTTTTTAGTTAACTACTTTACCTGCCCATTCAAAGATTTTCAAAAGGAGATGCAAGCGGGTAGATGTTGAGTACTTGTACTCTACAAACCGTAGTTCATTATAAAAAATGCCTGCTTAAATATCAGTTAACCAATCCTTAAAGTTTGTTGTTATAGTTCTACCCTGAATGGTATGCAAAAGCAAACATATGTGTATGGCTGCACTTTAGGCATCAATGTCCTTTTATACATGTCAATGTCCTTTATATATAATCTATATAGTTAAATGACAGTGAGGTCTTAACGATTCGATGAAAAATGAAGCAAACCTTTTGTCAAAGTTCCTCCAAATATACGTGCTTTAGTACTTAGACCAATAAAAATTATAATCAATATTATTTGCTTCATTACTCCTTTAAACTTTACCAACTGAAATAGAATTTATGTAGTTCACAATATTAACAAAAACTTACAACAAGTCCTTTGATAAGACGAAATCCAAATATTATCCAAAATAACAAATATGATTTTATTTTTTCTTTGACTTTAACAAATATAGAATAAAAGAGAACTTTATTGGACAAAACAAGGAAAAAGAGAGTTAATACTTGACCAATGGATAAAATCTACATGTATGCATGTAATAATACTCTGACTAAACACCTGGACGGAAATTTTCACGACCTGAATAATTTGGTGGTTCAGAGGCAAAACTGTTTTTCAATTATTCATATAATTAAAAAACAAACTCATAACAAATCATTATATAGCCATAATTAAATAATTCATATAACAATAATTCATTGCAAAAATGATCATTTATTGACTTTTTCAAGCAATTAGTTGACGTGCAAGATGTTTCTATAGGGATTTTTAAAAATGTGATATGTCTTGCTATATTGTAGTAATGTTTGTCATGGTCAACCCTTCCTTACTGTAAGATATAATAATGTATACCATACTGTCTGTTTTCAACGCAGCAAGTTCACTCTTTGTGTTTTGCAGCACTATTCGAATCAGTAATCATTTTTTGGATATTGGTATTGTTAAGGAACCATTAAACTTTTCCATTTCTAAATATTGTCGAAATTACACCATACCGTCAACACATACTGTCAGTAAATCTCCATGTTGTCAAATTTATTACTGTCAGTATTTGGGATATTGGGTATTGGTATCGTTAAGGTTATAATAATGTATACCATACTATCAGTAAATCTCCATGTTGTCTGAATTTAGTACTGTCAGTATTCTCTTCTTTGTATAAATCGACCATGACTTGTTACTGTCTTGGTTTTGCTTCATTCTTGAATACTAAATGACTTGTTACTATATATTGATACTGGTATATATAGTAAAGAAAAACATTTACACATGATCAAGTAGTAGGAAGAGTTTTACAGACATTCTAAATGTAATCATGTATTCGGAATGCTGACAGTAATAAATTACAGACATGATCAAGTAACAGTTCTATTGTTACTGTGTATTGGTTCATAACCAACATCTGCTTTCTTAGTTTAATGATGCAAGATGGAGCTCAATTATTTCCACCATCGGATGTTACTGTTCGATTCTACTTAGTTGCAATCTTTATTCTGTTCACTTAATTTTCACTAGGATTTATGAAGAGTACAATTTTATGTTTTTTGGTTGTTTTAAAGGATGTTTCCGAAGAGTGTTAATTTGTTATGTAGCAACTCATTAACCGAATGTATCTAATCTTTTGTTGTTGTAAATGCCTAATTTGGCTGTGTTATAGAGTTTTAAGACAAACCAATATTCACTAAATTGGACAACAAGATACATGAATGAGTAAAATGGTCTATTTGGATCGACTCTGGACTCAAGTAATTCAAAATAATTAATACTACTAATTTTTCTCTCGGATGTATTGCACTTTTGGAACCAACTCTTCTTGCCAGCACATTCTTATATGGGCATGTACCTAATTTATATGATCAGTGTCTTTGTCAGCCATTAAGTTGTTATTTACGTATGTGAATTTTTCCATCCATTTCGGGTCAGTAGGTGTACACTTATATGTTCAAGTTTTTCTTTGATAGCTTGTGCAATGTTGTATAAGGCTTCTCCACATTCAAACATATAAAATGGAATAAAACTAATAAAATGGATGAAGTGAAAATGGAGATGTTAATGGAACAAAACTTTCCAGATTTTGTTCCTTAATACAAAAAAGGAGATGTAAAGCTTTCTTCACACTACCAAATAGTAGATGCAAAAATAGTAGTGGATTATGTAATAAGAAAGCCAAATTTGTGTCTAGAATTATAGATGGAATCATAGATTGATTTTAAGTATTTTGTTGTTTGATTATAACAGAAAATCAAATTCTACATCAAAGTTTGGAAACTTATTTGATTGCCTATATTGACGATGGAAAAGGATTGGGTATATTTAAACAGGTGACTATATAATGCTTAACTTAAAATGTATTTTTAGAATTAACACATATATGTTAATATTAAAAGTAATTTTTTTAATGTTTTTAATTTTTGTCGTAGGACTATTACATATGAGGTTGTAAAAATTACATTGTTGAAAAAGTTTAATATCATATGGATATCATAGTTTGGATTTATAATCTTGATCGTCTTAATTCGGATGACCGTCTTAATACCAAAAAAAAGAGGAAGGAAAGAAAAACTACTGCAACGCAGTAGTCTCATGCTTCTACAATATACAGCAGCGTACAAGAGGAGGAAATAAAAATGCTGCTGCTATATGCAGCAACGAACAAAGAAAAAAAATTAATGTTCAATGGTTACTTCATTTTCAAGTAGTGATCCATATATGATCATTTCTCTATAAAGCAGCATAGAACTGTGAATGCCAGTTTGTACTATTCTACCATCTCTCTGCATATTTGATGTATGAAATTATTAGATCACTTATAACTAGTTTCATAAATTTTTCTAGTACTTATAGTTTATTACAGGTATTGTTGTTTATATAGTATAGTTATATACATTTTATGTTGATGCTTGATAGTTTGATATTTTCTAACTATGATTTTGGATCTCAATTAAATATGTGATGACCTTAACATTGAAATTGCTTTTATTAAATGTTTTTACAGGAAAAATATGCATACAAGCAGTCTACGCACTCGCCAACAATTGAAGAACGAGAAATCCCAAAAGTATAAGCCAAAGGTCAAATATATTGTGCTAACCGATGAACCTTTCCATGTAGAGAAAGAACAATAATTAGGGCACGAAATGCGTGAAGAAAACGAAATACGTGAAGAAAATGAAATGCTTGAAGGAAATGAAATGCCTTGGAAGAACATAAAACGCGTGAAGAAATTGGAATTCCTTGTGAAGAAAATGAAATGTGTGAAGAAAATGAAATGTGTGAAGAATATGAAATGTCTTGTGAAGAAAATATTATGGCTGAGTTGGAAATCGAGAGGCCAATCGAAGCTGAAACTGCAAATATAAATGTAAACAAACATGGTAGAGGACCAACGAAAGTAAAATAACTTCCGTTAAATCTTGAAAATCGAATTGAAGTTGAATTCAATGAGGCAGCCATACCGATAGGAGAAGGCACTTATCTTCTTATCTTGGACCGCTAGTACGGGAGCATGTTTCGGTTACACTTAGCGATTGGTGGCTTCTAAGCGATGAATTTAAAACTATCTTGTGGGATTCCATTAAAGCATGAAAATTTACTATTTTTGTCACATAATAGTAGATTTATTTACAAAAATTATCTATTTAGCAGAATGTCCTTTTAAATTCATTTTAATATGAAATAACATCAGTTTTTCCTTCTGATTTGTAGGGTAGATTTAAAGTGGACGATGAATGGCAAAAAACATTCATATTTCAACAAATGGGAACCATTTGGAGAACTTCAAAAAGTAGATTGGTTCGAAAAATAATTAAACAACGACGGAAGAGGAATGACTTGCTTTGAAACCTTACAACATCAAAAACGTGAAGGAGTGGAGAAAGTTTGTAAAGGAGAAAACAAGTTTGGAGTTTAAGGTAAAATTTCTTACTGATAAACATCTCTTTCTGATTAAACCAGTAGGTAAAAACAACTGATGGTTTCTCTGGTTAACGAAATGATGAATATAAGCAAGGTAATTGACATAAAATAGTGTAAGGTTAACATTTTGAGAAATAATAATTAGTTTAGACTTAATATAATGAATAAGTATGAAATGCTAGAATGAAAACTAATATAGAACCATGAATATTGTAATAAACAGAAGAAAAAAATTTGACTGCTTAAACTATTTAGAGAACTAGACCCGCCACACAGACTAAAGTCTATGATAACTATATCGAGAAGAATAGATTGACTACTTAGTGGAAGAAAAAAAATAAGACCTTGTTATAGCTCCTAACTAGTCTCCTCTGAGCCTTTGTCTATGGTTTTCACTATTGTGCCTATGCCTTAAGGAAAAAAAACCTGTTATACCTCCTTCCCAACTAGCATAGGGGATATAGCATGGAAAGTTCAAAATAATTTGCTGCTTCATTTATAAACTAGAAATTTTTATCTTTTCATACAGATAAGCAGTTGATTATTATGCATAGAGCAAATTTTATACATAGGCAGATGAGCTACAAACGAACCCAACAAAAAACCGGTGATGTAAATTCTTTTATTTTTGTTTTGTCTTTTATTATTTTAAATATAAAAAATAAATCAACTCTTATAATTCTTAGCTATGCTCAGGGAAATTATCATAGACAGAAATAGACTACTAGTACTAGAACAATGAGCATTAAACTGCTAGTAGAAAAACAACAAAAGGCTAATTTTGGCCAAAGCAGTAAATGAAGTATTTGATAACAAACACACTTAGGCTTGTTCAAAAAATTTAAATTAGGTTGTCTCTGCTTCTTGTGGTTCGGCCATCCCGTATTGCTTTATAATAGCTTAACCGAGTTGGCCAAGCATTGTTAAACTTGAATTGTTTACTATTGCTCACCACTGTCATTTATGAGTTTGATAAGGATGGGTGAATGGTCATATGTCGAGTGATTTAAAAATGACATAGAAATTTGGCTAAATTTTGAGAAAAATTCTAAATAGAGAAACTATAATTTGGCAAGGGTTAAGAATGACTAAAAATAGTATTACAAAAGAATGTTTGATTATCTGAAATGAAATGACTTGTCATTTTGAAATTACCATTAGATATTTGATTCTTGAAAAATTTTAATCCGAAAATCGGTTTGGAAAAAATGAATGATGATATGCAAGGTGTTAGAGATGATACCAGAATTCGGGAAGAAGCCATTGGAGAAGCTCGTGGTGGGCTGATGTCGAAACCCTAGAATCGACGAAGGTGAAGCCCTAGGCTGTGGAGTTGAAGTTGCCGAGATCGTTCGGTGGAGGAGCAGTTTCATTTGGTGATAGGGAAATGATTTCATTCATTATTGGAGTGAGGAGAAGCTTTGGAGAAAGAAGTTGGAGTGAGTTTCGTTCGGTGAAGAGGTAAAGTGTTTGGTGCGGTAATTTGGGGAAGACCGAATGAAATATTTCGTTCGGTGGTTTGAGAATGCCGGTCAAGATTGTATGCACTAAACCAAAAGCATGCCGGTCCAGATTGGACTTTGCCGAACCAAACTAAGATGCCGAACCAAAAATGAATCGATGTCGGTCCAGATTTCACGTTCGGGCATTGGCTGCCGAACCAAATGCCAAGCTTTGCCGGACCAAACATGTTGGCCTGTGCCAGACCAAATCACGCCGGTCCAGATGGTTGCCGAACCATTTTTGGTGTTTGCCGAACCAAGTGATATTGTGCTGTTTTTTGGACCGAGCCGAACCTCAAGGCTGCTAAATTGTAGCTACCCCTCCTCATTTCTTCACTCTATAAATAGTGGAGCTTCTGGACAAAATGGCAGCCATCCTAGAGAGCTGAAACTTGGCATAATTTTGTCTGTATTGTTAATTCTTCTTATGTATAGCCTCCAAAAGTGAATCAATCTTGTAACTCTAATCTTTCAGTGATAATAAAATCTCCTCTTTTTAAGTGGACGTACACCTTCTCACGGTAGTGGAACCACTATAAATACTGGTGTTATTTATTTTTCTACATTGCATAGATCTGTGATTGTCTGTTCTGGTGTTTATCTCTGTTTGTTTCAACTCACTACAATCACGATCCTGTTGTTTTCCATTTGCGTTGGGTTTTTTATTCCCTTAGATTGATCATCTGAAGGGATTTTAACCAATAGTCTAATATCAGAGCTGCAAGGTTGATTGAGGAGTGTTAGACGCTATGGAAGGAGATGAAGCGACTCCAGTTGTTACAAGACCCAATACTAGAGGGATGTATATCGCGTCAGCATCACAGTTGGCAATTGAGAAATGGAATGGGGATAAAGACTTCGAGAAGTGGTAATGGAGGATGAAGGCTGTTATAATGAGGAATGAAGTCCATCCAGTAGTGTTTGCCCCTAAGGAGTTGACGGCTGACATCTCAGTTGCGGAAAGGAAGGAGATGGAGAAATTGGTGTTTACTACTTTACAACTAGCAATGGGAGAGAATGTCATCTCGAATATTAGCAGTGAGACCACTGCTAGGGCATTTGGACCAAGCTAGAAAATCTCTAATTAAAGAAATATCTGACTAACCGTCTGATATTGCTGAAGACATTTTTCACCATGCGGATGAGAGAGGGTACTTCAGTGAAGGAACATCTTAATTTCTTTGATGATCTCGTGATAAAGATGAAGACTGTTGACTTGAAGATGGATGAGGAGCAAATAGCAATGATTCTTTTGTGTTCTCTTCCGGAGCGATACACAGGTTTTGCTAACAGCCTTATCTTCGCTAGAGACACATTGACAGTGGAAGATGTGAAGTCAGACCTTCCATCTGAGGGCTTGAGAGATCAGATGAAGGAGATAAGTGAAGGAAGTAGAGGTGGAAGTAGTAGTCACGGCCTGTTTGTTGAAAGAGGTAGAGAAGATAAGAAGAATTGGCACTTTAAAAAGCATTACAAGTCCATGAAGCCCGGTAATGGCAGGAGAGGAAAGTCTAAGGACGGGAAGTGCTTTATCTGCAAGAAACCTGGTCATTGGAAAAAGGATTGTCTAGATTTGAAGAAAAAGGAAGAAGACGGATCTTCATCATTTGCGATGGAGAAGTCTGTATCTTACGATGTGTGGTCTACAGTAGTATCAGATGTCTCAGACCATTGGGTGCTGGACTCGGGGGTGTCTTTCCATATGACGCCTAATAAGGATTACTTCGGTTCTTTCGTTGGACGAGAGGGAAGCTCTATTCTTATGGGTAATGATGCTAGCTGTAGAGCAATGAGTGAAGGTACAGTGAGGATCGGGATGTTTGACGGAGTGATACGCACTTTGACAGGTGTCTAGTATGTTCAAGATCTTTAGAAGTCCTTAATTTATTTAGTACAATTGGCATCTTTGGGATGCAAGGTAACTATCGAGAAGGATAGTCTGAAGGTTTTGAGAGGTGCACTAGTTCTTATGAAAGGAGATGTGTTCCGAAATCTGTATTTGCTGAAAGGAACCACAATTCTTGGAGTGTCGTGTGTTGGAGTAGATAGTTCTTGTGCATTGGATGCCATAAAGCTTTGGCATCTCAGGTTGGGTCATATTTCAGAAAAGGGCTTAGAGTTGCTTCGGATACGGAAGATGATCAAAGGAGAAAGCTTCGACAAGATGGAATTTTGCCAAGAGTGTGTTTTAGGCAAGCAAACTAAAGTATCTTTGGAGTTGGACTCCATAGATCGAGGCGAGTACTTGAGTACGTGCATACAGATGTTTGAGGACCAGTTGCTACTCCTTCTCTTAGTGGAGCAAAGTATTTTATCTCTTTCATTGATGACTTTTCTCGAAAAGTATGGCTGTTTGTGATGAAGGTCAAATCAGAGAGCTCTGAGAAGTTCGAAGAATGGAAAGCGCTTGTTGAGAACCAATCTGGTTCTAGGTTGAAGGTGCTGAGATCTGATAATGGCGGTGAATTTGTCTCTAGGGAGTTCCTCGACTTTTGTAGATAGATGGAATACAAAGACATTTCACCACACCCGACGATCCGCAATCCAATGGGGTTGCAGAAAGGATGAACATGACTCTACTGGAGAAGGCTCGTTGCTTGAGATTGACGGCAGGCTTGTCTAAAGGCTTTTGGGCTGAGGCGTTATCAACTACGGCACATATCTTAAATCGAATTCCATGCTCAGCCATAGATGTGAAGATTCCAGAGGAAAAGTGGAGAGGTAAAGTAGTGTATCTTGGTTACTTCTGAATTTTTGGTTGTCCCATGTACATTCGCCATACAGGTGATGACAAGTTGGATGCTAGAGCATACAAGGGCATACTAATGGGATACACCGATGGTATCAAAGGGTATTGAATTTGGAACCCTGTTGATAGGAAGATTGTTCATTCCAGACATCTTACTTTTGATGAGTCTGCTATGTTCAATCCGAAGGAGAAGCTACCTACCACATCAGAAGATTCTGATAGGCCTAAGGAGATGGAAGAAGTTCCCGTGTTCCAGCCAAATAGTAGAGTTGTTGTTGATGCTGTCGAGGAAAACGCAGTTGATAAAACATCACAGGATAGTCCACAGGTACCTTCTAGTAGTGCTGGTGATGTGCATGAATCTAGAGGAAGTTCAGTTCAAGGTGGAGGTGAAAGGAGTTTAGGCGAAGCAGTACCTACCCGGGTCAGTCGTAGGACTATTAGGCCGCCCGAAAGGAATGGTGATTGGCAGTTTGCAAACCTTAGCCTTGGTTATCAGATTGACTATGCCCTACATGTGGTTCTTGAGGAGCCGCTTGACCTTGATGAAGCTTTGAAGTCATGTGACAGTTCGAAGTGGATGTGCGCTATGGAGGAGGAGTTAGAGTCGTTGAAGAGGAACAAGACTTAGGATTTGGTACCACCTCCTCAAGGAAGCCGAGCCATAGGTTGCAAATGGGTGTTCAAGGTGAAGGATGATGCGAGATACAAGGCTAGACTAGTTGCTAAAGGGTTTTCACAAAGAAAGGGATTGGAGTACGATGATATATTCTCTCCAGTAGTGAGGCATACGTCCATCCGCATTTTGCTCGCTATCGTCGCAGCTCATGACTTGGAGCTGGAGCAACTGGACGTGAAAACCGCTTTCTTGTACGAAGACTTGGATGAGACCATCTACATGAAGCAGCCAGAAGGATTTTGTAACAACCCGCATATTTTACGATAATATATTTAAATGATTTATTTAAATATAGCATCGTTAGTTGAATTTAAATGTCCAAAACGTGACTTTTTGTAAATAGTCGAATTGGGACTTGAGACCACTTCCATTGAGTCCAAAATGGCATTTACAACTTTTTTGAGTATAAACATCGATATGATTGGAGTTGAGTAGAATTTTGCTATTTTGGGCTTTGGGTTTGGGTTTCAGCCCACTAACCCAACATAATACCCTAACTCCACTCCACTCCTCTTCATTCTTTCATAACATTTCCTAACACTCTCAAGCCCTAGAAAGAATGGTGGGAAGAGGAAATTAAAATTCCTAAGCCCTAGTTTCTCTTAGGAATTCAAATTCAAGTGATAAATCAAAGAGAAGCTTAGGTAAGCATCCTCTTCTTCTCCATCTCAATCTCTCTCCAATTTCAGAAATTTCCTATAACATAACTTAGGAAATATTTGCTTATGATCTTATATTGGAGCTTCTAGAGTTGAAGTTAAAGTTGAAGAGTAGTTGATCTCTCCTTTGTTTTTGAGCTTCTCAATTTTTGGTTTTGGGTTTAAAGGTGAGTTTTTGAACTCACATCTACATCTATAACTTTCATTGTTGTTAGGTATGAATTCCTAACATCTATTCATGTTCATTTACTTTTGATTTGAATTGATTTGGTGAATTTTCCAAATTTTGTTGTTTTGAAGTCAAAATCTTTAAAGATCCTATCTTGGATATTTGGACGTATTTTTGGGGTGTATCGAAGAGCTTATAGGACTGGGTTGTCGCTTGGCATAAATCCCTAGCCTCCATCGCTCGTCCGATCGCTTTCGAATCATTTTGGCCATCTTTGTCCTAGGCAAATTGTTGCCCAGAAAAGGCAACCGGATGTCTGGTTGGAAGGCCCAGACGTCTGGTTAGGGCAGCAGATGAAAAAAATATACGGTAGAAAAGAAAAAAATGCAGAGAACAGAATCAGACGTCTGATACAACCTTTCAGACGTCTGATACAACTTGTCAAACGTCTGATACAACCTTTTAGACGTCTGATACAACTTGTCAGACATCTGGTTAGATTTCAGACGTCTGGAAGGTTTCTTGAATATTTCCAGAACCCAAATCCAGACGTCTGGATGAACCCCCAAACGTCTGGAACTGCCAATTTTGCCTATTTTGGCTGTTTTTGAGTGGATTTCTAATTTTAATCGATTTTTGTTGATCCGGTTAGTTGTTATCGCTTATTATCGACTTTGATGACTTCTTTCTTTGGATTTTTGGGAATATCCATTTGATGGATTTGATATCGATTTTTATGGATTTAATTCACATTGTCGTGTGTGAATTTTTGGTGATTGATCGTTTTTACAATCATTTTTGTGATTTGTCACTTTAAAATACAAAGGTTTCTATACTAGTAGTAAATACTCAAACTCTATCATTAAAACGATTTCAACGTTACTTTTAATACAAAGCTCGTTTTTAAAACCGTTTTCCGATCTATTAGTATATACAAACCTTTACCTCATTCGTATGAGAAATCTAATTAAACGGCTTAGCAAAACAAGTGGTATGAAACGCTTGCGTTTACTTCGTCGGTTAATTCTTGGATTTGTTCGATTGAACTCTCGTGACAATTTTCGAGTGGAAATCTACAATTTGTTCGTAAATATTTAAGTTAAGCCAGTGGTTATGGGACGTGAAGCTAAACTCATCTATTTACTAGCTTGGTGTAATTTACACTTTTATTGATCTATGATGATCATTTTGTGATTTAGACAGCGATGTGCGATGTCTCTTTGTTTGTGTGGGGGACTAAAAACCCTGTTTGTGGAGCTTCGATTCAAATTGGTGGGGTAGCGACCTATTGTCTTCGGGCCGTTTGTGGAGCTTCGGCTCAAACTTGATGGTTAGCGCCATGGAATAGCGTTCCATTTGTGACACACGTGTTGGTGAGTTTTCATGCTCCCGTTTGTGATAGGCCTCCCCCTTTGTATTTTCTGGATTTCTGGTTGTTGATTTCTAGAATTTGTGTTTCACCAATTTTCGTGGTTTGCATTGATAAGCTTTATTAATATTTTTGGTTTGGTGAATAAGTTAAAGAATATGACATTCTTTTTAGTGTTTGAGAATATTTGAGATATTGTATGATTTTTGTTGTTATCTGATGTATACTTGTCACAGTATGGCATTATTGTTATCATACGTTTTTGTCATATCTCTTATCCTATCTCATTTTATATGATATTTATAGCTAGACTGATCCGTTTATTATCACTACGCCATAGATTGCATACTGCAACACCAAAGAAGTGATGCAGGAAGTGCCAAAAAATGTTGCTGTAGGCTAAAAAAGGGCAAAGGCAACACTTTCTCGGTGATGCATTTTGCCGCATTGCCGTAGACCTCAAAGGCAACATTTTGACTATCTAAGGCAACATAAGAAATATTGTTGCAATAGAACCCTATTTGGGTCTAAAGCAACATCCATAGGTGTCTGTACCAACATTCCAAAATGTTGTTATAGATATTAACTTTCTGAATTTGTGGGGCCCACAATGTAGAGCATATTTGATTTTTTAATAGAAATAAATATTTATTTAATAAAATGCTATTGCACAGGATTTGATATTCAAACTGTAATTTATTTAAATAAATATTTTATTTCAACATTTAAAATAGTACAAATTCCTGACTCCTACAATTCAATGATATATAACACTGATATTCACATATACAGATATTCCTCACTACATCACTCAGTTCACTCATTACATATGCAGTTTCAATTTATACAGACACCGACACTGACAAATATATGACGAGCCGAGTGCCGAGCCGGTGGCGAGCCGAGTAGCGGGTCCGGGCGTAGCGCCGAAGGGTCTGATCGAGCCTTCTTTGAAACGACGTAAAATGATGCACAAATGAAGACTGAACTTAGCAAACCCGCAAACCCCATCCTCAGCAACTTCATCACCCATCAGAACTACTGCCCATCTACCACTTACCTGAAACACGATTGCCTGAAACCCTGACCATCTACCAAACACTGACCACACTCCCAACCTCTTTCACAAAACATCCACTCACTGCCTCATCAAATTACATCATCAACAACACTGCCCGGAAGCAGCATCGGCATACCATCCTCCATCACCAAAAATCACCGCCTCATCCAAACCACAGTTCACTCATCCAAACTTCCTACTAGACAGCAATTCCTTCTACTTGAACACTACCAAACTTTAACCTCTACACTGCCACCATCCACTCCCCAAACTGCTGCAACTTACATACCCTACAGCCCTTAACCTATGCCAAAACACTCACCAAACCTCATTACCAGCCCGCTGCCACTGCCAACTAAAATCTCACAGTTCCAAATCTTCACCCAAACCCACACATACTTCTAAACCATCAGCCTCCATCCTCTAATTGCCTCACCAACAAACTATTTCAGTTGCCAAATTCGACTTCAGGTTGCCAAATCGCCTAATCACCTAATCACAATCCCTGGTTACCCATTTCGACAACCCAAACTTTCACACTAAAAATTCACAACAAAATCAACAAACCCAAATCCGAACCCCGAACCACCTCCAAAGCACAACTGAAATCGCCTGCAAACTGTCGTATCTCCTCTATACACAAATTGACAAATCCTTACTCAAATTCATATCTCAGCAAAGCCGAATCTCCTCTATACACAAACTCAACCTCTGGCAATAGTAGTCTCGCTCACCTCAGTAGACGACAGACATTTCCAGATCTCGGCAACAAAGCAAACGGCGCTCGACATGTAGGAAAACAACAGCGAAATTGGGGGTGAGAACGAAATGGGAACGAAGCTTGTCTGAGATCACTACCAAACTTTGAAAAAAGGACAAGATTTTGTTTTTGGAAGAAAAAAAGGGGAACAAAAATATGATTTGGAAATTAGGGATTTGGAAATTGGAGGTGAGAACGAAATGATATGAAAAGTAAAGCGGGAAAATGAAAATTTGGGACAAATTGTAGTGGTGATCCATTTTAACAATCAGATTAAATGTAGACCGTTGGATCGTATTCACGCGGATTGCTAATTTTATTAATTTTTTAATTTGAATACATCTATAGCTACTGCAACATCTTGTTGATACCTATGCTAACACCTTGAAGCGAGTGTTGTAATAGACAAAAATCAGCATACCTATCGTTACATTATAGCTAGCAAACACCATGTAATTTCATTGCAGTAGGCCATCTATGGCATAGTGTATTTTTCTTCTTAAATAATACTCGAGTCAGACCGAGGTATTTCAGGTGCTTCTACTTGACTTCTTATCTGGGACCATCATCTGATTTTTGGCTAACTACTTTAGATTAGTAGTTTTTGCTTTTATACATTCGAGATAGAGACTCCTTGATGTATACTTATTCTTTTGTCTAGCACTTATACCTATTCTTTTGTGATGTAGTGGATCTTATATGACCGCTACTTTGGTGTACACTTCTATGTGATATATTCATATCTGTTTCCGCCTTAGTGATATGAAATCTGTGACTGATTTGTGTTATGCTTATTTCTAATATTTGTTTCCGAAGGCCACATAGCCACTGTGTGGTAGTTTTGAGTTTGTATTTGATATGTCGGATTTCCTCTTGAAATGAAATGCATGTCATACTATCTGACATATCGGTGCTCGCACAAAGCAATTACGCAGATGGTCGCTCCTCAACAGCCTTATTCTTCACGCTAGTCGACGGCATTACCTCGTAGTGTCCTTGGCTAGTGTGAGTATAGAGGTGGGGCATCACATATTTGTTGTGGATGGGAAAGAAAATTGGGTTTGCAAATTGAAGAAGACTTTGTATGGACTTAAGCAGTTGCCTAGACAATGGTACAAGAAGTTTGACTCTTTTATGTTTTCACTTGGTTTTGATCGTAGCATCAAAGACGCTTGTGTGTACTTCAAGCATTTAAAGAATGGTAGATGGGTGTACCTACTCTTGTACATGGATGATATGTTGATTGCTTCCAAAGATAAGGCTGAAATCGATAGTTTAAAGCGAAACCTAAAAGTAGAATTCGAAATGAAAGACCTTGGTGAAGCAAAGAAAATTTTGGGTATGGAAATCTAAAGGGATAGAAAGCTAGGACTTTGAGCCTCACTCAAAAGGAGTACATTCGGAAGGTGCTTGCTCGGTTTAGCATGGAATGGGCAAAGGCAATCAGCACACTCATGCCTTTGCACATACAGCTTTCTAGTAAAGGCTCTCCGATCTCGGGAAAGGACAGTTCTTATATGATGAAAGTCCCATATGCAAGTGCAATTGGCAGCTTGATGTATGCCATGGTCTGCACTAGGCGTGACATTGCACAGACGGTTGGATTGGTGAGTAGGCTCGTGGCAAATCCAGGAAAGATGCATTAGGAAGGAGTGAAGTGTATCTTCAGATACCTTAGAAGAACTCCAAACCATAGACTTGTCTTTGGCGGTGGATGAAGAGATTTCAGCTTGGTTGGATTTTGTGATTCCGACTATGACGATGATAGAGATCAAAGGAAGTCAACCTCCGGATATGTGTTCACCATTGGTGGGACATCGATTAGTTAGAGAGCGAGGTTTCAGAGGATTGTGGATTTGTCCACTACAGAGGCAGAGCTCATAGCTGCGGTTGAAGCAGCTAAGGAGGCGCTTTATTTGAGGCGATTGTTTTGTGATTTGGGCTTCATATACAAAGGTGTGGATGTGTATTGTGATAGTCAAAGTGTAATTCACTTAGCTGAAAATATGGCGTTCAGCTCGAGGATGAAGCATATTGAGGTGAGAGAGTCATTTCTTGTCTCGATGAGTGAAGAGAAGCAAGTTCGTCTTCAGAAAGTTCACACAAAGGAGTATGCAACAGACATGTTTACCAAGTCGTTGCCTATTGCTAAGTTCGAGCATTGCTCGGACTTGATTCGCTTAATGAAGTGCTAGGTGCCATGGGGTGGCACGAGGGGAGAGTTGAGCTGGTTCATGGAGACGTTTGTTTTAATGGTGGAGATTGATAGGTCCTATACGGACTGCGTACTTTGAACACTTTGTTGATGGGCGGTGGCCTTGTCGGAGTTCGTTGACAGAGTGTAATGAGTGGTGGCATTGTCGAAGCTCGTTGGGTAAGTATCCATTGCTTGGAGCATGAAGGTGTAGATGAAGTTGGAAGGCTTGTTTGGAATTCGGTATCAAGGTGGAGATTGTTAGAGATGATACCTGAATTCAGGAAGAAGCCATTGGAGAAGCTCGCAGAGGGCTGATGCCGAAACCCAAGAATCGACGAAGGTGAAGCCCTAGGCTATGGAGTTGAATTTGCCGAGCTCGTTCAGTGGAGGAGCAGTTTCATTTGGTGATAGGGAAATGATTTCATTCATTACTGGAGTGAGGAGAAGCTTTAGAGAAAGAAATTGGAGTGAGTTTCATTCGGTGAAGAGGTAAAGTGTTTAGTGTGGTGATTTAGGGAAGACCGAATGAAATATTTCATTCGGTGGTTTGAGAATGCCGGTCCAGATTGTATGCATCGAACCAAAAGCATGCCGGTCCAGATTGGACTTTGCCGAACCAAACTGAGATGCCGAACCAAAATGAATCGATGCCGGTCCAGATTTCTCGTTCGAGCATTGGCTGCCGAACCAAATGCCAAGCTTTGCCGAACCAAACATGTTGGCCTATGCCAGACCAAATCTTGCCGGTCCAGATGGATGCCGAATCATTTTTGGTGTTTGCCGAACCAAAAATGTATCGATGCCGGTCCAGATTTCTCGTTCGAGCATTGGCTGCCGAACCAAATTCCAAGCTTTGTCGAACCAAACATGTTGGCCTATGCCAGACCAAATCATTCCGGTCCAGATGGATGCCGAACCATTTTTGGTGTTTGCCGAACCAAATGTTGTTTGCTGGACCTGATGTGCCAAACCAAACCTCGGTGCTGCTATTTAGCAGCTACCCCTCCACATTTCTTCACTCTATAAATAGTGGAGCTTCTGGACAACAATGGCAGCCATCCTAGAGAGCTAAAACTCTGCAAAATTTTGTTTGTATTGTTAATTCTTCTTATGTATAGCCTCCAAAAGTGAATCAATCTTGTACCTCTAATATTTCAGTGATTAATAAAATCTCCTCTCTCCAAGTGGATGTACACCGCCTAGCGGTAGTGGAACCACTATAAATACTAGTGTTATTTATTTTTCTGCATTGCATAGATCTGTGACTGTCTGTTCTGGTGTTTATCTCAGTTTGTTTCATCTCACTACAATCACGATCCAGTTGTTTTCCGCTGTGTTGGGTTTTTTATTCCGTTAGACTGATCATCTGAAGGGATTTTTCCCAACACAAGGAAATAAAAAAGAAATATATTTGGATATTATAGAGGAAGAGGCTTCAGAAAAAAATCATATGAAAGTCTTTGGGTTTCCATGGTATAGTAATGGAAGAAAAAAAATTAGGATGAATAAAAATAATAAAGTGCAGGTAGATAATAAAGTGTATATAGATTTAAACAACGGAATAATAAAGTCAAAGAGCATGATCAAGTAATGTGATGAAGTGTTATTAAAAATGATGGTGTACTTCAAAACAAGGAAGAAATGGATTATGCAGTAATATCTTTTTTAGAGGTATTTATTGGCAACTATAACTTCTAATTTTCATACATCAAATTAGGAAATGTGTCATAAATATTGCTGGGGAACAAAATTTCATTAAAACTGTATATCCTAGTTAACTATTCAAATAGTTACAATTACAGTAATAACACAGGGTTATTGTTATAAATATAGGATTTATAATCACAATCGCAGAAGTTGTGGTCAATTGTTTTGTAAAAACCGTAGTTACTGTAATCTCTGTGGTCAGTGGTTTCTTTTCATTCTGTCAATGTTTAGACACGTTAGTATTGACTTCTATGCTGGGAAATTATTAACAGTCCATTGTCTATTCATTCGTTTGAGTTACTATGCTGGTTTGGAATTTTGTATTGATGGTTAAGAAAGACATTGGTTGAAATAAAAAGACATACAAGTTGAAGTTACAAAATTTCCTTCATTTGCAACATCTAGGTCTCAATTATGCAACTAGGATTTGGAATTAAAATGAAAGAAGTGCATCTAATTTGTACTAAAAGTACCATTGAACTTGATTTGCTGTAAATTGAATATAAGGAATCATTCAGGACCCTACAACTTGAAATTTAAAATATTGTACATCAATTTATGAGTGGTTTTAGGACCATACAACAGACCGTTTAAGCTATAAGTTTATCTTCACTTATTTTTGACCACTTGAGTTGATACATTATTGAATGTTCGTATATGCCGCTAACTGGTTTGTTTCTATTATTCTCTCATTATTGTTCTGTGGGAATTTCTGATTGAGCTGCTATTTGCTCATTATATTTGTTAGTTACATTTGAGTCAATTTGAACTTCTGTATCATTAAGTATTTGATTGTTATAGCCCAAACTTGTTCTGAAACTATGCCGCTCTGTTCTAAATTAACTGTGAGCCTGTGGACTTTATTTGTTGTATAATTAGGACTGTTAAACTCTGCATTATTTCTGTTATCATAATTAGAACTCTCAAAATTATAAGACTGTGAGCCACCTGATGTGTTGACATTACTTCTTGGGTTTACTTCCATGCACATATTTTAAATTTGTTGGTATTTGTGTTGATAACCAACACATATCGTCTAAGTATATGTAGTTGTACCGTGCAACAACTCTGTACATTTCTTCATCTATGGCATGCATCCTCATTACCTGAATTCAGAAATATATTTTTCATCTATGGCATCCTCTGACTTTGTTTATCCCTTACCTTCTTTCAGGCACAAAGTGAGAAATATATTGCCATTAGGCAAAAACAATTGTCGCACATAACTGGATGTAGAGGAATGACTAGATTGACTGACGATTTGGTTAGTTAATTAATTGTAGCATTATTTACCCAGTTATTTAATTAACTATAGATTGATTTATTCAATGTCTTTCTAAATGTAGAAAAATCAAAGTCAAGATTCATTGTCCGTATCTAGAGTTGATATTTGGGTTAAATCTCGTACTAAAAAAATGGCGAACCAGTGAATACGGATGCTGCAAATATTCTTATAAGAATATTTGATTTTGTCAGCAACTAAACATTACGATAATTTTATCATCGTATATAGCCTATATGTATATTAATTTATGATGGAGGATATTAAAACAATTGATAATGCAAGACAATCCAACTCGACAAATAATGTTAAAGAAGATGCATTTGTACAAGTATTGGGGAACGATAAACCAGGACGCTTAGGAGCACTAGGAAGGGGCTGCACCTTAACCAAGCTAACTTTGTCACAATGTAGAGATAAGCAAATAACTCAATGTCAGCATTTTTTTTCAGAAATGGAGAGTATGGTACACATGCTAATGAACAAGCCATAAAATCTATCTCAGAAGGTTCACTTATTACATCATTGATTTTTCATGAATTTCTTTAAATTTCAAAATTTAAACCTTTAACTATTAGTGATGCTATTTTTTGCTTTGACAAGGTAAAGAATGTTCGAAAGAAGAGAGCACACCTGAAATGGTAGAAATCACTTCTATTACTGATATAACATCATTTGCAGTTTAGTTTTAATCCAATATTCAATATAATTTTTATTTAGAATTTCAGAATTAAACCTTTAACCATTGTTGTTGCTATTTTCGCTTTAACAGGGTAAAGAAATTCCAAAAAAAGGGAGCACAATTGAAATGGTAAAAATCACTTATATTACTGAAATAACATCATATGTAATTTAGTTTTCAAACCAATAATTAATATAATTTTTGGTTAAATAATTATAGGGCAATGACAATATAAGTGAGTTATTGAATTGGGATGGAACCGACAAAATTGTTGCCGGAGGGAGAGTAGTGTCCGCTGGTCCTAATGAGGTTGTTAATGACATTCGTATTGGACCAAATGATATGAAAGTTGTTATAGATTGTGTAAAGAAAGCATATGTTTATTTATGGAGGCCTACACCACGTCTGTCACTATTAGGAGAAGCCGAGAATAAGTTAGTAGCATGGCCTGCTAATTGTGTTGTTGCACTGCAAGGATACTTAGAGGAAGACATTTTGGTAAATTTTATAATTTACGGTAACTATTTGCAATTGTCTACATACCTTTTCCGATTAAATTTATTTTTCTTTTTAGAGTAAAACTAGTAGCACAAATAAAAAAATGCAAGCTTTATGATTGGAATGATGGTGAAGTGTTAGTAGCCGAAGGAAGACTCTGCTTCAGTGATTCAAAAATGATTGTAAATGGTATTCCGCTTGGTCCGTTAGCCATTGTGGTTTGGGTAGACTATGCCAACAAAGGAGATGCTTTATTGTGACGACCCACAACTGATATGTCATGCATTAAAGAGGCCGTTGGTAGGAAAATAATATGGCCGAAATCAAAAGTTGTAGTTGAAAAAGCAAGTGTTGTGACTACTCCTTGCAAGGCTAAAGCAAGCATTGTGACTTCTCCTTGTAAGGCCACAACAACTCCTCAGGTAACTTTGTTATCCCTTGTATTGTTTCTAGATTCCTAATATAACATAATAACCCAAAAATACGATAATTCATGTATTTTTGCTTACCCAACAGTGTGCAAATCTGGTAGCACATAATAAATGCAAGTTGATTGATGTGGGTGAAACAGGACGAGTAGTGGCTGAAGGAACTATCATTTCAACTGATCCAACAACGATGGTTCACTTTGTTCCATTGGGAAAAGATGTGGTAAAAGTTTAGGTAAAGTTTGTAAAAGTCAATGATGCATTGCTATGGAGACCTACATCAGAGTGTACGTACATGGAAGATGCATTTGGTACTATCGTAGCTTGGCCGGCCACATATGTCATTGGGAATCAAGTTCTAGTAAGTATTAGTTAGTACTTGTATGCGTCTCTTATATATATATATATATATATATATATATATATATATACTCATACACAAATTCTAGGTTCGTGTTGTGTAAATTATCTGATATTATTTTCTTGAAAGTAGTAACTGACCTTTTTCGGGCTAACTGAGACTCATACCCACTACCGCTTGAGGTAACATTAGTTATAGAAACAAAAACCAGTAACAGTATGTTATGTTTCATAGACTTGTAACCTTTAGTTCATAAAATTTCTATATTTTTATTAATGCTAAGTGAAATTTGTTTGCGCCAAAATTGGTCACAAACTCCCAATTGCCGACGAAAGCACCCGTTCACAATCACAGATCATAGATAACAAGTATGTAGAGAATATAAATGTGAAGAACACTCAAAATTTAAAAGGAAAGCAGTAAAAATACATGATTTATAGTGGTTCGACGTTGTAGCGTACATCCACTTTGAAGAGTTGTTGTTTTATTGATTATCACTCACAGGTTACAAGAGTATAGATGATAATAATCGAATTACAATAGAGTTCTGCAGAGTAACGTCGTAGAAGAACCAAAGATCCTATTTTTGAAGCTCTTGGACTGCTATTTATAGGTGTAGACTACAAATATCTCACCCAGATCTTCGAAGACTCCTTCTCTCACGTGGGTGGGCCCACGTGATCGATCCCCTGACATTTCGACTCGATCCATGATCGATACGAACCAAATTCGTATCGATCCAAAACTACTCCTTTTGGGTTGGGATCGATCATGGACATTCTTGAGGTTGCACGCAAGCTCCTGCGAAAATTTGGTAGCATTTGGACTTGTAGATATCGAGTTATGATCGATCCAAGTTGTAGTTTGCATGAAGGCTGAATTGTTCGCATCGATCTGCTCGCCTCAATCCACTACGTATCGATTCTACCCCATATCCATAGCTGTAGCCTTCGCATCGATCCAAACTTCACGCGCTCTGATCCATATCCTTTGCTCCACCTCGACCACTTCCTTAGTATCCATCAATACGAAGGACAGAGCCTTCATATCCATCGGCATGTGCTGTTCTTATCCATCGACCAACCCTTCTTCGTATCCATGTTGTTCATATCGATCCAAGCTTTGTTACGGATCGATACGAACAAGATCGACACGAACTGTGTCTTCGTATCCATCCCCCGTGCATGTCCTTCCTATCGATCCATGTCTACTACCTTCTTCGTATTGATCAATAGGTGATCGATACGAAATTTCCATCCGAGTGATTGAAACCGCTGCCCTACTCTTCGTATCGATCCCAGCCTTGATCGATACGAAGCATGCTGCCTTCTTTTTGCCGTACCCAACCAAATAGATGCACATTGCATCGATATGAAAGCCATCAATTCCACGCGCCCATCTGCTCCTCGTATTGATCCGAGTTCAATTTCCTCGTATCGATCTCTACGGATACGAACGTCTTCCATCTTGATCGATATGAAGGGACCGATGCAAACCGGTTTTCCATGAACTTTGATCCATCCGTAACTTGAGCATACAAACTCCGTTTGACTTGAGATTTGAAACGTAACCTTTCCTAGCCTTGTTCATCATTCCCAATCGATTCCACCTTGATCGGAGCTCGATTAAATTTTGACGGTATCGATTATAGCCATGTTTCCAATTGATCTCCAATTCTGATATCCACCCTTTCCAGCCAATTTGTTGCTATCCCAGCCTTGACCAAAAGGCGGGGTAACATTTTCCCCCCAAAACATGCCTAATGGTAAGAAGGCGTGTTTTGAATAGCTTCGAATCTGACATCCGAAGTCCATATTCCATCCATAGCCATTCCATCCGATCCATAATCCAACCCATCACCAAGCCATCCTATCAAGTGTCGTAGCCGTATCCTTATCCGAATCCGCGACCACTCCAAGCCGATATCTGATTCCGAATCCAGTAGCCAAGTCCTTTGCCAATTTCATATTCATCTGAACCCGACAACCGAGTTCTAATCCATCCATATCCAATAACCAATAATCGAATCCGGGACCTCTCCGGGTCGATATCCAAATCTGGGACCACTCTGGGTCCATAGACAAGTCCTTAGCTGTTCATAGCCAATATCTGATTCTGTAACCTCTCCGGGTTCTTGTCAAGCACAACCCGCACTCGACGACCTGTGCTAAGTAATGCCTTAGTGTTCCTGGTTCAGTGTCCCTGAACGCTGAGTAATGCCGTGGCTTAAGTCCTAAGCTGAATCTTGGTCGCTCTGGACCCTTGCCGAGCATAGTCCATACTCGACGACCTGAAATAGCAACC
This sequence comes from Allium fistulosum, assembly GCA_030737815.1. Classification (NCBI taxonomy): domain Eukaryota; kingdom Viridiplantae; phylum Streptophyta; class Magnoliopsida; order Asparagales; family Amaryllidaceae; genus Allium; species Allium fistulosum. Next base: position 1,130,575,993 of record CM060901.1, read on the forward strand.
AATAGATAATATGGGGCCTAAGTCCTAGGCTGAATCCTAGTCTCTCCGGACCCTTGTCGAGCATAGTTCATATTCGACGACCTGAATAAGCCGATTCGCCATGTTCGAACGAAGCGACTTACCCCTTGCCAGGTATAATCCATACCCGACGACCATTTACCAAAACTAGATAAAAATCCAATCCAAAAACCAGATTAAATCAGAAAACCAAAAATCCATACCAAAAATCCAAATCAATATCCAAACCAGAAAACAAGCATCCAAACCAAAGTCCAAACCAGAAAACAAACAAAACCAGGAGTTCAAACCAAACTCCGAAACCAAACCGGAAAAAAGCAAATGTCCAAACCAAAAAAGAAAAAGCAAATTTCACAAACTAGAGCGTTGCTGTTTATCATCATATCAGAGCATGCCTAGGGGCAATCTCCGTCCCCGTACATGAGTAAGTGACTTAGCCGTTTGCCCATAGTTTGCTACTTATTCCATATCATCCCTGTCAGTCGATAACCAATCGACCATCATTCCTGAGCCTCGTGCCATCGTCGTTTGAGGTAGACAGTGGCTGCTCCTATTCCATCGCCGCATTCTGAGTTCCGAAATATTGCCGCAACTGACCACTCCTTACATGCTCCTCGATTATATCCTTTAGATGCTTGCAGCTATTGGTATCATGCCCGTCCAGATCATGAAAGAGACAGTGCCTTCCTGATGTTCTCTCACGTTTCGTGGGTTCTCTCCTTGCCGGCCTTCGATCGGGAAGGTGATCCCGGGTTTCCATGTATATCCGCTCCAATGTTTCATTCAATCCTGTGTAAGTGGAGAATTTTGGCTCTTCCTAACGTTTCCTTTCCCTGCCAGAGTTGTCATCCAACTTCCTCTTTCCTTTATCCTTATCCTTACCCGAGCTTTCGCCGGATGGTTCTCCATCCTTGACTACATTTACTTCCTTTATCTTCATATCCGAACACGCATCTTCCTGTCGAAGAAATCTTTCGACCTCATAAAAGAACTCCCCGAGATCCATTGGTGGATATCATATCAACGATATCTTGAAATCCGAGTTATCCTTGATTCTCGACACCGCCGCCATTAGAACCATTTACGGATCCGGCCGATCCACCGAAGCAACTGCTGCATTGACTCGAGTTAAGAAAGCCCTGAGCAACTCTCATGTCCTTTGCTTTACCGACGTTAGTGTCATTACATTTTTTAGCTTCTTGATATGAACCCGAAACTGCTTTAAAAACCTGTCCACCAATTCCATCCATGTCTTGATAGATCCATCTTCCAACTATCGAAACCACATAGTAGTTATATCCGTCAAGTATAGAGGGAAACACCGGGCCATAACTTCCTCTGATGCCCCCAGCACTTTCATATGTCTCATGTATCTCATCAAGTGATCGGTAGGATCTGCCCTGCCATTGTACACCTCCAAAGTAGGTAGCTTGTACTCTGGTGGATTCTGAGCCATTCTAATGTCACGGGTAAATGGACTCCTGTTGACTCCTTCCAGATCTCTGTTTGCTAAACCTCCGCACATAGTTCGCCTGATAATCTCAGCTAATCCAATGTTGTCCACCAAGGGTTCCCCCAAAGTCCTCATGGGAATTCTAGTACGTACTCTTCATCACGTACTCCTGCATTCCTATCAGCTCCATGTTGTGCAGTGTCACCTGGAATCCCTCCATGAATTGGTCTATCATTGCATGGTGGTGTGCCCCCGAGTCTGGATCCATCCAAATTGGTAACTATGTGCTGGTTAGGGGCTGCACCCTGTTGAGCTCCTCCGTCCGATTGCCTGTTGGGTCCTTCTTCTCCTGCTCCATGGATCTGAACTCCTGAAGCTCCAGTTGTTTCTGCCTGTCCATACTGTCTGAGAAGGTTTTGCATCATTTCCTCCTTCCTTTTCAACAATTCTTCCTGCATAGCTCCCATCATCATCTCCATCTCATCTCTAGTGATGAAAACCGAGGCCTGATTTGCTCCTGAGGAAGCTTCTTGACTCCCCTCTTGATGGCTCCTTTCTGGTAATATATTTCTAGCCGATTGCCTAACCATGGTTTCTTTTAGATCTGATCCTTTAGCTTTCCAAATCTGAACTCCAAATCTGATGTAGCGGGCGCTAGTCATTCTCAGTGAAAGCACCAAAGTGTTTGCACCAAAATTGGTCACAAACACCCAATTGCCGACGAAAGCACCCGTTCACAATCATAGATCACAGATAGCAAGTATGTAGAGAATATAAATGTGAAGAACACTCAAAATTTAAAAGAAAAGCAGTAGAAACACACGATTTATAGTGGTTTGAAGTTGTAGCCTACATCCACTTTGAAGAGTTGTTGTTTTATTGATTATCACTCGCTAGTTACAGGAGTACAGATGATAATAATCGAGTTACAATGGAATTTTGTAGAGTAACGGCGTAGAAAAACCAAAGATCCCTTTTCTGAAGCTCTTGGACTGCTATTTATAGGTGTAGGCTATAAATATCTTGCCCAGATCTCGGAAGACTCCTTCTCTCACGTGGGTGGGCCCACGTGATCAATCCCCTGACATTTCAACTCAATCCATGATTGATACGAACCAAATTCGTATCGATCCAAAACTGCTCCTTTTGGGTTAGGATCGATCATGGACATTCTTGAGGTTGCACGCAAGCTCCTGTGAAAATTTGGTAGCATTTGGACTTATAGATATAGAGTTATGATCGATCCAAGTTGTAGTTTGCATGAAGGCTGAATTGTTCGCATCGATCTGCTCGCCTCAATCCACTTCGTATCGATTCTACCCCCATATCCATAGCCGTAGACTTCGCATCGATCCAAACTTCACGTGCTCTAATCTATATCATTCGCTCCACCTCGACCGCTTCCTTAGTATCCATCGATAAGAAGGACAGAGCCTTCGTATCCATCAATGCTTCGTATTCATCGGCATGTGCTGTTCGTATCCATCGACCAACCCTCCTTCGTATCCATGTTGTTCATATCGATCCAAGCTTTGTTACGGATCAATACGAATAAGACCGGCATGAACTGTGTCTTCGTATCCATCCCCCGTGCATGTCCTTCGTATTGATCCATGTCTACTACCTTCTTCGTATCGATCAATAGGTGATCGATACGAAATGTCCATCCGAGTGATTGAAACCGCTGCCCCACTCTTTGTATCGATCCCAGCCTTGATCGATACGAAGCATGCTGCCTTCTTTTTGTCGTACCCAACCAAATCGATGCACAGTGCATCGATACGAAAGCCATCGATTCCACGCGCCCATCTGCTCCTCGTATTGATCCGAGTTCCATTTCCTCATATCCATCTCTACGGATACGTACGTCTTCCATCTTGATCGATACGAAGGGAACAATGCGAACAGGTTTTCCATGAACTTTAATCCATCCGTAACTTAAGCATACAAACTCCTTTTGATTTGAGATTTGAAACGTAGTCTTTCCTAGCCTTGTTCATCATTCCCAATCGATTCCACCTTGATTGGAGCTCGGTCAAATTTTGACGGTATCGATTATAGCCATGTTTGCAATTGATCTCCAATCCTGATATCCACCCTTTCCATCCAATTTGTTGATATCCCAGCCTTGACCAAAAGGCGGGGTAACAAAATTTACTCAGATATTATTTACATAAGTGATATAGGTCCATACATCATATGTTTTGTTTAGTTAATTAACTACTTTACCTACCCATTCAAAGATTTTCAAAAGGAGATGCAAGCTGGTAGATGTTGAGTAGTTGTACTCTAGAAAACATAGTTGGTTGCGTATTGGTTATTAGAAAAATGCCTGCTTAAATATCGGTTAACCAATCCTTAAAGTTTGTTATTATTGTTCTGCCCTGAAGGGTATGCGAAAGCAAACATATCTGTATTGTTGCACTTTAGACATCAATGTCCTTTTATACATATCAATGTCCTTTATATATATTCTATATAGTTAAATAACAGTGAGGTCTCGATGAAAAATGAAGCAAACCTTTTGTCAAAGTTCCTCCAAATATACGTGCTTTAGTGCGTAGACCAATAAAAATTATACTCAATATTATTTGCTTCATTACTCCTTTTAACTTTACCAACTGAGACAGAAATTTATGTAGTTCACAATATTAACAAAAACTTACAACGAGTCCCTTTATAAGACGAAATCCAAATATTATCCAAAATAACAAATATGATTTTATTTTTTCTTTGACTTTAACAGATATAGCAAAAAAGAGAAATTTATTGGACAAAACAAGGAAAAAAAGAGTTAGTACTTGACCAATATATAAAATCTACATGTATGCATACCATTCATAGTCTTCTTGTGCTTAGAAAAAATAAAATATTTTGATTTGGTTACATTTTTTGACATATTTGTCAAGTATTAGTTGGTACTTGTATACATCTCTTATATATATATACTCATACACAAATTCTAGGTCCATGTTGTGTAAATTACTCTGAATTTATTTTCTTGAAAGTAGTAACTGGCCTTTTCCGGGCTAACTAAGACTCATACCCACTACTACTTGGGGTAACATTAGTTATATAAATAAAAAACAGTAACATCATGTTATGTTTCGTGGACCTGTACCTTTTAGTTCATAAAACAACTATATTTTTATTAATTCTGAGTGAAATTTACTCTGATATTATTTACATCAGTGATATAGGTCCATACATCATATGTTCTGTTTTTCAGTTAACTACTTTACCTGCCCATTCAAAGATTTTCAAAAGGAGATGCAAGCGGGTACATGTTGAGTAACTGTACTCTACAAAACGTAGTTCGTTGCATATTCGTTATAAAAAATGCCTGCTTAAATATCAGTTAACCAATCCTTAAAGTTTGCTGTTATAGTTCTACCTTGAATGGTATGCGAAAGCAAACATATGTGTATGGCTGCACTTTAGACATCAATGTCCTTTTATACATGTCAATGTCCTTTATATATAATCTATACAGTTAAATAACAGTGCGGTCTTAACGATTCGATGAAAAATGAAGCAAACCTTTTGTCAAAGTTCCTCCAAATATACGTGCTTTAGTTCTTAGACCAATAAAAATTATACTCAATACTATTTGCTTCATTACTCCTTTTAACTTTACCAACTGAAATAGAAGTTTATGTAGTTCACAATACTAAGAAAAACTTACAACAAGTCCTTTGATAAGACGAAATCCAAATATTATCCAAAATAACAAATATGATTTTATTTTTTCTTTGACTTTAACAAATACAGCAAAAAAGAGAAATTTATTGGACAAAACAAGGAAAAAGAGAGTTAATACTTGACCAATGGATAAAATCTACATGTATGCATGTAATAATACTCTGACTAAACACCTGGACGGAAATTTTCATGACCTGAATAATTTGATGGTTCGGAGGCAAAACTGTTTTTCAATTATTCATATAATTAAAAAAACAAACTCATAACAAATCATTATATAACCACAATTAAATAGTTCATATAACAATAATTCATTGCAAAAACAATCATTTATTAACTTTTTCAAGCAATTAGTCGACGTGCAAGATGTTTCTGTAGTAATGTCTATCATGGTCAACTCTTCCTGATTGTAAGGTTATAATAATGTATATCATACTATAAGTTTTCAACGCAGCAAGTTCACTCTTTGTGTTTTGCAACACTATTAGAATCAGTAAATCATTTTTGGGATATTGGTATTGTTAAGGAACCATTAAACTTTTCCATTTCTAAATGTTGTCTAAATTACACCATACTGTCAACACATACTGTAAACACATACTATCTGTAAATCTCCATGTTGTCTAAATTTATTACTGTCGGTATTCGGGATATTGGGATATTGTTATTGTTAAGGTTATAATAATTAATACCATTTTGTCGGTAAATCTCCATGTTGTCTAAATTTATTACTGTCAGTATTCTCTTCTTTGCACAAATCGACCATGACTTGTTACTGTCTTGGTTTTGCTTCATTCTTGAATACTGAATGACCTATTATTGTCTATTGGTACTGGTATATATAGTAAAGAAAACCATTTGGACATTTAGACATGATCAAGTAGCAGGAAGAGTTTTACAGACATTCTGAATGTAATCAAGTATTCAGAATGTTAACAGTAATAAATTACAGACATGATCAAGCAACAGTTCTATTGTTACTGTCTATTGGTACAGTAACAGGTTGGAAATAATCAAGTATTCTGAATGCTTCATTTTTTTCCAGATATTTAGACATGAACTTACATCTATTGGTACTGGTATATAGTAAATTATCAGGATTTGTATGTAATTCTAACTATTGACCGTTATACTTATGTACAGGTAATTAGCATTTCCGAAGTGAAGAACAGCCGCATCAAAGAATTGTTGGTAATTAAGCCATGAACAAGACTTTTACTGTTATATATTATAATATTTTGTTCGTACTAGTTGTGTGGACTTGTTTGTAAACAGTTGTGGTATGTGGATTCGCTTATTTTGTCGAAATACTATTATTTAAATTATTATGGATATTATATTTGATTATGTGATTAACGTGTTTTTTCAATTATTTTAATATGATGATTATCGATGTTGGTTTGAAAATGATAATTATGTGATTGATTGATGGTTTTAATATGGATATTATATATAAGTGATTGTCGGAAATGATACAAGCCATTAACAGTAAATAACGGCGATTAAAATGTGTTGCACGTCAATCAATAAGTTTTAGTAGCGTTTCAAAAGTGCTATGGGAAAAAATTGCAATTACAAAAAAAATATTGCAGCGGAGCTAAAATGCACAAAAAATATATAGCAGCATAGTAAAAACGCAACAGAAAAATGAAGAAGGGTGCAAGTACATTTTGGTTGCATTTTTAAGACGCTGGCAAAGAAAACTTGTGTAGGGTTTCAAAAACGCTACAATATGTATGTTTTTGGTAGCGTTTACCACAACGCAACTAAAACTTTCAGACTTTTAGTTGCATGTCGTGTCTCAGCATTTACCGAAAAGCTACTAAAAGTTTTAGCAGCGTTTTTTCAACGCCACGAAAGGCCTTTTCTGGTGTAGTGAATTTTTACAATAATTTATTTACATTCTAAGAAACACATACACCAAATCGTCGTTTTCGTCATCTTGAAAACGCATACACCAAATTCTGAGCATCGACTCTAATTAATCCAAAGTAGCCCTAATGCGCGTATGCACTAATTAATCAACGCATATACACCAATTAACGCACAAATACACTAAACAAATTTTCTCTCAATATTTCAATGATAAACAATTATAATAACAACCTAATTAGCATTCAATAGATTATACCAAATAATCAATGAGGTATTATACAACTATAACAACAAATTAATCCTAATTTGACAAATCAAAATTAATTAGGATTTAGGTATAAAACCTGATTGGAGATTGATGAAGGGGTCAGGCTTGTTGAGAGTGGAGAATGATGAAGTTGGAGAAGTTCGGGGAGGCATGACGGCTGCTGATGATGGGGAGGAGGTGGAGGTATGGTTTTTGGTTAATTTGGGGGAAGTTGAAGAATGAAGCAGTAGCTCTCGGCCAGGGGCCTGTATGCATGATAATTTTCGACAGCCTGCGACGGCCGCTTACGGCTTCGTTGTTTCGGTTTTCGACTACTAGCGAAGGCTAATATATTTTATTTACGAAACGCCACGGAGTTCGACAGCCGTCGCTAGCCATTGGAACGGCCGTCGGCGGCCGTCGGAAGCTTCCGTCGCACTTTATTGTTATATAGTAGTGTAACTATCGGTTGTGAGGTTCAAACTTGATGATCTATGGTCAGTATGCTACAAACCGGCTGGATGTGCGAGCCTGTAGGAGCAAGTCTTTTGATGGATATCTGAAATTTCTTAAAACCTTCCGCATTATCGGTTGAAAAATGGATAAATATGCGATACCTGGAAAAATGGTTTTGGATGTGAATATGAAGTTATCTGCATCATAGAAAACTTATCCATATTTTATCATAAAAATATTTTGTATTTTGTGTAATTTAATATAATGATTTGTTTGAATAAATTACCACTTTTATTCCGTCAAGAAAATATAATGAACTATATGTATTTATTGTTTTATTAACCTAAGTGTGCTACTAAATGCATCTAGAAAAATGCTTCTATTTACCGTTAAAATTTGATTACCTATTAATATTTGTTGAGGGAGGAGAGGAATATAATTTTAGACGAGAGGTAGATAAATAACTTTTATTATTTCTTTTATAATTCAACTTTTTATTTCATACAATACAACAAAATTGTCACATATTTATCGTGGACTACACATCCTTACAAATACACAACTCTTTAGACAGGCACTTTTTCATTTCAATGGACATGGTTCTTCACTGAACAGACACGACTCTTCACTTCAATAGACACGAATCTTCACTTTAATAGACACAAATCTTCACTTCAATAGGCACGACTCGTAAACTTATTATTGAATTGAGATTATTCTTTAACCATTTTTTCATATGTTTGTAGCTATCAAAATCTATTTTCTTATTCAACCCTAAACAATCATAGCCTCTCTATTTTCCTTAGGAAAACTCACGCATGCTATCTTAAAACATCATTAGAAAATAAAATTTTCAAACCCTAAAGCCAAAAAGATCGCCCATTTTTTGTCAAATTGATGAAGGCAAATGAAGATTTAGTGGATGATCCTAATTTTGATGAACACAAAGCGGACAACACAAATACTAATTTCTTAAAGTCTATTTTCTTTTACATATCAATCTTAGATTTGTTATTTATGGTTTTTTATTGTTATTTTAGGATGCGTATAATGATCCCATGAATAACCCAAATTTGAATAATATAAAATTTGAAGATGTTGTTATTGAAAAACTATCATTGTAAGTTATTGTAATGTTTTACTGTACAATGTTTATGTCACTTTTTACCTTATATTTTTTTTTGTTTTTGGTTGTCAAACACAATCAAATTGAGAATGCACTTGTCGTTTCGAATGAAAAAGTGTTCGATACATAAAATATGGAAGAAGACGATCGATCAAATGCTTCAAAAGGTATGTAAGTTGATTTGATAAACCATTTTAACTAATCAAGTAAGTATTTATTTAAAATTTCATCATCCTAAATAGTGAAAAAATAATAATTTTTATTACTGTTTTTTATTTTTTGTGTATGCTACGTGATTTTTGTTCAAAAGAGTTGAATTTGATTTATGGAATAAAAGAAATAATCATTATGTTTTGAATTATTTAGATGCCTATTTATTTAAAATAAAATAGTATTTTATGTTAAAAACAAAGAACTAAGCTTTGTACGATGGCCGTTAGTTTTGGGGGTCAGAAGCATTTTTCTAGGTGCCATTAGTGGCGCACTTGACATAATAGTTTATATTATATGTATATAAATGCATGCTCACATCTCAAATTTATCTTTTATCACATTTATTATTTTTTATGCTTTTATAATTAGTGGGACTGAAATAAATATGATTGTCAATGGAAACCTAAAATATATGAAATCCATACGTATTCAAAAAATTGGTAAATTTTCGATATTCCAAAAAACGTATACAGATTGGGGTACGATGATATTCATATTCGAAATTTTCCATCCAGATTCTAAACATTATACTTTATATTATGTGTATTTAGTACAATGAGTGATATGCATATATTATTTTTTTAGATAATAAATTATATTATATGTATATAAATGCATGTTCATTGCTCCAATTATCATATTTTTTCTATAAATTTAGCGGGGTTGTTAGCATTTTCTCTTTAGAGAACTAATTAGTTATTCACAAAACATTAGTTTCTATACATTTACATAGGATCTTGTTTATATATTTCTCAATGTGGGGCTTTATTTTCATCACGTCTCCTTCATGTGTGGCGTAATTAAGCCAACTATGTGACCATAGTATTTCGGGTGGCATATTTAAAATGAGTCCTTAAATTATTGAGATTTATTATAATTGTATTTTTACTTATGCGCCAAGTCTTTTATCATTCATTAAAAGGATAGTTATACATCACTGATCCTTACAAGTCATTTTTCACGTAAAGCCTTTTTCATATAATGTTGGTCTAACTTATTTCAGAGTGCATACATGTTTACCTTATGGCAAAACATAAAATACATGTACGTTTCCCTGAACCTAGACTAGACGATCTCATCAGGTACACTGCGGTATTTTAAACTAGGACTTGTCATGGGATATTGCATAATTAAGCTTGTCTAGAAGATGACATATTGAATGCTAGTGACGAATGCTAGTTTAACATTAGGTAATAAGCACAACACGTTTTATATTAATTTGGGAAGTAGTCATCGTATCATCCCTTGCCCGCTTCCAGTTGTGATTTAGTATGCATGCATCAAACCACAAGGAGAATGTTTCATTACATAACAGTAAACAATTAACTAGTAGAAAATCTAAACAAGACTGCATCAAACTGCAGTGCTCAAAGTCACAAAGACAGCTGCAATAATTAAAAAATTGATCAGACCAATTCCAAAATAAGTTTCATTCAACTTAAAATGAAGTTTCCTACCTATTAATCACCACTATATATATAGTTCATAAGTTTCATGTATAACTCACAAACAGAAGATCAACTTGAAAATATTTACTCATCTTAAATTAAGTTTGAAAAAAAATGGCTACTAAAATGTTCGTCTGTCTGGTTCTAACTGCCTTCATTGCTTCATCACTTGTGCTTGCTTCTGATCCAAGCCCTCTTCAAGACTTCTGTGTTGCGGACAAAACAACTAAAGGTATTATTGTCATTAAATACATATACAACTATGATCGATCGAATGCCTACTATTTTGCTACCCAGAATACTCATTAACAGTTTTGTTATACCATGAATATGCAGTATTCGTAAACGGGATGGTTTGCAAAGATCCTAAGCTTGCCATTGCAGACGATTTCTTCTTCTCTGGACTACAGAATCCAGGAAATACAACAAACAAAGTCGGTTCAAATGTGACCCAAGTCAATGTGGCTCAAATTCCAGGCTTAAACACGCTTGGCGTCTCTCTAGTTCGCATAGACTATGCACCGTACGGCCTTAACCCACCTCACACTCATCCAAGAGCTACCGAGATTCTAACACTAGTAGAAGGCACTCTCTATGTTGGTTTCGTAACATCCAACCCAGGCAACAAACTTTTTACCAAGGTTCTTCGTAAGGGTGATGTGTTCGTGTTTCCACAGGGTCTTGTTCACTTTCAGTTTAACATAGGAAAGAAGAATGCAGTGGCCATTGCTGGGTTGAGTAGTCAGAATCCCGGAGTCATCACAATTGCTAATGCCGTTTTTGGATCAAAACCATCAATTTCCGAAGACGTTCTGTCCAAGGCATTTCAAGTTGATAAAAAGGTTGTCGATTGGCTTCAGGCTCAATTCTGGACCGATAACTAAAGCTATTTCAAATGCATGACAATAATACTCATATATTTACTTATTCTTGTAACGCACTCAAATAAACGAACATATATTGCTGCACATGTTCAATATATATTTATAGTAGAAACAATATTATGTAGTTCAATATTTCTTCACTGCATACTTAGTAAGAAATAAAGAGAACGTCCATTTTAAGAAATTGTGATCTTCACTAACATTTATTTTTAGACGTCATTTAAATAGAACATTGGTATCAAATCACAAAATTATATCTCAAAAAAATTCCAAGAAAAAAGGCAACAATTTCAAAGTTATTTGTGAATGCTTCTTCTAATTAACCTCTTGTATCTTATTATTTTCTCGATTCGATGTAACACTTTATTTAAAATTTCCTGAATTATAATACCCGCTAAATAAAATTATATCAGTATTCTTCATTTTCTAACACATCTCATGCCTGTTTTTGCATTTTAGTGATCACACGTGTCTTATTTTCAACTCCGAACCAAAGCCTGCACATATCACTCATATATTACAGTCGAAAGAAAAATGGATTGAGTATTATAATAATAAGCACACAGTGTGCATGAAAGCTAGGATAGTATTCTATGTAAATTTTAGAGATATAAATAAGCGCTTTAAAATATTGGTAAATATTATCTTTTGAACTAAAGAAATCCTGATTACAAAAAGAAAAATATTATTCAAACCTTTTACAGCGATAGATCATGTATAAAAACAATAAACATACAATGAAATAAAAGAAGACATGAGAATCGGTCAGCACAACCCAAGATAATATGCTCTACTGAAGCGGGTGCGGTCACACTATCATAGGCCGGTTTACAGCCCAATACAATATAACGTGCAAAATATATTTTCTCTATAAATGCGACAACGTAAACTTTTGTTTAGAATTGGAATCAAAGAACAAAGCAATCAATACAACAGTGTATCCAAGTCTGTAAATTCAATAAATTCAGTTTTTGTTCAAATTCTTTCATGGTATAAGAGCCATAATTTGCTTAACATTAATAATAGACGGAAATCGCCTTGCCATTAACCACTCAGGTTCAATCTCGTCACTGAGATTAGGCTGCGCATTCTTTATCTTCAGAAAATCAAGATTCTCATCATTTGATTGTGCAAGTTCGGTCATATCTGGGTCTGTATCAAGGCTTATATCATTCTTATCAGTTTTATATCAAGATTTAACCAGTGCCTTGCCAAGAAGCCACTGTCAAAACCTTGTCATCATTCACTGTACCCTTTGGCTGCACCCCGTTCGCATCAGACTTAAGCAAAGAATTTGGTTTCTTTGCCATTCAAGATTCCAGCATTTGAGAATCAAGATTTCTGCAACTCATCTTCACTATGATTGCATTAATGGCTGACGGAGAAACATCACCCTCATCCACGTCAGGAAACTCAGATTCCAAAACCCAAAAATCTACAACACAAGATCTCATTAAATCATTGATCGGACCACAAAGTCAGATTATCAATGTGCAACTAGATGAAACAAATTTTCTTCTCTGGAAGTTTCAGATAGAAACACCTATAAAAGGCTATGGATTAGAAGATTATGTTCTTGGAACATTAATCACACCGTCAAGATACATTACTGATAAAGATGGAAAACTTGTAAGCAATCAAGAACTCATATCACATCAAAGGCAAGACAGTTTAGTAAGTTCATGGTTACTTTCTACTGTTATTTCAAACTTTTTACCACAATTAATTGGATGCAAGACTTCTAATGAAATATGATCATTGAAAGAAACAACACCCACTATTCAGTATGTCCACTCTACACTTCTTGCTCATGAAGGTAGAATATAGCAAAAGAAGCCTATTGTATCAGATTTCTCTGCCAACTTTATTGGCAACAATAGATACAAAAATCAAGAAAAGAACTATAATGTCAGAAATCAATCAAATAGTCAAACATGTGGTCAAACCAACAGAGCTAGAGGAAGAGGTGGAAGGTATAATAACAACAACAGAATCAGATGTCAGATATGTGAGAGGTATTAGCATGCTGCAAGTAAATGGTATTTCAGATTTGATGCAAATTATGTGCCTTCACAACAAAATAATGCAAGAAATTATCAACCCAATGTCAATATGGTTAATACTCAACAGGACAACAGAAGTCAATCAGAAAACACAAGCAGTCATTAGCTTTACATGCTCGTTTTTCCATAGTTTTCCTTCTTTTAACCCAGTGATTAGCAAGTGACATTTGTGCTTCACAACCCATTAGTTTCATTTCGAGGTGACGAAAAATACAATCAATAGCCGTATATGTACATGCGTACATACATATATACATATATATAACACTTGAATAACAATTTTACACATAGTATACAGGTTTGATTTACATACCTAAAATTTATTATAAGAACACCGGTATAAGGTCCAACGAGGTATGTGCAGAAAGTACGAATATATGATCTGAAAGTGGAAATTAGAAGCCGCGATATTTTTCTATGTCTAAGATGTCTTCCGCTTTAGTTGCCGACAAATTTCGGGCCTTCAAGATTAGCTGTTATAATAATTTTATACATACATGCATACATACATGTATGTGTATATACACACGCACATATATACTTAAGCACCAAGTTTAATTAGAAGGCTAACTATGCATCATATATAATCACTTTACTTGCAAAGCCTTTGCCCTATAATTTTTATTTTAACTTACTTTGGAGCGCATATGTTCGCCCTACAGTTATCCACTATCAATTTATATACTGATGTGTGTGTCTATATCTATATACATATATGTACATATATACACATACACATACGTACACACATAAATATACACGCATACATAATTCTCTTTATGTAAACTAGATAATCTCATCAGGATATACTCTATGTAGTTAATATCAGTATCTGATACGTATCAGTCAAGTACCAACACAAGTTACTTTAAAATATGGTAATATTATCGGTAAAATATCGGACATGTGTAAACTAGTTATAAACAATTGCACTAAGTTATAATATTATGATGATGTTAAGTTTTTACATATTTGGATATATATTGTCAAATTACTACTAAAGAATGATTGGATGAAGTTTACATATTACAATCTATTTACCGAGATATGCTATTAAATACAAGTCGGAAATGCTGTCGGAATACGGACCACGCATTTCGTCCACTCTGACGGCTACGACGAAGGAATTGCGATGGCTATTCCGACGTCACTTCCGAAGGCGTTTCCGATGGCAAAGACAATTATGTGGCATGAAATTTTTTCATTAAGCCGTCGGAAGCCGTCGCAATTTTCGTCCAGAAAGCCGTTGCTCGCCATCGAAAAAAAATGCCAATAAGCCGCTGGGAGCCGTCGAAAGCCGTTGGAAATCTAGGTAAATTTTTTTTGTAGCAGAGCATTACTTACCATACCAATATATAACACAACTCATCAAAATAAATATATAAGCTGAAATCAATATAAATATCAATATCAATATCAATATAAAACTCAAACATCATTGTATTAAACGCAAACATATTCAATCAATACAAAACAAATCTTTCATAATCAGTCTCACACATCCAACTCCATTATTTACATCCAACATCAATGTACAATATATACGTCCAACATCCATCATCAAAATCCACAAATCAACCGCACAAATCAATGTCAAACACCACATCTTCATAAATCAACCTCACCATCACTCAATGTTTATATACACCAGTTCCAAAAAAAACTGCAAATCGTACCTCTTGACTCATCATCGGCTCCAGAACCACCATACGAAGGGAATGCTCTATGACGCTCCACATACTCGGCCAATCGCTGATTGAGTTGCTCCATTCGCACTGCTCGGAGGCGGTCCTGCTTCAGCAGCTGTGCAATCTGTTGTCGAAGCTCAGTAATCTACGCGTTTTCCTGAGCCCTTCGTTAAGCCCTTTGTGATGTTTATGCCTACAAAACAAGTCAAAATATGTTAAGTTATTACTTAAATTTTATAAAAATTAAGAAAATTTTACAACGTAGTTAATTTTTGTAAATAACCGATTGATTGTCGCAGCCGTAGCGCCTATTTCTCTGGGTCGGGTTCATAACAGAGTCAAATATTATTATAATATTTTATAACTAATTAATTAAAATGATCATTATTAATAACTTATAACTTAAAATATACTTACATGTGCGGCCTATATTCTATCATCCTCATGTCAGGCATATTACACTGACCCTTCGTCATCTGTCTGCCTAACGGCATGGGTATGCTTAAACACGTCCATATACGAGACGGGACCCCTACGCGCTCTTTCCTGCAATAATTGGTGTATATTATTGTTGTTCATAAAAATTTATACTAAAAGTGTAATAACTATTCGTAATTGCAATTAATTAATTTACCAGGTCCTCGCGATGGTGCTGAAATGATTTTGAGCCACCACGGTATGTGACTGGATTTATTTTTCTGCCTGTTCGGAGAGTTCCTGTCCGACTCTGCCTGCAAATTAAAAATTAATATTATATTTTATGTGTATAAATTATGTATTCTATACTGAATAAATTAAGGTGGTATCTGATAGACTTACCTTGAATTCGTCGCTACTCCACCATGCAACCCAAACATCCCAGACGCTGGCGCCCATCTAGCTTGGCTTCTTCGTAGTTTTTCTTATGGTAGACATTGTATCTCTATAATTTTTTGCCACTTTTAAGTCCTCCTCTTTAAGTCTACCACCCCCTATATGTATGTTGAAAAAATAAAAGTCATACATTTATACTTAGTCAGCAAATTGTAAAGTGATTATATATAATGGTATATAATTTTACACTTACCAGGAAGTCTTGTCATATGCTCTCCTATACATGGTCTGGGATCTTGTTCCACTTCGGCTAGCATGAGTCATATGGCTCATGTATGCCTGCTTCGATATGCTGAGAACAATGTTAGAAGGCTCAAGCTTAAAACCCCTGCATTAAATATAATACAGACAAATCATGACTAATATATCATACAAAATATTTACAGTACTGAAGTAAATTTAGTACTTACGAGCCATCAGCTTTTGGTGGCAATCTAACTAATGTACACGACACCTCCTGCGAAGGGCCGCTGCCATCACCACCGTTGCGACCTGTCCCTCTTTGAGACCTAGAGGGGGAACCAGACTGTGAAGAACTCCGCCGTCTAAAGAAGGACATCTGTAATACCCGTCACATACATATTATTTTATGGTATAACATATCATTCAATTATGAATAAACATATCAAGATTTAACATCTATAATCACATGTAACATACAAAAAAAGTGTAACATCAACACTCCCATAAATTACCTTTTTTCAACATGTATACTATTAAATTAATCACCATCCTTTTCTGATTCAGACTCGGTCTCGTACCCTAATTGTTTTCCTTTATGGTCTCAAATGCTTCTACTAATACATTTGATTCGTCATTTAAAGGTCCTAAATCGGTTTGATAATCGGTTTGATAATCGGTTATTGCAAATTCACCATTTTCCTCGATATCCGCTTGGTACGCTTGTTCGTCCGGAATATTCTTTCCATCAAATGTAAATCTTGCCTTCGTTTTAAAAACCGCCGATCAATCTGCTTTATCACTTTTTATAGATGGATAAGAAGCACAATAAACTTGTAGGGCATGTTTTGCTAATATAAACGGATCGTAATTATGATAACGTGATATATACTTTATTTCAATAATATTATATTTTTGGTGCACGTTGATTACAGAACTTGGAACATTACTGAACCAGTTGCATCTAAACAAATAAACTTCTTCCATAGGTCTGGTGAAATATGTTAATTGCATAATCTGATTTAACACGCCGTAAAAATCATTTATGTGATCATTTGGATCATCACTACCTTTAACATATACACCGGTATTGTTAGTTAATTTTTCAACCCTATACTCTTTGGTGTTGAATTTGTATCCATTGATAAAGAATATTGGATATGACCTGACTTTTCTTTTTGGTCCCATCACAAGATGTTTCAACTCTTCATCGACCACACAATTTACCGAACCATATACGTGGTTCGAAAAACAAGTAGCAAATTTTTTGCTGATATCCCCGCTTGGATGCTGTGATTCATAAATACTGCATATACAGATAATATATTGCATTATAATTAATACACACAAGTATTGTTCAAGTAAATAATTTTAGATGTGTTATTCATTAACACCTAATAAATGACGCAACTTCTGCACATTTAAGAAGAACGTATATGTGGGCTACATGGTAATCTATGTCGTCTAACCATACTTCCACACATTTTCCAACAGGGCGTCCCTACTGTCTAAAAATAGATAGCATTGATTCAAAAGAATCTTGTTCAATGCCCTTATCATTTCGCGTAGGACTTCAAAAGATAAGTTCACATGGTCACTGAAATAATGAGAGAGAAAGAACGAAGCTTCTTCTTCGATATATGATTTGCATATCGAACCTTCAACTCGTGCTTTTTATCTCACTTTTTTCTTTAGATGATTTAAGTACCTTTTAAGAATAATTATAATTAAATTTTATTACATGTGGTTAAACAAAAATTTAACAACTCAATATTAATACCTTTCAAACGGATACATCCATCCATATTGCACAGGACCTCGAAGACGTGCTTCAAACGGAGATGAACAGCTAAATGCTCCAATACATTAAAGAAAGCAGGAGGAAATATTTTCTCCAGTTTGCAGAGCAGTATAGGAATTTCTTCCTCAAGTTTATGTAAACGATCAACTTTTAAGGTTGTTGAACAAAGCTTCTTATAAAGCAAACTAAGTTCTGTTACAACCGTCCAAAATTTTGTGGGCAATGGTTCTTTGAAAGCGATGGGGAACAAATGTTTCATCATTACATGACAATCATGAATTTTCATCCCACTCAGTTTACCGTTATTATAGTCGACACATCTACGAAGATTAGAGGAGATCCCATCAGGAAATCTTAATTCTTCTACCCACTTTAATAGTACTTTAACTTAAATACTGTCTACATCATAGCATGCTTTAGGTTTTTTGTCATTTGGCTACATATGAAGTTCAGGACGATTGCATATTGCTTCTATATCACATCTTGATTTCAAATCATCTTTAGTCTTTCCTTTAACATTCAGAACTATGTTAAATACATTATCGAACATGTTTTCTCGTTCTGCATTACGTTGATATTATGATGAATTAGGAGATTTTTTCAATGAGGCAATTCCCAAAATTTACTTTGTTTGAACCAATTAGGAATTGTCGATTTACCTTGAATTTTAATTTGTTCGCCGGTTTCATGTAACTTTGGATAATCTTTTACAAGGTCATAAATATCTTCGCTTGACCAAATTGTTGGTGGTCGCAAGGTCCCAACTCTATTACTTGTTAAGTTTTTTTTATCTTTTCTAAAGGGATGATTAATATTGAGAAAACACAGATGAAAGTCAAACCACGAAATTTTCTTCCCATGCGATAAAGAAAATGCTCGTGTTTCTTCCATACAATAAGGGCAAGCTAGACGACCAACCATACTCCAACCCGATAGCATTGCATACGCAGGAAAATTTCTTATAGTCCACAGTAGAGAAGCGAACATATGAAATTTTTTTTTGAAATGTCGTATGTTTCAACACCTTCATACCATAGTGTTTTCAACTCTTCAATCAACGGTTGTAAATATAAATCGATTCCTTATATTGGATCATCTGGGCCAGGGATGACAATAGTGAGAAACATATACGGAGTTTTCATACACATCCACAGAGGTAAATTGTAAGGTGTAACGATTATAGGCCAAGATGAATATTTTGAACCAAATTGAGAGAACGGTGAAAATCGATCCGTACATAAACCAAGTCTAAAATTATGGCTCTCCGTTGCAAAAGCAGGGTATGTCTTATCAAAATGCTTCCATGCTTCTCCATCAGCTGGGTGTGTTAATGTACCTTCTTCCTATGTTCTCACACAGTGCAATCTCATATGATGCGCGGTTATAGAAGATGCATATAACCTTTGAAGCCTAGGAGTGATGGGTAAGTAATGCATACGCTTGTACGGAACTTCCTTTCCCTTCTTTTTTCTTGGTTTGTATCTTTCCTGATTACATATTTTACAATTACTAAGACTGATTTCTTCTTTACAAAACAACATGCAACCATTTAAACATGTATCTATTTTTTGATACGGTAAACCAAAAGCAGACATAAGTGTTTTCCCTTCATAATGATTTTCGCACATTAAATTATCGGGTGACATATGCCGTTTTGTAGCTTGTACTATAGCTGTAAACCCGGCTTCTGTGAAGTTGTATTTTGATTTCATTGCAATGTATTCTGCGGTTACTAATAGTTGAGTACCGCTTGTATAACCATCCCAAAGGGGTTTCTTAGCAGCCTCCAATAAATCATAAATTTTTTTTCTCCAGTACTTGGTTCTTCTTCGACATTAACATCGTTACCATCAACTTCAACAGCAGGGAATATTGAACGTGCTGCATCTTCAACCAAATCTTCTATGAGATTCATCGGAACAAGTTCATTATCCACCTCCTCCTCCGAATATATAGGATTATGTGCTATAAGTTCTCCATGACGATCCTACACCAAATAATTCAGCAAAAAACCATATTGGTGCAAATGAACTATTAACATATCTGGTATCAAATGCTTCAATAATTTGCACCTACTACATGGAGGATGAATTTCTTCGTCATTTCCATTATTACGTAAAGCGAATTCAATAAAGACGTGTACACCATTTTGAAAATGTTCACTTATTGAGCCTCCAATTTCTCTTCTTTGTTGGTACACCCAGCTCCGATCGATAAAATAATTGATCATTTTTCCTACTTTAAAACATAAAAACGCATTAATCATTTACGTGTCGACATTTTATTTTTCAAATAAATCATTCATTTAAATTTTCACAAATATATAATGTTATTCTATTTAATTTTATTTTCAAATGGATTTACACAAATTATTGTATGAATATAATCTACAATATTTAGGTTATTGTTTTACAGTTTGATGGTTGGTCATTCGTCATCCTACTTTCCATTACAAACACAGTAGTAATTATATTTTGCAAATCATTTTATTTTAAACGATTTAACAAAATTTCGGTAGCACTTCCCCTTTGTTCCATGTATCGTACACATATGTATGTACATAGAAAACAAAAAGAAAGTGTTGTCGAAATTTTGTAAACTATTTAAAATAAAATGATTTGCAAAATATAATTACTATTGTGTTTGTAACTTGTCCAATACATGGACAAATCTGAAAAATATTGTATCGGATGAATATATATGTTTGTCTTGTGATAAAAACAGATATCCATACAACGATCATATACAATATTTGTTAGACGCGGCCTAAAATTCTCTAAGGAATTTTAAAAAAGTAAAACGTATTATACAACAATCACTACAAGAAAACCTACCTTTAGTTGCAATTATCGGTAACGTTTGTAATGTAAGTGCAAAAAATATTACCTTTTCCATTTTATTTTTTTCCGTTTAATTTTAGGGTTGTCGCATTCCTTTATTTCCATAAAAAACTTGTCACGTTTTTTCCTCCTATTTCCCTCCACTGCCTCCTTTTTCCCTCCACTGTTACATTTTCCCTCTTTTAACAAAATTTCCCTCATCTCGCTCATTTCAACCATCCTCTCGCTTCAACTTCCATCACCGCATGCTACTTCTTTGAACTGCTCCCATCACGCTACCTCGGCGATCAGCTTCCTTCCACTTTATCAATAGGGATCCCCTCCACTTCGTCGATCTGCTCCCCTCCACTTTGTTCACAAGCCCTGAATCTACAAATCAGGTAATCACTATATAACTTGTTTGGGATTTGGTAGATTACAAATCGAGGTAATCGCAGTATAACTTGTTTGGGATTTGGTAGATTACAAATCTAGGTAATCGATGTATAACTTGTTTGGAATTTGGTATATTACATATCAAGGTAATTTAAAAATCGAGGTAATCTTGTGCGAGCAATTTGGTAGATTGGTACTTGTTTGGGATTTCAGTCCGTCGGCTGGAAGACTAAATCAAATTTTCATACCTAAATATACTATTTTCTTAACGATTAAGAGCAAGAGAACCAAGTACAGAAAAGGGTCAATGTGTAAAAGTTTTAGTGTACAACTTTTAAGTTTGGATTTTCATACCTAGACTAAGTTTTTCAATCTATAAATTTTAAGTCTGAAGTTTCAGTTTTAGTTTTCTTTTGTGACTAGTGAATTAGTGATTAAAAAATCAGTCTTTGATTTACAAGTTTTCTAAAAAAGAATTTTAACCTTCATATGAGTATAAAAATAGACAAATAATGCATTACATGTAAGATTGTTAACTTACTGATTGAAAAAGAAAAATTCCTCTTCTTTTGTTACTAATATTTATATTTTCTATGTATGAAATCTTTCTTATTTTTTCCATCTTAAAGTTTTGAAGTAGAATCTATTTATTTATTTTGTTAGACAAATATATTTATTTAGTTGTATGTATATTGTTACCCGGTTGCTTGGCCCGGCTACGAGATGCTAATTATTGAGTTTCTTGGTTGAATCTAAGTGAAACTTGAGCTAGTGAGAGGTTGACTTGAATTAAGAAGCTCATCATATATGCTTCGTTCAGCCTGTATATTGATCGACATGCAAGAGTGGTTCGGCATGTATATCGTTCGGGCTGCAAGTATTGTTCGGCCTGTATATCGTTCGGCCTACAAGTGTGGTTCGGCCTATATATCGTTCGGCATGCAAGTGTGGTTCGGCCTGTATATCGTTTGGCCTGGGTATGTGGTTCGGCCAACACTACTCAGCAACTACCGTTTGGCCAACTTCGCTCGGCTACTTCCATTCGATCAACACTGCTCAGCAACTACCGTTCGGCCAACGTCGCTCGGCTACTTCCATTCAATCAACACTGCTCAGCAACTACTGTTCGGCCAACATCACTCGGCTACTTCCGTTCGACCAACATCATCCGGTAACCACCAATCGGTACGCCTGGTTCGATATAGCTGTTTTAGAGCAAGATGAGGGATTTGACTTATTCGTGGAGGTCAACATCAAAGTGGGGGTTCGGCATTGGTTCACTTCGAGCCCTGCCGTGGGTTACTCCAGGTCCTTTAGGAGTTCGCTTCGAGTCAATTACCCGGTGACCACCGTTCGGCCATCCCGGATCGGCATTTGTCGACCGGTGTATCTCGCTCAGCATGCCTGGATCGGTTGGGTCGAGATTCCCATATATGGGCCGAGGTACTTCGCTCTTAGGCCTGAGAAGGAAGTCCAGCCTATCTTCGTCTATAAATAGAGAGGCAGGGGTGCAGTGAAGTGGACCTTTTTTGGGGGAACACTGGGGAGACTCTGCCATTTTCAAGACTCGTTTCTTTTCTACAAAAAACTTGTACTCAAGTTGTTGGTGCACGGATTGTATCTGTATTCGATTATTCGAAGAAGTAATAAAGATTAAGATCAAAGTGGATGTAGGCAGTTATGCCGAACCACTATAATTCTAGTGTTATCGTTTTTTATTGTTCTTACTGCATTCTATTGCGGTATACCTCAGTTTTAGTTTATTTTGTTCATTAATCTCTCTACACAATCTTACTCAAGGGTGTTAGTGATCAATTTCGGTGCTAACATTTTGGTGCTTTCACTGAGAACGCATTCTCAGGCTGTTAGGATCTCCTTTGTTGCTACTGAATTGAGGAAATCCCCCGAAGAAGATCTGAGTTCATTCACAAGAAGTCCATTGATTCTACTCAGAGTTCCAACCGATAACTCTACAATGGGAAGACCACGAACTAGATCAACCTCCCACAATGTGGATGTCAATGAGACCGCTAGCGTCCAGCAAATAGGACCCAGCAATCAACAAGCTAATCCTGGCATGGGGACCATGGTCGCCAAAAACCAAACGGAAGTTGTAACCAGAACAGAGTTCAACGAGCTGATGAGGGAACTCGTGGAAAGCAGGAGACAGCTTAACGAGCAGATTCAAGCTAACGCCAATCTCATGACTTAGCTTACTCAACAACAACATCAGAATGCTGGAGGAAGTCCTGCTTCCTACTCCTCGTCCGAGCGCTTTGCTTCATCTGATGAACCTCCCAGGCGTAGACGCCGTAGAACTGAAACAACGCAAACAGGTGTAGTGCACCAGGGAAATCACGCTCAAGGTGAAACAGTAAACTTAGGATCTGGAGCGTGGGTGGAAGCTGGATGACTGGCTCACCAAGGTCATGATGAAGTAGGTCCCCAAGATACACATTTGGTAGATCGCCAATAGAGGAGGCACCAACCAGAACGGTCCCGCATGACGGATTCCAACTTGCCATCTTCCATACAAACCCTAGACCTATCAGCCACGGTCAGATAGTTGATGAGGGAAAATCAAGGTTTAACTAATGATGATTGGGGCGTATCTAGGAGTCATACTCTATTCACAGATGCTATCCTATAGGCTGATTACCCCAGGAAGTTTAATATGCCAACTATCCCGGCCTATGAAGGGAAGACTGATCCCCGACAACATGTAATGAGGTATGGGTGGATGATGGATTCAGCTAGGGCAAACGATGCAACTAAATGTAGGTGTTTTCCAATAACTTTATCTGGAATCGCTACCATGTGGTTCACCCGACTTCCTCCGTGATCTATCTCCAATTTTGATGAGTTAGCAGCGAAATTTGTGGAGCAGTTCAGGATTCATGCCACTCGTCCCAAGGACGTTATGTCATTGTCTAGTGTAATTCAGCCCCCAGGGTAATCGTTAAAGGAGTACTTACAAATATTCCACGTTCTGCTACTAAAGTTAGCAACCCGAATGACCATGCCATTTTAATGGCCGTGATGCGAGGAGTAGATCCAGATTCAGAGTTTAGTGATTGGCTGGCAGGAAAGCCTCCGGCTACGCCGGAACGTTTTTATTCAAAGGCGCACCAATTTATAAGAAGGGAGAAAGCAAGGTGGACGAGGCGAGATAATGCACCAGGACCCGGCAAGGAGACTGTGCAAAGCAACATTGCTGTAAAACAATCTGGTGACAACTCTGGAAAAGTCCAGGTCAATGTTCAAAACAAGCCTGAGCAGTCAAAAGGATCCGGAGGAGGAAATTCCGGAAAGAAAAGGGAAGCCAGAAAGTGGAAACCAAGGATCCCAACTTACAATGAATACACTCCTCTGAATGCATCTCTGGAAAATATTTACCTATCGACCTGTAATACTTTCCAATATCAAAAGCCACGCCTAAAAGAGTCCACCAAGGAGCAAAAGCGGACTAGAAAGTATTGCCGCTTCCATGAGACTTATGGGTACAATACCGAGGATTGTAGGCACCTCCATGATGCGATTAAAAAGCTGATTCGACAGAAAAAGTTACAGGAGTTTGTAAAGAACCCTCAGGAAGGCGGATAGGGGACATCCGACCCCAATCGCGGACAGGCTCCACGACGATCTGAGGAACCCATTCGAACTGGAGGTAGATTAGTCATAAACATGATAGTCAGTGGGCCTCACCCAGTAGACAAGAATTGGCAAGAAATGGAGCACTATGCTAGTTCCCTAAAGCATGCAGGTTTTGAATGTTGTTCAAACACGGAAAATGGGACTTTGGCTAAGCAACAGCGAATGATGACAGATGATATAGTGTTCAGAAGTGGAGATGCCGATCAGGTAGAGGCACCTACCATTGATCCGATGGTAATCTCGGCCACTATTGGGCCAGCTTTTGTGAGAAGAATACTGATTGATTGTGGAAGTTCTGTTAACATGATCTTCAAAAAAGCATATGACCAGATGAAGATGGAGACAAAGGACCTAAAACCATCTAAAGCCCGTATCCATGGCTTTAATGGTGCGGCTACTGATGCAGTGGGTTTTGTTGAATTACCAGTTGAACATGGAGAAGGTGAACGTATGAGGGTGCGGATCCTACCATTCATCGTTTTGGATGTCGATTCTCCGTATAATGTGTTTCTGGGTCGACCGGCCCTGGCAGAGTTTAGGGAAGCTTTGTCCCGTGGTGTTTAACCTTGAAGTTTTCGACGGATAAAGGAGTTGGTGTTGTGCATGGCGATCAGGCAACTGGTTGTGCGTGTTATGTGGCTGAGCTGAGAGAGGCCCAGCGAAGAGAGAAAGGAAAGGTTGTGGACAACTCCGTCCGCATCCGAGTCACTGAAGATTGACAAGTAATGCCCGAGCCTTGGCTCGGGCAGCATGATCGGATCTATAGAGACATAGATCCGAGGGACGATGATGAGGAACCCAAGGAGACAAAAGCAGCACTGGTTGAACTAACGATTGACATTCCAATCAGCCACGATGACCCATCGTGGGTACTAAAGATTGGATCACAACTCAACCCCTCAATGATCGAGGATCTTACTGATTTCCTCCAAGCGAATCTGGATGTCTTCGCTTGGACGCATTCTGATATGTGTGGGATTTCTCCTGCCATTGCGAGTCATATGTTGAACATTGACCCGAAATACGTGCTGGTGAAGCAAAAAAGGAGAGGTATGGACTCGGAGAGGTCCGCTGCTCTCAGAGAGGAGGTGGACAAACTCAAAGCCAATGGGTTCGTCCGCGACGCCCTCTACCCAGAATGGGCCCCTAACCCTGTACTAGTGAGAAAAGCGAATGGAAAATGGATGACCTGCGTGGATTACTTAGATCTGAACAAAGCATGCCCTAAGGATAGTTTCCCTTTACCCAGAATTGATCAGCTGGTCGACTCAACAGCAGGACACGAGTTATTGTCATTTATGGATGCGTACTCGGGATATAATCAAATCCCGATGCACATTCCAGATCAGGAACATACTAGTTTTGTCACAGACGTTGGACTGTACTATTATGTAGTGATGCCTTTCGGATTGAAAAATGCAGGAGCAACTTATCAACGTCTGGTGAATCGGATGTTTAAAGACCAAATTGGTAGGACGATGGAAGTCTATGTGGATGACATGCTCGTGAAGTCACGGCAGTCAAACGACCATATACGAGACTTGGCGGAGATGTTTGATATACTCAGACACTACGGGATGAAAATCAATCCCTTAAAGTGTTCTTTTGGTGTTGCGACAGGGAAGTTTTTGGGTTTTATCGTCAATGCACGGGGAATTGAAGCTAACCCAGAAAAGATTCAGGTTATTCGAGACATACAAGTGCCCAGAACCATAAAGCAAGTACAAAGCCTGAACGGAAAAGTGGCCGCGCTAAGTCGATTCATATCCAGAGCGACAGACAAGTGCATTCCCTTCTTCGATGTAATAAAGAAAGGGAAGGGAAATTTTGAATGGACTCCCAACTACGAGGATGCATTCCGAGCTTTGGTAAAACATTTGGAAAGTCCCCCGATGCTATCGAAGCCTATAGACCATGAAGTGTTGTACGTATACTGGCCGTGTCTCAACATGCCATCAGTACAGCTTTGGTTCGCGAGGAGGACCGAGTTCAAAAGCCAGTGTAATATGTCAGTAAACGTTTAACAGGAGCAGAAAAAAATATCCTAAAATTGATAAGCTAGCCTACTGCTTGGTGAGTGCATCACGCAAGCTCCGTCCGTATTTTCAAGCACACCCGATCAGTGTTTATACCGATCAACTCCTGCGACAGGTACTCCAACGACCAGAAACCTCTGGAAGGTTGTTTAAATGGAATATTGAGTTGAGTCGGTTCGATATCACATACCTGCCACGAAGGGCTATACAAGGGCAAGCGCTAGCAGACTTCATTGCAAAATTCACCATATCAGATGAACCAAATAGTGATGATGTTATTCCCTCCATTCGATGGAAACTATACACCAATGGGGCATCCAACGACCATTGCTCTAGAGCTGGAGTCATTCTTGTAACCCCTGAAAACTGATTAATTTGTTATGCCTTGAAACTTAATTTCCCAACTACAAATAACGAAGCTGAGTATGAAGCATTGCTTGCTGGCTTAAAACTTATCAGGGAACTCGGAGTAAGATCGATTGAGATCTTTTGTGACTCACAATTGGTGGTATACAAAGTACGAGGAGATTATCAAGCAAAGGGGCAGAGGCTTGCTCCGTACCTCACTTGGGTTCAATAACTGTTGGCAGACCTTGAATATTACGATATTTCGCACGTCCTGTGTGAACAAAACAGGGAAGCCGATTCATTAGCAAAATTCGCAAGTACTGGCAATGCACAACTGATGGGCTTGGTTCCCGTCGGAGTTTTACAATTTCCAAGTATAAACGAGATGGAAGTAAATTTTGTGCTAGAAACAGAAATTGAAAGGGGGTCATGGATAACCCCATTCAAACAATACTTACTATATGGGACTTTGCCCGATAGAAAGAACAAAAGCCGACAAGTCATTCGCAAAGCTTCACGATATATAATGCAGGATGGAATAATGTATCGGAGGGGATTCTCGGTTCCCTTACTTCGGTGCATCACCCACGATGAGATAAAACGAGTCTTGAGGGAAGTTCATGAAGGAGAATGTGGTGACCATACTGGGGGGTAGACCCTAGCAAAAAAGATCCTTCGCTATGGATACTATTGGCCAACTGTAAATTGGGATGTTGCGGACTACGTAAAAAGATGTGACAAATGTTAAAAGTATGCGAAAATCCCGAGAGCTCCACCAACGGAACTCACACAAATGGTTAGTCCCTGGCCATTTGCAATTTGGGGGATCGATATAATCAATTCCTTACCAATTTCCAAAGGTGATGCAAAATATGCAATTATTGTGGTCGATTACTTTACCAAGTGGGCAGAAGCAGAGCCTTTAGCTACAATCACCACTAAAAAGGTAATTAATTTCGTTGTACGAAACATCATATGTCGTTTTGGCCTCCCACGAACTATCATCATGAACAACGGAACTCAATTTGAGAGTAAGGAATTCAAAGAATTCTGCCAAAAGTATTGCATTGAGAAAGGTTTGTGGCAGTCGCTCACCCTAAAGCGAATGGACAAGTTGAAGCCGTAAATAAAATAATCAAATCAATATTAAAAAAACGTTTGGAGAAGGCTAGAGGAAAGTGGGTGGATGAGCTTCCGACAGCGCTTTGGGCTTATAGAACCACCCACAAGTCCGCGACTGGCCATACTCCGTTCACCTTGGCATATGGCGCTGAAGCTATGATACCCGTGGAATTTTAAGTTCCTTCTCATCGGGTAACTTATTATGATCCTAAGATGAATCAGAATCTCTTATTGGAATCTCTGGAATTTGTCGAAGAAAAACGCGAAGAAGCTGATTTAAGAGCAACTGCATATAGGCACCGGGTTGCTCGATATTATAATGAAAAAGTTCGACCGAGAATTTTCGATGTGGGTGATCTCATTTTGAAGAGAGTCTTTCTGAGCCCATCACATCTGAATCCCACATGGGAGGGTCCATATGTCATCAAACGGAGGTTTGGAGATGGAACTTTCAAGCTAGCGATCGTAAATGGCGTGACACTTCCCTATGCATGGAGTAGCGAGCATTTGCATCGTTATTACACTTAGTATATTTCTTTTACATTTAGTTGCAATTATTTCCAATGTATGTTGATTTTGTTGTCCTTAGTTTTCGGTATGTAATAAGACAATTCAGTTTGTTTCCATTTGTTATGATCAATAAAGGCTTGAAGCCGTCTTTTCCATGAACTGTTGATGTTTCCATTTTGAGACAAAAATTAAATTACGTTATTCAGTCTGGCGCATGAACGCGCACCTGAATTTAAAAATCTCTAAGTCCCCAAAGTGCGGACTAGAGTACTCTGAGTCCCCAGAGTGCAGACCAGAGTATAAACAACTTAAAAATCTCTAAGTCCCCAGAGTGCGGACTAGAGTACTCTGAGTCTCCAAAGTGCGGACTAGAGTATAAACAACTTAAAAATCTCTAAGTCCCCATAGTGCGGACTAGAGTACTTTGAGTCTCCAGAGTGCGGACTAGAATATAAACGACTTAAAAATCTCTAAGTCCCCAGAGTGCGGACTAGAGTACTTTGAGTCCCCAGAGTGCGGACTAGAGTATAAACGACTTAAAAATCTCCAAGTCCCCGGAGTGCGGACTAGAGTACTCTGAGTCCCTAGAGTATGGACTAGAGTATAAATGGCTTAAAAATCTCTAAGTCCCCAGAGTGCGGACTAGAGTACTCTGAGTCTCCAGAGTGTGGACTAGAGTATAAACGATTCAAAAATCTCTCAGCCTTTAGAGCACAGGCTAAAATATAAGCAGTTTAGAAATCTCTGAGTCATGCGGAAACAAACGAGAGCTTAAGTGACCACACAACCCTGGATTTCGGGTACAAGATGGGTGGTGAATCTAAGTGGCAAAGATCATCAAAAAACAAAATTTTATTTACTAATCGAGAATTCAGTTTCACTACAGCTTCTCCTGAACTCGGAGCAAAAAATCTATTTACAACGACTACGAGAATAGATAAAGATAATTACATAATCCAGGCTTATTCGCGTTGAGCAAGGCATGGTAGCTACTTTTTTGACTTCTTCTCCTTCCTTGGTTTCTCTAAAGACTCCTCCCCCGAGCGTTTTTTCCTAGACACCTTGCTAGCTAGGGAAGTGAAGCCTTGGGAAGGAAGAGGAACTTCCTGTGGCGAGGTTCCACCGGGGAGAATAACCTTCAGGGGCCTGTTCAATGGATCATCAAGTTCCACCACCTGAGGCTCAACCTTAATCTCAGCTTTCTTCTTCTTCTCTTCTATGATTTTCTCCACCATGCTCGATTTTGAAGTGTTTTCGGAGGTGCCCGTAATCTCAACTTCATCATGTTCCTCCACAGGCGATAAATTTTCAGATTTGTCTTCATCAAGCACCCCGATCACTTGAGCGTCGGGTTCGGGAGTCTCTCCAGTCTGAGTTGCCTCTCCCGTTTTCCACTCCTTTTCTGTGGCAGCATCGCTCCTTGGAGTTGGCTCGGGGTCAGAATGGCCTGCACGAAATCGTAAGAGACAAATGTTAGGATACATTCATTATTCGCCAAAAGCGATGGCCCTTTGAACTCTAGGAGGAAAAGCTATTTACCAGTTTCTGGCTGACTCTCAACGGTTCGGGGAGTTTCACCTTCCGAAATAGGAGATAGAGCGTGAATATCAAGTCCAGGCTTCTCTGGGTCATAGCCAATACGCTGCTCGAAGGGATCGAGTGATGGGCGACCAGTCGGTTGAATAGGAGGAGGAACCGAGGACTCAGTTCCGGATGGACCAGCAGTGTTATTTTTTCCTTTCGATGAGGAAGATTCCCTTCCGTAAAGGGCCTTTGCTGCCGATAGGTCAGTACGCTCATTCTCACAAAGCATTTCCTTCACAAGAGACTCCTCGTCCACCTCTTCAGTTCCCAATTCCACCTTTTTAATTTTTATTAAAGTGTCCCATGCTTCGGCCAAAGATTCGAGGTAACCCTCGCCAAGAAAAGTTAGGTCACGATGCATGAGAACTCGAGCGTTATACTCAGCTGTTAGTGGATCAAACATGCACTTAATTTCCTCCCTACCAGCCTCAATAGCCGCCTCGAGGCGAGAATCGATTTCCGAGAGCGCCATTCTTTTTCCCTCTTCACGGGCCGCATCCTTCAGCGCTTCAACTTTGGAGAGCTCCTCATCAAGCTTTGCTTTTAAGAGTCGTGTGGAGACAATCTCGTCACAATATCGTTGTGACTCCTCTTGGGCTGCAGTTTTTTCTTCTTTTTCTTTAAGGAGCAGCTCCTCCAATTCTTCAACTCGTTGAGTGAGAGCATTCTTTTCTTTTTGGATGGAATCCTTCTCTAAGGCTAAAGCACCACAGCATTGAACCGCCTCATCAATTTCCTTTTTTGTGCAACTTCTAGACGATCAACTACTTTGGCTATGTCTTTAGCGGTTTTTTAAGCAGCTTCAAGCTGAGATTTATCCGAGGAAAGCTCTTCATCCTATGCTTTGTTAATGTCTTTTTCGTGGATAGCTTCGAGTTTCAAGCGATCGATTTCATGCTGACATTCCACTGAAACTTCTGAAACTTTTTCCACCAAATGAGCGAATGCGTTGTGCTGGACGTAGACATCATTATTGCAAGCAATGACACTTTGTTTAACATGCCCCGGAATAGGATGGATCGCCGGAAGAAACTTTAGTCCATCAAAGCATATTTTTGGGAATGTGTTTTTAAGCTCAGCTAGCTTTTTCGCTATGGATGGATCATGTGCAGGGTTGGAGGAAGTTTGTTTAGTCGAAACTACAGATTTCTTGTGAAACTCACGGGATTTCCTAGTGCTTGATGAACCAGAATATTGATCACGAGGAGCTTCAGATTAAGACCCTCTTTGAGCAGATTTATCCCCGTTATGCTCTGGTTGAGGAGGAGGATCGTTGGGGTAGGAAGAGTGGCTATAAGTTTTCCTTCAAGACGATGAATCTAGGGGACGATAGTCTCTATCGCTGTTGTCATCTCTATCTCGGCGTTTTTCGGGCCCCGGGTCTCGGCTAAAGTGATGAAAGATTGAGGAACCGCTAAGGCGGTCGAAGCAGTGTGAGCGTCCCATGTCACATGCACAGAAATCAAGTGAAAATAAGTTAGAGATGATCATATGATGGCCAAAACTTATGTGTAGGGTGGAAAGTGAGTGTTAGTGTGTGCCCTAGTGTTTCCCCCCGACGGACCAATTTTTTAGCTTTACTTATCGGAGTTTTTTCTCCTTGGTGATGGGCTTGAACGCCTTCGTCGCCTCTCGCGGGTGAGTGAAGTTTTAGGGCTTCTGGGTCGTCGAAGCCATAATTGAGCAAGTCATCAGGGATGGTGAGATCTGATAAGCCTTTTAGTGAACCCTCTAAGTGTTGTGGAGATGGCTCTTTCTCCATCTGAGTAATTGTAACCTTCAAGGTTCTGCCCACTGTCTTCTTCCTTAGTTTGTAGGCTAGTTTCTTTTTACCCTTTGATGGGGGAGGCGGTTCATCGATGCCGGGGGCGTCGATCACCGGTTCTGAGAAAGGACTTATATGCTCGTCGGACGCTCTAGAAATCCCGGCCTCTCTAATCTCACCTTCCTCGGGCATGTCCGAGGCCCCGCCTGTAGGGGGCACCAAAGACCTGGTCTATTCTTTACCCTTCTCCACCGTGGGTCTGGTTGTAGGGGCACTGGATGGGAGACTAGTTCGACAACCTTCTGCCAGTAGCCCAAACTTTCAAAGTGACTCATTGGAAATAACGACTTTGATTTCCCAGTTCTCCACGGGAGTAGCACGAATGGCCTCGACGGCCTCAGAATACCTCGCACCTTCAGGATTTGGGCTGATGCCTGCAAAAGACCGAAAGAAGTTTAGAAAAAATCCACTTCATACCTCAGGTAAGTGACGAGTCCGGAAATGGAACTTACTCCCTTCCAACCATATTCTCGCAAAGCCAGGAGGGCAGTGCACGTAGAACCGCTCCTACTTATATTGAGAGAATTTACTCCATGCCCCTGTCAGGATCTGACACTTAGAGTGTGGCTCAAGGAATATGAAAGAGGGGTTGTCAGATCACCTTTTGAACCAATAAATGTAGCGAATATCCTCGAGAGTGGGTAGTCTGGATAAGATGCTCATAAAGAGAATGCAAGTGCCATGGAGAAATGCGTGACTGTTGGGGTGAAGCTATGCTGGAGCGATCCCAATGTACTGCAGCACCTCACGAAGAAATGAATTGAACGGGGGCACACTCCCGACCCAGCACATGAATTTGCTACAAGTTGTATATCCAGTTAGGGGCAGGTGGGGACGATCTTGTCCCTATGGAATTAATACGTCATCAAAAGGGATTCCGTGAATTGATTATAGCCGACGAAGGGCGGTTTCATTAATTTTTGAAGCTTGAGAATCAGTCGGATTGTCCAGGATAATTGCCCCATCTATAGCATCGGGTGCCGGGCTAATAATTGAAGCGGATGGGTCCAGAATACCCTGCGTGGAGGTCGTCAGTGGGTCCGAAGTACCTACTACCTCCCGCTTATCGGAAACTGTAGCAGAGCTTGACTTTTTAGGCATCTTTAAAGAGCAATGAATGTGGATAAAATCCTGTTTGAACTATACTTGAAAGACAATCGATATTAGATATAACGACAAAAATATTACCCCCGTGTGGTGTGTGGACTAGTGCAATCGTTCAGACATGAGTATAAAAGAATTAAAGCTTTAAAAATAGATGGGGTGTGTTTGAGTGTTAAGTTATCATCTTCAAAGACTGTCATCGTTGACCGTCTCCGAGAGCTTATCTTATGATTCGGTAATATGGGTCTTGAAGTCGAACATTGGCATTGTATGTTAAAGGCCGTTACTTGCTTTTGTTAGGTTGAACTTGCGTCTATAGTCCTTAAAACTATGAAGTCATTGGTCAAAACAATTCCATATGCACACGTGCTTAAGTCTTTGACATTTTCCCTCGTTCTATGATTAGGCGTGGAAGTATGTGATGTTAACATATGCGATGTTTAAGTGGAGATAATCTTGGTTGCCAATGCCGACCCCAAAGACCGAAGCCGATCGCCTTCCTCGACCAACAGACCGGACCATCTATCTACGTGCTACCGAGCGGCCCGCTAGACTAACAACTCCGACCCAATCACTCTCTTCACAGGTGCTCTCTCATCACCGAACGACACCGAGCCACTATCCCTGGCTCCTAAAACCATCCATACCGACCGACCCACGCACTTCCTATCTCTCTCTAACCACCGAATCGACTTCCTAGGAACGACACCGATCCACTATCCCTAACTCCTGGGACCATCCATACCGACCGAGCCACTCACTTCCTATCTCTCTCTAATGACCGAACGACCTCAACCGCAATCCTACCGGCCTACATCACCTAACAGCCCACTCAGTCTATACCGAACCGCACTCTTGTTCTTATTACCGCGACCTAATGGCATTTGCAGATGGACCTCCACAACATTCCACTTCTTTGAAGATTCTTCACGGAGCAACGTCTTCCTCCTGCTCCCTAAGTCCCAACTTTCGAGTTATGGGGACAACCGCTACACAGAGGTTAACACAAACCGCACTCTAGAACAATTGAAGCCCTAGCCTAAGTCCTGCCCTCCACTCAAGTCATCTTCTCTCCCCTCACCGATTGTCCTTTACCTATTCCTATAACTAGAGAAAAGGGAAAAACACCTAATCGAGCACTCGAACTTTGTATGCGACTTCTAGTTTGAAGCAAAATTCGTACCTATAGAAGAGTTTGTGGTTTGCAGAAGGGCGACTGAGATCTCGGGGGGAGGAGTCTAGGGATTTGTGGGAACAAGTTAATAATTTTAAGGATATAAGAAGGGTGCGGGTTCGTGAAGGTAAGTTAGTAGATCTCGGAAGAATAAAGTAAAGGTGGAGAGAAGAAGAAAGAGGGAGCTCTTATATATGGGAGAGGGGAGGTGAACAAGCTATCTCTTGTTGAACTGGTCGGTATGGTTTGAGAAGTCGGTTGTTAGATATGCACGACCCAGTTCAAATAAGCCGATCGTGTGGGTTGGTCTCTGTATGCCGATCGTGTGGTAGGACAAAGAGGAGGAAGAAAGCAAGATAAGGAATCTAAACTATGCAAGGCATTGGGAAGGCTCGTCATGTCACGACATTCACGAAATCGTATACGTTTGGATTTTGGAACCGAGAACTGATTACTGATTCAAAGCATGTCGTGTTGCTTCACACGACACACTTTGGGGGGAAACTGCTACCCGGTTGCTTGGACCGGCTATGAGATGCTAATTATTGAGTTTCTTGGTTGAATCTAAGTTAAACTTGAGCCAGTGAGAGGTTGACTTGAATTAAGAAGCTCGACATATATGCTTCGTTCGGCCTGTATATCGATCGACATGCAAGAGTGGTTCGGCATGTATATCGTTCGGCCTGCAAGTGTTGTTCAGCCTGTATATCGTTCGGCCTGCAAGTGTGGTTCGGCCTGTATATCGTTCGACATGCAAGTGTGGTTCGGCCTGTATATCGTTCGGCCTGGGTATGTGGTTCGGCCAACACTGCTCAGCAACTACCATTTGGCCAACATCGCTCGGCTACTTCCGTTCAATCAACACTGCTCAGCAACTACCGTTCAGCCAACGTCGCTCGGCTACTTCCGTTCGACCAACATCGCTCAGCAACCACCGTTCGGTACGCTTGGTTCGGTATAGCTGTTTTAGAGCAAGATGAGGGATTTGAATTATTCGTGGAGGTCAACATCAAAGTGGGGGGTTTGGCATTGGTTCACTTCGAGTCCTACCGCGAGTTACTCCAGGTCCTTTAGGAGTTCGCTTCGAGTCAATTATCGGTGACCACCGTTCGGCCATCCAGGATCGGCATTTGTCGACCGGTGTATCTCACTCGGCATGCCTCGATCGGTAGGGTCGAGGTTCCCACATATGGGCCGAGGTACTTCCCTCTTAGGCCTGAGAAGGAAGCCCAGCCTATCTTCGTCCCAATAGAGAGGCAGGGGTGCAGTGAAGGGGACCTTTTTGGGGGAACACTGGGGAGACTCTGCCATTTTCAAGACTCATTTCTTCTCTACAAAAAACTTGTACTCAAGTTGTTGGTGCACGGATTGTATCTGTATTCGATTATTCGAAGAAGTAATAAAGATTAAGATCAAAGTAGATGTAGGAAGTTATGCCGTTGTTCTTACTACATTCTATTGCGATATACCTCAACTTTAATTTATTTTCTTCATTAATCTCTCTACACAATCTTACTCAAGGGTGTTAGTGACCAATTTTGGTGCTAACATATATTAAACTGATCAAGGGTAGCTACTTATTAATATCACATCAATTAGTGATAAGTAGTTATTTCGGCGAAATATAATTTTGTTTTTTTGGATATCTGACTGAAAATATAAATATTGAATATGCATGTTTTGTTTTAGTTTTACTATTGTCTAAATTTTATTAATTAATTACTACTAAATCATTAGGCACAGTAAGCATTTTTCACTTGATGGATAAATGTTTATAAATAATTAACTATAATTATCACCACTGTTTGCTCACATGATTGAAGTTTTCGGAAGTTTTGTACGATCATATAAACGAAGTTTTGTACGATCATATAAACTTCTATATTAAGTTTGTATATTTTGAGAAATATATAGTAATTTTTTTTACATGAAAGCTTTCTAAGATCTAAATAAAGACGCTTTATATTAGAATACAAAGTATAAAGCGCACAAGTAAATTAGGTTGTTTTTCCAGAAATGACGATTAGCTGGTTCTCATTAATTAGGTACTATAATATCTTCTTTGAATGCATACATAAATCAAAATTGTCACAAATACGATATTATGGAATAAATATATTATTTATAATCATTTATACACAACCGTTCTTTAGTACATATGAGCAAATTTAATTGTAATTATTGTCTAATACTTAAATTGTGTAATGTAGTCCACTATATCTATCAATATAATTAAAAATATATAAGTGAGTGGTGGAAAGTTAAACTGTTCTGTGTTTATGGCTCCTCTTGGAACTTCTGTGTTTATTTGATAAATGCTGCTAATATGTCAAGATAACCAATATCGTTTAATGTCCTATCATATCTTTACATGAAACATACATGAAGTATAAGACATGCTTCTAATTGTGAGCGAAATCAAATGAAGTTATCTGTATTTTTGCCTTTATTTGATCATTTTTTAATAGATTTTCATGCTCTGCCTTCTAGATAACTTCATAATTATTGAGTGTTTCACATACTTTCCTAGGTTAAATTTACTATAACTTCAAATGGTCGATCTTTAATCTGCAATTTCAGTTGCCTAAATATTTGTGGTAGCGTTCTTCTAGAAATAACCGAGTTATTATTACAGTAGTGAACAATGTTAAAATAATCTAAGTCATTTTTTAGTAACGATGATTTCACTTATTTGTTTGCATTGATACATAGATATTTTGGTAACTAGGTATATACAAGGACTGTTAAAACTTCTATAAAAACACTTTTTTGTGAGTTTTTCTTTAGTGGTTGTGCTGTCATTTATTTCAGTCTTCTTGTGCTTAGAAAAAACAAAATATTTTGATTTGGCTACATTTTTTGACATAATTTTTAAGTATTAGTTGGTACTTGTATGCATCTCTTATATATATATATATACTCATACACAAATTCTAGGTCCGTGTTGTGTAAATTACTCTGATATAATTTTCTTGAAAGTAGTAACTGACCTTTTTCGGGCTAACTAAGACTCATACCCACTACTACTTGGGGTAACATTAGTTATATAAATAAAAACCAGTAACAGTATGCTATGTTTCGTGGATCTGTACCCTTTAGTTCGTAAAACAACTATATTTTTATTAATTCTGAGTGAAATTTACTCTGATATTATTTACATCAGTGATATAGGTCCATACATCATATGTTCTGTTTTTTAGTTAACTACTTTACCTGCCCATTCAATGATTTTCAAAAGGAGATGCAAGCAGGTACATGTTGAGTAACTGTACTCTACAAAACGTAGTTCGTTGCATATTCGTTATAAAAAAATGCCTGCTTAAATATCAGTTAACCAATCCTTAAAGTTTGTTGTTATAGTTCTACCCTGAATGGTATGCGAAAGCAAACATATGTGTATAGCTGCACTTTAGACATCAATGTCCTTTTATACATGTCAATGTCCTTTATATATAATCTATATAGTTAAATAACAGTGAGGTCTTAACGATTCAATGAAAAATGAAGCAAACCTTTTGTCAAAGTTCCTCCAAATATACGTGCTTTAGTGCTTAGGCCAATAAAAATTATACTCAATACTATTTGCTTCATTACTCCTTTTAACTTTACCAACTAAAATAGAAGTTTATTTAGTTCACAATACTAAGAAAAACTTACAACAAGTCCTTTGATAAGACGAAATCTAAATATTATCCAAAATAACAAATATGATTTTATTTTTTCTTTGACTTTAACAAATATAGCAAAAAAGGGAAATTTATTGGTCAAAACAAGGAAAAAGAGAGTTAATACTTGACCAATGGATAAAATCTACATGTATGCATGTAATAATACTCTGACTAAACACCTGGACGGAAATTTTCACGACCTGAATAATTTGGTGGTTCGGAGGCAAAACTGTTTTTCAATTATTCATATAATTAAAAAACAAACTCATAACAAATCATTATATAGCCACAATTAAATAGTTCATATAACAATAATTCATTGCAAAAATGATCATTTATTGACTTTTTCAAGCAATTAGTTGACGTGCAAGATGTTTCTATAGGGATTTTTAAAAATGTGATATGTCTTGCTATATTGTAGTAATGTTTGTCATAGTCAACCCTTCCTGATTGTAAGATATAATAACGTATACCATACTGTCAGTTTTCAACGTAGCAAGTTCACTATTTGCGTTTTGCAACACTATTCGAATCAGTAAATCATTTTTTTGGATATTGGTATTGTTAAGGAACCATTAAACTTTTCCATTTCTAAATGTTGTCGAAATTACACCATACCGTCAACACATACTGTCAATAAATCTCCATGTTGTCAAATTTATTACTGTCAGTATTTGGGATATTGGGTATTGGTATTGTTAAGGTTATAATAATGTATACCATACTATCAGTAAATCTCCATGTTGTCTGAATTTAGTACTGTCAGTATTCTCTTCTTTGCATAAATCGACCATGACTTGTTACTGTTTTGGTTTTGCTTCATTCTTAAATACTGAATGACTTGTTGCTATCTATTGATACTGGTATATATAGTAAAGAAAAACATTTAGACATGATCAAGTAGTAGGAAGAGTTTTACAGACATTCTAAATGTAATCAAGTATTCGGAATGCTGACAGTAATAAATTACAGACATGATCAAGTAACAAATCTATTCTTACTGTGTATTGGTTCATAACCAACATCTGCTTTCTTAATTTAATGATGAAAGATGGAGCTCAATTATTTCCACCAACGGATGTTACTGTTCGATTCTATTTAGCTACCATCTTTATTCTGTTCACTTAATTTTCACTAGGATTTATGAAGAGTACAGTTTCATGTTTTTTGGTTGTTTTAAAGGATGTTTCCGAAGAGTGTTAATTTGTTATGTAGCAACTCATTAACCAAATGTACCTAATATTTTGTTGTTGTAAATGCCTAATTTGGCTATGTGTTATAGAGTTTTAAGACAAACCAATATTCACTAAATTGGACAACAAGATGCATGAATGAGTAAAATTGTCTATTTGGATCGACTTTGGACTCAAGTAATTCAAAATAATTAGTACTACTAATTTTTTTCTCAAATGCATTGCACTTTTGGAACCAACTCTTCTTGCCAGCACATTCTTATATGGGCATGTACCTAATTTATATGATCGGTGTCTTTGTTAGCCATTAAGTTGTTATTTACATATGTGAATTTTTCCATCCATTTTGGGTCACTAAGTATACACTTATATGTTCAAGTTTTTCTTTGATAGCTTGTGCAATATTGTATAAGGCTTCTCCACGTTCAAACATATAAAATGGAATAAAACATATAAAATGGATGAAGTGAAAATTGAGATGTAAAGGAGATGTAAATGGGCTCGGTTAATACAAAAAAAAAGATGTAAAGCTTTCTTCACACTATCAAATAGTAGATGAAAAAATAGTAGTGGATTATGTAAGAAGAAAGTCAAATTTGTGTCTAGAATTATAGATGGAATCATAGATTGATTTTAAGTATTTTGTTGTTTGATTATAATAGAAAATCAAATTCTACATCAAAGTTTGGAAACTTATTTGATTGCCTATATTGCCGATGGAAAAAGATTGGGTGTATTTAAACAGATGACTATATAATGCTTAACTTAAAATGTATTTTGAGAATTAACGCATATGTGTTAATATTAAAAGTCGTTTTTTAATGTTTTTAATTTTTTCCATAGGACTAGTACATATGAAGTTGTAAAAATTACATTATTGAAAAAGTTTAATATCATATGGATATCATAGTCTGGATTTATAATCTTGATTGTCTTAATTCGGATGGCCATCTTAATACCAAAAAAAAGAGGAAGGAAAGAAAAACTGTTGCAACGCAGCAGTATCAAGCTGCTGCAATATACAGTAGCGTACAAAAGGAGGAAATAAAAATGCTGCTGCTATATGCAGCAACGAACATGAAAAAAAAATTAATGTTCAATGGTTGCTTCATTTTCAAGTAGTGATTCATATATGATCATTTCTCTATAGAGCAGCATAGAACTGTGAATGCTAGTTTGGACTATTCTACCATCTCTCTGCATATTTGATGTATGAAATTGTTAGATCACTTATAACTAGTTTCATAAATTTTTCTATTACTTATAGTTTGTTACATGTATTGTTGTTTATATAGTATAGTTATATACATTTTATGTTGATGCTTGATAGTTTGATATTTTCTAACTATGATTTTGGATCTCAATTAAATATGTTATGACCTTAACATTAAAATTGCTTTTATTAAATGTTTTTACAGAAAAAATATGCATACAAGCAGTCTACGCACTCACCAACAATTGAAGAATGAGAAATCCCGAAAGTATAAGCCAAAGGTCAAATATATTGTGCTAACCGATGAATCTTTCCATGTAGAGAAGGAACAAGAATTAGGGCATGAAATGCGTGAAGAAAACGAAATACGTGAAGAAAATGAAATGCTTGAAGGAAATGAAATGCCTTGGAAGAAAATAAAACGCGTGAAGAAATTGGAATTCCTTGTGAAGAAAATGAAACGTATGAAGAATATGAAATGTCTTGTGACGAAAATATTGTGGCTGAATTGGAAATCGAGAGGCCAATCGAAGCTGAAATTGCAAATATAAATGTAAACAAACGTAGTAGAGGACCAACGAAAGTAAAATGACTTCCGTTAAATCTTGAAAATCGAATTGAAGTTGAATTCAATGAGGCAGCCATACCGATAGGAGAAGGCACTTATCTTCTAATCATGGAACGCTAGTACGGGAGCATGTTCCGGTTACACTTAGCGATTGGTGGCTTCTAAGCGATGAATTAAAAACTGTCTTGTGGGATTCCATTTAGGCATGAAAATTTACTATTTTTGTCACATAATAGTAGATTTATTTACAAAAATTATCTATTTAGCAGAATGTTCTTTTAAATTCATTTTAATATGAAATAACACCAGTTTTTCCTTCTGATTTGTAGGCTAGATTTAAAGTGGATGATGAATGGCAAAAAACCTTCATATTTCAACAAATGGGAACCATTTGGAGAACCTCAAAAAGTAGATTGGTTCGAAAAATAATAAAAACAACGACGGAAGAGGAATGACTTGCTTTGAAACCTTAAAACATCAAAAACGTGAAGGAGTGGAGAAAGTTTGTAAAGGAGAAAACAAGTTAGGAGTTTAAGGTAAAATTTCTTGCTGATAAACATCTCTTTCTGATTAAACCAGTAGGTAAAAACAACTGATGGTTTCTTTGGTTAATGAAATGATGAATATAAGCAAGGTAATTGACATAAGATAGTGTAAGGTTAACATTTTGAGAAATAGTAATTAGTTTAGATTTAATATAATAAATAAGTATGAAACGGTAGAATGAAAACTAATATAGAACAATGAATATTGTAATGAACAGAAGAAAAAAATTTGACTGCTTAAACTATTTAGAGAACTGGACCCGCCACACAGACTGAAGTCTATGATAACTATATCGAGCAGAATAGATTGACTACTTAGTGGAAGAAAAAAAAAAGA
The DNA here is from genome assembly GCA_030737815.1 of Allium fistulosum. Classification (NCBI taxonomy): domain Eukaryota; kingdom Viridiplantae; phylum Streptophyta; class Magnoliopsida; order Asparagales; family Amaryllidaceae; genus Allium; species Allium fistulosum. Next base: position 1,130,618,116 of record CM060901.1, read on the forward strand.
CCTTGTTATAGCTCCTTCCCAATCTCCTCTGAGCCTTTGTGCTATGGTTTTCACTTTTTTGTCTATCCCTTAAGGAAAAAAAACCTGTTATACCTCCTTCCCAACTAGCATAGGGGATATAGAATGGAAAGTTCGAAATAATTTGCTGCTTCATTTATAAACTAGAAAATTTTAACTTTTCATACAGATAAGCAGTTGATTATTATGCATAGAGCAAATTTTATACATGGGTAGATGAGCTACAAACGAACCCAACAAAAAACTGGTGATGTAAATTCTTTTATTTTTGGTTTGCCTTTTATTATTTTAAATATAAAAAATAAATCAACTCTTATAATTCTTAGCTATGCTTAGGGAAATTATCATAGACAGAAATAGACTACTAGTACTAGAACAATGAGCATTAAACTGCTAGTAGAAAAACAACAAAAGGCTAATTTTGGCCAAAGCAGGAAATGAAGTATTTGATAACAAACACACTTACGCTTGTTCAAAAAATTTAAATTAGGTTGTCTCTGCTTCTTGTGGTTGGGCCATCCTGTATTGCTATATGATAGCTTAACCGAGTTGGCCAAGCATTATTAAACTTGAATGGTTTGCTATTGCTCACCACTATCATTTATGAGTTTGATAAGGATTGGTGAATGGTCATATGTGTCGAGTGATTTAAAAATGACATAGAAATTTGGCTAAATTTTTAGAAAAATTCTATATAGTGAAACTATAATTTGGTAAGGGTTGAGAATTACTATAAATAGTATTACAAAAGAATGTTTGATTATCTGAAATGAAATGACTTGTCATTTTGAAATTATAATTAGATATTTGATTCTTGAAAATTTTAAATCCGAAAATCAATTTGGAAAAAATGAATGATGATATGCAAGGTGTTAGAGATGATACCAGAATTCGAGAAGAAGCCACTAGAGAAGCTCACGGAGGGCTGATGCCGAAACCCTAGAATCGACGAAGGTGAAGCCCTAGGCTGTGGAGTTGAAGTTGTCGAGCTCGTTCGGTGGAGGAGCAGTTTCATTTAGTGATAGGGAAATGATTTCATTCATTATTGGAGTGAGGAGAAGCTTTGGAGATAGAAGTTGGAGTGAGTTTCGTTAGGTGAAGAGGTAAAGTGTTTGGTGTGGTAATTTGGGGAAGACCGAATGAAATATTTCGTTCGGTGGTTTGAGAATGCTGGTCAAGATTGTATGCACCGAACCAAAAACATGCCGGTCCAGATTGGACTTTGCCGAACCAAACTAAGATGCCAAACCAAAAATGAATCGATGTCGGTCCAGATTTCACGTTCGAGCATTGGCTGCCGAACAAAATGCCAAGCTTTGCCGAACTAAACATGTTGGCCTGTGCCAGACCAAATCATGCCGGTTCAGATGGTTGCCGAACCATTTTTGGTGTTTGCCGAACCAAATGATATTGTGCTGTTTGTTGGACCGAGCCAAACCTCAGGGCTGCTAAATAGCAGCTACCCTCCTCATTTCTTCACTCTATAAATAGTGGAGCTTCTGGACAACAATGGCAGCCATCCTAGAGAGCTGAAACTCTGCAGAATTTTGTCTTTATTGTTAATTCTTCTTATGTATAGCCTCCAAAAGTGAATCAATCTTGTAACTCTAATCTTTCAGTGATAATAAAATCTCCTCTTCTTAAGTGGACATACACTGCCTCACGGTAGTGGAACCACTATAAATACTGGTGTTATTTATTTTTCTATATTGCATAGATCTGTAACTGTTTGTTCTGGTGTTTATCTCTATTTGTTTCAACTCACTACAATCACGATCCTGTTGTTTTCCATTGCGTTGGGTTTTTTATTCCCTTAGACCGATCATTTGAAGGGATTTTCCCCAATAGTCTAGTATCAAAGCTGCAAGGTTGATTGAGGAGTGTTAGACGCCATGGCAGGAGATGAAGCGACTCCAGTTGTTACAAGACCCAATACTAGAGGGATGTATATCGCGTCAAGAACACAGTTGGCAATAGAGAAATGGAATGGGGATAAAGACTTCGAGAAGTGGCAATGGAGGATGAAGGATGTTATAATGAGGAATGAAGTCCATCCAGTAGCGTTTTCCCTTAAGGAGTTGACGGCTGACATCTCAATTGCGGAAAGGAAGGAGATGGAGAAATTGGTGTTTACTACTTTACAACTAGTAATGGGAGAGAATGTCATCTCAGATTTTAGCAGTGAGACCACTGCTAGGGGCATTTGGACCAAGCTAGAAAATCTCTACTTGAAGAAATCTATGACTAACCGTCTGATATTGCTGAAGACATTTTTCACCATGCGGATGGGAGAGGGTACTTCAGTGAAGGAACATCTTAATTTCTTTGATGATCTCATGATGAAGATGAAGACTGTTGACTTGAATATGGATGAGGGGCAAATGACAATGATTCTTTTGTGTTCTCTTCTAGAGCGATACACAGGTTTCGCTAACAGCCTTACCTTCGCTAGAGACATATTGACAGTGGAAGATGTGAAGTCAGATCTTCCATCTGAGGGCTTGAGAGATCAGATGAAGGAGATAAGTGAAGGAAGTAGAGGTGGAAGTAGTAGTCACGGCCTGTTTGTTGAAAGAGGTAGAGAAGATAAGAAGAATTGGCACTTTAAAGGGCATTACAAGTCCATGAAGCCCGGTAATGGCAGGAGAGGAAAGCTTAAGGACGGGAAGTGCTTTATCTGCAAGAAACCTGGTCATTGGAAAAAGGATTGTCTAGATTTGAAGAAGAAGTAAGAAGACGGATCTTCATCATTTGCGGTGGAGAAGTCTGTATCTAACGATGTGTGGTCTGCAGTAGTATCAAATGTCTCAAACCATTGGGTGTTGGACTCGGGGGCGTCTTTCCTTATGACGCCTAATAAGGATTACTTCAGTTCTTTCGTTGTATGAGAGGGAAGCTCTATTCTTATGGGTAATGATGCTTGCTGTAGAGCAATGAGTGAAGGTACAGTGAGGATCAGGATGTTTGACGGAGTGATACGCACTTTGAAAGGTGTCTAGTATGTTCAAGATCTTTAGAAGTCCTTAATTTATTTAGGACAATTGGCATCTTTGGGATGCAAGGTAACTATCGAGAAGGATAGTCTGAAGTTTTTGAGAGGTGCACTAGTTTTTATGAAAGGAGATGCATTTCGAAATCTGTATTTGCTGAAAGGAACCACAATTCTTGGAGAGTCGTGTGTTGGAGTAGATAGTTCTCGTGCATTGGATGCCACAAAGCTTTGGCATCTCAGGTCGGGTCATATTTCAGAGAAGGGCTTAGAGTTGCTTCGGAGACGGAAGATGATCAAAGGAGAAAGCTTCGACAAGATGGAATTTTGCCAAGAGTGTCTGTTAGACAAGCGAACTAAAGTATCTTTGGAGTTGGACTCCATAGATCGAGGCGAGTACTTGAGTACATGCATACAAATGTTTGGGGACCGGTTGCCACTCCTTCTCTTAGAGGAGCAAAGTATTTTATCTCTTTCATTGATGACTTTTCTAGGAAAGTATGGCTGTTTGTGATGAAGGACAAATTAGAGTGCTCTGAGAAGTTCGAAGACTGGAATGCACTTGTTGAGAACCAATCTGGTTCTAGGTTGAAGATGTTGAGATCTGATAGTGGCAGTGAATTTGTCTCGAGGGAGTTCCTCGAATTTTGTAGATAGATGGCATACAGAGACATTTCACCACACCCGACGAATCCGCAATCCATTGGGGTTGCAGAAAGGATGAACATGACTCTACTAGAGAAGGCTCGTTGCTTGAGATTGACGGCACATATCATAAATCGAATTCCATGCTCAGCCATAGATGGGAAGATTCCGGAGGAAAAGTAGAGAGGTAAAGCAGTGTATCTTCGTTACTTCTGAATTTTTGGTTGTCCCGTGTACGTTCACCATACAGGTGATGACAAGTTGGAGGCTAGAGCATACAAGGGCATACTAATGGGATACACCGATGGTATTAAAGGGTATCGAATTTGGAACCCTGTTGATCGGATGATTGTTCATTCCAGACATGTTACTTTTGATGAGTCTGCTAAGTTCAATCTGAAGGAGAAGCTACCTATCACATCAGAAGATTATGATAGACCTAAGGAGATGGAAGAAGTTCCCATGTGCTAGCCAAATAGTAGAGTTGTTGTTGATGCTGTCGAGGAAAACACAGTTGATAAAACATCATAGGATAGTCCACAGGTACCTTCTAGTAGTGCTGGTGATGTGCATGAATCTAGAGGAAGTTCAGTTCAAGGTGGAGCTGAAAGGAGTTTAGGCGAAGCAGTACCTACCCGGGTCAGTCGTAGGACTATTAGGCCGCCCGAAAGGTATGGTGATTGGCAGTTTGCGAACCTTAGCCTTGGTGATCTGATTGACTATGCCCTACATGTGGTTCTTGAGCAGCCGCTTGACCTTGATGAAGCTTTGAAGTCATGTGACAGTTCGAAGTGGATGTGCGCTATGGAAGAGGAGTTAGAGTCGTTGAAGAAGAACAAGACTTAGGATTTGGTACCACCTCCTCAAGGAAGCCGAGCCATAGGTTGCAAATGGGTGTTCAAGGTGAAGGATGATGCGAGATACAAGGCTAGACTAGTTGCTAAAGTGTTTTCACAAAGAAAGTGATTGGAGTACGATGAGATATTCTCTGTAGTAGCGAGGCATACGTCCATCCACATTTTGCTCGCTATCGTCGCAGCTCATGACTTGGAGTTGGAGCAACTAGACGTGAAAACCGCTTTCTTGTATGAAGACTTGGATGAGACCATCTACATGAAGCAGCCAGAAGGATTTGTTGTAGATGGGAAAGAAAATTGGGTTTGCAAATTGAAGAAGTCATTGTATGGACTTAAGAAGTCGCCTAGACAATGGTACAAGAAGTTTGACTCTTTTATGCTTTCACTTGGTTTTGATCATAGCATCAAAGACGCTTGTTTGTACTTCAAACATTTAAAGAATGGTAGATGTGTGTACCTACTCTTGTACGTGGATGATATGTTGATTGCTTCCAAAGATAAGGCTGAAATCGATAGTTTAAAGCGAAACCTAAAAGCGGAATTCGAAATGAAAGACCATGGAGAAGCAAAGAAAATTTTGGGTATGGAAATCCAAAGGGATAGAAAGCTAGGGCTTTTGAGCCTCACTCAAAAGGAGTACATTCGATAGGTGCTTGCTCGGTTTAGCATGGAATGGGAAAAGGCAATCAGCACACTCAAGCCTTTGCACATACAGCTTTCTAGTAAAGGCTCTCCGATCTCGGGAAAGGACAGTTCTTATATGATGAAAGTCCCATATGCAAGTGCAGTTGGCAGCTTGATGTATGCCATGGTCTGCACTAGGCCTGACATTGCACAGACGGTTGGATTGGTGAGTAGGCTCGTCGCAAATCCAGGAAAGACGCATTGGGAAGGAGTGAAGTGTATCTTCAGATACCTTAGAGTAACTCCAAACCATAGACTTGTCTTTGGTGGCAAATGAAGAGATTTCAGCTTGGTTGGATTTTGTGATTCCGACTATGACGATGATAGAGATCAAAGGAAGTCAACCTCCGGATATGTGTTCACCATTGGTGGGACAGCGATTAGTTAGAGAGCAAGGTTGCAGAGGATTGTGGCTTTGTCCACTATAGAGGCAGAGCTCATAGCTGCGGTTGAAGCAGCTAAGGAGGCGCTTTATTTGAGGCGATTGTTGTGTGATTTGGGCTTCGTATACAATGGTGTGGATGTGTACTGTGATAGTCAAAGTGCAATTCACTTAGCTGAAAATCTGGCGTTCAGCTCGAGGACGAAGCATATTGAGGTGAGAGAGTCATTTCTTGTCTCGATGAGTGAAGAGAAGCAAGTTCGTCTTCAGAAAGTTCACACAAAATAGAATGCAGCAGACATGTTTACCAAGTCGTTGCCTGTTGCTAAGTTTGAGCATTGCTCGGACTTGATTCGCTTAATGAAGTGCTAGGTGCCACGGGGTGGCACGAGGGGAGAGTTGAGATGGTTCATGAAGACGTTTTTTTAATGGTGGAGATTGATAGATCCTATACGGACTGGGTACTTCGAACACTTTGTTGATGGGAGGTGGCCTTGCCGGAGTTCGTTGATAGAGTGTAATGAGTGGTGGCATTGCCGAAGCTCATTGGGTAAGTATCCATTGCTTGGAGCATGAAGGTGTAGATGAAGTTGGAAGGCTTGTTTGGAATTCGGTATCAAGGTGGAGATTGTTAGAGATGATACCTGAATTCGGGAAGAAGCCATTGGAGAAGCTCGCAGAGGGCTGATGCCTAAACCCAAGAATCGATGAAGGTGAAGCCCTAGGCTGTGGAGTTGAAGTTGCCGAGCTCGTTCGGTGGAGGAGCAGTTTCATTTGGTGATAGGGAAATGATTTCATTCATTACTGGAGTAAGGAGAAGCTTTGGAGAAAGAAATTGGAGTGAGTTTCATTCGGTGAAGAGGTAAAGTGTTTAGTGCGGTGATTTAGGGAAGACCGAATGAAATATTTCGTTCGGTGGTTTGAGAATGCCGGTCCAGATTGTATGCACCGAACCAAAAGCATGCCGGTCCAGATTGGACTTTGTCGAACCAAACTGAGATGCCGAACCAAAATGAATCGATGCCAGTCCATATTTCTCGTTTGAGCATTGGCTGCCGGACCAAACATGTTGGCCTATGCCAAACCAAATCATGCCGGTCCAGATGGATGCCGAACCATTTTTGGTGTTTGCCGAACCAAAAATGAATCGATGCCGGTCCAGATTTCTCGTTCGAGCATTGGCTGCCCAACCAAATTCCAAGTTTTGTCGGACCAAACATGTTGGCCTATGCCAGACCAAATCATGCCGGTCCAGATGGATGCCGAACCATTTTTGGTGTTTGCCTAACCAAATGTTGTTTGCTGGACCTGATGTGTCGAACCAAAACTCAGAGCTTCTATATAGCAGCTACCTCTCCACATTTCTTCACTCTATAAATAGTGGGGCTTATGGACAACAATGGCAGCCATGCTAGAGAGCTAAAACTTTGCAAAATTTTGTTTGTATTGTTAATTCTTCTTATGTATAACCTCCAAAAGTGAATCAATCTTGTAACTCTAATCTTTCAGTGATTAATAAAATCTCCTCTCTCCAAGTGGACGTACACCGCCTCGCGGTAGTGGAACCACTATAAATACTAGTTTTATTTATTTTTCTGCATTGCATAGATCTGTGACTGTCTGTTCTGGTGTTTATCTCTGTTTGTTTCGTCTCACTACAATCACGATCCAGTTGTTTTCCGCTGTGTTGGGTTTTTTTTATTTCCTTAGACTGATCATCTGAAGGGATTTTCCCCAACACAAGGAAATAAAAAAGAAATATATTTGGATATTATAGAGTAAGAGGCTTCAGAAAAAATCATATGAAAGTCTTTGGGTTTCCATGGTATAGTAATGGAAGAAAAAAAAATTAGGATGAATAAAAATAATAAAGTGCAGGTAGATAATAAAGTGTATATAGAATTAAAGAATGGAATAATAAAGTCAAAGAGCATGATCAAGTAATGTGATGAAGTGTTATTAAAAATGATGGTGTACTTCAAAACAAGGAAGAAATGGATTATGTAGAAATATATTTTTTTAGAAGTATTTAATGGCAACTATAACTTTTAATTTTCATACATCAAATTAGGAAATGTGTCATAAATATTGCTGGGGAACAAAATTTCATTAAAACTGTATATCCTAGTTAACTATTCAAATAGTTACAATTACAGTAATAACACAGGGTTATTGTTATAAATATAGGATTTATAATCACAGTCGTAGAAGTTGTGGTCAATTGTTTTGTAAAAACCGTAGTCACTGTAATCTCTGTGTTCAGTGGTTTCTTTTCATTTTATCAATGTTTAGACACGTTAGTATTGACTTGTATGCTAGGAAATTATTAACAGTCCATTGTCTATTCATTCGTTTGAGTACTATGCTAGTTAGGAATTTTGTATTGATGGCTAAGAAAGACATTGGTTGAAAAAAAAATACATACAAGTTGAAGTAACAAAATTTCCTTCATTTGCAACATCTAGGTCTCAATTATGCAACTAGGATTTGGAATTAAAATGAAAGAAGTGCATCTAATTTGTACTAAAAGTACCATTGAACTAGATTTGCTGTAAATTGAATATAAAGAATCATGCAGGACCCTACAACTTAAAATTTAAAATATTGTACATTAATTTATGAGTGGTTTTAGGACCATACAACATACTGTTTAAGCTATAAGTTTATCTTCATTTATTTTAGACCACTTGAGTTGATACATTCTTGAAAGTTCGTATATGTCGCTAACTGGTTTGTTTCTATTTTTCTCTCATTATTGTTCTGTGGGAATTTCTGATTGAGCTGCTATTTGCTCATTATATTTGTTAGTTACATTTGAGTCAAATTGAACTTCTGTATCATTAAGTATTTGATTGTTATAGCCCGAAATTGTTCTGAAACTATGCCGCTCTGTTCTAAATTAACCGTGAGCATGTGGACTTTATTTGTTGTATAATTAGGACTGTTAAACTCTGCATTATTTCTGTTATCATAATTAGAACTCTCAAAATTATAAGACTGTGAGCCACCTGATGTGTTGACATTACTTTTTGGGTTTACTTCCATGCACATATTTTAAATTTGTTGGTATTTGTGTTGATAACCAACACATATCATCTAAGTATGTGTAATTGTACCATGTAACAACTCGGTACATTTCTTCATCTATGGCATGCATCCTCATTACCTGAATTCAGAAATATATTTTTCATCTATGGCATCCTCTGACTTTGTTTATACCTAACCTTCTTTCAGGCACGATGTGAGAAATAGATTGCCATTAGACAAAAACAATTGCTGCACATAACTGGACGTAGAGGAATGACTAGATTGATCGACGATTTGGTTAGTTAATTAACTGTAGCATTATTTACCCAGTTATTTAAATAACTATAGATTGATTTATTCAATGTCTTTCTAAATGTAGAAAAAGCAAAGTCAAGATTCATTGTCCGTATCTAAAGTTGATATTTGGGTTAAATCTCGCACTAAAAAAATAGCGAACCAGCGAATACGGATGCTGCAAATATTCTTATAAGAATATTTGATTTTGTCAGCAACTAAACATTACGATAATTTTATCATCGTATATAGCCTATATGTATATTAATTTATGCAGGAGGATATTAAAATAATTGATAATGCAAGACAATCCAACTCGATAAATAATGTTAAAGAAGATGCATTTGTACAAGTATTGGGGCACGATAAACCAGGACGCTTAAGAGCACTAGAAAGGGGCTACACCTTAACCAAGCTAACTTTGTTACAATGTAGAGATAAATTAACAAGCTGGAAAATCTATCTCAAAAGGTTCACTTATTGCATCGTTGATTTTTCATGAATTTCTTTAAATTTCAAAATTTAAACCTTTAACTATTAGTGATGTTATTTTTTGCTTTGACAGGGTAAAGAATGTTCGAAAGAAGAGAGCACACCTAAAATGGTAGAAATCACTTCTATTACTGATATAACATCATTTTCAGTTTAGTTTTAATCCAATATTCAATATAATTTTTATTTAGAATTTCAGAATTAAACCTTTAACCATTGTTGTTGCTATTTTCGCTTTAACAAGGTAAAGAAATTCCAAAAAAAGGGAGCACAATTGAAATGGTAAAAATCACTTATATTACTGATATAACATCATATGTAATTTAGTTTCAAACTAATAATTAATATAATTTTTGGTTGAATAATTATAGGGCAATGACAGTATAAGTGAGTTATTGAATTGGGATGGAACCGACAAAATTGTTGCCGAAGGGAGAGTAGTATCCGCTAATCCTAATAAGGTTGTCAATGACATTCGTATTGGACCAAATGCTATGAAAGTTGTTATAGATTGTCTAAAGAAAGCAGATGTTTATTTATGGAGGCCCACACCATGTTTGTCACTATTAGGAGAAGCCAAGAATAAGTCAGTAGCATGGCCTGCTAATTGTGTTGTTGCACTACAAGGATACTTAGAGGAAGACATTTTGGTAAATTTTTTAATTTACGGTAACTATTTGCAATTGTCTACATACCTTTTCCAATTAAATTTATTGTTCTTTTTAGAGTAAAACTAGTAGCAAAAATAAAAAATGCAAGCTTTATGATTGGAATGATGGTGAAGTGTTAGTAGCCGAAGGAAGACTCTGCTTCAGTGATTCAAAAATGATTGTAAATGGTATTCCGCTTGGTCCGTTAGCCATTGTGGTTTGGGTAGACTATGCCAACAAAGGAGATGCTTTCTTGTGGCGACCCACAACTGATATGTCATGCATTAAAGAGGTCGTTGGTAGGAAAATAGCATGGCCGAAATCAAAAGTTGTAGTTGAAAAAGCAAGTGTTGTGACTACTTCTTGCAAGGCTACAGCAAGCATTGTGACTTCTCCTTGTAAGGCCACAACAACTCCTCAGGTAACTTTGTTATCCCTTGTAGTGTTTCTAGATTCCTAATATAACATAATAACCCAAAAATACGATAATTCAAGTATTTTTGCTTACCCAATAGTGTGCAAATCTGGTAGCACGTAATAAATGCAAGTTGATTGATGTGGGTGAAACGGGACGAGTAGTGGCTGAAGGAACTATCATTTCAACTGATCCAACAATGATGGTTCACTTTGTTCCATTGGGAAAAGATGCGATAAAGGTTTAGGTAAAGTTTGTGAAAGTCAATAACGCATTGCTATGGAGACCTACATCAGAGTGTACGTACATGGAAGATGCATTTGGTACTATCGTAGCTTGGCCGGCCACATATGTCATTGGGGATCAAGTTCTAGTAAGTATTAGTTAGTACTTGTATGCGTCTCTTATATATATAAATATATATATATACACACACACTCATACACAAATTCTAGGTTCGTGTTGTGTAAATTACTCTGATATTATTTTCTTGAAAGTAGTAACTGACCTTTTCGGGGCTAAATGAGACTCATACCCACTACTGCTTGAGGTAACATTAGTTATAGAAACAAAATAACAGTATGTTATGTTTCATGGACCTGTACCATTTAGTTCATAAAATCGCTATATTTTTATTAATGCTAAGTGAAATTTGTTTGCGCCAAAATTGGTCACAAACACCCAATTGCTGACGAAAGCACCCGTTCACAATCACAGATCACAGATAGCAAGTATGTAGAGAATATAAATGTGAAGAACACTCAAAATTTAAAAGAAAAGCAGTAGAAACACACGATTTATAGTGGTTCGGCGTTGTAGCCTACATCCACTTTGAAGGGTTGTTGTTTTATTAATTACAAGAGTATAGATGATAATAATCGAGTTACAATGGAGTTCTGTAGAGTAACGTCGTAGAAGAACCAAAGATCCCATTTCTGAAGCTCTTGGACTGCTATTTATAGGTGTAGGCTGCAAATATCTCACCCAGATCTCGGAAGACTCCTTCTCTCATATGGGTGGGCTCACGTGATCGATCCCCTGACATTTCGACTCGATCCATGATCGATACGAACCAAATTCGTATCGATCCAAAACTGCTCCTTTTGGGTTGGGATTGATCATGGACATTCTTGAGGTTGCATGCAAGCTCCTGTAAAAATTTGGTAGCATTTGGACTTGTAGATATCGAGTTATGATCGATCCAAGTAGTAGTTTGCATGAAGGCTGAATCGTTCGCATCAATCTGCTCGCCTCAATCCACTTCGTATCGATTCTACCCCCATATCCATAGCTGTAGCCTTCGCATCGATCCAAACTTCACGCGCTCTGATCCATATCCTTTGCTCCACCTCGACCACTTCCTTAGTATCCATCAATACAAAGGACAGAGCCTTCGTATCCATCAATGCTTCGTATTCATCGACATGTGCTTTTCTTATCCATCGACCAACCTTCCTTCGTATCCATGTTGTTCATATCGATCCAAGCTTTGTTACGGATCGATACGAACAAGACCGACACAAACTGTGTCTTCGTATCCATCCCCTATGCATGTCCTTCCTATCGATCCATGTCTACTACCTTCTTCGTATCGATCAATAGGTGATCGATATGAAATGTCCATCCGAGTGATTGAAACCGCTGCCCTACTCTTCGTATCGATCCGAGCCTTGATCGATACGAAGCATGCTGCCTTCTTTTTGCCGTACCCAACCAAATCGATGCACATTGCATCGATACGAAAACCATCGATTCCACGTGCCCATCTGCTCCTCATATTGATCCGAGTTCCATTTCCTCATATCGATCTCTACGGATACGAACGTCTTCCATCTTGATCGATACGAAGGGACCGATGCGAATTGGTTTTCCATGAACTTTGATCCATCCGTAACTTGAGCATACAAACTCCGTTTGACTTGAGATTTGAAACGTAGCCTTTCCTAGCCTTGTTCATCATTCCTAATCAATTCCACCTTGATCGGAGCTCGGTCAAATTTTGACGGTATCGATTATAGCCATGTTTCCAATTGATCTCCAATCCTGATATCCACCCTTTCCAGCCAATTTGTTGATATCCTAGCCTTGACCAAAAGGTGGGGTAACATTTGCCCCCCAAAACATCCTAGTGGTAAGAAGGAGTGTTTTGAATAGCTTCGAATCTGACATCCAAAATCCATATTCCATCCATAGCCATTCCATCTGATCCATAATCCAATCCATCACCAAGCCATCCTATCAAGTGTCATAGTCGTATCCTTATTCGAATCCGCTACCACTCCGAGCCGATATCCGATTTTGAATCCAGTAGCCAAGTCCTTAGCCAATTTCATATTCATCTGAACCCGACAACCGAGTTCTAATCCATCCATATCCAATAACCAATAATCGAATCCGGGACCTCTCTGGGTCGATATCCAAATCTGGGACCACTCCGGGTCCATAGGCAAGTCCTTAGCTGTTCATAGCCAATATTCGATTCTGTAACCTCTCCGGGTTCTTGTCAAGCACAACCCGCACTCGATGACTTGTGTTAAGTAATGCCTTAGTGTTCCTGGTTCAGTGTCCCTGAATGTTGAGTAATGTCGTGGCTTAAGTCCTAAGCCGAATCCTGGTCGCTCTAGACCCTTGCCGAGCATAGTCCATACTCGACGACCTAAAATAGCAACTGATAGATAATATGGATAATATGGGGCCTAAATCCTAGGCCGAATCCTGGTCTCTCTAGACCCTTGTCGAGCATAGTTTATACTCGACGACCTGAATAAGCCGATTCGCCATGTTCGAACGAAGCGACTTACCCCTTGCCAGGTATAATCCATACCCGACGACCATTTACCAAAAACCAGATAAAAATCCAATCAAAATCCAATCTGAAATCCAGATTAAATCAGAAAACCAAAAATCCATACCAGAAATCCAAATCAATATCCAAACCAGAAAACAAGCATCCAAAAAAAGTCCAAACCATAAAACAAACAAAACCAGGAGTTCAAACCAAACTCCGAAACCAAACTGGAAAAAAGCAAGTGTCCAAACAAGAAAAGAAAAAGAAAATTTCACAAACTAGAGCGTTGCGGTTTATCATCATCTCAGAGCATCCCTAGGGGCTATCTCCGTCCCCGTACATGAGTAAGTGACTTAGCCGTTTGCCCATAGTTTGCTACTTATTCCATATCATCCCTGTCAGTCGATAACCAATCGACCATCATTCCTAGGCCTCATGCCATCGTCGTTTGAGGTAGATGGTGGCTGCTCCTGTTCCATCACCGCATTCCGAGTTCCGATATATTGCCGCAACTGACCACTCTTACATGCTCCTCGATTATATCATTTAGATGCTTGCAGCTGTTGGTATCATGCCCGTCCAGATCATGAAAGAGACAGTGCCTTCCTGATGTTCTCTCAAGTTCCGTGGGTTCTCTCCTTGCCGGCCTTCGACAGGGAAGGCGATCCCGGGTTTCCATGTATATCCGCTCCAATGTTTCGTTCAATCCTGTGTAAGTGGAGAATTTTGGCTCTCCCCAATGTTTCCTTGCCCTGCCAAAGTTGTCATCCAACTTCCTCTTTCCTTTGTCCTTATCCTTACCCGAGCTTTCGCCGGATGGTTCTCCTTCCTTGATCGTGTTTGATTCCTTTATCTTCATATCCGAACACGCATCTTCCTGTCGAAGAAATCTTTCGGCCTCATGAAAGAACTCCCCGAGATCCATTGGTGGATCTCGTATCAATAATATCTTGAAATCCGAGTTATCCTTGATTCCCGACACCGCCGCCATCAGAACCATTGACGGATCCGGCCAATCCGGCCAATCCACCAAAGCAACTGCTGCATTGAACCGAGTTAAGAAAGCCCTGAGCGACTCTCATGTCCTTTGCTTTACCGACGTTAGTGTCATTACATTTTTCGGCTTCTTGATATGAAACCGAAACTACTTCAAAAACCTGTCCTCCAATTCTATCCATGTCTTGATAGATCCATCTTCCAACTGTCGGAACCACATAGCAGTTATATCTGTCAAGTACAGAGGGAAACACCGGGCCGCAACTTCCTCGATGCCACCCAGCACTTCCATATGTCTCGTGTATCTCATCAAGTGATTGGTAGGATCAGCCCTACCATTGTACACCTCCAGAGTAGGTAGCTTGAACTCTGGTGGATTCCGAGCCATTCTGATGTCACGGGTAAACGGACTCCTGTTTACTCCTTCCAGATCTCTGTTTGCTAAACCTTCGCGCATAGTTCGCCTGATAATCTCAGCTAATCCAATGTTGTCCACCAAGGGTTGCCCCCAAAGTCCTCGTGGGAATTCTGGTACGTACTCTTGCATTCCTATCAGCTCCATATTGTGCAGTGTCACCTGGAATCCCTCCATGAATTGGTTTATCGTTGCATGGTGGTGTGCCCCCGAGTCTAGATCCATCCAAATTGGTAATTGTGTGCTGGTTGGGGGCTGCACCCTGTTGAGCTGCTCCATCCGATTGCCTGTTGGGTCCTTCTTCTCCTGCTCCATGGATCTGAACTCCTAAAGCTCCAGCTGTGTCTACCTGTCCATACTGTCTGAGAAGGTTCTGCATCATTTCCTCCTGCCTTTTCAACAATTCTTCCTGCATAGCTCCCATCATAATCTCCATCTCATCTCTAGTGATGAAAACTGAGGCCTGATTTGCTCCTGAGGAAGCCTCTTGACTCCCCTCTTGATGGCTCCTTTCTGGTAATATATTTATAGCTGATTGACTAACCATGGTTTCTTTTAGATCTGATCCTTTAGCTTTCCAAATCTGAACTCCAAATCTGATGTAGCGGGCGCTAGTCATTCTCAGTGAAAGCACCAAAGTGTTTGCACCAAAATTGGTCATAAACACCCAATTGCCGACAAAAGCACCTGTTCACAATCACAGATCACAGATAGCAAGTATGTAGAGAATATAAATGTGAAGAACACTCAAAATTTAAAAGGAAAGCAGTAGAAACACACGATTTATAGTGGTTCGGGGTTGTAGCCTACATCCAGTTTGAAGAGTTGGTGTTTTATTGATTATCACTCACTAGTTACAAGAGTATAGATGATAATAATCGAGTTACAATGGAGTTCTGTAGAGTAACGGCTTAGAAAAACCAAAGATCCCTTTTCTGAAGCTCTTGAATTGCTATTTATAGGTGTAGGCTACAAATATCTTGCCTAGATCTCGGAAGACTCCTTCTCTCACGTGGGTGGGCCCACGTGATCGATCCCCTAACATTTCGACTGAATCCATGATCGATATGAACCAAATTCGTATCGATCCAAAACTGCTCCTTTTGGGTTGGGATCGATCATGGACATTCTTGAGGTTGCACGCAGGCTCCTGTGAAAATTTGGTAGCATTTGGACTCGTAGATCTCGAGTTATGATCGATCCAAGTTGTAGTTTGCATGAAAGCTGAATCGTTCGCATCGATCTGCTCGCCTTAATCCACTTCGTATCGATTCTACCCCCATATCCATAGCCATAGCCTTTACATCGATCCAAACTTCAGGCGCTCTGATCCATATCCTGCGCTCCACCTCGACCGCTTCCTTAGTATCCATCGATAAGAAGGACAGAGCCTTCGTATCCATCAATGCTTTGTATCCATCGGCATGTGCTGTTCGTATCCATCGACCAACCCTCTTTCGTATCCATGTTGTTCATATCGATCCAAGCTTTGTTACGGATCAATACGAACAAGACCGACATGAACTGTGTCTTCGTATCCATCCCCCAAGCATGTCCTTCGTATCGATCCATGTCTACTACCTTCTTCATATCGATCAATAGGTGATAGATACGAAATGTCCATCCGAGTGATTGAAACCGCTGCCCCACTCTTTGTATCGATCCCAGCCTTGATCGATACAAAGCATGCTGCCTTCTTTTTGCCGTACCGAACCAAATCGATGCATATTGCATCGATACGAAAGCCATCGATTCCACGCGCCCATCTGCTCCTCGTATTGATCCGAGTTCCATTTCCTCGTATCAATCTCTACGGATACGTACGTCTTCCATCTTGGTCGATACGAAGGGAATGATGCGAACCAGTTTTCCATGAACTTTGATCCATCCGTAACTTGAGCATACAAACTCCGTTTGACTTGAGATTTGAAACATAGCCTTTCCTAGCCTTATTCATCATTCTCAATCGATTCCACCTTGATCGGATCTCAGTCAAATTTTGATAGTATCGATTATAGCCATGTTTCCAATTGATCTCCAATCCTGATATCCAACCTTTCCAGCCAATTTGTTGATATCCCAGCCTTGACAAAAAGGTGGGGTAACAAAATTTACTCTGATATTATTTACATAAGTGATATAGGTCCATACATCATATGTTTTGTTTAGTTAACTACTTTACCTGCCCATTCAAAGATTTTCAAAAGGAGATGCAAGCTGGTAGATGTTGAGTAGCTGTACTCTAGAAAACGTAGTTGGTTGCATATTGGTTATTAAAAAAATGCCTGCTTAAATATCGGTTAACCAATCCTTAAAGTTTGTTATTATTGTTCTACCCTGAAGGGTATGCGAAAGCAAACATATCTGTATGGCCGCACTTTAGACATCAATGTCATTTTATACATATCAATGTCCTTTATATATATTCTATATAGTTAAATAACAGTGAGGTCTTAACGATTTGATGAAAAATGAAGCAAACCTTTTGTCAAAGTTCCTCCAAATATACATGCTTTAGTGCTTAGACCAATAAAAATTATACTCAATATTATTTGCTTCATTACTCCTTTTAACTTTACCAACTGAGACAGAAGTTTATGTAGTTCACAATATTAACAAAAACAAACAACGAGTCCCTTGATAAGACGAAATACAAATATTATCCAAAATAACAAATATGATTTTATTTTTTCTTTGACTTTAACAAATATAGCAAAAAAGAGAAATTTATTGGATAAAACAAGGAAAAAAAGAGTTAATACTTGACCATTGGATAAAATCTACATGTATGCATACCATTCATAGTCTTCTTGTGCTTAGAAAAAAACAAAATATTTTGATTTGGTTACATTTTTTGACATATTTGTCAAGTATTAGTTGGTACTTGTATGCATCTCTTATATATATATACTCCTACACAAATTCTAGGTCCGTGTTGTGTAAATTACTCTGATATTATTTTCTTGAAAGTAGCAACTGACCTTTTCCAAGCTAACTAAGACTCATACCCACTACTACTTGGGGTAACATTAGTTATATAAATAAAAACCAGTAACAGTATGTTATGTTTCGTGGACCTGTACCCTTTAGTTCATAAAACAACTATATTTTTATTAATTCTGAGTGAAATTTACTCTGATATTATTTACATCAGTGATATAGGTCCATACATCATATGTTCTGTTTTCTGGTTAACTACTTTACCTGCCCATTCAAAGATTTTCGAAAGGATATGCAAGCAGGTTGATGTTGAGTACTTGTACTCTACAAAATGTAGTTCGTTGCATATTCGTTATAAAAAAATGCCTGCTTAAATATCAGTTAACCAATCCTTAAAGTTTGCTGTTATAGTTCTACCCTGAATGGTATGCGAAAGCAAACATATGTGTATGGTTGCACTTTAGACATCAATGTCCTTTTATACATGTCAATGTCCTTTATATATAATCTATATAGTTAAATAACAGTGAGGTCTCAACGATTCGATGAAAAATGAAGCAAGCCTTTCGTCAAAGTTCCTCCAAATATACGTGCTTTAGTGCTTAGACCAATAAAAATTATACTCAATATTATTTGCTTCATTACTCTTTTTAACTTTACCAACTGAAATAGAAGTTTATGTAGTTCACAATATTAACAAAAACTTACAACAAGTCCTTTGACAAGACGAAATCCCAATATTATCCAAAATAACAAATATGATTTTATTTTTTCTTTGACTTTAACAAATATAGCAAAAAAGAGAAATTTATTGGACAAAACAAGGAAAAAGAGAGTTAATACTTAAACAATGGATAAAATCTACATGTATGCATGTAATAATACTCTGACTAAACACCTGGACGAAAATTTTCATGACCTGAATAATTTGGTGGTTCGGAGGCAAAACTGTTTTTCAATTATTCATATAATTAAAAAACAAACTCATAAAAAATCATTATATAGCCACAATTAAATAGTTCATTTAACAATAATTCATTGCAAAAACGATAATTTATTGACTTTTTCAAGCAATTAGTTGACGTGCAAGATGTTTCTGTAGTAATGTCTATCATGGTCAACCCTTCCTGATTGTAAGGTTATAATAATGTATATCATACTATCAGTTTTCAATGCAGCAAGTTCACTCTTTGTGTTTTGCAACACTATTCGAATCAGTAAATCATTTTTGGGATATTGGTATTGTTAAGGAACCATTAAACTTTTCCATTTCTAAATGTTGTCTAAATTACACTATACTGTCAACACATACTGTCAGTAAATCTCCATGTCGTCTAAATTTATTACTGTCAGTATTCAGGATATTAGGATATTGTTATTGTTGAGGTTATAATAATTAATACCATATTGTCAGTAAATCTCCATGTTGTCTAAATTTATTACTGTCAGTATTCTCTTCTTTGCACAAATCGACCATGACTTGTTACTGTCTTGGTTTTGCTTCATTCTTGAATACTGAATGACCTGTTATTGTCTATTGGTACTGGTATATATAGTAAAGAAAAACATTTGGGCATTTAGACATGATCAAGTAGCAAGAAGAGTTTTACAGACATTCTGAATGTAATCAAGTATCAGAATGCTAACAGTAATAAATTACAAACATGATCAAGCAACTGTGAGGAATGCGGAATATGGATCTTAAGGCTAGTAAAAACACTAGAGGGGGGGTGAATAGTGTTTTTAAGAAATTACTAAATCTTTTTGAGTTTATGTTAATTTGAACACAAATGTATGTAATATTCAGACACAGATATAATCACAGAAACAAACACAGATGCAGAAATAAAGTAAATGCAGTAAAGGAAAGAACACACCGGATTTTATACTGGTTCGGGGTTACCCTACATCCAGTCCCGCACAACTAAGTACGGATTTCCTTTCAAAAGCAATTCAACAATTACAACCCTTGGTTTCAACGCTACGAGGTACACCCTCCAGAATCATAATCCTCTGGGTAGAGATACTTGATTTCCGGGGCAACAAGTTCACCCAATTGATTTCCAAGGCTACAATCACACCTTTTCTCGCTTAATTGATTTCCAAGGCTACAATCACACCTTTTCTCGCTAGATAGATTACAAAGAAGCCTATAACTCTGAATAGCACTTGGATCTTGTTGAGATAGTGATAGAGAATCAAACCAAAGATAATCTAGTTAGATTCAATGTTGATTTCGGCAGAGTAATGATAGGATTTTGAATAAGAAAATGTGGAAGAAAAAGAGAAGTGAAAAACCAGAAAATATGATATAAAATTCGTTGAAACTAACCCCTATCTATAGAAGAACAACAGTCATGTCCATTCGTGAAAGGTTATGGCGAATAGACACTTCTTTTGAAATTCAAATTTTGAAACTAACTGACACTATGTCGACATGGGGTACTAAAGCATGTCGACATCCCAAAGGAAAATTTTATGTTTTGATTTTCTTTGAAAATAACCTTTATCTTATATTAAAACTATTTTAAACTTTATAAATATACTTGACTATTGATAAAATACATAGATAAGTATAGAGAACAATATATATATATATATATAATTTTAGTATAATTTTATATTTAAATCTAAGTATAAATATATTATAATTAAAAGATAGTTTAACAAAACGAAGTTTAAAAACAAGAATATTTAGGCTAAAACATCTTTTTGAAAATCATTTGAAAAGATAATTTTTAAGGCTAAAACATTTTGAAAAGCAATTTTGAAAATCATTCCGAAGTTGTTTTGAAAATCATTTTGAAGTAGTTTTGCAAGCTTCTTCCTACAGAATATCTCATCATGTCAGGACTCGAGAACTTGTACAAAACCAGGATGCTCATGGGTTTGTAAGCCACTTGTCGTAGGTTTGTAAGCTACTTGTCGTGGGTTTGTAAGCCACTAAAAAGGTAGAAATGGGTTCCATCCAAAAAGAAAAATGGAGTGAAGATTTCAGTGCTATTATGAAGTTTTAACATAATTCTAGACTCAATACTTACCTTGAAATCTTGAACTCTTGATAATCTTGATACTCATGAGTCTTCAATCTTGATATCTTGAATCTCTATACTGTACAGTCTTCATTCTTGGTACCTGCATGGTTAAATCCTGCACATACATATATATCTAAACTATAATGTTAGTATTTATATTTTATAATCTTATTCTAAGGTTGTTGTCATCAAAACCATCAACTCATGGACTAACAATCTCCCCCTTTTTGATGATGACAACCTTTGTTTATAAAATATTACTTCTATCCTATTGACTCCCCCTAAATCTAATAACTCCCCCTTAATCTATGCCTAACTCTCCTATTTTATATTTCCCCCCCTTTTTCATCAACAAAAACAAACTAACTCCAAACTATAAAACTCCCCCTCATTCTTGTACTTAAGTACCTGCATTAATAAACTATATAATAGAGTATACTAAGAAATAACTATACAAATAGACATGATATTCAATCAACGATTATAAATATAGCAATGTATATTTATACAATCATCAAACCACACCAAGTATTAATCAAATCAATCAAAACAACCAATTTCAATCAAAGTAATCAATTCAAACAAAGTAATTAAATAAGGCAATCAAATTAAACGTTCCGGGGAACTTCCACCCATCCTTCTTCTCCGAAAATAGGGTCTGCTTTGATGGCATCCCAATTTTCATTGTCATTTGTGAGAGAGACACGAGGATGTGCTTCATTATCATCCTTGTGCAGGGAAGAAATCATCCATAGAATTGCCTCGAAATGCCTTTCTTGCTCCTTGATCATCTGCATTTGACTCAACTCTAAGTGTCACTGGTTACGAAGAATGAACGAGAGAATATTCTTGAATGAATTAAGAGTTTCTTCAAGATTCTCGGATAAGTTATGAATTGGATTAGCCATTTTTGAAATTGTGAGAAGAATGAGAGATCGAATAGATAAGAAATAATATTCAGTAATGAATTCTGGAAGAAATGGGTGTATATAGGTGTAGAAATTCGTTGGAAATGAATAGACACAAGGTAGTTATTCAAATTTCAAATTCAAAATGAAGTGTCATTTCTGACCAGTATATGTCGACATGATCAAGGGGGGTATGTCGACATACGGTAGTGAAATTTGATGACCTTATTGATTTTGTGAATAATTGTGTATATATATATTTCTATAATATACTAACATTTATTCAAGAGATAAGATAAGCTAGATAACAGAAAGGAAATTCAATTTCATTGCATAGAAGAGTGATACAATGATTAATCATAAAGAACTACAAAAACACTCAAATTAAAACAAACTTAAACTAATTCGACATGATATGAAAATATAGAACTAGTTAGAGGATGATGAAGATGAAGATAATCCAAGTTTTTTGCTGACTTTGGAGAAAAACTTGTTCATCTTGGATGATATTTTGTCCAACTTTTTACTAACGGATCTTTTAAGAACCCGTTGATTCTCAACAATAATCTTTTGGTTTTTGAGAAGGGTTTTGTTGGTAGGATTGGAGGGATATTCAATACTTTCTAGGGATGTTTCACCTTCTTCTTCTTCTTCTTCTATTTCCATTTCATCCCTTTCTTCTTCTTCTTCCTCTTCCATTTCTTCATTAGCCAAACGCTCTTCCTTTTCGGCAAGAGTCTCATAAGGTTGAAAAACATATGGGATTTTCATGAGAGAAATGTTTGAGATATTAAAAACTTTTTTTGAAATAAATTCTTCTCCTTTGAAATATACTCCAAAATAGTTGAAAATCCGAGTAAGGTAAATTCCATGGTATAAAGTGATTTCAAAATTTTTAGGACAAAGTTCATCCAAAATAACTTGCGCCCAATTGATATCATAATTTCCGAAAATAGCAAAAAGTGCTTTGCACACTTTTGAAGTAGGATTGTTAAAATTTCCCGATCTTGGGGTCAAAGTATGTTGTAAAAGAAGATTGACAATTCTTGCTTTAGGACGAAAGTTTCGGTTTTTAAATTCAAAGTTTTCATCTCCTTCAAAAATATGATGAAATGTCTCACGATCATGTTCATCGATTTGAAAACTAGAAAGATCCATTCCCGTGTTTTTGCGATTGAGAATGGTACCCAAAAGATCACAATTCAAAACAATTTTAGTGTCTTTTACACTACTCCAAATTTCATTATCATTTCCTTCATAAAATTCTCGATTGAGATTTGCATAGAAAATTTTAACAAGATTTGGGTAACAAACAAAATCATTTTGAGAAGAATCAACAAGACTAAGAATTTGATTGTTTCCGAAAAGAGTATCAATTTCATAAGAAGCAAAATCTTGAAAAATAGCACACTTTCCGGGATGGACTTTTCCATAGTTAGCATAATTGATGTATGCTTTATTGCCTCCGGATTATTGAGGAGTTGCTCTTTCAAGTTTCTGGAAAGTCTCATGGTGGAGGGATTGCTAGAAGAAGCCATTAAAGTAGAGAGTAGAGAGCTTGAAGTTTTGAAGAGAGAGTTTGAATTTGAAAATGAAAGTGAAAAGTTGTGATAAAAGATAGTGAATAAATAGATTTTTGCAAGACATGTCCTCTGGTCAAAAGATGCCTTTTCAGAGTATTGAATGAAGTGAAAAGGTGGAGGGAAATTCTACAATTTGAATTCAAGTTTTGAATTTCAAATTCTGGTACCTATGTCGACATCAGGGTAGGGACCATGTCGACATGTGCCTGTGAATTTCTATGATTTATTTTTCTTAAGAATTCTAATATATATACTTATTATTTTAATGTCTATATATATATATCTGGAATATTATAGTATATCCCAAAAAAATATTATTATATTATTAAAAAATAATACAAGTAAAATAATAATAAAATTATAAAAAATAAATTTTAAAATTCAATCAACACACCAATTCAAAATCAATCAATCAAGCAATTAATCATCTAATTCTAAGTAGGCAATTTCAATCAATTGTATTGTAAATGTGTACCTTTTTCTGAGTCCGTTTCCTTGAATTTGTTGAAGTCGTAAACTGTCGTGAAACACAAATTTGAGTTATCTATCTTCTGATCATCATCACTTGATGACGAGTCTGAGTCATCTAGAGTAGCAGTAAATGCACGCTTCCGTTTCTTTACTGAATCATTGTTTATAGGAGGATTCTGCCTTTCTGGATACGGACAGTCTCTTTTGATATGGCCTGGTTCATCACAGTTGAAACATTTGACATTGTTTGGCACTGCATTCTGATTTCCAAAATTCTTATAGTTGTTTCTCTTGAGATTATTCATCTTTCTATAGTTTAGGAATTTCCGAAAATTCCTGGTCATAAATGCTATCTCTTCATCATTAACACTGTTTGAGTCTGATCCGTCGGTTAATACATTGAATGCCATTGATTTCTTTTCAGATGCTTTGCTTTCTCTTCTCCCGATCATTTGAACTTCAAACGACATTAGATTTCCAATCAATTCTTCTATCTTTAAAGTACTGATGTCATTTGCCTCTTCAATTGCAAGTGTCTTTTGATCCCATTCTGGAGTGAGAGAATTCAAAAATTTTCTGACTTGATCTTCTTCCGAAAATTCCTTTCCCAAGGATATTAAAGAATGCACAATATCTTGAAATCGACTATACATATCTGAAATAGACTCATTAGTATTCATTTTAAATAACTGAAACTGATTTGTGAGCATGGAAATTTTGGTCTGTTTAACTTTGCTTGTTCCTTCGTGAGTCACTTGCAAAGTTTTCCAGATTTCATATGCAGACTTACAAACTGACACTCTATTAAATTCATTCTTATTAAGTGAACAAAACAGAATATTCATTGCTTTAGAATTATTTTGTGCAACAGTCTTTTGCTTAGTGGTCCACTGTGCAAAATTAGTTGTGGGTTCAGAATATTCAGTTTGTGTGATATTCCAAGTATCTAATCCTATAGATTGTAAATATATTTTCATCCTACATGCCCAATATTTATAGTTACTGCCATTAAAAAGTGGTGGTTTGGCAGTAGACTGACCTTCTACAAATGAACTAGTGACAGGAATACTAGTGTTAATAACAGTACCAGTGTTGGTAGCCATTTTGAAAACTTTTCAAAAATCAGATTATGAAACTTTTGAAAACCTTGCTCTGATACCAAATGTGAGGAATTCGGAATATGGATCTTAAGGCTAGGAATAACACTAAAAGGGGTGGTGAATAGTGTTTTTAAGAAATTACTAAACCTTTTTGAGTTTATGTTAATTTGAACACAAATGTATGTAATATTCAAACACAGATATAATCACAGAAACAAACACAGATGCAGAAATAAAGTAAATGCAGTAAAGGAAAGAACACACCGGATTTTATACTGGTTCGGGGTTACCCTACATCCAGTCCCACACAACTAAGTACGGATTTCCTTTCAAAAGCAATTCAACAATTACAACCCTCGGTTTCAAGGCTACGAGGTACACCCTCCAGAATCACAATCCTCTAGGTAGAGATACTTGATTTACGAGGCAACAAGTTCACCCAATTGATTTCCAAGGCTACAATCACACCTTTTCTCGCTTGATTGATTTCCAAGGCTACAATCGCACCTTTTCTCGCTAGATAGATTACAAAGAAGCCTATAACTCTGAATAGCACTTGGATCTTGTTGAGATAGTGATAGAGAATCAAACCAAAGATAATCTAGTTAGATTCAATGTTGATTTCGGCAGAGTAATGATAGAATTTTGAATAAGAAAATGTGGAAGAAAAAGAGAAGTGAAAAACCAGAAAATATGATATAAAATTCGTTGAAACTAACCCCTATTTATAGAAGAACAACAGTCATGTCCATTCGTGAAAGGTTATGGCGAATAGACACTTCTTTTGAAATTCAAATTTTGAAACTAACTGACACTATGTCGACATGGGGTACTAGGGCATGTCGACATCCCAAAGGAAAATTTGATGTTTTGATTTTCTTTGAAAATAACCTTTATCTTATATTAAAACTATTTTAAACTTTATAAATATACTTGACTATTGATAAAATACATAGATAAATATAGAGAACAATATATATATATATAATTTTACTATAATTTTATATTTAAATCTAAGTATAAATATATTATAATTAAAAGATAGTTTAAAACAAACGAAGTTTAAAAACAAGAATATTTAAGGCTAAAACATCTTTTTGAAAATCATTTGAAAAGATAATTTTTAAGGCTAATACATTTTGAAAAGCAATTTTGAAAATCATTCCGAAGTTGTTTTGAAAATCATTTTGAAGTAGTTTTGCAAGCTTCTTCCTTCAGAATATCTCATCATGTCAGGACTCGAGAACTTGTACAAAACCAGGATGTTTGTGGGTTTGTAAGCCACTTATCGTAGGTTTGTAAG
Organism: Allium fistulosum; assembly: GCA_030737815.1. NCBI lineage: Eukaryota > Viridiplantae > Streptophyta > Magnoliopsida > Asparagales > Amaryllidaceae > Allium > Allium fistulosum. Next base: position 1,130,644,108 of record CM060901.1, read on the forward strand.
CTACTTGTCGTGGGTTTGTAAGCCACTAAAAAGGTAGAAATGGGTTCCATCCCAAAAGAAAAATGGAGTGAAGATTCAGTGCTATTATGAAGTTTTAAGATAATTCTAGACTCAATACTTATCTTGAAATCTTGAACTCTTAATAATCTTGATACTCATGAGTCTTCAATCTTGATATCTTGAATCTCTATACTGTATAGTCTTCATTCTTGGTACCTGCATGGTTAAATCCTGCATATACATATACATATATCTAAACTATAATGTTAGTATTTATATTTTATAATCTTATTATAAGGTTGTTGTCATCAAAACCATCAACTCATGGACTAACAGCAACAGTTCTATTGTTACTGTCTGTTGGTATAGTAACAGGTTGGAAAAAATCAAGTATTCTGAATGCTTCATTTTTTTCCACACAGTTAGACATGAACTTACATCTATTGGTACTGGTATATAGTAAATTATCAGGATTTGTATGTAATTCTAACTATTGACCGTTATACTTATGTACAGGTAATTAGCATTTCCGAAGTGAAGAACAGCCGCATCAAAGAATTGTTGGTAATTAAGCCATGAACAAGACTTTAAGTGTTATATATTATAATATTTTGTTCGTACTAGTTGTGTGGACTTGTTTGTAAACAGTTGTGGTATGTGGATTCACTTATTTTATCGAAATACTATTATTTAAATTATTATGGATATTATATTTGATTATGCGATTAACGTGTTTTTTCAATTATTTTAATATGATGATTATCGATGTTGGTTTGAAAATGATAATTATGTGATTGATTGATGGTTTTAATATGGATATTATATATAAGTGATTGTCGGAAATGATACAAGCCATTAACAGTATTGAATGCTAGTGACGAATGCTAGTTTAACATTAGGTAATAAGCACAACACGTTTTATATTAATTTGGGAAGTAGTCATCGTATCATCCCTTGCCCGCTTCCAGTTGTGATTTAGTATGCATGCATCAAACCACAAGGAGAATGTTTCATTACATAACAGTAAACAATTAACTAGTAGAAAATCTAAACAAGACTGCATCAAACTGCAGTGCTCAAAGTCACAAAGACAGCTGCAATAATTAAAAAATTGATCAGACCAATTCCAAAATAAGTTTCATTCAACTTAAAATGAAGTTTCCTACCTATTAATCACCACTATATATATAGTTCATAAGTTTCATGTATAACTCACAAACAGAAGATCAACTTGAAAATATTTACTCATCTTAAATTAAGTTTGAAAAAAAATGGCTACTAAAATGTTCGTCTGTTTGGTTCTAACTGCCTTCATTGCTTCATCACTTGTGCTTGCTTCTGATCCAAGCCCTCTTCAAGACTTCTGTGTTGCGGACAAAACAACTAAAGGTATTATTGTCATTAAATACATATACAACTATGATCGATCGAATGCCTACTATTTTGCTACCCAGAATACTCATTAACAGTTTTGTTATACCATGAATATGCAGTATTCGTAAACGGGATGGTTTGCAAAGATCCTAAGCTTGCCATTGCAGACGATTTCTTCTTCTCTGGACTACAGAATCCAGGAAATACAACAAACAAAGTCGGTTCAAATGTGACCCAAGTCAATGTGGCTCAAATTCCAGGCTTAAACACGCTTGGCGTCTCTCTAGTTCGCATAGACTATGCACCGTACGGCCTTAACCCACCTCACACTCATCCAAGAGCTACCGAGATTCTAACACTAGTAGAAGGCACTCTCTATGTTGGTTTCGTAACATCCAACCCATGCAACAAACTTTTTACCAAGGTTCTTCGTAAGGGTGATGTGTTCGTGTTTCCACAGGGTCTTGTTCACTTTCAGTTTAACATAGGAAAGAAGAATGCAGTGGCCATTGCTGGGTTGAGTAGTCAGAATCCCGGAGTCATCACAATTGCTAATGCCGTTTTTGGATCAAAACCATCAATTTCCGAAGACGTTCTGTCCAAGGCATTTCAAGTTGATAAAAAGGTTGTCGATTGGCTTCAGGCTCAATTCTGGACCGATAACTAAAGCTATTTCAAATGCATGACAATAATACTCATATATTTACTTATTCTTGTAACGCACTCAAATAAACGAACATATATTGCTGCACATGTTCAATATATATTTATAGTAGAAACAATATTATGTAGTTCAATATTTCTTCACTGCATACTTAGTAAGAAATAAAGAGAACGTCCATTTTAAGAAATTGTGATCTTCACTAACATTTATTTTTAGACGTCATTTAAATAGAACATTGGTATCAAATCACAAAATTATATCTCAAAAAAATTCCAAGAAAAAAGGCAACAATTTCAAAGTTATTTGTGAATGTTTCTTCTAATTAACCTCTTGTATCTTATTATTTTCTCGATTCGATGTAACACTTTATTTAAAATTTCCTGAATTATAATACCCGCTAAATAAAATTATATCAGTATTCTTCATTTTCTAACACATCTCATGCCTGTTTTTGCATTTTAGTGATCACACGTGTCTTATTTTCAACTCCAAACCAAAGCCTGCACATATCACTCATATATTACAGTCGAAAGAAAAATGGATTGAGTATTATAATAATAAGCACACAGTGTGCATGAAAGCTAGGATAGTATTCTATGTAAATTTTAGAGATATAAATAAGCGCTTTAAAATATTGGTAAATATTATCTTTTGAACTAAAGAAATCCTGATTACAAAAAGAAAAATATTATTCAAATCTTTTACAGCGATAGATCATGTATAAAAACAATAAACATACAATGAAATAAAAGAAGACATGAGAATCGGTCAGCACAACCCAAGATAATATGCTCTACTGAAGCGGGTGCGGTCACACTATCATAGGTCGGTTTACAGCCCAATACTGCAAAATATATTTTCTCTATAAATGCGACAACGTAAACTTTTGTTTAGAATTGGAATCAAAGAATAAAGCAATCAATACAACAGTGTATCCAAGTCTGTAAATTCAATAAATTCAGTTTTTGTTCAAATTCTTTCATGGTATAAGAGCCATAATTTGCTTAACATTAATAATAGACGGAAATCGCCTTGCCATTAACCACTCAGGTTCAATCTCGTCACTGAGATTAGGCTGTGCATTCTTTATCTTCAGAAAATCAAGATTCTCATCATTTGATTGTGCAAGTTCGGTCATATCTGGGTCTGTATCAAGGCTTATATCATTCTTATCAGTTTTATATCAAGATTTAACCAGTGCCTTGCCAAGAAGCCACTGTCAAAACCTTGTCATCATTCAGTGTACCCTTTGGCTGCACCCCGTTCGCATCAGACTTAAGCAAAGAATTTGGTTTCTTTGCCATTCAAGATTCCAGCATTTGAGAATCAAGATTTCTGCAACTCATCTTCACTATGATTGCATTAATGGCTGACGGAGAAACATCACCCTCATCCACGTCAGGAAACTCAGATTCCAAAACCCAAAAATCTACAACACAAGATCTCATTAAATCATTGATCGGACCACAAAGTCAGATTATCAATGTGCAACTAGATGAAACAAATTTTCTTCTCTGGAAGTTTCAGATAGAAACACCTATAAAAGGCTATGGATTAGAAGATTATGTTCTTGGAACATTAATCACACCGTCAAGATACATTACTGATAAAGATGGAAAACTTGTAAGCAATCAAGAACTCATATCACATCAAAGGCAAGACAGTTTAGTAAGTTCATGGTTACTTTCTACTGTTATTTCAAACTTTTTACCACAATTAATTGGATGCAAGACTTCTAATGAAATATGATCATCGAAAGAAACAACACCCACTATTCAGTATGTCCACTCTACACTTCTTGCTCATGAAGGTAGAATATAGCAAAAGAAGCCTATTGTATCAGATTTCTCTGCCAACTTTATTGGCAACAATAGATACAAAAATCAAGAAAAGAACTATAATGTCAGAAATCAATCAAATAGTCAAACATGTGGTCAAACCAACAGAGCTAGAGGAAGAGGTGGAAGGTATAATAACAACAACATAATCAGATGTCAGATATGTGAGAGGTATGAGCATGCTACAAGTAAATGGTATTTCATATTTGATGCAAATTATGTGCCTTCAGAACAAAATAATGCAAGAAATTATCAACCCAATGTCAATATGGTTAATACTCAACAAGACAATACACTACAACAAAGGCAGCGTATAGCGACGGCAAAAATGCGTCGGCGGCCGTCGCTAATGGCCGTCGCTATTCAATCTGTTGCCACTAGGAAAAGCAACGGCAGAAGTGACGGCTCCGTCGCTAAAATAGCGACGGCAAGCGACGGTATCTTACACGTGTCAACGCCACGTGGCAGTTAGTTTGTTTCCCAAAGTCTGTTACTTGCCGTTACTAGCCGTCGCTTTTTTTGATCCAGAAAGCCGTTACTAGCCGTTGCTAGCCGTCGTTTTTCTGGGCAAAATCTATTGTGCACACAGCAGCTATTCTTCCATCAAACCTCATCCCAAACCTCAAACCTCATCTCAAACCTCAATAATATCAACAATAACACATCTCAACAATACCCACAACATCAATATTCAACAATATAACCAAAAAAACACAAAAACCAACCAAACCAACATAGTATACAAAACCAAACCAAGTATCAAGGTACAAGGATCAAATCTAAATATAACCAAACCCAAACATCATCCAAAATACCAAGTATCCAAGCCCAAGTATCAAATCTAGTCTAAATATGTACATAAATACATACCCACAAGAATAGTAAAACTATGCATCATCAGATCCATCTCCCTGCTCCCCAGGCATAGAGCCGTGCTCTTGATATAATGCTGCAATGCGCTCATCTATCTGCTGTGCCAGTTGGCCCTTTCGCCAATCGTTGAGCTCATCCAACTGCCTCTACATTTGAGCAATACGCTCCTCCTCCATCGATTTGCCATAAGCTCTTTGAAAATTAACAACCTGTGAAATAACTGAAGTTAATATGATAGCATTTCACATGAATTTTGAATGAATTGGATAGTATATAAATAATTCTTTTGATGTGAGAATAATGTGGATCTTTTAATATGAAGTTATATGCTTTGACTGTTGTCAAATTATAACAATAATAATTATTATGTGTATTTGGACTATAAAGTATGTGTCAATAAGAATAATAATTATTATGCCAAAGTATGTGTAATTGGACTATAAAGTTGAATGTGAGCAATTGTATCATAATTATTATAAATTTATTGATCGATATGAGATCTAGATATGCAATTGTATCATATTTAAATAAATGTACTTGATTGGGCTAAAATAAGCTAGTACTTCACAACATTGGAGGGAAATTTGTATTGATGTGAGAATAATGTGGATCTTTTAATATGAAGTTAGTGAAATGGTTTACCTCTTGATTGCCGAAACCATAACGCCTATTTCGAGTAGGCGGTGCAATAACGGAATCCCAAATCATGTTGGACTCCTCAACTGTAAGCTCTGCTCTTCCACTCGCCTGTGTCAATGCCGATGCCTTTGCCTCATATCGCCCCTGCAATTACAAACATAATTTTGAAATAATTGGTATACAATTTACATATATACAATTTGAATCACAAGTTAGCATATTTACCATCGCTGCTTCAGCTTTGCTGTCGGTCCAATCATAGGTCGCATTTCCCTCATCATCAACAGACTCAACTGCGTGTGTGGCTCTAAAAACCTCAGCCATTGTAGGCTCCCTTCCGTACTTTGCAAACTGAAGATATACACGAATAAGATATATTGAAAATAAGCATAAATGTTATACATGAAGATATGCATCACCATATGCTAAATATATTTTATATTTACCAATTCTCTCCTATGCTGTTGGAAAGATTTAGAGCCACCTCGATGTAAACTAGGATTCTTATTCCTATTGGCTTGGTTTCTTGCTGCTACTTCCTATTAATTTAGATACACGATTAAAATAATGCAACTAACATAATTGTAAGCATTCTCATCATAGCTTACTTTAGCTGCTTCTGACTCCCAATATGTGAGAAATCCGTTCCAGACTTCATCGCTCATCCAACCTGGCTTTTTGCCAGCCTTCTTCGCCCTTGATATTGTCTCTCTATAATTCTTCCGCATTTTTTGGTTCCAATTATTGCTAAAAACATCTAAATCATGCGGCTCCACTCGTACAACAGCCTGCATATTGAATTTATTTTGAATTACATACAGCATATTATTTTCAATAGAAATATATAAATTGTAATTACCATCAAGTCGGCCCATATAGCATTTTTAATATGAGCTGGAATGTTATCCCAATGCGGCCAAACTGCTAACATCCGACCCTTATATGATTTCTTCGAGACATCTAAAATAAACTGTGATGGTTCCACCTCGAACCCCCTGTAATTGTTAACGTGCATATTTTATATAGTTTATATATTTTAAATAATATAATTGAAATAAATTTAACATTTACCCAACACTCTTCGGAATAATCTCTGCAACTCGGCGTGTATCTGCCTCTAAGCTACTAGGATCCGCTGCAGCTCCAGGAGACTGAGATGGAGAAGGCTGAGATGTACTCCTACGTCTTCTATCAGCCATATCTGCCACAATCATATATTATATATAAAAGCATAATGATCAAATGAGCATCACATAATCATACAATAAAACGATAACGCATAAATCAGAATAATACATCGCTCAGAATAGTACATCGCTTAGAATATTACATAGCTCAGAATAGTACATTGCATAAGTGAATACATAGCTCAGAATAGTACATTGCATAAGCGAATACATAGCTCAATATAACACATGACATAACTCAGAATAGTACATCACATAATACAACAAACGATGCCATCTGTGATCATTCTTCATCATCTTCTAATTCAGACGTCTCGGTCTCGTACTCTATATCATTTTCTTCGTTACTAACAAATGCATCTATTAAAACATTCGCTTCATCATTCAACGATCCTACATCGATGTCATCGGCTATTATTATTTCGGAATTTGGCTCAAGATCTGCTTGATACGCTGCTTCATCTGGAATATTATTTCCATCAAATGTAAATCTTGCCTTTGTTTTAAAAACAGCCCACCAGTCTGCTTTATCTTTTTTAAGCATGGATACGGAGCAAAATAAACTTGTAATGCTTGCTTAGCTAACACGAAAGGATCATATTTATAGTAATGTGACATATGCTTTATTTCAATTAACTTATAATCCTTATGTACGTTAATTCCAGAACCGGGAACGTTGCTAAACCAGTTGCATTTGAATAAAAAAACTTTCTCTAGCGGTTGTGTATAATAAGTCAACTCTAAAATTTGTGTTAAGACTCCATAAAAATCTTTTATATGCTCTTCTGGATCATCGCTGCCTTTGACAAATACACCGCTGTTATACGTTGATTTTTCAGCTCCAAAATCTTTGGTGTTAAATTTAAATCCGTTGACGAAGTATATAGGATAGGTCTTGACATTTCTTCTTGGTCCGATAGCAAGGTGTCGTATTCCTTCGTCAACAACACTGTTATTCGGATCGTGAACATAGCTTGCAAACCAACAAGCAAATTGTTTACTGAAATCACCAGATGGATGTTGTGGTTCGTATATGCTGCAAATAAATGTATTATATTCCCCTAATTATTAATATATAAATACACGTATAATTGAACTGTACAATCATTCAGTATTACCTGATAAATGGTGCAACTTCAACACAATTTAAAAGAACATATGTGTGTGCCACATGGTAGTCTCTATCATCTAACCATATTTCCACACATTTTCCGGCAGGTCTTCCATGTTGTCTAAAAATAGATAACATTGTTTGAGAAGAATCATGCTCAACAGCTTCTTCATTACGGGGAACACTTACAAACGATAAGTTCACATCGTCACTAAAGTAGTGTGAGAAAAAAAAGAAGCTTCCTCTTCAAGGTACGATTTGCAAATCGAACCTTCTACTCGTGCTTTTTGTCTAATTTTTTTCTTCAAATGATTCAAGTACCTATAACAAAAATAATTAATTTTGTATATTGGTACAAGAATATACATTTTCAACTAATCAACAAGAATATTGAGGAGTTTAAAATCACCTCTCAAATGGATACATCCATCCATATTGCACAGGACCTCGAAGGAGTGCTTCGGATGGCAGATGCACAGGCAAATGCTCCATTACATTAAAAAAACCGGGCGGAAATATTTTCTCGAGTTTGCAGAGCAATACAGGAATTTCTACTTCAAGTTTACGTAAATGATCTACCTTTAACGTGGTTGAACAAAGCTGTTTGTAAAACATACTTAATTCTGTTATAACACACCATATTTTTATTGGCAACAGTTCTTTGAATATCACAGGTAAGAAATATTCCATCATGATATGGCAATCATGACTTTTCATCCCACTCAATTTATTGTTTTTCAAGTCAACACATCTGCGAAGGTTAGAAGAAATCCCATCAGGACATCTTAGTCCTTCCACCCATTTGAGCACGAGTTTTGCTTGCTTGTTGTCTAGCTCATAACATGCTTTGGGTTTTTTGTTATCGTCGTACAACTGAAGTTCGGGCCGCTTACAGAAATGTAATATATCACGTCTCGAATTCGCATCGTCCTTGGTTTTCCCCTTTACATTCAAAACTGTATTAAAAACGTTATCAAACACATTTTTTTCATTGTGCATGACGTCAATATTATGTCGCAGTAAGAGATTTTTCCAATAAGGTAACTCCCAAAATATACTTTTCTTGCACCAGTTATGAATGTCCGATTTACCCGGAATGTCGACCTGTTTCCCAGTTTCATGAATCTTAGGATAGTCTTTCACGATTTCATATATCTCTTCACTTGTCCAAACTTTAGGTGGTAGCATATTCTCTACTCTGTTAGCTTTAAAGTTCTTTTTATCCATTCTGAATTTATGATTAATACGTAGAAAACACCGATGACAGTCAAACCAGGAAATTTTCTTGCCGTACTTTAATGAAAATGCTCGTGATTCTTCCATACAATATGGACAAGCTAGACGTCCAGATGTGCTCCAACCTGAAAGCATGCCATATGCGGGAAAATCATTAATAGTCCATAATAAAGAAGCGAACATACAAAAATTTCTTTTTCTCGAAATGTCATATGTTTCAACTCCTTCATGCCATAGTGTTTTCAATTCTTCGATCAACGGTTGTAGATAAACATCAATTCCTTGAGTCGGATCATCAGGACCGGGAACGACAATCGTTAAAAACATATATGGAGTTTTCATACACATCCATGGAGGTAAGTTATAAGGAGTGACAATAATAGGCCATGATGAATATTTATTACCAAATTGAGAGAATGGCGAAAATCCATCTGTACATAAACCGAGCCTAACATTACGGCTCTCTCGAGCAAATTCAGGATACGTCCTATCGAAATGTTTCCATGCTTCTTCATCAGATGGATGTATCAATGTTCCTTCTACTGGTGTTCTCACGCTGTGCTATCGCATATGACATGCTGTAGCAGAAGAAGCATATAGCCGTTGAAGTCTGGGAGTGATGGGTAAATAATGCATTCTTTTATAAGGGACTTCTTTTCCTTTCTTTTTCCTTGGTTTGTATCTTTCCTCGTTACATATTCTGCATTTTCTAAGGTGAGCGTCGTCTTTCCAAAATAACATGCAACCTTTAACACATGTATCTATCTTCTGGTATGGCAATCCAAAAGCAGACATAAGTTTTTTAACTTTATAATGACTATCGCACATCAAATTATTGGGTGGCATGTGTCGTTTAGCAGTTTGTACAATTGCTGTAAACGATGCTTCTGTAAGATTGAATTTTGATTTCATCGTGATGTATTCAGCGGTTACAGATAATTCGGTTCCACTTTCACATCCATCCCACAATGGTCTCTTAGTGGAATCCAATAAATCGTAAATTTTTTTAGCTTCCATAGTCGGTTCTTCACCATTTTCGTTTTCAATGTCGTCTTGATCAATGGATGGAAACATTGATCGGGCTGCATCTTGCACCATATTTTCTATTGGATTTGCCGCTGTATTATCATCCTCTTCCACTACAGGATTAGGTGTATATTGAACAAACTCTCCGTGACGATCCCATAAATAATAATTCGGTACAAAACCAAATTTATACAAATGAACTTCTACTACATCTGCCTTCCAATGCTTCAGATGTTTGCACTTAGCACACGGACAACGAATGTCTATGTTGTTTCCATTATTAGATTTAACAAATCTAATAAACTCGTGTACGCCGTTAACAAAATGTTCCTTTATTGATCCTTTCATACCTTTTCGAGATTCATACATCCAACTACGATCGAGAAAATAATCGAACATATCTCCCGATTTGCAAAAATTATATTAGAAAATTCAAACAAACACTTCACTGAAACAAATTAGACCGGACTTTAGTAAATTTTATTAATTTAGTAACTTTATTAATTTGAAAAATTAGACTGAACTTTAGTAAATTTAATAATTTGGTAAAGTAGACTAACTTTATTAATTTGGTAAATTTTAAATTAACTTTAGTAAATTTTAAACAAACTTTAATAAATTAGACTGAACAAATTTATTAGTTTCAAACTAACTTTTAAATTTTATTACTTTAGTAAATTGCACTTAATAAATTATTTGATTGTTTTATAAAATACAGATCATATACAACACTTGTTAATACTTGTTTAACGGCCGATCATCCTACTTCCCATTACAAACACAATAACGTAATCATATTTTATAAATCATTTCAGATTAAACGATTCAACAAAATTTCGGCAGCACTTCCCTTTATTCCCTGTATCGTACACAAATGCATGTACACAGGGAAAAAAAGGAAGTGCCATCGAAATTTCGTTAACCGTTTAAACTGAAATGATTTATAAACTGCGATTACGTTATTGTGTTTGTAACTTGTCCAATACTGGGACAAATCCAACAAATATTGTATCAGATGAATACAGATGTCCGTTCTGTGTAAAAACGAACATCCATATAACGATCATATACAACACTTGTCAGACGGGGCCAAAAATTGTCTAAGGGGTTCACACAAATAAAATAAATTTTCTAATTTATATTTTAACAACTATAAAATTTTTAATAATACGTTCAATAAATATTTGTCAAGTAAATTTCACATTTTAACACGTACTTTAAAATTTGGCTAACTAAGTCAAATTTTAAATAACGAATTTTTTAAAATCAAATTAGAAGTTAGCACTTATAATAAATTGAATTATTTTTATTTTAAACTATATACGTTTAATTGGAAATTCCACAATGAGACAAAAGTGAATCATTATAATTCTTTTAGGCTATGAGTACTTTAGCATGGCCATTGCAAGTGAGCATAAATGATATATTTGAACAAAATACACAGTTGTAGTGTACTTACACTTATAACTAACGCATGCTAAATAATTAAATTTTCACCTAATCGACAACCGACATTGCATAAACTTATCAATAAGCATCTTAAACATGTTATCACCATCTTAATCAAAATCACATCACCAATCATTAATTCTACAATAACCAACATCATAATAGTATGCGTTAATCATCGTTTTCAACGTCGAAATAAAATGATTTTATTCTCAAATCAACCTACAATACTACTATCACCATACATATACCACATAACTACCAATCTCAAACCCATAAACATGCCATTAACAACCAATTTTTAAACCCAATAAACATGCAAATAAACCCTAATTAAACCCTAATTGAATAGAAAATAGGGTTAGAACACATACAGGATCAATTTGGGAAGTAGGGAGCGAATGTTTGAGTACCGAATCGGCGGGGCGACGGGGGGGTTTTTTTTTTCTGTTTTGTTCCGTTTTGCATAATGGGGAAGAAGAAGGCTCGGGTTTGGCAGATATACAGGTCGAGCGACGGCTAGCGACGACCGCTTTTTTTGCCGTCGCTAGCCGTTGCCCCCATCCAACGCTATACGAACCGTTTTTTGTAGTGATAGAAGTCAATCAGAAAACACAAGCGGTCATTAGCTTTAAATGCTCGTTTTTCCATAGTTTTCCATCTTTTAACCCAGTGATTAGCAAGTGACATTTGTGCTACACAACCCATTAGTTTCATTTCGAGGTGACGAAAAATACAATCAATAGCCGTATATGTACATGCGTACATACATATATAAATATATATAACACTTGAATAACAATTTTACACATAGTACTCACCCAAGAGCTACCGAGATTCTAACACTAGTAGAAGGCACTCTCACTACAAGGGGAACAGTGATTTCCGATGGCTGAAAACCGTCGGCGGCCGTCGGAAAAAACCGTCGGAACATACGTCGTCGGGGAGCAGTACTTCCGACGGCTTCCGACAGAGGTCGCCGTACTTATTCCCGACGACTTCCGACGGTTTCCGACGGATCCCGACACGTGTCGGGAATTGACTACCTGTAAACTATCGGAAGCCGTCGGAAACCGTCGGAAATCTGCTATTTTTTTTAATTACTGCTGCAAATATAGCCTTACATCCACATTTCTCTTCCAAAAACTATTACACCAATACTGCACAATCCAATATACAATATACCAACCAAATATCAAAACCCAAACTACACAAAATTAAGCAAACACACAAATTTATCAAATTACATCAAAATAAAATACATAATATACATAATCATTCCAATAACCCCAACAATAAGTGTTATACCATGTTATACATACACAAAATCATTAACATCCACATCATTATACAACCACACAACCAAGTATATCAAAAATAATCATACAGAACTAAAAAAATAATACCTGAAAAAGCAAGAAAACATCTGACTCTACAGAAGTATTTGCTACAACTTCTCCATGCCAATTCCAAACATAATACACGGGTACGAAACCGTTTTTGCACAAATGAACTTTCACAATATCTGGTAACAAATACTTCAAATGTCTACACCTACTACATAGACAACGAATTTCTGGATCGTTTTCATTATTACTTAAAGCGAATTCAACAAACACGTTTATACCATTATAAAAATCTTCTTTTATTGAGCCCCTTAGTCCTTTTCTTTGGTACATCCATCTCCTCCGATCAACAAAATAATCAATCATTTTTCCTATTTGAGAAAATTAGAAGTTCAAAATTTAATATTTATTTTCAAGAATACAAATTCGAAAAAGATTATTTTCATGGTCGTAAAATATTTGAATTTAAAGAACAACTTCACAAATTTAAAAATATTTTCAAATAGGGCACATTTTATTTTTTAACGTATCGATATAAAAAATTGTATAATTTTTTTTCCATGGTCAGGCATCCTACTTCCCATTACAAACACAATAAGCATTTACATTTCGTATATTTCTTCGTCTCAAACGATTCAACAAAATTTCGGCAGTATTTCCCTTTTGTTCCTTGCATTGTACACAAATGCGTGTACGCAGGAAACAAAAAAGAAAAGTTAGGCCGAAATTTTATGAACCGTTTGAGACGAAGTAGTATACAAAATGTAAATGCTTATTGTGTTCATAACTTGTCCAATACAGGGACAAATCCAACAAACATTGTACCAGATGAATATAAATGGTCGTTTTTTGAAAAAAAACGACTATTTATATAACGATCATGTACAACACTCGTCAGACGGGGCCAAAAACTGTGTAAGGGACATTAGTTAATTAAATGTGCGCATTTTACAAAAAAATACAGTTTTACTAACTGTTCACATTTACAAAAATATATTTTAATTTAACATATTTATTCGACGTATTACATCAACTTAAGGCTCGTTCGACGCATTTTTTTTTGCATAAGTCAATACGTGCACAATATAATATTCCTAGCTCGTGCATTCATTTTATCTTATTCCAACTAACACAATACAATGATAGCAGCGCTACACACATATACAATCGTAGAATCAAGGCATACACAATGATTTACATATACACGAACAACCACAAATTATACATGTTTTTCACATTTTCACGATAAAAGATGAAATAGGAATACCATGGAATGCTAAAAACTATTATAACACTATTGGAAACAATTTCAATCACCAATTAGTCCTAATTTAACAACTTATGCAAATTTAGATTTAGGGTAAAAATTAGATTTTTAGCAAAAATAAGAAATTATACCTGACCTAGAGAGCAATAGACGTTGATTATGCAGCCGGGGAGGGTCCGAAAGCTCGAAATTGATGATTGGAAGCTTGGAGAAGAGATTTGGGGATTTAGGGTGAATTATTTTCGTATGAAAAGTGAGGAGGAGGAAGGCTCGGCTGAGCCTGTATTTCGCAAATTTCCGACGGCTTCCGACGGCCCGTCGGAAGCCGTCGGAAATAGGCCGTCGGAAGCCGTCGGCCCCCTCCGTCGGTATTTAGCATTTTTCTAGTAGTGTCTCTATGTTGGTTTCGTAACGTCCAATCCAGGAAACAGACTTTTTACCCAGGTTCTTCGTAAGGGTGATGTGTTCGTGTTTCCACAAGGTCTTATTCACTTTCAGTTTAACATAGGAAAGAAGAATGCAGTGGTCATTGCAGGATTGAACAGTCAGAATCACGGGGTCATCACAATTGCTAATGCCGTTTTTGGATCACAACCATCAATTTCCGAAGATGTTCTATAAAAGGCATTTCAAGTGGATAAAAAAGTTGTCGATTGGCTCCAGGCTCAATTCTGGACCAACAACTAATTCTATTTCGAATAGATGGCAGTAATAATCATATATTTACTTATTCTTGTAGCACACTCAAATAAATGAACATAGCTGTACATGTTCAGTATATATTTATATTTATAGTTGAAATGATACTTTGGATATAAATATTTCTTCATTTCATACTTGTCCTGAAATAAGGAGAAAATCATTCATTTTATGAAATTGTTATCTTCACTTACGTTTATTTTTTTACTATCATTTTAATAAATTATCGGTAATAAAATACAAAAATATATTTCAATAAGTCAATTAAGAGAACACGAGTTCAATTTTGCTTTCAGACAGCTTCTTCTAAGCTCTTTATTTATTTTTCCTCTACGGAACACTTTGTTGATAATTTAATGATGATAACTATGAAATGAAATTTATTGATATACTTAATTTCCATGCCCAAGTCATGCTTCGTTTTGCATTTCAAAGTCTATACACATCAGTCATATATGTTGCAATCGAATAGAAATACAATAACCATGCAGATAACTGATTTTAGTCATCCAAAATGTTTTCCGCGCATAATTAGTGATAACAATTGATTGTAGTTTCACTTGAACTTTAAAAAAACGAATACTATGAACATAATCTACAACCTTACGGGTTTTGCTGGTACGCTATCCAAAATCAAATGAAACTTTGAAAATGTGCAATCTACACAAAGAACATCATGCCCATAGTAAATGAGGTTATATCGAAAATTCTAACATGTCCATAAGGCTAAGCCAATGTCAACCATTCAACATTTATTATAACCGTCAATTTGAAATATATTTTTTGAAAAAGTTAGGATTATTCAAATTAACCAAAATTTTATGGAGATATCTTTAGGACATGTACAAAAATATTTACACGTGCACGCGCGTGCACACAAAGACATAGACACACACGTATTTGTAATCTCGACAACCAAGCACATGCTTCAAAAAAAATTGAAATATCACATATTGAACCTTCAACACGTCCTTTAGAACTCTCAAGGGATGCAAAATGATAGGCAATAACACTACAAGAACAAGGCAATTTCCGATGGTTCGCAGCCATCGAGAGCTGTCGAAAGTGCCGTCGGAATACGGATCACGCATTTCGTCCACTCTGACGGCTACGACAAAGGAATTACGACGGCTATTCCGACGTCACTTCCGACGGCGTTTCCAACGGCAAAGACGATTATGTGGCATGAAAATTTTCCATTAAGCCGTCGCAATTTTCGTCCAAAAAGCCGTTGCTCGCCGTCGAAAAAAATGGCCAATAAGCCGCCGGGAGCCGTCAGAAATCTGGGTAATTTTTTTTTTGCAGCAGAGCACTACTTACCATACCAATATATAACACAACTCATCAAAATCAATATATAAGTTGAAATCAATATCAATATAAAACTCAAACATCATCATATTAAACGCAAACATATTCAATCAATACAAAACAAATCTTTCATCATCAATCTCACACATCCAACTCCAATATTTACATCCAACATCAATGTACAATATATACATCCAACATCCAACATCAAAATCCACATATCAACTCCATAAATCAATCGCACAAATCAATGTCAAACACCACATGTTCATAAATCAACCTCACCATCACTCAATGTTTATATACACCAGTTCCAAAAAAAACTGCAAATCGTACCTCTTGACTCATAATCGGCTTCAGAACCACCAGACGAAGGGAATGCTCTATGACGCTCAACATACTCGGTCAAACGCTGGTTGAGTTGCTCCATTCGCACTGCTCGGAGGCGGTCCTGCTTCAGCAGCTGTGCAATCTGTTGTCGAAGCTCAATAATCTACGCGTTTTTCTGAGCCCTGCGGTAAGCCCTTTGTGATGTCTATGCCTACAAAACAAGTCAAAATATGTTAAGTTATTATGTAACTTTTATAAAAATTAAGCAAATTTTACAACGTAGTTAATTTTTATAAATAACTGATTGATTGTCGCAGCCGCAACGCCTATTTCTCTGGGTCGGATTCATAACAGAGTCAAATATTATTATAATATTTTATAACTAATTAATTAAAATGATCATTATTAATAACTTATAACTTAAAATATACTTACATGTGTGGCCTATATTCTATCATCCTCATGTCAGGCATATTACACTGACCCTTCGTCGTCTGTTTGCCTAACGACATGGGTATGCTCAAACACGTCCATATACGAGACGGGACCCCTACACGCTCTTTCATGCAATAATTGTTGTATATTACCGTTGTTCATAAAAATTTATACTAAAAGTGTAATAACTATTCGTAATTGCAATTAATTAATTTACCAGGTCCTCGCGATGGTGCTGAAATGATTTTGAGCCACCACGGTATGTAATTGGATTTATTTTTCTGCCTGTTCGTAGAGTTCCTGTCCGACTCCGCCTGCAAATTAAAAATTAATAGTATATTTTATATGTATAAATTATGTATTCTATACTGAATAAATTAAGGTGGTACCTGATAGACTTACCTTGAATTCGTCGCTACTCCACCATGCAACCCAAGCATCCCAGACATTGGCGCCAATCTAGCTTGGCTTCTTCGTAGTTTTTCTTATGGTAGACATCGTATCTCTATAATTTTTTGCCACTTTTGAGTCCTCCTCTTGTAAGTCTACCACCCCCTGTATGTATGTTGAAAAAATAAAAGTCATACATTTATTCTTAGTCAGCAAATTGTAAAGTGATTATATATAATGGTATATAATTTTACACTTACCAAGAAGTCCTGTCATATGCTCTCCCATACATGGTATGGGATCCTGCTCCACTTCGGCCAGCATGCAGTCATATGGCTCATCTATGCCTTCTTCGATATGCTGAGAACAATGTTAGAAGGCTCAAGCTTAAAACCCCTGCATTAAATATAATACAGACAAATCATGACTAATATATCATACAAAATATTTACAGTACTGAAGTAAATTTAGTACTTACGAGCCATCAGCTTTTGGTGGCAATCTAACTAATGTACGTGGCACCTTCTGCGAAGGGCCGCTGCCATCACCACCGCTGCGACCTGTCCCTCTCTGAGACCTAGAGGGGGAGCCAGACTATGAAGAACTCCGTCGTCTAAAGAAGGACATCTGTAATACCCGTCACATACATATTATTTTATGGCAGAACATATCATTCAATTATGAATAAACATATCAAGATTTAACATCTATAATCGCATGTAACATACAAAAAAAGTGTAACATAAATACCCCCATAAATTACCTTTTTTCAACATGTATACTATTAAATTAATCCTCATCGTTTTCTGATTCAGACTCGGTCTCGTACTCTAATTGTTTTCCTCTATGGTCTCAAATGCTTCTACTAATATATTTGATTCGTTATTTAGAGGTCCTAAATCGGTTTGATCATCGGTTATTGCAAATTCACCATTTTCCTCGATATCCTCTTGGTACGCTTGTTCGTTCGGAATATTATTTCCATCAAATGTAAATCTTGCCTTCGTTTTAAAAACCGCCGACCAAGTTGCTTTATCACTTTTTATAGATGGATAAGGAGCATAATAAACTTGTAGGGCATATTTTGCTAATATAAACGAATCATAATTATGATAACGTGATATATGCTTTATTTCAATAATATTATATTTTTGGTGCATGTTGATTCCAGAACTTGGAACATTACTGAACCAGTTGCATCTAAACAAATAAACTTCTTCCGCGGGTCTGGTGAAATATGTTAATTGCATAATCTAAGTTAACACGCCGTAAAAATCATTTATGTGATCATTTGGATCATCACTACCTTTAACATATACACCGGTATTGTTAGTTAATTTTTCAACCCTATACTCTTTGGTGTTGAATTTGTATCCATTGACAAAGAATATTGGATATGCCCTGATTTTTCTTTTTGGTCCCATCACAAGATGTTTCAACTCTTCGTCGACCACATAATTTACCGAATCATATACGTGGTTCGAAAAATAAGTAGCAAAATTTTTGCTGATATCCCCGCTTAGATGATGTGATTCATAAATACTGCATATACAGATAATATATTGCATTATAATTAATACACACAAGTATTGTTCAAGTAAATAATTTTAGATGTGTTATTCATTAACACCTAATAAATGACGCAACTTCTGCACAGTTAAGAAGAACGTATATGTGGGCTACATGGCAATCTCTATCGTCTAACCATACTTCCACACATTTTCCAACAGGGCGTCCCTGTTGTCTAAAAATAGATAGCATTGATTCAGAAGAATCTTGTTCAATGCCCTCATCATTTCGCGTAGCACTTTCAAAAGATAGGTTCACATGGTCACTGAAATAATGAGAGAGAAAGAACGAAGCTTCTTCTTCGATATATGATTTGCATATCGAACCTTCAACTCGTGCTTTTTGTCTCACTTTTTTCTTTAGATGATTTAAGTACCTTTTAAGAATAATTATATATAAATTTTATTACATGTGGTTAAACTAAAATTTAACAACTCAATATTAATACCTTTCAAATGGATACATCCATCCATATTGCACAGGACCTCGAAGACGTGCTTCAAACGGAGATGAACAGCTAAATGCTCCATTACATTAAAGAAAGCAGGAGGAAATATTTTCTCCAGTTTGCAGAGCAGTATAGGAGTTACTTCCTCAAGTTTACGTAGACGATCAACTTTTAAGGTAGTTAAACAAAGCTTCTTATAAAACAAACTAAGTTCTGTTACAACCGTCCAAACTTTTGTGGGCAACGGTTCTTTGAAAGCGATGGGTAACAAATGTTTCATCATTACATGATAATCATGAATTTTCATCCCACTCAGTTTACCGTTCTTATAGTCGACACATCTACGAAGATTAGAGGAGATCCCATCAGGAAATCTTAATTCTTCTACCCACTTTAACAATACTTTAACTTAAATACTATCTACCTCATAGCATGCTTTGGGTTTTTTATGTCATTTGGCTACATATGAAGTTCATGACGATTGCATATTGCTTCTATATCACATCTTGATTTCAAATCGTCTTTAGTCTTTCCTTTAACATTCAGAACTATGTTAAATACATTATCGAACATGTTTTTCTCGTTGTGCATCACATCGATATTATGATGAATTAGGAGATTTTTTCAATAAGGAAATTCCCAAAATTTACTTTGTTTGCACCAATTATGAATCGTCGATTTACCTTGAATTTCAATTTGTTCGCCGGTTTCATCTAACTTTGGATAATCTTTTACAAGGTCATAAATATCTTCGCTTGACCAAATTGTTGGTGGTCGTAAGGTCCCAACTCTATTACTTGTTAAGTTTTTTTATCTTTTCTAAAGGGATGATTAATATTGAGAAAACACAGATGAAAGTCAAATCATGAAATTTTCTTCCCATGCGGTAAAGAAAATGCTCGTGTTTCTTCCATTCAATAAGGATAAGCTAGACGACCAACCGTACTCCAACTCGATAGCATTACATATGTAGGAAAATCGCTTATAGTCCATAATAGAGAAGCGAACATACGAATTTTTTTTTGAAATGTCGTATGTTTCAACACCTTCATACCATAGTGTTTTCAACTCTTCAATCAACGGTTGTAAATATACGTCGATTCCTTATGTCGGATCATCTGGACCAGGGATGACATTAGTGAGAAACATATACGGAGTTTTCATACACATCCACGGAGGTAAATTGTAAGGTGTAACGATTATAGGCCATGATGAATATTTTGAACCAAACTAAGAGAATGGTGAAAATCGATCCATACATAAACCAAGTCTAACATTACGGCTCTCCGCTGCAAAAACAGGGTATGTCATATCAAAATGCTTCCATGCTTCTTCATCAGCTGGGTGTGTTAATGTACCTTCTTCCTGTGTTCTCACACAGTGCCATCTCATATGATGCGCGGTTACAGAAGATGCATATAACCTTTGAAGCCTAGGAGTGATGGGTAAGTAATGCATACGCTTGTACGGAACTTCCTTTCCCTTCTTCTTTCTTGGTTTGTATCTTTCCTGATTACATATTTTACAATTCCTAAGACTGATTTCTTCTTTCCAAAACAACATGCAACCATTTAAACATGTATCTATTTTTTGATATGGTAAACCAAAAGCAGACATAAGTTTTTTCCCTTCATAATGATTTTCGCACATTAAATTATCGGGTGGCATATGCCGTTTTGCAGCTTGTACTATAGTTGTAAACCCGACTTCTGTGAAGTTGTATTTTGATTTCATTGCAATGTATTCTGCAGTTACTGATAGTTGAGTACCGCTTGTATAACCATCCCAAAGGGGTTTCTTAGCAGCCTCCAATAAATCATAATTTTTTTGCTCCAATACTTGGTTCTTCTTCGACATTAACATCATTACCATCAACTTCAACAGTAGGGAATATTGAACGTGCTGCATCTTCAACCAAATCTTCTATGAGATTCATCAGAACAAGTTCATTATCCACCTCCTCCTACGAATGTACAGGATTAGGTGCTATAAGTTCTCCATGACGATCCTACGCCAAATAATTCAACACAAAACCATATTGGTGCAAATGAATTATTAACATATATGGTATCAAATGCTTCAATAATTTGCACCTACTACATGGACAACGAATTTCTTCGTCATTTCCATTATTACGTAAAGCGAATTCAATAAAGACGTGTACACCATTTTGAAAATGTTCACTTATTGAGCTTCCAATTTCTCTTCTTTGTTGGTACACCCAGCTCCGATCGATAAAATATTTGATCATTTTTCCTACTTTAAAACATAAAAATGCATTAATCATTTACGTGTCGACATTTTATTTTTCAAATAAATCATTCATTTAAATTTTTACAAATATATAATGTTATTCTATTTAATTTTATTTTCAAATGGATTTACACAAATTATTGTATGAATATAATCTACAATTTTTAGGTTATTGTTTTACAGTTTGATGGTTGGTCATCCCACTTTCCATTACAAACACAGTAGTAATTATATTTTGCAAATCATTTTATTTTAAACGATTCAACAAAATTTCGGCAGCACTTCCCCTTTATTCTATGTATCGTACACATATGTGTGTACACAGGAAACAAAAAGAAAGTGTTGTCAAAATTTTGTAAACCATTTAAAATAAAATGATTTGCAAAATATAATTACTACTGTGTTTGTAACTTGTCCAATGCAGGGACAAATCCGAAAAATATTGCATCAGATGAATATATATGTTTGTTCTGTGATAAAAACAGATATATGTACAATGATCATATACAATATTTGTCAGACGCGGCCAAAAATTCTCTAAGGAATTTTAAAAAAGTAAAACGTATTATACAACAATCACTACAAGAAAACCTACCTTTAATTGCAATTATCGGTAGCGTTTGTAATGTAAGTGCAAAAAATATTACCTTTTCCATTTTATTTTTTTCCGTTTAATTTTAGGGTTGTCGCATTCCTTTATTTCCATAAAAAACTTGTCACGTTTTTTATGGAAATTTCCCTACACTGTTACATTTTCCCTCTTTCAACAAAATTTCCCTCGTCTCGCTCATTTCAACCATCCTCTCGCTTCAGCTTCCATCACCGTATGCTACTTCTTTGAACTGCTCCTATCACGCTACCTCAGCGATCAGCTTCCGTCCACTTTATCAATAGGGATCCCCTCCACTTCGTCGATCTGCTCCCCTCCGCTTTGTTCACAAGCCCTGAATCTACAAATCAGGTAATCGCTATATAACTTGTTTGGCATTTGGTAGATTACAAATCGAGGTAATCGTTGTATAACTTGTTTGGGATTTGGTAAATCGAGGTAATCGCTGTATAACTTGTTTGGAATTTGGTAGAATACAAATCGAGGTAATCTAAAAATCAAGGTAATCTTGCACGAGCAATTTGGTAGATTAGTACTTGTTTGGGATTTCAGTCCGTCGGCTGGAAGATTAAATCAAATTTTCATACCTAAATATATTATTTTCTTTACGATTAAGAGCAAGAGAACCAAGTACAGTAAAGGGTCAATGTGTAAAAGTTTTAGTGTACAACTTTTAAGTTTGGATTTTCATACCTAGACTGAGTTTTTCAATCTATAAATTTTAAGTCTGAAGTTTCAGTTTTAATTTTCTTTTGTGACTAGTGAATTAGTGATTGAAAAATCAATCTTAGATTTACAGGTTTTATAAAAAAGAATTTTAACCTTCATATGAGTATAAAAATAGACAAATAATGCATTACATGTAAGATTATTAACTTACTGATTGTAAAAGAAAAAACAATTCCTCTTCTTTTGTTACTTTCTATGTATGAAATCTTTCTTGTTTTTTCCTTCTTAAAGTTTTGAAGTAGAATCTATTTATTTATTTTGTTAGAAAAATATATTTATTTAGTTGTATGTATATTGTTACCCGGTTGCTTGGCCCGGCTACGAGATGCTAATTATTGAGTTTCTTGGTTGAATCTAAGTGAAACTTGAGCTAGTGAGAGGTTGACTTGAATTAAGAAGCTCGGCATATATGCTTCGTTCGGCCTGTATATCGATCGGCATGCAAGAGTGGTTCGGCCTGCATATCGTTCAGCCTGCAAGTGTCGTTCGGCCTATATATCGTTCGACCTGCAAGTGTGGTTCAGCCCGTATATCGTTCGGCCTGGGTATGTGGTTCGCCCAACACTGCTTAGCAACTACCGTTTGGCCAACGTCGCTCGGCTACTTCCGTTCGATCAACACTGCTCAGCAACTACCATTCGGCCAACGTCGCTCGGCTACTTCCATTCGACCAACATCGCTCGGCAACCACCGTTCGGTACGCCTGGTTCGGTATAGCTTTTTTAGAGAAAGATGAGGGATTTGACTTTTCATGGAGGTCAACATCAAAGTGGGGGGTTCGGCATTGGTTCACTTCGAGTCCCACCGCGAGTTACTCTACGTCCTTTAGGAATTCGCTTTGAGTCAATTACCCAGTGACCACCGTTTGGCCATCCCGGATCGGCATTTGTCGACCAGTGTATCTCGCTCGGCACGCCTGGATCGGTTGGGTCGAGGTTCCCATATATGGGCCGAGGTACTTCGCTCTTAGGCCTAAGAAGGAAGTCTAGCCTATCTTCGTCTATAAATAAAGAGGCATGGGTGTAGTGAAGGAGACCTTTTTTGGGGTAACACTGACTCTGCCATTTTCAAGACTTATTTCTTTTCTACAAAAAACTTGTGCTCAAGTTGTTGGTGCATGGATTGTACCTATATTCGATTATTCAAAGAAGTAATAAAAATTAAGATCAAAGTGGATGTAGGCAGTTACGGTGAACCACTATAATTCTAGTGTTCTCGTTTTTTATTGTTCTTACTGCATTCTATTGCGATATTATTTTCTTCATTAATCTCTCTACACAATCTTACTCAAGGTTGTTAGTGACCAATTTCGGTGCTAACATTTTGGTGCTTTCACTGATAACGCATTCTCAGGCTGTTAGGATCTCCTCTATAGCTACTGGATTGAGGAAATCCCACGAATAAGATTCGAGTTCATTCACAAGAAGTCCATTGATTCTACTCAGAGTTCCAACCGATAACTCTACAATGGGAAGACCACGAACTGATCAGCCTCCCACAATGCGGATGTCAACGAGACCGTTAGCGTCCAGCAAATAGGACCCAGCAATCAACCAGCTAATCCTGGCGCGGGGACCATAGCCGCCCAAAACCAAATGGAAGTTGTCACCAGAAAAGAGTTCAACGAGCTGATGAGGGAACTCGTGGAAAGCAGGAGATAGCTTAACGAGCAGATTCAAGCTAACGCCAACCTCATGACTCAGCTTACTCAACAACAACATCAGAATGCTGGAGGAAGTCCTGCTTCCTACTCCTCGTCCGACAGCTCTGCTTCATCTGATGAACCTCCCAAGCGTAGACGCCGTAGAACTGAAACAACGCAAACAGGTGCAGTGCACCAGGGAAATCGCACTCAAGGTAAAACAGTAAACTTAGGACCTGGAGCGCGGGTGGAAGCTAGACGACTGGCTCACCAAGGTCATGATGAAGTAGGTCCCCAGGATATACATTTGGTAGATCGTCAATAGAGGAGGCACCAACCGGAATGGTCCCGCGGGACGAATTCCAACTTGCCATCTTCCATACAAACCCCAGACCTATCAGCCATGGTCATACAGCTGATGAGGGAAAATCAAGGTTTAACTAATGATGATTGGGGCGTATCTAGGAGTCATACTCCGTTCACAGATGCTATCCTACAGGCTGAGTACCCCAGGAAGTTTAATATGCCAACTATCCCGGCCTACGAAGGGAAAACTGATCCCCGACGGCATGTAATGAGGTATGTGTGGATGATGGATTCAGCTAGGGCAAATGATGCAACTAAATGTAGGTGTTTTTCAATAACTTTATATGGAATCGATACCATGTGGTTCACCCGACTTCCTCCGCGATCTATCTCCAATTTTGATGAGTTAGTAGCGAAATTTATGGAGCGGTTCAGGATACATGCCACTCATCCCAAGGACATTATGTCATTGTCTAGTGTAATTCAGGCCCCAGGGGAATCGTTAAAGGAGTACTTACAAAGATTCCACGTTGCTGCTACTGAAGTTAGCAACCCGAATGACTATGCCATTTTAATGGCCGTTATGCGAGGAGTAGATCCAGATTCAGAGTTTGGTGATTGGCTAGCAGGAAAGCCTCCGGCTACGCTGGAACGTTTTTATTCAAAGGCGCACCAATTTATAATAAGGGAGGAAGCCAGGTGGACCAGGCGAGATAATGCACCAGGACCCGGCAAGGAGACTATGCAGAGCAACATTGCTGTAAAACAATCTGGTGACAACTCTGGATAAGTCCAGGTCAATGTTCAAAACAAGCCTGAGCAGTCAAAAGGATCCGAAGGAGGAAATTCCGGAAAGAAAAGGGAAGCCGGAAAGTGGAAACCAAGGATCCCAACTTACAATGAATACACTCCACTGAATGCATCTCTGGAAAATATTTACCTATCGACCTATAATACTTTCCAATATCGAAAGCCACGCCCAAAAGAGTCCACCGAGGAGCAAAAGCGGACTGGGAAGTATTGTCGCTTCCATGAGACTTACGGGTACAATACCGAGGATTGTAGGCACCTCCATGATGCGATTGAAAAGCTGATTCGACAAAAAGAGTTACAGGAGTTTGTAAAGAACCCTCAGGAAGGCGGACAGGGGACATCCGACCCCAATCACGAACAGGCTCCACGACGATCTGAGGAACCCGTTCAGACTGGAGGTAGATTAGTCATAAACACGATAGTCGGTGGGCCTCACCCTGTAGACAAGAATTGGCAAGAAATGGAGCGCTATGATAGTTCCCTAAATCATGCAGGTTTTGAATGTTGTTCAAACACGGAAGAAGGGACTCCGACTAAGCAACATCGAATGATAACAGATGATACAGTGTTCAGAAGTCGAGATGCCGATCAGGTAGAGGCACCTACTATTGATCCGATGGTCATCTCGGCGACTATTGGGCTAGCTTTTGTGAGAAGAATACTGATTGACTGTGGAAGTTCTGTTAACATCATCTTCAAAAAAGCATATGACCAGATGAAGATGGAGACAAAGGACCTAAAACCATCTAAAGCCCATATCCATGGCTTTAATGGTGCGGCTACTGATGTAGTGAGTTTTGTTGAATTACCAGTTGAACTTGGAGAAGGTGAACGTAGGAGGGTGCGGATCCTACCAATCATCATTTTGGATGTCGATTCTCCGTATAATGTGTTTCTGGGTCGACCGGCCTTGGCAGAGTTTAGGGCAGATTTGGCCCCGTGGTGTTTAACCTTGAAGTTTCCGATGGATAAAGGAGTTGGTGTTGTGCATGGCGATCAGGCAACTGGTCGTGCGTGTTATGTGGCTGAGCTGAGAGAGGCCCAGCAAAGAGAGAAAGGAAAGGTTGTGGACAACTCTGTCCACATCCGAGTCACTGAAGATTGACAAGTAATGCCCGAGCCTTGGCTCGGGCAGCATGATCGGATCTATAGAGACATAGATCCGAGGGACGATGATGAGGAACCCAAGGAGGCAAAAGCAGCGCCGGTTGAACTAACGATTGACATTCTAGTCAGCCACGATGACCCATCGTGGGTAGTAAAAATTGGATCATAGCTCAACCCCTCGATGATCGAGGATCTTACTGATTTCCTCCGAGCGAATCTGGATGTCTTCGCTTGGACGCATTCCGATATGTGTGGGATTTCTCCCGCCATTGCGAGTCATATGTTGAACATAGACCCGAAATACGTGCTGGTGAAGCAAAAAAGGAGAGGTATGGACTCGGAGACGTCCGCTGCTCTTAGAGAGGAGGTGGACAAACTCAAAGCCAATGGGTTCGTCCGCGACGCCCTCTACCCAGAATGGACCTCTAACCCTGTACTAGTGAGAAAAGTGAATGGAAAATGGAGGACCTGCGTGGATTACTTAGATCTGAACAAAGCATGCCCTAAGGATAGTTTCCCTTTACCCAGAATTGATCAGCTGGTCGACTCAACAGCATGACACGAGTTATTGTCATTTATGGATGCATACTCGGGATATAATCAAATCCCGATGCATATTCCAGATCAGGAACATACTAGTTTTGTCACCGACGTTGGACTGTACTATTATGTAGTGATGCCTTTTGGATTGAAAAATGCAGGAGCAACTTATCAACGTCTGGTGAATCAGATGTTTAAAGACCAAATTGGTAGGACGATGGAAGTCTATGTGGATGACATGCTCGTGAAGTCACGGCAGTCAAACGACCATATACGAGACTTGGCGGAGATGTTTGATATACTCAGACACTACGGGATGAAAATCAATCCCTTAAAGTGTTCTTTTGGTGTTGCGACGGGGAAGTTTTTGGGTTTTATCGTCAATGCACGGGGAATTGAAGCTAACCCAGAAAAGATTCAGGCTATTCGAGACATACAAGTGCCCAGAACCATAAAGCAAGTACAAAGCCTGAACGGAAAAGTGGCCGTGCTAAGTCGATTCATATCCAGAGCGACAGACAAGTGCATTCCCTTCTTCGATGTAATAAAGAAAGGTAAGAGAAATTTTGAATGGACTCCCAACTGCAAGGATGCATTCCGAGCTTTGGTAGGACATTTGGAAAGTCCTCTAGTGCTGTCGAAGCCTATAGACCATGAAATGTTGTATGTATACTTGGCCATGTCTCATCATGCCATCAGTACAGCTTTGGTTCGTGAGGAGGACCGAGTTCAGAAGCCGATGTACTATGTCGGTAAACGTTTAACGGGAGCAGAAAGAAATTATCCTAAAATTGATATGCTAGCCTACTGCTTGGTGATTGCATCACGCAAGCTCCGTCCGTATTTTCAGGCACACCCGATCAGTGTTTATACCGATCAACCCCTGCGACAGGTACTCCAACGACCAGAAACCTTTGGAAGGTTGTTAAAATGGAATATTGAGTTGAGTCAGTTCGATATCACCTACCTGCCACGAAGGGCTATACAAGGGCAAGCGCTAGCAGACTTCATCGTAGAATTTACCATATCAGACGAACCAAACAGTGATGATGTTATTCCCTCCATTCGATGGAAACTATACACCGATGTGGCATCCAACGACCATTGCTCTGGGGCTGGAGTCATTCTTGTAACCCCTAAAAACCGATCAATTTGTTATGCCTTGAAACTTAATTTCCCAGCTACAAATAACGAAGCTGAGTATAAAGCATTGCTTGCTGGCTTAAAACTTATCAGGGAACTCGGAGTAAGATCGGTTGAGATCTTTTGTGACTCACAATTGGTGGTATACCAAGTACGAGGAGATTATCAAGCAAAGGGGCAGAGGCTTGCTCCATACCTCGCTCGGGTTCAAGAACTGTTGGCAGACCTTGAATATTACGATATTTCGCACATCCCGCGTGAACAAAACAGGGAAGCTGATTCATTAGCAAAATTCGCAAGTACTGGCGATGCACAACAGATGGGCTTGGTTCCCATCGGAGTTTTACAATTTCCGAGTATAAACGAGATGGAAGTAGATTTTGTGCTAGAAACAGAAATTGAAAGGGAGTCATGGATAACCCCATTCAAACAATACTTACTATATGGGACTTTGCCCGATAGAAAGAACGAAATATGACAAGTCATTCGCAAAGCTTCACAATATACAATGTAGGACCGAATAATGTATCGGAGGGGATTCTTAGTTCCCTTACTTCGGTGCATCGCCCACGATGAGATAAAACGAGTCTTGAGGGAAGTTCATGAAGGAGAATGTGGTGACCATACTGGGGGGCAGACCCTAGCAAAAAAGATCCTTCGCTATGGATACTATTAGCCAACTGTAAATCGGGATGCTGCGGACTACGTAAAAAGATGTGACAAAAGTCAAAAGTATGCGAAAATCCCAAGAGCTCCACCAACGGAACTCACATAAATGGTTAGTCCCTGGCCATTTGCAATTTGGGGGATCGATATAATCGGTTCCTTACCAATTTCCAGAGGTGGTGCAAAATATGCAATTGTTGCGGTCGATTACTTTACCAAGTGGGCAAAAGCAGAGCCTTTAGCTACAATCACAACCAAAAAGGTAATTAATTTCGTTGTACCAAACATCATATGCCGTTTTGGCCTTCACGAACTATCATCACGGACAACGGAACTCAATTTGAGAGTAAGGAGTTTAAATAATTCTGCCAAAAGTATTGCATTGAGAAAAGGTTAGCGGCAGTCGCTCACCCTAAAGCGAATGGACAAGTTGAAGCCGTAAATAAAATAATTAAATCAATATTAAAGAAACGTTTGGAGAAGGCTAGAGGCAAGTGGGTGGATGAGCTTCCGACAGTGCTCTGGGCTTACAGAACCACCCACAAGTCCGCGACTGGCCACACTCCGTTTACCTTGGCATACGGCGCTGAAGCTGTGATACCCATGGAACTTGAAGTTCCTTCTCATCGAGTAACTTATTATGATCCTAAGATGAATCGGAATCTCTTATTGGAATCGCTAGACTTTGTCGATGAAAAACGCAAAGAAGCTGATTTAAGAGCAACTGCATATAGGCACCGGGTTGCTCGATATTATAATGAAAAAGTTCGACCGAGAATTTTCGATGTGGGTGATCTCGTTTTGAAGCGAGTCTTTCTGATCCCATCACATCTGAATCCCACATGGGAGGGTCCGTATGTCATCGAACGGAGGCTTGGAGAAGGAACTTTCAAGCTAGCGACCGTAGATGGCGTGACACTACCCTGCGCATGGAATAGCGAGCATTTGCGTCATTATTACACTTAGTCTATTTCTTTTACATTTTAGTTGCAAATATTTCCAGTGTATGTTGATTTTGTTGTCCTTAGTTTTTGGTATGTAATAAGACAATTCAGTTTGTTTCCATTCGTTATGATCAATAAAGGCTTGAAGTCGTCTTTTCCATGAACTGTTGATGTTTCCATTCTGAGACAAAAATTAAATTACGTTATTCGGTCTGGCGCATGAACGAGCGCCCGAATTTAAAAATCTCTAAGTCCCCAAAGTGCGGACTAGAGTACTCCGAGTCCCCAGAGTGCGAACTAGAGTATAAACGACTTAAAAATCTCTAAGTCCCTAGAGTGCGGACTAGAGTACTCTGAGTCCCCAGAGTGTGGACTAGAGTACTCTGAGTCCCCAGAGTGCGGACTAGAGTATAAACGACTTAAAAATCACTAAGTCCCCAGAGTGCGGACTAGAGTACTCCGAGTCCCCAAAGTGCGGACTAGAGTATAAACGACTTAAAAATCTCTAAGTCCCTAGAGTGCGGACTAGAGTACTCTGAGTCCCCAGAGTGCGGACTAGAGTATAAACGACTTAAAAATCTCTAAGTCCCCAGAGTGCGGACTAGAGTACTCTGAGTCCCCAGAGTGCGGACTAGAGTATAAACGACTTAAAAATCTCTAAGTCCCCAGAGTGCGGACTAGAGTACTCTGAGTCCCCAGAGTGCGGACTAGAGTATAAACGACTTAAAAATCACTAAGTCCCCAGAGTGCGGACTAGAGTACTCTCTGAGTCTCCAGAGTGTGGACTAGAGTATAAACGATTCAAAAATCTCTCAGCCTCTGGAGCACAGGCTAAAATATAAGAAGTTTAGAAATCTCTGAGTCATGCGGAAACAAACGAGAGCTTAAGTGACCACACAACCCTGGATTTCAGGTACAAGATGGGTGGTGAAGCTAAGTGGCAAAGATCATCAAAAAACAAAATTTTATTTACTAATCGAGAATTCAGTTTCACTACAGCTTATCCTGAACTCGAAGCAAAAAATCTATTTATAACGACTACGAGAATAGATAAAGATAATTACATAATCCAGGCTTATTCGCATTGAGAAAGGCATGGTAGCTACTTTTTTGACTTCTTCTCCTTCCTCGGTTTCTCTAAAGACTCCTCCCCCGAGCGTTTTTTGCTAGACGCCTTGCTAGCTAGGGAAGTGGTGCCTCCGGAAGGAAGAGGAACTTCCTGTGGCGAGGTTTCACCGGGGAGAATAACCTTCAGGGGCCTGTTCAATGGATCATCAAGTTCCACCACCTGAGGCTCAACCTTAATCTCAGCTTTCTTCTTCTTCTCTTCTATGATTTGCTCCGCCATGCTCGATTTTGAAGTGTGTTCGGAGGCGCCCGTAATCTCAACTTCATCATCTTCCTCCACGGGCGATAAATTTTCAGATTTGTCTTTATCGAGCCCCCCGATCACTTGAGCATCGGGTCCGGGAGTCTCTCTAGTCTGAGTTACCTCTCCCGTTTTCCCCTCCTTTTCTGCGGCAGCATCGCTCCTTGGAGTTAGCTCAGGGTCAGAATGGCCGGCACGAAATCGTAAGAGACAAATGTTTGGATACATTCATTATTCGCCAAAAGCGATGACCCTTTGAACTCTATGAGGAAAAGCTATATACCAGTTTCTGGGTGACTCTCAACGGTTCGGGGAGTTTCACCTTCCGGAATAGGAGATAGAGCGTGAATATAAAGTCCAGGCTTCTCTGGGTCATAGCCAATATGTTGCTCAAAAGGATCGAGTGATGGGCGACCAGTCGGCTGAATAGGAGGAGGAACTGAGGACTCGGTTCCGGATGGACCGGCAGTGTCATTTATTCCTTTCGATGAGGAAGAGTCCCTTCCGTAAAAGGCCTTTGCCGCCAATAGGTCAGTACGCTTATTCTCGCAAAGCATTTCCTTCACAAGAGACTCCTCATCCACCTCTTCAGTTCCCAATTCGACCTTTTTAATTTTTATTAAAGTGTCCCATGCTTCGGCCAAAGATTCGAGGTAACCCTCGCCAAGAAAAGTTAGGTCACGATGCATGAGAACTCGAGCGTTATACTCGGCTATGAGTGGATCAAACATGCACTTAATTTCCTCCCTACCAGCCTCAGTAGCCGCCTCGAAGCGAGAATCGATTTCCGAGAGCGCCATTCTTTTGCCCTCTTCACGGGCCGCATCCTTCAGCGCTTCAACTTTGGAGAGCTCCTCATCAAGCTTTGCTTTTAAGAGTCGTGTGGAGACAATCTCGTCACAATATCGTTGTGACTCCTCTTAGGCTGCAGTTTTTTCTTCTTTTTCTTTAAGGAGCAGCTCCTCCAATTCTTTAACTCGTTGAGCGAGAGCATTCTTTTCTTTTTGGATGGAATCCTTCTTTAAGGCTAAAGCGCCACAACGTTGAACCGCCTCATCAATTTCCTTTTTTTGTGTGACTTCCAAACGATCAACTGCTTCGGCTGTGTCTTTAGTGGTTTTTTGAGCAGCTTCAAGCTGAGATTTATACGAGGAAAGCTCATCATCCTGTGCTTTGATAATGTCTTTGTCGTGGATAGCTTCGAGTTTCAAGCGATTGATTTCATGCTGACGTTCCACCGAAACTTCTAAAACTTTTTCCACCAAATGAACGAATGCGTCGTGCTGGACGTAGACATCATTATTGCAAGCAATGGCACTTTGTTTAACATGCCCCAGAATAGGATGGATCACTTGAAGAAACTTTAGTCCATCAAAGCATATTTTTGGGAATGTGTTTTTAAGCTCAGCTTGCTTTTCCGCTATCGTTGGATCATGTGCAGGGCTGGAGGAAGTTTATTTAGTCGAAACTATAGATTTCTTGTGAAGCTCACGGGACTGCCTAGTGCTTGATTAACCAGAATATTGATCATGAGGAGCTTCAAATTGAAACCCTCTTTGAGCAGATTTATCCCTGCTATGCTCTGGTTGAGGAGGAGGATCGTTGGGGTAGGAAGAGTGGCTATAAGTTTTCCTTTGAGACGATGAATCTCGAGGATGATAGTCTCTATCGCTGTTGTCATCTCTATCTCGGCGTTTTCTGGGCCTCAAGTCTCGGCTAGAGTGATGAAAGATAGAGGAACCGCGAAGGCGGTCGAAGCCGTGTGAGCGTCCCATGTCACCTGCACAGAAATCAAGTGAAAACAAGTTAGAGATGATCATATGATGTCCAAAACTTAAGTGTGGGGTGGAAAGTGAGTGTTAGTGTGTGCCCTAGTGTTTCCCCCCGACGGACCAGTTTCTTTAGCTTTACTTATCGGAGTTTTTTCTCCTTGGTGATGGGCTTGAACGCCTTCGTCGCCTCTCGCGGGCGAGCGAAGTTTTAGGGCTTCTGGGTTGTCGAAGCCATAATTGAGCAAGTCATCGGGGATGATGAGATCTGATAAGCCTTTTAGTGAACCCTCTAAGTGTTGTGGAGATGGCTCTTTCTCCATCGGAGTAATTGTAACCTTCGATGTTCCGCCCACTGTCTTCTTCCTTAGTTTGTAGGCTAGTTTCTTTTTCCCCTTTGATGGGGGAGGCGGTTCATCGATTCCGGGGGCGTCGATCACCGGTTCTGAGAAAGGACTTAAATGCTCGTCGGACGCTCTAGAAACCCCGGCCTCTCTAACCTCACCTTCCTCGGGCATGTCGGAGGCCCCGCCTGTAGGGGGCACCAATGACCCGGCTTGTTCTTTACCCTTCTCCACCGCGGGTCTTGTTGTAGGGGCACTGGATGGGAGACTAGTTCGACAACCTTCCGCCAGTAGCCCAAACTTTCGAAGTGACTCATTGGATATAACGACTTTGATTTCCCGGTCCTCCACGGGAGTAGCACGAATGGCCTCGACGGCCTCAAAATACCTCACACTTTTGGGACGTGGGCTGATGCCTGCAAAAGACCAAAAGAAGTTTACAAAAAGTGCACTTCATGCCTCAGGTAAGTGACGAGTCCGGAAATGGAACTTACTCCCTTCCAACCATCTTCTCGCAAAGCCAGGAGGGCAGTGCACGTAGAACCACTCCTGCTTATATTGGGAGAATTTACTCCATGGCCCCGTCAGGATCTAACACTTAGAGTGTGGCTCAAGGAATATGAAAGAGGGGCTGTCAGATCACCTTTTGAACCAATAAATGTAGCAAATATCCTCGAGAGTGGGAAGCTTGGATAAGATGCTCATAAAGAGAATGCAAGTGCCATGGAGAAATGCATGACTGTTGGGGTGAAGCTGTGCCGGAGCGATCCCGATGTACTGCAGCACCTCACGAAGAAATGAATTGAACGGGGGCACACTCCCGACCCAGCACATGAATTTGCTACAAGCTGTATATCCAGCTGGGGGCAGGTGGGGACGATCTTGTCCCGATGGAATTAATACGTCATCAAAAGGGATTCTGTGAATTGAACATAGCCGACGAAAGGGGGTTTCATTAATTTTTGAAGCTTGAGAATCAGTTGGATTGTCCAGGATAATTGCCCTATCTATAGCATCGGGTGCCGGGCCAATAATTGAAGCGGATGGGTCCAGAATACCCTGCGTGGAGGTCGTCGGTGGGTCCGAAGTACCTACTACCTCCCGCTTATCGGAAACTGTAGCAGAGCTCGACTTTCTGGGCATCTTTAAAGAGCACTGAATATGGATAAAATCCTGTTTGAACTATACTTGAAAGACAATCGATATTAGATACAATGACAAAAATATTCCCTCCGTGTGGTGTGTGGACTAGTGCAATCGTTCAGACATGAGTATAAAAGAGTTAAAGCTTTAAAAACCGATGGGGTGTGTTTGAGTGTTAAGTCATCATCTTCGAAGACCGTCATCGTTGACCGTCTCCGAGAGCTTATCTTATGATTCGGTAATATGGGTTTTGAAGTCGAACATTAGCATTGTATGTTAAAGGTCGTTACTTGCTTTTGTTAAGTTGAACTTGCGTCTATACTCCTTAAAACTATGAAGTCATTAGTCAAAACAGTTCCATATGCACACGTGCTTAAGTCTTTGTCATTTTCTCTTGTTCTATGATTAGGCGTGGAAGTATGTGATGTTAACATATGCGATGTTTAAGTGGAGATAATCTTGGTTACCAATGCTGACCCCAAAGACCAAAGCCGATCGCCTTCCTAGACCAACAGACCGGACCATCTATCTACGTGCTACCGAGCGGCCCGCTAGACTAACAACACCGACCCACTCACTCTCTTCGCAGGTGCTCTCTCATCACCAAACGACACCGAGCGACTATCCCTGGCTCCTAAAACCATCCATACCAACCGACCCACACACTTCCTATCTCTCTCTAACCACCGAACCGACTTCCTGGGAACGACACCGATCCACTATCCCTAACTCCTGGTACCATCCATACCGACCGAGCCACTCACTTCTTATCTCTCTCTAATGACCGAACGAAATCAACCGCAATCCTACCAGCCTACATCACCTAATAGCCCACTTAGTCTATACCAAACCGCACTCTCGTTCTTATTACCTTAACCTAATGGCATTTGCAGATGGACCTCCACACCGTTCCACTTCCTTGAAGATTCTTCATGGAGTAACGTATTCCTCCTGCTCCTTAAGTCCCAACTTTCGAGTTATGGGGACAACCGCTACATAGAGGTTAACGCAAACTGCCCTCAAGAACAATTGAAGCCCTAGCCTAAGTCCTGCCCTCCACTCAAGTCATCTTCTCTCCCCTCACCGATTGTCCTTTACCTATTCCTATAACTAGAGAAAAGGGAAAATCACCTAATCGAGCATACGTCGCTCGGCTATTTCCGTTCGACTAACATTGCTCGGCAACCACCGTTCGGTATGCCTGGTTCGGTATAGCTGTTTTAGAGCAAGATGAGGGATTTGACTTATTTGTGGAGGTCAACATCAAAGTGGGGGGTTCGGCACTGGTTCACTTCGAGTCCCACCGCGTGTTACTCCAGGTCCTTTAGGAGTTCGCATTGAGTCAATTACACGGTGACCACCATTCGGCCATCCCGGATCGGCATTTGTCGACCGGTGTATCTGGCTCGGCATGCCTGGATCGGTTGAGTCGAGGTTCCCATATATGAGCCGAGGTACTTCGCTCTTAGGCCTGAGAAGGAAGTCCATCCTATCTTCGTCTATAAATAAAGAGGCAGGGGTGCAGTGAAGGGGACCTTTTTTGAGGGAACACTAAGGAGACACTGCCATTTTCAAGACTCATTTCTTTTCTACAAAAAAATTGTACTTAAGTTGTTGGTGCATGGATTGTATATGTATTCGATTATTTGAAGAAGTAATAAAGATGAAGATCAAAGTGGATGTAGGAAGTTACGCCGAACCACTATAATTCTGGTGTTCTCGTTTTTTATTGTTCTTACTGCATTCTATTGCAATATACCTCAGTTTTAATTTATTTTCTTCATTAATCTCTCTACACAATCTTACTCAAGGGTGTTAGTGACCAATTTCGGTGCTAACATATATTAAACTGATCAAGGATAGCTACTTCTTAATATCACATCAATTAGTGATAAGTAGAAATTTCGGCGAAATCTAATTTTGTTTTTTTGGATATCTGACTGAAAATATAAATATTGAATATGCATGTTTTGTTTTAGTTTTACTATTGTCCGAATTTTATTAATTACTTACTACGAAATCATTATGCACAGTAAGCAATTTTCACTTGATGGATAAATGTTTATAAGTAATTAACTATAATTATCACCACTTTTTGCTCACATGATTGAAGTTTCCGGAAGTTTTGTATGATCATATAAACTTCTATATTAAGTTTGTATATTCTAAGAAATATATAGTAATTATTTTTTTACATGAAAGCTTTCTAAGATCTAAATAAAGACGCTTTATATTAGAATATAAAGTATAAAGCGCATAAGTAAATTAGGTTGTTTTTCCAGAAATGACGATTAGCTGGTTCTCATTAATTAGGTACTATAATATCTTCTTTGAATGCATACATAAATCAAAATTGGCGCAAATACGATATTATGGAATAAATATATTATTCATAATCATTTATACACAACCGTTCTTTAGTACGTATGAGCAAATTTAATTGTAATTACTGTCTAATACTTAAATTGTATAATGTAGTCCACTATATCTATCAATATAATTAAAAATATATAAGTGAGTGGTGGATAGTTAAATTGTTCTGTGTTTATGGCTCCTCTTGGAACTTCTGTGTTTATTTGATAAATGCTGCTAATATGTCAAGATAACCAATATCGTTTAATGTCCTATCATATCTTTACATGAAACATACATGAAGTATAAGACATGCTTCTAATTGTGAGCGAAATCAAATGAAGTTATCTATATTTTTGCCTTTATTTGATCTTTTTTTAATAGATTTTCATGCTCTGCCTTCTAGATAACTTCATAATTATTGAGTGTTTCACATACTTTCCTAGGTTAAATTTACTATAACTTCAAATGGTCGATCTTTGATCTGCAATTGCAGTTGCCTAAATATTTGTGATAGTGTTCTTCTAGAAATAACCGAGTTATTATTACAGTAGTGAACAATGTTAAAATAATCTAAGTCATTTTTTAATAACGATGATTTCACTTATTTGTTTGCATTGATACATAGATATTTTGGTAACTAGGTATATACAAGGACTGTTAAAACTTCTATAAAAACACCTTTTTTGTGAGTTTTTCTTTAGTGGTTGTGCTGTCATTTATTTCATAGTCTTCTTTGCTTAGAAAAAAACAAAATATTTTGATTTGGTTACATTTTTTGACATATTTGTTAAGTATTAGTTGGTACTTGTATGCATCTCTTATATATATATATACTCATACACAAATTCTAGGTCTGTGTTGTGTAAATTACTCTGATATTATTTTCTTGAAAGTAGTAACTGACCTTTTTCGGGCTAACTAAGACTCATACCCACTACTACTTGGGGCAACATTAGTTATATAAATAAAAACCAGTAACAGTATGTTATGTTTCGTAGACCTGTACCCTTTAGTTCGTAAAACAGCTATATTTTTATTAATTCTAAGTGAAATTTACTCTCATAATATTTACATCAGTGATATAGCTCCATACATCATATGTTCTATTTTTTAGTTAACTACTTTACCTGCCCATTCAAAGATTTTCAAAAGGAGATGCAAGCGGGTAGATGTTGAGTACTTGTACTCTACAAACCGTAGTTCATTATAAAAAATGCCTGCTTAAATATCAGTTAACCAATCCTTAAAGTTTGTTGTTATAGTTCTACCCTGAATGGTATGCAAAAGCAAACATATGTGTATGGCTGCACTTTAGGCATCAATGTCCTTTTATACATGTCAATGTCCTTTATATATAATCTATATAGTTAAATGACAGTGAGGTCTTAACGATTCGATGAAAAATGAAGCAAACCTTTTGTCAAAGTTCCTCCAAATATACGTGCTTTAGTACTTAGACCAATAAAAATTATAATCAATATTATTTGCTTCATTACTCCTTTAAACTTTACCAACTGAAATAGAATTTATGTAGTTCACAATATTAACAAAAACTTACAACAAGTCCTTTGATAAGACGAAATCCAAATATTATCCAAAATAACAAATATGATTTTATTTTTTCTTTGACTTTAACAAATATAGAATAAAAGAGAACTTTATTGGACAAAACAAGGAAAAAGAGAGTTAATACTTGACCAATGGATAAAATCTACATGTATGCATGTAATAATACTCTGACTAAACACCTGGACGGAAATTTTCACGACCTGAATAATTTGGTGGTTCAGAGGAAAAACTGTTTTTCAATTATTCATATAATTAAAAAACAAACTCATAACAAATCATTATATAGCCATAATTAAATAATTCATATAACAATAATTCATTGCAAAAATGATCATTTATTGACTTTTTCAAGCAATTAGTTGACGTGCAAGATGTTTCTATAGGGATTTTTAAAAATGTGATATGTCTTGCTATATTGTAGTAATGTTTGTCATGGTCAACCCTTCCTTACTGTAAGATATAATAATGTATACCATACTGTCTGTTTTCAACGCAGCAAGTTCACTCTTTGTGTTTTGCAGCACTATTCGAATCAGTAATCATTTTTTGGATATTGGTATTGTTAAGGAACCATTAAACTTTTCCATTTCTAAATATTGTCGAAATTACACCATACCGTCAACACATACTGTCAGTAAATCTCCATGTTGTCAAATTTATTACTGTCAGTATTTGGGATATTGGGTATTGGTATCGTTAAGGTTATAATAATGTATACCATACTATCAGTAAATCTCCATGTTGTCTGAATTTAGTACTGTCAGTATTCTCTTCTTTGTATAAATCGACCATGACTTGTTACTGTCTTGGTTTTGCTTCATTCTTGAATACTAAATGACTTGTTACTATATATTGATACTGGTATATATAGTAAAGAAAAACATTTACACATGATCAAGTAGTAGGAAGAGTTTTACAGACATTCTAAATGTAATCATGTATTCGGAATGCTGACAGTAATAAATTACAGACATGATCAAGTAACAGTTCTATTGTTACTGTGTATTGGTTCATAACCAACATCTGCTTTCTTAGTTTAATGATGCAAGATGGAGCTCGATTATTTCCACCATCGGATGTTACTGTTCGATTCTACTTAGTTGCAATCTTTATTCTGTTCACTTAATTTTCACTAGGATTTATGAAGAGTACAATTTTATGTTTTTTGGTTGTTTTAAAGGATGTTTCCGAAGAGTGTTAATTTGTTATGTAGCAACTCATTAACCGAATGTATCTAATCTTTTGTTGTTGTAAATGCCTAATTTGGCTGTGTTATAGAGTTTTAAGACAAACCAATATTCACTAAATTGGACAACAAGATACATGAATGAGTAAAATGGTCTATTTGGATCGACTCTGGACTCAAGTAATTCAAAATAATTAATACTACTAATTTTTCTCTCGGATGTATTGCACTTTTGGAACCAACTCTTCTTGCCAGCACATTCTTATATGGGCATGTACCTAATTTATATGATCAGTGTCTTTGTCAGCCATTAAGTTGTTATTTACGTATGTGAATTTTTCCATCCATTTCGGGTCAGTAGGTGTACACTTATATGTTCAAGTTTTTCTTTGATAGCTTGTGCAATGTTGTATAAGGCTTCTCCACGTTCAAACATATAAAATGGAATAAAACTAATAAAATGGATGAAGTGAAAATGGAGATGTTAATGGAACAAAACTTTCCAGATTTTGTTCCTTAATACAAAAAAGGAGATGTAAAGCTTTCTTCACACTACCAAATAGTAGATGCAAAAATAGTAGTGGATTATGTAATAAGAAAGCCAAATTTGTGTCTAGAATTATAGATGGAATCATAGATTGATTTTAAGTATTTTGTTGTTTGATTATAACAGAAAATCAAATTCTACATCAAAGTTTGGAAACTTATTTGATTGCCTATATTGACGATGGAAAAGGATTGGGTATATTTAAACAGGTGACTATATAATGCTTAACTTAAAATGTATTTTTAGAATTAACACATATATGTTAATATTAAAAGTAATTTTTTTAATGTTTTTAATTTTTGTCGTAGGACTATTACATATGAGGTTGTAAAAATTACATTGTTGAAAAAGTTTAATATCATATGGATATCATAGTTTGGATTTATAATCTTGATCGTCTTAATTCGGATGACCGTCTTAATACCAAAAAAAAGAGGAAGGAAAGAAAAACTACTGCAACGCAGTAGTCTCATGCTTCTACAATATACAGCAGCGTACAAGAGGAGGAAATAAAAATGCTGCTGCTATATGCAGCAACGAACAAAGAAAAAAAATTAAAGTTCAATGGTTACTTCATTTTCAAGTAGTGATCCATATATGATCATTTCTCTATAAAGCAGCATAGAACTGTGAATGCCAGTTTGTACTATTCTACCATCTCTCTGCATATTTGATGTATGAAATTATTAGATCACTTATAACTAGTTTCATAAATTTTTCTAGTACTTATAGTTTATTACAGGTATTGTTGTTTATATAGTATAGTTATATACATTTTATGTTGATGCTTGATAGTTTGATATTTTCTAACTATGATTTTGGATCTCAATTAAATATGTGATGACCTTAACATTGAAATTGCTTTTATTAAATGTTTTTACAGGAAAAATATGCATACAAGCAGTCTATGCACTCGCCAACAATTGAAGAACGAGAAATCCCAAAAGTATAAGCCAAAGGTCAAATATATTGTGCTAACCGATGAACCTTTCCATGTAGAGAAAGAACAATAATTAGGGCACGAAATGCGTGAAGAAAACGAAATACGTGAAGAAAATGAAATGCTTGAAGGAAATGAAATGCCTTGGAAGAACATAAAACGCGTGAAGAAATTGGAATTCCTTGTGAAGAAAATGAAATGTGTGAAGAAAATGAAATGTGTGAAGAATATGAAATGTCTTGTGAAGAAAATATTATGGCTGAGTTAGAAATCGAGAGGCCAATCGAAGCTGAAACTGCAAATATAAATGTAAACAAACATGGTAGAGGACCAACGAAAGTAAAATAACTTCCGTTAAATCTTGAAAATCGAATTGAAGTTGAATTCAATGAGGCAGCCATACCGATAGGAGAAGGCAC
This sequence comes from Allium fistulosum, assembly GCA_030737815.1. Taxonomy (NCBI): domain Eukaryota; kingdom Viridiplantae; phylum Streptophyta; class Magnoliopsida; order Asparagales; family Amaryllidaceae; genus Allium; species Allium fistulosum. Next base: position 1,130,685,694 of record CM060901.1, read on the forward strand.
TTATCTTCTTATCTTGGACCGCTAGTACGGGAGCATGTTCCGGTTACACTTAGCGATTGGTGGCTTCTAAGCGATGAATTTAAAACTATCTTGTGGGATTCCATTAAAGCATGAAAATTTACTATTTTTGTCACATAATAGTAGATTTATTTACAAAAATTATCTATTTAGCAGAATGTCCTTTTAAATTCATTTTAATATGAAATAACATCAGTTTTTCCTTCTGATTTGTAGGGTAGATTTAAAGTGGACGATGAATGGCAAAAAACATTCATATTTCAACAAATGGGAACCATTTGGAGAACTTCAAAAAGTAGATTGGTTCGAAAAATAATTAAACAACGACGGAAGAGGAATGACTTGCTTTGAAACCTTACAACATCAAAAACGTGAAGGAGTGGAGAAAGTTTGTAAAGGAGAAAACAAGTTTGGAGTTTAAGGTAAAATTTCTTACTGATAAACATCTCTTTCTGATTAAACCAGTAGGTAAAAACAACTGATGGTTTCTCTGGTTAACGAAATGATGAATATAAGCAAGGTAATTGACATAAAATAGTGTAAGGTTAACATTTTGAGAAATAATAATTAGTTTAGACTTAATATAATGAATAAGTATGAAATGCTAGAATGAAAACTAATATAGAACCATGAATATTGTAATAAACAGAAGAAAAAAATTTGACTGCTTAAACTATTTAGAGAACTAGACCCGCCACACAGACTAAAGTCTATGATAACTATATCGAGAAGAATAGATTGACTACTTAGTGGAAGAAAAAAAATAAGACCTTGTTATAGCTCCTAACTAGTCTCCTCTGAGCCTTTGTCTATGGTTTTCACTATTGTGCCTATGCCTTAAGGAAAAAAAACCTGTTATACCTCCTTCCCAACTAGCATAGGGGATATAGCATGGAAAGTTCAAAATAATTTGCTGCTTCATTTATAAACTAGAAATTTTTATCTTTTCATACAAATAAGCAGTTGATTATTATGCATAGAGCAAATTTTATACATAGGCAGATGAGCTACAAACGAACCCAACAAAAAACCGGTGATGTAAATTCTTTTATTTTTGTTTTGTCTTTTATTATTTTAAATATAAAAAATAAATCAACTCTTATAATTCTTAGCTATGCTCAGGGAAATTATCATAGACAGAAATAGACTACTAGTACTAGAACAATGAGCATTAAACTGCTAGTAGAAAAACAACAAAAGGCTAATTTTGGCCAAAGCAGTAAATGAAGTATTTGATAACAAACACACTTAGGCTTGTTCAAAAAATTTAAATTAGGTTGTCTCTGCTTCTTGTGGTTCGGCCATCCCGTATTGCTTTATAATAGCTTAACCGAGTTGGCCAAGCATTGTTAAACTTGAATTGTTTACTATTGCTCACCACTGTCATTTATGAGTTTGATAAGGATGGGTGAATGGTCATATGTCGAGTGATTTAAAAATGACATAGAAATTTGGCTAAATTTTGAGAAAAATTCTAAATAGAGAAACTATAATTTGGCAAGGGTTAAGAATGACTAAAAATAGTATTACAAAAGAATGTTTGATTATCTGAAATGAAATGACTTGTCATTTTGAAATTACCATTAGATATTTGATTCTTGAAAAATTTTAATCCGAAAATCGGTTTGGAAAAAATGAATGATGATATGCAAGGTGTTAGAGATGATACCAGAATTCGGGAAGAAGCCATTGGAGAAGCTCGTGGTGGGCTGATGCCGAAACCCTAGAATCGACGAAGGTGAAGCCCTAGGCTGTGGAGTTGAAGTTGCCGAGATCGTTCGGTGGAGGAGCAGTTTCATTTGGTGATAGGGAAATGATTTCATTCATTATTGGAGTGAGGAGAAGCTTTGGAGAAAGAAGTTGGAGTGAGTTTCGTTCGGTGAAGAGGTAAAGTGTTTGGTGCGGTAATTTGGGGAAGACCGAATGAAATATTTCGTTCGGTGGTTTGAGAATGCCGGTCAAGATTGTATGCACTAAACCAAAAGCATGCCGGTCCAGATTGGACTTTGCCGAACCAAACTAAGATGCCGAACCAAAAATGAATCGATGTCGGTCCAGATTTCACGTTCGGGCATTGGCTGCCGAACCAAATGCCAAGCTTTGCCGGACCAAACATGTTGGCCTGTGCCAGACCAAATCACGCCGGTCCAGATGGTTGCCGAACCATTTTTGGTGTTTGCCGAACCAAGTGATATTGTGCTGTTTTTTGGACCGAGCCGAACCTCAAGGCTGCTAAATTGTAGCTACCCCTCCTCATTTCTTCACTCTATAAATAGTGGAGCTTCTGGACAAAATGGCAGCCATCCTAGAGAGCTGAAACTTGGCATAATTTTGTCTGTATTGTTAATTCTTCTTATGTATAGCCTCCAAAAGTGAATCAATCTTGTAACTCTAATCTTTCAGTGATAATAAAATCTCCTCTTTTTAAGTGGACGTACACCTTCTCACGGTAGTGGAACCACTATAAATACTGGTGTTATTTATTTTTCTACATTGCATAGATCTGTGATTGTCTGTTCTGGTGTTTATCTCTGTTTGTTTCAACTCACTACAATCACGATCCTGTTGTTTTCCATTTGCGTTGGGTTTTTTATTCCCTTAGATTGATCATCTGAAGGGATTTTAACCAATAGTCTAATATCAGAGCTGCAAGGTTGATTGAGGAGTGTTAGACGCTATGGAAGGAGATGAAGCGACTCCAGTTGTTACAAGACCCAATACTAGAGGGATGTATATCGCGTCAGCATCACAGTTGGCAATTGAGAAATGGAATGGGGATAAAGACTTCGAGAAGTGGTAATGGAGGATGAAGGCTGTTATAATGAGGAATGAAGTCCATCCAGTAGTGTTTGCCCCTAAGGAGTTGACGGCTGACATCTCAGTTGCGGAAAGGAAGGAGATGGAGAAATTGGTGTTTACTACTTTACAACTAGCAATGGGAGAGAATGTCATCTCGAATATTAGCAGTGAGACCACTGCTAGGGCATTTGGACCAAGCTAGAAAATCTCTAATTAAAGAAATATCTGACTAACCGTCTGATATTGCTGAAGACATTTTTCACCATGCGGATGAGAGAGGGTACTTCAGTGAAGGAACATCTTAATTTCTTTGATGATCTCGTGATAAAGATGAAGACTGTTGACTTGAAGATGGATGAGGAGCAAATAGCAATGATTCTTTTGTGTTCTCTTCCGGAGCGATACACAGGTTTTGCTAACAGCCTTATCTTCGCTAGAGACACATTGACAGTGGAAGATGTGAAGTCAGACCTTCCATCTGAGGGCTTGAGAGATCAGATGAAGGAGATAAGTGAAGGAAGTAGAGGTGGAAGTAGTAGTCACGGCCTGTTTGTTGAAAGAGGTAGAGAAGATAAGAAGAATTGGCACTTTAAAAAGCATTACAAGTCCATGAAGCCCGGTAATGGCAGGAGAGGAAAGTCTAAGGACGGGAAGTTCTTTATCTGCAAGAAACCTGGTCATTGGAAAAAGGATTGTCTAGATTTGAAGAAAAAGGAAGAAGACGGATCTTCATCATTTGCGATGGAGAAGTCTGTATCTTACGATGTGTGGTCTACAGTAGTATCAGATGTCTCAGACCATTGGGTGCTGGACTCGGGGGTGTCTTTCCATATGACGCCTAATAAGGATTACTTCGGTTCTTTCGTTGGACGAGAGGGAAGCTCTATTCTTATGGGTAATGATGCTAGCTGTAGAGCAATGAGTGAAGGTACAGTGAGGATCGGGATGTTTGACGGAGTGATACGCACTTTGACAGGTGTCTAGTATGTTCAAGATCTTTAGAAGTCCTTAATTTATTTAGTACAATTGGCATCTTTGGGATGCAAGGTAACTATCGAGAAGGATAGTCTGAAGGTTTTGAGAGGTGCACTAGTTCTTATGAAAGGAGATATGTTCCGAAATCTGTATTTGCTGAAAGGAACCACAATTCTTGGAGTGTCGTGTGTTGGAGTAGATAGTTCTTGTGCATTGGATGCCATAAAGCTTTGGCATCTCAGGTTGGGTCATATTTCAGAAAAGGGCTTAGAGTTGCTTCGGATACGGAAGATGATCAAAGGAGAAAGCTTCGACAAGATGGAATTTTGCCAAGAGTGTGTTTTAGGCAAGCAAACTAAAGTATCTTTGGAGTTGGACTCCATAGATCGAGGCGAGTACTTGAGTACGTGCATACAGATGTTTGAGGACCAGTTGCTACTCCTTCTCTTAGTGGAGCAAAGTATTTTATCTCTTTCATTGATGACTTTTCTCGAAAAGTATGGCTGTTTGTGATGAAGGTCAAATCAGAGAGCTCTGAGAAGTTCGAAGAATGGAAAGCGCTTGTTGAGAACCAATCTGGTTCTAGGTTGAAGGTGCTGAGATCTGATAATGGCGGTGAATTTGTCTCTAGGGAGTTCCTCGACTTTTGTAGATAGATGGAATACAAAGACATTTCACCACACCCGACGATCCGCAATCCAATGGGGTTGCAGAAAGGATGAACATGACTCTACTGGAGAAGGCTCGTTGCTTGAGATTGACGGCAGGCTTGTCTAAAGGCTTTTGGGCTGAGGCGTTATCAACTACGGCACATATCTTAAATCGAATTCCATGCTCAGCCATAGATGTGAAGATTCTAGAGGAAAAGTGGAGAGGTAAAGTAGTGTATCTTGGTTACTTCTGAATTTTTGGTTGTCCCATGTACATTCGCCATACAGGTGATGACAAGTTGGATGCTAGAGCATACAAGGGCATACTAATGGGATACACCGATGGTATCAAAGGGTATTGAATTTGGAACCCTGTTGATAGGAAGATTGTTCATTCCAGACATCTTACTTTTGATGAGTCTGCTATGTTCAATCCGAAGGAGAAGCTACCTACCACATCAGAAGATTCTGATAGGCCTAAGGAGATGGAAGAAGTTCCCGTGTTCCAGCCAAATAGTAGAGTTGTTGTTGATGCTGTCGAGGAAAACGCAGTTGATAAAACATCACAGGATAGTCCACAGGTACCTTCTAGTAGTGCTGGTGATGTGCATGAATCTAGAGGAAGTTCAGTTCAAGGTGGAGGTGAAAGGAGTTTAGGCGAAGCAGTACCTACCCGGGTCAGTCGTAGGACTATTAGGCCGCCCGAAAGGAATGGTGATTGGCAGTTTGCGAATCTTAGCCTTGGTTATCAGATTGACTATGCCCTACATGTGGTTCTTGAGGAGCCGCTTGACCTTGATGAAGCTTTGAAGTCATGTGACAGTTCGAAGTGGATGTGCGCTATGGAGGAGGAGTTAGAGTCGTTGAAGAGGAACAAGACTTAGGATTTGGTACCACCTCCTCAAGGAAGCCGAGCCATAGGTTGCAAATGGGTGTTCAAGGTGAAGGATGATGCGAGATACAAGGCTAGACTAGTTGCTAAAGGGTTTTCACAAAGAAAGGGATTGGAGTACGATGATATATTCTCTCCAGTAGTGAGGCATACGTCCATCCGCATTTTGCTCGCTATCGTCGCAGCTCATGACTTGGAGCTGGAGCAACTGGACGTGAAAACCGCTTTCTTGTACGAAGACTTGGATGAGACCATCTACATGAAGCAGCCAGAAGGATTTTGTAACAACCCGCATATTTTACGATAATATATTTAAATGATTTATTTAAATATAGCATCGTTAGTTGAATTTAAATGTCCAAAACGTGACTTTTTGTAAATAGTCGAATTGGGACTTGAGACCACTTCCATTGAGTCCAAAATGGCATTTACAACTTTTTTGAGTATAAACATCGATATGATTGGAGTTGAGTAGAATTTTGCTATTTTGGGCTTTGGGTTTGGGTTTCAGCCCACTAACCCAACATAATACCCTAACTCCACTCCACTCCTCTTCATTCTTTCATAACATTTCCTAACACTCTCAAGCCCTAGAAAGAATGGTGGGAAGAGGAAATTAAAATTCCTAAGCCCTAGTTTCTCTTAGGAATTCAAATTCAAGTGATAAATCAAAGAGAAGCTTAGGTAAGCATCCTCTTCTTCTCCATCTCAATCTCTCTCCAATTTCAGAAATTTCCTATAACATAACTTAGGAAATATTTGCTTATGATCTTATATTGGAGCTTCTAGAGTTGAAGTTGAAGAGTAGTTGATCTCTCCTTTGTTTTTGAGCTTCTCAATTTTTGGTTTTGGGTTTAAAGGTGAGTTTTTGAACTCACATCTACATCTATAACTTTCATTGTTGTTAGGTATGAATTCCTAACATCTATTCATGTTCATTTACTTTTGATTTGAATTGATTTGGTGAATTTTCCAAATTTTGTTGTTTTGAAGTCAAAATCTTTAAAGATCCTATCTTGGATATTTGGACGTATTTTTGGGGTGTATCGAAGAGCTTATAGGACTGGGTTGTCGCTTGGCATAAATCCCTAGCCTCCATCGCTCGTCCGGTCGCTTTCGAATCATTTTGGCCATCTTTGTCCTAGGCAAATTGTTGCCCAGAAAAGGCAACCAGATGTCTGGTTGGAAGGCCCAGACGTCTGGTTAGGGCAGCAGATGAAAAAAATATACGGCAGAAAAGAAAAAAATGCAGAGAACAGAATCAGACGTCTGATACAACCTTTCAGACGTCTGATACAACTTGTCAAACGTCTGATACAACCTTTTAGACGTCTGATACAACTTGTCAGACATCTGGTTAGATTTCAGACGTCTGGAAGGTTTCTTGAATATTTCCAGAACCCAAATCCAGACGTCTGGATGAACCCCCAAACGTCTGGAACTGCCAATTTTGCCTATTTTGGCTGTTTTTGAGTGGATTTCTAATTTTAATCGATTTTTGTTGATCCGGTTAGTTGTTATCGCTTATTATCGACTTTGATGACTTCTTTCTTTGGATTTTTGGGAATATCCATTTGATGGATTTGATATCGATTTTTATGGATTTAATTCACATTGTCGTGTGTGAATTTTTGGTGATTGATCGTTTTTACAATCATTTTTGTGATTTGTCACTTTAAAATACAAAGGTTTCTATACTAGTAGTAAATACTCAAACTCTATCATTAAAACGATTTCAACGTTACTTTTAATACAAAGCTCGTTTTTAAAACCGTTTTCCGATCTATTAGTATATACAAACCTTTACCTCATTCGTATGAGAAATCTAATTAAACGGCTTAGCAAAACAAGTGGTATGAAACGCTTGCGTTTACTTCGTCGGTTAATTCTTGGATTTGTTCGATTGAACTCTCGTGACAATTTTCGAGTGGAAATCTACAATTTGTTCGTAAATATTTAAGTTAAGCCAGTGGTTATGGGACGTGAAGCTAAACTCATCTATTTACTAGCTTGGTGTAATTTACACTTTTATTGATCTATGATGATCATTTTGTGATTTAGACAGCGATGTGCGATGTCTCTTTGTTTGTGTGGGGGACTAAAAACCCTGTTTGTGGAGCTTCGATTCAAATTGGTGGGGTAGCGACCTATTGTCTTCGGGCCGTTTGTGGAGCTTCGGCTCAAACTTGATGGTTAGCGCCATGGAATAGCGTTCCATTTGTGACACACGTGTTGGTGAGTTTTCATGCTCCCGTTTGTGATAGGCCTCCCCCTTTGTATTTTCTGGATTTCTGGTTGTTGATTTCTAGAATTTGTGTTTCACCAATTTTCGTGGTTTGCATTGATAAGCTTTATTAATATTTTTGGTTTGGTGAATAAGTTAAAGAATATGACATTCTTTTTAGTGTTTGAGAATATTTGAGATATTGTATGATTTTTGTTGTTATCTGATGTATACTTGTCACAGTATGGCATTATTGTTATCATACGTTTTTGTCATATCTCTTATCCTATCTCATTTTATATGATATTTATAGCTAGACTGATCCGTTTATTATCACTACGCCATAGATTGCATACTGCAACACCAAAGAAGTGATGCAGGAAGTGCCAAAAAATGTTGCTGTAGGCTAAAAAAGGGCAAAGGCAACACTTTCTCGGTGATGCATTTTGCCGCATTGCCGTAGACCTCAAAGGCAACATTTTGACTATCTAAGGCAACATAAGAAATATTGTTGCAATAGAACCCTATTTGGGTCTAAAGCAACATCCATAGGTGTCTGTACCAACATTCCAAAATGTTGTTATAGATATTAACTTTCTGAATTTGTGGGGCCCACAATGTAGAGCATATTTGATTTTTTAATAGAAATAAATATTTATTTAATAAAATGCTATTGCATAGGATTTGATATTCAAACTGTAATTTATTTAAATAAATATTTTATTTCAACATTTAAAATAGTACAAATTCCTGACTCCTACAATTCAATGATATATAACACTGATATTCACATATACAGATATTCCTCACTACATCACTCAGTTCACTCATTACATATGCAGTTTCAATTTATACAGACACCGACACTGACAAATATATGACGAGCCGAGTGCCGAGCCGGTGGCGAGCCGAGTAGCGGGTCCGGGCGTAGCGCCGAAGGGTCTGATCGAGCCTTCTTTGAAACGACGTAAAATGATGCACAAATGAAGACTGAACTTAGCAAACCCGCAAACCCCATCCTCAGCAACTTCATCACCCATCAGAACTACTGCCCATCTACCACTTACCTGAAACACGATTGCCTGAAACCCTGACCATCTACCAAACACTGACCACACTCCCAACCTCTTTCACAAAACATCCACTCACTGCCTCATCAAATTACATCATCAACAACACTGCCCGGAAGCAGCATCGGCATACCATCCTCCATCACCAAAAATCACCGCCTCATCCAAACCACAGTTCACTCATCCAAACTTCCTACTAGACAGCAATTCCTTCTACTTGAACACTACCAAACTTCAACCTCTACACTGCCACCATCCACTCCCCAAACTGCTGCAACTTACATACCCTACAGCCCTTAACCTATGCCAAAACACTCACCAAACCTCATTACCAGCCCGCTGCCACTGCCAACTAAAATCTCACAGTTCCAAATCTTCACCCAAACCCACACATACTTCTAAACCATCAGCCTCCATCCTCTAATTGCCTCACCAACAAACTATTTCAGTTGCCAAATTCGACTTCAGGTTGCCAAATCGCCTAATCACCTAATCACAATCCCTGGTTACCCATTTCGACAACCCAAACTTTCACACTACAAATTCGCAACAAAATCAACAAACCCAAATCCGAACCCCGAACCACCTCCAAAGCACAACTGAAATCGCCTGCAAACTGCCGTATCTCCTCTATACACAAATTGACAAATCCTTACTCAAATTCCTATCTCAGCAAAGCCGAATCTCCTCTATACACAAACTCAACCTCTGGCAATAGTAGTCTCGCTCACCTCAGTAGACGACAGACATTTCCAGATCTCGGCAACAAAGCAAACGGCGCTCGACATGTAGGAAAACAACAGCGAAATTGGGGGTGAGAACGAAATGGGAACGAAGCTTGTCTGAGATCACTACCAAACTTTGAAAAAAGGACAAGATTTTGTTTTTGGAAGAAAAAAAGGGGAACAAAAATATGATTTGGAAATTAGGGATTTGGAAATTGGAGGTGAGAACGAAATGATATGAAAAGTAAAGCGGGAAAATGAAAATTTGGGACAAATTGTAGTGGTGATCCATTTTAACAATCAGATTAAATGTAGACCGTTGGATCGTATTCACGCGGATTGCTAATTTTATTAATTTTTTAATTTGAATACATCTATAGCTACTGCAACATCTTGTTGATACCTATGCTAACACCTTGAAGAGAGTGTTGTAATAGACAAAAATCAGCATACCTATCGTTACATTATAGCTAGCAAACACCATGTAATTTCATTGCAGTAGGCCATCTATGGCATAGTGTATTTTTCTTCTTAAATAATACTCGAGTCAGACCGAGGTATTTCAGGTGCTTCTACTTGACTTCTTATCTGGGACCATCATCTGATTTTTGGCTAACTACTTTAGATTAGTAGTTTTTGCTTTTATACATTCGAGATAGAGACTCCTTGATGTATACTTATTCTTTTGTCTAGCACTTATACCTATTCTTTTGTGATGTAGTGGATCTTATATGACCGCTACTTTGGTGTACACTTCTATGTGATATATTCATATCTGTTTCCGCCTTAGTGATATGAAATCTGTGACTGATTTGTGTTATGCTTATTTCTAATATTTGTTTCCGAAGGCCACATAGCCACTGTGTGGTAGTTTTGAGTTTGTATTTGATATGTCGGATTTCCTCTTGAAATGAAATGCATGTCATACTATCTGACATATCGGTACTCGCACAAAGCAATTACGCAGATGGTCGCTCCTCAACAGCCTTATTCTTCACGCTAGTCGACGGCATTACCTCGTAGTGTCCTTGGCTAGTGTGAGTATAGAGGTGGGGCATCACATATTTGTTGTGGATGGGAAAGAAAATTGGGTTTGCAAATTGAAGAAGACTTTGTATGGACTTAAGCAGTTGCCTAGACAATGGTACAAGAAGTTTGACTCTTTTATGTTTTCACTTGGTTTTGATCGTAGCATCAAAGACGCTTGTGTGTACTTCAAGCATTTAAAGAATAGTAGATGGGTGTACCTACTCTTGTACATGGATGATATGTTGATTGCTTCCAAAGATAAGGCTGAAATCGATAGTTTAAAGCGAAACCTAAAAGTAGAATTCGAAATGAAAGACCTTGGTGAAGCAAAGAAAATTTTGGGTATGGAAATCTAAAGGGATAGAAAGCTAGGACTTTGAGCCTCACTCAAAAGGAGTACATTCGGAAGGTGCTTGCTCGGTTTAGCATGGAATGGGCAAAGGCAATCAGCACACTCATGCCTTTGCACATACAGCTTTCTAGTAAAGGCTCTCCGATCTCGGGAAAGGACAGTTCTTATATGATGAAAGTCCCATATGCAAGTGCAATTGGCAGCTTGATGTATGCCATGGTCTGCACTAGGCGTGACATTGCACAGACGGTTGGATTGGTGAGTAGGCTCGTGGCAAATCCAGGAAAGATGCATTAGGAAGGAGTGAAGTGTATCTTCAGATACCTTAGAAGAACTCCAAACCATAGACTTGTCTTTGGCGGTGGATGAAGAGATTTCAGCTTGGTTGGATTTTGTGATTCCGACTATGACGATGATAGAGATCAAAGGAAGTCAACCTCCGGATATGTGTTCACCATTGGTGGGACATCGATTAGTTAGAGGGCGAGGTTTCAGAGGATTGTGGATTTGTCCACTACAGAGGCAGAGCTCATAGCTGCGGTTGAAGCAGCTAAGGAGGCGCTTTATTTGAGGCGATTGTTTTGTGATTTGGGCTTCATATACAAAGGTGTGGATGTGTATTGTGATAGTCAAAGTGTAATTCACTTAGCTGAAAATATGGCGTTCAGCTCGAGGATGAAGCATATTGAGGTGAGAGAGTCATTTCTTGTCTCGATGAGTGAAGAGAAGCAAGTTCGTCTTCAGAAAGTTCACACAAAGGAGTATGCAACAGACATGTTTACCAAGTCGTTGCCTATTGCTAAGTTCGAGCATTGCTCGGACTTGATTCGCTTAATGAAGTGCTAGGTGCCATGGGGTGGCACGAGGGGAGAGTTGAGCTGGTTCATGGAGACGTTTGTTTTAATGGTGGAGATTGATAGGTCCTATACGGACTGCGTACTTTGAACACTTTGTTGATGGGCGGTGGCCTTGTCGGAGTTCGTTGACAGAGTGTAATGAGTGGTGGCATTGTCGAAGCTCGTTGGGTAAGTATCCATTGCTTGGAGCATGAAGGTGTAGATGAAGTTGGAAGGCTTGTTTGGAATTCGGTATCAAGGTGGAGATTGTTAGAGATGATACCTGAATTCAGGAAGAAGCCATTGGAGAAGCTCGCAGAGGGCTGATGCCGAAACCCAAGAATCGACGAAGGTGAAGCCCTAGGCTATGGAGTTGAATTTGCCGAGCTCGTTCAGTGGAGGAGCAGTTTCATTTGGTGATAGGGAAATGATTTCATTCATTACTGGAGTGAGGAGAAGCTTTAGAGAAAGAAATTGGAGTGAGTTTCATTCGGTGAAGAGGTAAAGTGTTTAGTGTGGTGATTTAGGGAAGACCGAATGAAATATTTCATTCGGTGGTTTGAGAATGCCGGTCCAGATTGTATGCATCGAACCAAAAGCATGCCGGTCCAGATTGGACTTTGCCGAACCAAACTGAGATGCCGAACCAAAATGAATCGATGCCGGTCCAGATTTCTCGTTCGAGCATTGGCTGTCGAACCAAATGCCAAGCTTTGCCGAACCAAACATGTTGGCCTATGCCAGACCAAATCTTGCCGGTCCAGATGGATGCCGAATCATTTTTGGTGTTTGCCGAACCAAAAATGTATCGATGCCGGTCCAGATTTCTCGTTCGAGCATTGGTTGCCGAACCAAATTCCAAGCTTTGTCGAACCAAACATGTTGGCCTATGCCAGACCAAATCATTCCGGTCCAGATGGATGCCGAACCATTTTTGGTGTTTGCCGAACCAAATGTTGTTTGCTGGACCTGATGTGCCAAACCAAACCTCGGTGCTGCTATTTAGCAGCTACCCCTCCACATTTCTTCACTCTATAAATAGTGGAGCTTCTGGACAACAATGGCAGCCATCCTAGAGAGCTAAAACTCTGCAAAATTTTGTTTGTATTGTTAATTCTTCTTATGTATAGCCTCCAAAAGTGAATCAATCTTGTACCTCTAATATTTCAGTGATTAATAAAATCTCCTCTCTCCAAGTGGATGTACACCGCCTAGCGGTAGTGGAACCACTATAAATACTAGTGTTATTTATTTTTCTGCATTGCATAGATCTGTGACTGTCTGTTCTGGTGTTTATCTCAGTTTGTTTCATCTCACTACAATCACGATCCAGTTGTTTTCTGCTGTGTTGGGTTTTTTATTCCGTTAGACTGATCATCTGAAGGGATTTTTCCCAACACAAGGAAATAAAAAAGAAATATATTTGGATATTATAGAGGAAGAGGCTTCAGAAAAAAATCATATGAAAGTCTTTGGGTTTCCATGGTATAGTAATGGAAGAAAAAAAATTAGGATGAATAAAAATAATAAAGTGCAGGTAGATAATAAAGTGTATATAGATTTAAACAACGGAATAATAAAGTCAAAGAGCATGATCAAGTAATGTGATGAAGTGTTATTAAAAATGATGGTGTACTTCAAAACAAGGAAGAAATGGATTATGCAGTAATATCTTTTTTAGAGGTATTTATTGGCAACTATAACTTCTAATTTTCATACATCAAATTAGGAAATGTGTCATAAATATTGCCGGGGAACAAAATTTCATTAAAACTGTATATCCTAGTTAACTATTCAAATAGTTACAATTACAGTAATAACACAGGGTTATTGTTATAAATATAGGATTTATAATCACAATCGCAGAAGTTGTGGTCAATTGTTTTGTAAAAACCGTAGTTACTGTAATCTCTGTGGTCAGTGGTTTCTTTTCATTCTATCAATGTTTAGACACGTTAGTATTGACTTCTATGCTGGGAAATTATTAACAGTCCATTGTCTATTCATTCGTTTGAGTTACTATGCTGGTTTGGAATTTTGTATTGATGGTTAAGAAAGACATTGGTTGAAATAAAAAGACATACAAGTTGAAGTTACAAAATTTCCTTCATTTGCAACATCTAGGTCTCAATTATGCAACTAGGATTTGGAATTAAAATGAAAGAAGTGCATCTAATTTGTACTAAAAGTACCATTGAACTTGATTTGCTGTAAATTGAATATAAGGAATCATTCAGGACCCTACAACTTGAAATTTAAAATATTGTACATCAATTTATGAGTGGTTTTAGGACCATACAACAGACCGTTTAAGCTATAAGTTTATCTTCACTTATTTTTGACCACTTGAGTTGATACATTATTGAATGTTCGTATATGCCGCTAACTGGTTTGTTTCTATTATTCTCTCATTATTGTTCTGTGGGAATTTCTAATTGAGCTGCTATTTGCTCATTATATTTGTTAGTTACATTTGAGTCAATTTGAACTTCTGTATCATTAAGTATTTGATTGTTATAGCCCAAACTTGTTCTGAAACTATGCCGCTCTGTTCTAAATTAATTGTGAGCCTGTGGACTTTATTTGTTGTATAATTAGGACTGTTAAACTCTGCATTATTTCTGTTATCATAATTAGAACTCTCAAAATTATAAGACTGTGAGCCACCTGATGTGTTGACATTACTTCTTGGGTTTACTTCCATGCACATATTTTAAATTTGTTGGTATTTGTGGTGATAACCAACACATATCGTCTAAGTATATGTAGTTGTACCGTGCAACAACTCTGTACATTTCTTCATCTATGGCATGCATCCTCATTACCTGAATTCAGAAATATATTTTTCATCTATGGCATCCTCTGACTTTGTTTATCCCTTACCTTCTTTCAGGCACAAAGTGAGAAATATATTGCCATTAGGCAAAAACAATTGCCGCACATAACTGGATGTAGAGGAATGACTAGATTGACCGACGATTTGGTTAGTTAATTAATTGTAGCATTATTTACCCAGTTATTTAATTAACTATAGATTGATTTATTCAATGTCTTTCTAAATGTAGAAAAATCAAAGTCAAGATTCATTGTCCGTATCTAGAGTTGATATTTGGGTTAAATCTCGTACTAAAAAAATGGCGAACCAGTGAATACGGATGCTGCAAATATTCTTATAAGAATATTTGATTTTGTCAGCAACTAAACATTACGATAATTTTATCATCGTATATAGCCTATATGTATATTAATTTATGATGGAGGATATTAAAACAATTGATAATGCAAGACAATCCAACTCGACAAATAATGTTAAAGAAAATGCATTTGTACAAGTATTGGGGAACGATAAACCAGGACGCTTAGGAGCACTAGGAAGGGGCTGCACCTTAACCAAGCTAACTTTGTCACAATGTAGAGATAAGCAAATAACTCAATGTCAGCATTTTTTTTCAGAAATGGAGAGTATGGTACACATGCTAATGAACAAGCCATAAAATCTATCTCAGAAGGTTCACTTATTACATCATTGATTTTTCATGAATTTCTTTAAATTTCAAAATTTAAACCTTTAACTATTAGTGATGCTATTTTTTGCTTTGACAAGGTAAAGAATGTTCGAAAGAAGAGAGCACACCTGAAATGGTAGAAATCACTTCTATTACTGATATAACATCATTTGCAGTTTAGTTTTAATCCAATATTCAATATAATTTTTATTTAGAATTTCAGAATTAAACCTTTAACCATTGTTGTTGCTATTTTCGCTTTAATAGGGTAAAGAAATTCCAAAAAAAGGGAGCACAATTGAAATGGTAAAAATCACTTATATTACTGAAATAACATCATATGTAATTTAGTTTTCAAACCAATAATTAATATAATTTTTGGTTAAATAATTATAGGGCAATGACAATATAAGTGAGTTATTGAATTGGGATGGAACCGACAAAATTGTTGCCGGAGGGAGAGTAGTGTCCGCTGGTCCTAATGAGGTTGTTAATGACATTCGTATTGGACCAAATGATATGAAAGTTGTTATAGATTGTGTAAAGAAAGCATATGTTTATTTATGGAGGCCTACACCACGTCTGTCACTATTAGGAGAAGCCGAGAATAAGTTAGTAGCATGGCCTGCTAATTGTGTTGTTGCACTGCAAGGATACTTAGAGGAAGACATTTTGGTAAATTTTATAATTTACGGTAACTATTTGCAATTGTCTACATACCTTTTCCGATTAAATTTATTTTTCTTTTTAGAGTAAAACTAGTAGCACAAATAAAAAAATGCAAGCTTTATGATTGGAATGATGGTGAAGTGTTAGTAGCCGAAGGAAGACTCTGCTTCAGTGATTCAAAAATGATTGTAAATGGTATTCCGCTTGGTCCGTTAGCCATTGTGGTTTGGGTAGACTATGCCAACAAAGGAGATGCTTTATTGTGACGACCCACAACTGATATGTCATGCATTAAAGAGGCCGTTGGTAGGAAAATAATATGGCCGAAATCAAAAGTTGTAGTTGAAAAAGCAAGTGTTGTGACTACTCCTTGCAAGGCTAAAGCAAGCATTGTGACTTCTCCTTGTAAGGCCACAACAACTCCTCAGGTAACTTTGTTATCCCTTGTATTGTTTCTAGATTCCTAATATAACATAATAACCCAAAAATACGATAATTCATGTATTTTTGCTTACCCAACAGTGTGCAAATCTGGTAGCACATAATAAATGCAAGTTGATTGATGTGGGTGAAACAGGACGAGTAGTGGCTGAAGGAACTATCATTTCAACTGATCCAACAACGATGGTTCACTTTGTTCCATTGGGAAAAGATGTGGTAAAAGTTTAGGTAAAGTTTGTAAAAGTCAATGATGCATTGCTATGGAGACCTACATCAGAGTGTACGTACATGGAAGATGCATTTGGTACTATCGTAGCTTGGCCGGCCACATATGTCATTGGGAATCAAGTTCTAGTAAGTATTAGTTAGTACTTGTATGCGTCTCTTATATATATATATATATATATATATATATACTCATACACAAATTCTAGGTTCGTGTTGTGTAAATTATCTGATATTATTTTCTTGAAAGTAGTAACTGACCTTTTTCGGGCTAACTGAGACTCATACCCACTACCGCTTGAGGTAACATTAGTTATAGAAACAAAAACCAGTAACAGTATGTTATGTTTCATAGACTTGTAACCTTTAGTTCATAAAATTGCTATATTTTTATTAATGCTAAGTGAAATTTGTTTGCGCCAAAATTGGTCACAAACTCCCAATTGCCGACGAAAGCACCCGTTCACAATCACAGATCATAGATAACAAGTATGTAGAGAATATAATTGTGAAGAACACTCAAAATTTAAAAGGAAAGCAGTAAAAATACATGATTTATAGTGGTTCGACGTTGTAGCGTACATCCACTTTGAAGAGTTGTTGTTTTATTGATTATCACTCACAGGTTACAAGAGTATAGATGATAATAATCGAATTACAATAGAGTTCTGCAGAGTAACATCGTAGAAGAACCAAAGATCCTATTTTTGAAGCTCTTGGACTGCTTTTTATAGGTGTAGACTACAAATATCTCACCCAGATCTTCGAAGACTCCTTCTCTCACGTGGGTGGGCCCACGTGATCGATCCCCTGACATTTCGACTCGATCCATGATCGATACGAACCAAATTCGTATCGATCCAAAACTACTCCTTTTGGGTTGGGATCGATCATGGACATTCTTGAGGTTGCACGCAAGCTCCTGTGAAAATTTGGTAGCATTTGGACTTGTAGATATCGAGTTATGATCGATCCAAGTTGTAGTTTGCATGAAGGCTGAATTGTTCGCATCGATCTGCTCGCCTCAATCCACTACGTATCGATTCTACCCCATATCCATAGCTGTAGCCTTCGCATCGATCCAAACTTCACGCGCTCTGATCCATATCCTTTGCTCCACCTCGACCACTTCCTTAGTATCCATCAATACGAAGGACAGAGCCTTCATATCCATCGGCATGTGCTGTTCTTATCCATCGACCAACCCTTCTTCGTATCCATGTTGTTCATATCGATCCAAGCTTTGTTACGGATCGATACGAACAAGATCGACACGAACTGTGTCTTCGTATCCATCCCCCGTGCATGTCCTTCCTATCGATCCATGTCTACTACCTTCTTCGTATTGATCAATAGGTGATCGATACGAAATTTCCATCCGAGTGATTGAAACCGCTGCCCTACTCTTCGTATCGATCCCAGCCTTGATCGATACGAAGCATGCTGCCTTCTTTTTGCCGTACCCAACCAAATAGATGCACATTGCATCGATATGAAAGCCATCAATTCCACGCGCCCATCTGCTCCTCGTATTGATCCGAGTTCAATTTCCTCGTATCGATCTCTACGGATACGAACGTCTTCCATCTTGATCGATATGAAGGGACCGATGCAAACCGGTTTTCCATGAACTTTGATCCATCCGTAACTTGAGCATACAAACTCCGTTTGACTTGAGATTTAAAACGTAACCTTTCCTAGCCTTGTTCATCATTCCCAATCGATTCCACCTTGATCGGAGCTCGATTAAATTTTGACGGTATCGATTATAGCCATGTTTCCAATTGATCTCCAATTCTGATATCCACCCTTTCCAGCCAATTTGTTGCTATCCCAGCCTTGACCAAAAGGCGGGGTAACATTTTCCCCCCAAAACATGCCTAATGGTAAGAAGGCGTGTTTTGAATAGCTTCGAATCTGACATCCGAAGTCCATATTCCATCCATAGCCATTCCATCCGATCCATAATCCAACCCATCACCAAGCCATCCTATCAAGTGTCGTAGCCGTATCCTTATCCGAATCCGCGACCACTCCAAGCCGATATCTGATTCCGAATCCAGTAGCCAAGTCCTTTGCCAATTTCATATTCATCTGAACCCGACAACCGAGTTCTAATCCATCCATATCCAATAACCAATAATCGAATCCGGGACCTCTCCGGGTCGATATCCAAATCTGGGACCACTCTGGGTCCATAGACAAGTCCTTAGCTGTTCATAGCCAATATCTGATTCTGTAACCTCTCCGGGTTCTTGTCAAGCACAACCCGCACTCGACGACCTGTGCTAAGTAATGCCTTAGTGTTCCTGGTTCAGTGTCCCTGAACGCTGAGTAATGCCGTGGCTTAAGTCCTAAGCTGAATCTTGGTCGCTCTGGACCCTTGCCGAGCATAGTCCATACTCGACGACCTGAAATAGCAACCAATAGATAATATGGGGCCTAAGTCCTAGGCTGAATCCTAGTCTCTCCGGACCCTTGTCGAGCATAGTTCATATTCGACGACCTGAATAAGCTGATTCGCCATGTTCGAACGAAGCGACTTACCCCTTGCCAGGTATAATCCATACCCGACGACCATTTACCAAAAACTAGATAAAAATCCAATCCAAAAACCAGATTAAATCAGAAAACCAAAAATCCATACCAAAAATCCAAATCAATATCCAAACCAGAAAACAAGCATCCAAACCAAAGTCCAAACCAGAAAACAAACAAAACCAGGAGTTCAAACCAAACTCCGAAACCAAACCGGAAAAAAGCAAATGTCCAAACCAAAAAAGAAAAAGCAAATTTCACAAACTAGAGCGTTGCTGTTTATCATCATATCAGAGCATGCCTAGGGGCAATCTCCGTCCCCGTACATGAGTAAGTGACTTAGCCGTTTGCCCATAGTTTGCTACTTATTCCATATCATCCCTGTCAGTCGATAACCAATCGACCATCATTCCTGAGCCTCGTGCCATCGTCGTTTGAGGTAGACAGTGGCTGCTCCTATTCCATCGCCGCATTCTGAGTTCCAAAATATTGCCGCAACTGACCACTCCTTACATGCTCCTCGATTATATCCTTTAGATGCTTGCAGCTATTGGTATCATGCCCGTCCAGATCATGAAAGAGACAGTGCCTTCCTGATGTTCTCTCACGTTTCGTGGGTTCTCTCCTTGCCGGCCTTCGATCGGGAAGGTGATCCCGGGTTTCCATGTATATCTGCTCCAATGTTTCATTCAATCCTGTGTAAGTGGAGAATTTTGGCTCTTCCTAACGTTTCCTTTCCCTGCCAGAGTTGTCATCCAACTTCCTCTTTCCTTTATCCTTATCCTTACCCGAGCTTTCGCCGGATGGTTCTCCATCCTTGACTACATTTACTTCCTTTATCTTCATATCCGAACACGCATCTTCCTGTCGAAGAAATCTTTCGACCTCATAAAAGAACTCCCCGAGATCCATTGGTGGATATCATATCAACGATATCTTGAAATCCGAGTTATCCTTGATTCTCGACACCGCCGCCATTAGAACCATTTACGGATCCGGCCGATCCACCGAAGCAACTGCTGCATTGACTCGAGTTAAGAAAGCCCTGAGCAACTCTCATGTCCTTTGCTTTACCGACGTTAGTGTCATTACATTTTTTAGCTTCTTGATATGAACCCGAAACTGCTTTAAAAACCTGTCCACCAATTCCATCCATGTCTTGATAGATCCATCTTCCAACTATCGAAACCACATAGTAGTTATATCCGTCAAGTACAGAGGGAAACACCGGGCCATAACTTCCTCTGATGCCCCCAGCACTTTCATATGTCTCATGTATCTCATCAAGTGATCGGTAGGATCTGCCCTGCCATTGTACACCTCCAAAGTAGGTAGCTTGTACTCTGGTGGATTCTGAGCCATTCTAATGTCACGGGTAAATGGACTCCTGTTGACTCCTTCCAGATCTCTGTTTGCTAAACCTCCGCACATAGTTCGCCTGATAATCTCAGCTAATCCAATGTTGTCCACCAAGGGTTCCCCCAAAGTCCTCATGGGAATTCTAGTACGTACTCTTCATCACGTACTCCTGCATTCCTATCAGCTCCATGTTGTGCAGTGTCACCTGGAATCCCTCCATGAATTGGTCTATCATTGCATGGTGGTGTGCCCCCGAGTCTGGATCCATCCAAATTGGTAACTATGTGCTGGTTAGGGGCTGCACCCTGTTGAGCTGCTCCGTCCGATTGCCTGTTGGGTCCTTCTTCTCCTGCTCCATGGATCTGAACTCCTGAAGCTCCAGTTGTTTCTGCCTGTCCATACTGTCTGAGAAGGTTTTGCATCATTTCCTCCTTCCTTTTCAACAATTCTTCCTGCATAGCTCCCATCATCATCTCCATCTCATCTCTAGTGATGAAAACCGAGGCCTGATTTGCTCCTGAGGAAGCTTCTTGACTCCCCTCTTGATGGCTCCTTTCTGGTAATATATTTCTAGCCGATTGCCTAACCATGGTTTCTTTTAGATCTGATCCTTTAGCTTTCCAAATCTGAACTCCAAATCTGATGTAGCGGGCGCTAGTCATTCTCAGTGAAAGCACCAAAGTGTTTGCACCAAAATTGGTCACAAACACCCAATTGCCGACGAAAGCACCCGTTCACAATCATAGATCACAGATAGCAAGTATGTAGAGAATATAAATGTGAAGAACACTCAAAATTTAAAAGAAAAGCAGTAGAAACACACGATTTATAGTGGTTTGACGTTGTAGCCTACATCCACTTTGAAGAGTTGTTGTTTTATTGATTATCACTCGCTAGTTACAGGAGTACAGATGATAATAATCGAGTTACAATGGAATTTTGTAGAGTAACGGCGTAGAAAAACCAAAGATCCCTTTTCTGAAGCTCTTGGACTGCTATTTATAGGTGTAGGCTATAAATATCTTGCCCAGATCTCGGAAGACTCCTTCTCTCACGTGGGTGGGCCCACGTGATCAATCCCCTGACATTTCAACTCAATCCATGATTGATACGAACCAAATTCGTATCGATCCAAAACTGCTCCTTTTGGGTTAGGATCGATCATGGACATTCTTGAGGTTGCACGCAAGCTCCTGTGAAAATTTGGTAGCATTTGGACTTATAGATATAGAGTTATGATCGATCCAAGTTGTAGTTTGCATGAAGGCTGAATTGTTCGCATCGATCTGCTCGCCTCAATCCACTTCGTATCGATTCTACCCCCATATCCATAGCCGTAGACTTCGCATCGATCCAAACTTCACGTGCTCTAATCTATATCATTCGCTCCACCTCGACCGCTTCCTTAGTATCCATCGATAAGAAGGACAGAGCCTTCGTATCCATCAATGCTTCGTATTCATCGGCATGTGCTGTTCGTATCCATCGACCAACCCTCCTTCGTATCCATGTTGTTCATATCGATCCAAGCTTTGTTACGGATCAATACGAATAAGACCGGCATGAACTGTGTCTTCGTATCCATCCCCCGTGCATGTCCTTCGTATTGATCCATGTCTACTACCTTCTTCGTATCGATCAATAGGTGATCGATACGAAATGTCCATCCGAGTGATTGAAACCGCTGCCCCACTCTTTGTATCGATCCCAGCCTTGATCGATACGAAGCATGCTGCCTTCTTTTTGTCGTACCCAACCAAATCGATGCACAGTGCATCGATACGAAAGCCATCGATTCCACGCGCCCATCTGCTCCTCGTATTGATCCGAGTTCCATTTCCTCATATCCATCTCTACGGATACGTACGTCTTCCATCTTGATCGATACGAAGGGAACAATGCGAACAGGTTTTCCATGAACTTTAATCCGTCCGTAACTTAAGCATACAAACTCCTTTTGATTTGAGATTTGAAACGTAGTCTTTCCTAGCCTTGTTCATCATTCCCAATCGATTCCACCTTGATTGGAGCTCGGTCAAATTTTGACGGTATCGATTATAGCCATGTTTGCAATTGATCTCCAATCCTGATATCCACCCTTTCCATCCAATTTGTTGATATCCCAGCCTTGACCAAAAGGCGGGGTAACAAAATTTACTCAGATATTATTTACATAAGTGATATAGGTCCATACATCATATGTTTTGTTTAGTTAATTAACTACTTTACCTACCCATTCAAAGATTTTCAAAAGGAGATGCAAGCTGGTAGATGTTGAGTAGTTGTACTCTAGAAAACATAGTTGGTTGCGTATTGGTTATTAGAAAAATGCCTGCTTAAATATCGGTTAACCAATCCTTAAAGTTTGTTATTATTGTTCTGCCCTGAAGGGTATGCGAAAGCAAACATATCTGTATTGTTGCACTTTAGACATCAATGTCCTTTTATACATATCAATGTCCTTTATATATATTCTATATAGTTAAATAACAGTGAGGTCTCGATGAAAAATGAAGCAAACCTTTTGTCAAAGTTCCTCCAAATATACGTGCTTTAGTGCGTAGACCAATAAAAATTATACTCAATATTATTTGCTTCATTACTCCTTTTAACTTTACCAACTGAGACAGAAATTTATGTAGTTCACAATATTAACAAAAACTTACAACGAGTCCCTTTATAAGACGAAATCCAAATATTATCCAAAATAACAAATATGATTTTATTTTTTCTTTGACTTTAACAGATATAGCAAAAAAGAGAAATTTATTGGACAAAACAAGGAAAAAAAGAGTTAGTACTTGACCAATATATAAAATCTACATGTATGCATACCATTCATAGTCTTCTTGTGCTTAGAAAAAATAAAATATTTTGATTTGGTTACATTTTTTGACATATTTGTCAAGTATTAGTTGGTACTTGTATACATCTCTTATATATATATACTCATACACAAATTCTAGGTCCATGTTGTGTAAATTACTCTGAATTTATTTTCTTGAAAGTAGTAACTGGCCTTTTCCGGGCTAACTAAGACTCATACCCACTACTACTTGGGGTAACATTAGTTATATAAATAAAAAACAGTAACATCATGTTATGTTTCGTGGACCTGTACCTTTTAGTTCATAAAACAACTATATTTTTATTAATTCTGAGTGAAATTTACTCTGATATTATTTACATCAGTGATATAGGTCCATACATCATATGTTCTGTTTTTCAGTTAACTACTTTACCTGCCCATTCAAAGATTTTCAAAAGGAGATGCAAGCGGGTACATGTTGAGTAACTGTACTCTACAAAACGTAGTTCGTTGCATATTCGTTATAAAAAATGCCTGCTTAAATATCAGTTAACCAATCCTTAAAGTTTGCTGTTATAGTTCTACCTTGAATGGTATGCGAAAGCAAACATATGTGTATGGCTGCACTTTAGACATCAATGTCCTTTTATACATGTCAATGTCCTTTATATATAATCTATACAGTTAAATAACAGTGCGGTCTTAACGATTCGATGAAAAATGAAGCAAACCTTTTGTCAAAGTTCCTCCAAATATACGTGCTTTAGTTCTTAGACCAATAAAAATTATACTCAATACTATTTGCTTCATTACCCCTTTTAACTTTACCAACTGAAATAGAAGTTTATGTAGTTCACAATACTAAGAAAAACTTACAACAAGTCCTTTGATAAGACGAAATCCAAATATTATCCAAAATAACAAATATGATTTTATTTTTTCTTTGACTTTAACAAATACAGCAAAAAAGAGAAATTTATTGGACAAAACAAGGAAAAAGAGAGTTAATACTTGACCAATGGATAAAATCTACATGTATGCATGTAATAATACTCTGACTAAACACCTGGACGGAAATTTTCATGACCTGAATAATTTGATGGTTCGGAGGCAAAACTGTTTTTCAATTATTCATATAATTAAAAAAACAAACTCATAACAAATCATTATATAGCCACAATTAAATAGTTCATATAACAATAATTCATTGCAAAAACAATCATTTATTAACTTTTTCAAGCAATTAGTCGACGTGCAAGATGTTTCTGTAGTAATGTCTATCATGGTCAACTCTTCCTGATTGTAAGGTTATAATAATGTATATCATACTATAAGTTTTCAACGCAGCAAGTTCACTCTTTGTGTTTTGCAACACTATTCGAATCAGTAAATCATTTTTGGGATATTGGTATTGTTAAGGAACCATTAAACTTTTCCATTTCTAAATGTTGTCTAAATTACACCATACTGTCAACACATACTGTAAACACATACTATCTGTAAATCTCCATGTTGTCTAAATTTATTACTGTCGGTATTCGGGATATTGGGATATTGTTATTGTTAAGGTTATAATAATTAATACCATTTTGTCGGTAAATCTCCATGTTGTCTAAATTTATTACTGTCAGTATTCTCTTCTTTGCACAAATCGACCATGACTTGTTACTGTCTTGGTTTTGCTTCATTCTTGAATACTGAATGACCTGTTATTGTCTATTGGTACTGGTATATATAGTAAAGAAAAACATTTGGACATTTAGACATGATCAAGTAGCAGGAAGAGTTTTACAGACATTCTGAATGTAATCAAGTATTCAGAATGTTAACAGTAATAAATTACAGACATGATCAAGCAACAGTTCTATTGTTACTGTCTATTGGTACAGTAACAGGTTGGAAATAATCAAGTATTCTGAATGCTTCATTTTTTTCCAGATATTTAGACATGAACTTACATCTATTGGTACTGGTATATAGTAAATTATCAGGATTTGTATGTAATTCTAACTATTGACCGTTATACTTATGTACAGGTAATTAGCATTTCCGAAGTGAAGAACAGCCGCATCAAAGAATTGTTGGTAATTAAGCCATGAACAAGACTTTTACTGTTATATATTATAATATTTTGTTCGTACTAGTTGTGTGGA
This sequence comes from Allium fistulosum, assembly GCA_030737815.1. NCBI lineage: Eukaryota > Viridiplantae > Streptophyta > Magnoliopsida > Asparagales > Amaryllidaceae > Allium > Allium fistulosum. The sequence goes on from CM060901.1 coordinate 1,130,710,964, forward strand.
CTTGTTTGTAAACAGTTGTGGTATGTGGATTCGCTTATTTTGTCGAAATACTATTATTTAAATTATTATGGATATTATATTTGATTATGTGATTAACGTGTTTTTTCAATTATTTTAATATGATGATTATCGATGTTGGTTTGAAAATGATAATTATGTGATTGATTGATGGTTTTAATATGGATATTATATATAAGTGATTGTCGGAAATGATACAAGCCATTAACAGTAAATAACGGCGATTAAAATGTGTTGCACGTCAATCAATAAGTTTTAGTAGCGTTTCAAAAGTGCTATGGGAAAAAATTGCAATTACAAAAAAAATATTGCAGCGGAGCTAAAATGCACAAAAAATATATAGCAGCATAGTAAAAACGCAACAGAAAAATGAAGAAGGGTGCAAGTACATTTTGGTTGCATTTTTAAGACGCTGGCAAAGAAAACTTGTGTAGGGTTTCAAAAACGCTACAATATGTATGTTTTTGGTAGCGTTTACCACAACGCAACTAAAACTTTCAGACTTTTAGTTGCATGTCGTGTCTCAGCATTTACCGAAAAGCTACTAAAAGTTTTAGCAGCGTTTTTTCAACGCCACGAAAGGCCTTTTCTGGTGTAGTGAATTTTTACAATAATTTATTTACATTCTAAGAAACACATACACCAAATCGTCGTTTTCGTCATCTTGAAAACGCATACACCAAATTCTGAGCATCGACTCTAATTAATCCAAAGTAGCCCTAATGCGCGTATGCACTAATTAATCAACGCATATACACCAATTAACGCACAAATACACTAAACAAATTTTCTCTCAATATTTCAATGATAAACAATTATAATAACAACCTAATTAGCATTCAATAGATTATACCAAATAATCAATGAGGTATTATACAACTATAACAACAAATTAATCCTAATTTGACAAATCAAAATTAATTAGGATTTAGGTATAAAACCTGATTGGAGATTGATGAAGGGGTCAGGCTTGTTGAGAGTGGAGAATGATGAAGTTGGAGAAGTTCGGGGAGGCATGACGGCTGCTGATGATGGGGAGGAGGTGGAGGTATGGTTTTTGGTTAATTTGGGGGAAGTTGAAGAATGAAGCAGTAGCTCTCGGCCAGGGGCCTGTATGCATGATAATTTTCGACAGCCTGCGACGGCCGCTTACGGCTTCGTTGTTTCGGTTTTCGACTACTAGCGAAGGCTAATATATTTTATTTACGAAACGCCACGGAGTTCGACAGCCGTCGCTAGCCATTGGAACGGCCGTCGGCGGCCGTCGGAAGCTTCCGTCGCACTTTATTGTTATATAGTAGTGTAACTATCGGTTGTGAGGTTCAAACTTGATGATCTATGGTCAGTATGCTACAAACCGGCTGGATGTGCGAGCCTGTAGGAGCAAGTCTTTTGATGGATATCTGAAATTTCTTAAAACCTTCCGCATTATCGGTTGAAAAATGGATAAATATGTGATACCTGGAAAAATGGTTTTGGATGTGAATATGAAGTTATCTGCATCATAGAAAACTTATCCATATTTTATCATAAAAATATTTTGTATTTTGTGTAATTTAATATAATGATTTGTTTGAATAAATTACCACTTTTATTCCGTCAAGAAAATATAATGAACTATATGTATTTATTGTTTTATTAACCTAAGTGTGCTACTAAATGCATCTAGAAAAATGCTTCTATTTACCGTTAAAATTTGATTACCTATTAATATTTGTTGAGGGAGGAGAGGAATATAATTTTAGACGAGAGGTAGATAAATAACTTTTATTATTTCTTTTATAATTCAACTTTTTATTTCATACAATACAACAAAATTGTCACATATTTATCGTGGACTACACATCCTTACAAATACACAACTCTTTAGACAGGCACTTTTTCATTTCAATGGACATGGTTCTTCACTGAACAGACACGACTCTTCACTTCAATAGACACGAATCTTCACTTTAATAGACACAAATCTTCACTTCAATAGGCACGACTCGTAAACTTATTATTGAATTGAGATTATTCTTTAACCATTTTTTCATATGTTTGTAGCTATCAAAATCTATTTTCTTATTCAACCCTAAACAATCATAGCCTCTCTATTTTCCTTAGGAAAACTCACGCATGCTATCTTAAAACATCATTAGAAAATAAAATTTTCAAACCCTAAAGCCAAAAAGATCGCCCATTTTTTGTCAAATTGATGAAGGCAAATGAAGATTTAGTGGATGATCCTAATTTTGATGAACACAAAGCGGACAACACAAATACTAATTTCTTAAAGTCTATTTTCTTTTACATATCAATCTTAGATTTGTTATTTATGGTTTTTTATTGTTATTTTAGGATGCGTATAATGATCCCATGATTAACCCAAATTTGAATAATATAAAATTTGAAGATGTTGTTATTGAAAAACTATCATTGTAAGTTATTGTAATGTTTTACTGTACAATGTTTATGTCACTTTTTACCTTATATTTTTTTTTGTTTTTGGTTGTCAAACACAATCAAATTGAGAATGCACTTGTCGTTTCGAATGAAAAAGTGTTCGATACATAAAATATGGAAGAAGACGATCGATCAAATGCTTCAAAAGGTATGTAAGTTGATTTGATAAACCATTTTAACTAATCAAGTAAGTATTTATTTAAAATTTCATCATCCTAAATAGTGAAAAAATAATAATTTTTATTACTGTTTTTTATTTTTTGTGTATGCTACGTGATTTTTGTTCAAAAGAGTTGAATTTGATTTATGGAATAAAAGAAATAATCATTATGTTTTGAATTATTTAGATGCCTATTTATTTAAAATAAAATAGTATTTTATGTTAAAAACAAAGAACTAAGCTTTGTACGATGGCCGTTAGTTTTGGGGGTCAGAAGCATTTTTCTAGGTGCCATTAGTGGCGCACTTGACATAATAGTTTATATTATATGTATATAAATGCATGCTCACATCTCAAATTTATCTTTTATCACATTTATTATTTTTTATGCTTTTATAATTAGTGGGACTGAAATAAATATGATTGTCAATGGAAACCTAAAATATATGAAATCCATACGTATTCAAAAAATTGGTAAATTTTCGATATTCCAAAAAACGTATACAGATTGGGGTACGATGATATTCATATTCGAAATTTTCCATCCAGATTCTAAACATTATACTTTATATTATGTGTATTTAGTACAATGAGTGATATGCATATATTATTTTTTTAGATAATAAATTATATTATATGTATATAAATGCATGTTCATTGCTCCAATTATCATATTTTTTCTATAAATTTAGCGGGGTTGTTAGCATTTTCTCTTTAGAGAACTAATTAGTTATTCACAAAACATTAGTTTCTATACATTTACATAGGATCTTGTTTATATATTTCTCAATGTGGGGCTTTATTTTCATCACGTCTCCTTCATGTGTGGCGTAATTAAGCCAACTATGTGACCATAGTATTTCGGGTGGCATATTTAAAATGAGTCCTTAAATTATTGAGATTTATTATAATTGTATTTTTACTTATGCGCCAAGTCTTTTATCATTCATTAAAAGGATAGTTATACATCACTGATCCTTACAAGTCATTTTTCACGTAAAGCCTTTTTCATATAATGTTGGTCTAACTTATTTCAGAGTGCATACATGTTTACCTTATGGCAAAACATAAAATACATGTACGTTTCCCTGAACCTAGACTAGACGATCTCATCAGGTACACTGCGGTATTTTAAACTAGGACTTGTCATGGGATATTGCATAATTAAGCTTGTCTAGAAGATGACATATTGAATGCTAGTGACGAATGCTAGTTTAACATTAGGTAATAAGCACAACACGTTTTATATTAATTTGGGAAGTAGTCATCGTATCATCCCTTGCCCGCTTCCAGTTGTGATTTAGTATGCATGCATCAAACCACAAGGAGAATGTTTCATTACATAACAGTAAACAATTAACTAGTAGAAAATCTAAACAAGACTGCATCAAACTGCAGTGCTCAAAGTCACAAAGACAGCTGCAATAATTAAAAAATTGATCAGACCAATTCCAAAATAAGTTTCATTCAACTTAAAATGAAGTTTCCTACCTATTAATCACCACTATATATATAGTTCATAAGTTTCATGTATAACTCACAAACAGAAGATCAACTTGAAAATATTTACTCATCTTAAATTAAGTTTGAAAAAAAATGGCTACTAAAATGTTCGTCTGTCTGGTTCTAACTGCCTTCATTGCTTCATCACTTGTGCTTGCTTCTGATCCAAGCCCTCTTCAAGACTTCTGTGTTGCGGACAAAACAACTAAAGGTATTATTGTCATTAAATACATATACAACTATGATCGATCGAATGCCTACTATTTTGCTACCCAGAATACTCATTAACAGTTTTGTTATACCATGAATATGCAGTATTCGTAAACGGGATGGTTTGCAAAGATCCTAAGCTTGCCATTGCAGACGATTTCTTCTTCTCTGGACTACAGAATCCAGGAAATACAACAAACAAAGTCGGTTCAAATGTGACCCAAGTCAATGTGGCTCAAATTCCAGGCTTAAACACGCTTGGCGTCTCTCTAGTTCGCATAGACTATGCACCGTACGGCCTTAACCCACCTCACACTCATCCAAGAGCTACCGAGATTCTAACACTAGTAGAAGGCACTCTCTATGTTGGTTTCGTAACATCCAACCCAGGCAACAAACTTTTTACCAAGGTTCTTCGTAAGGGTGATGTGTTCGTGTTTCCACAGGGTCTTGTTCACTTTCAGTTTAACATAGGAAAGAAGAATGCAGTGGCCATTGCTGGGTTGAGTAGTCAGAATCCCGGAGTCATCACAATTGCTAATGCCGTTTTTGGATCAAAACCATCAATTTCCGAAGACGTTCTGTCCAAGGCATTTCAAGTTGATAAAAAGGTTGTCGATTGGCTTCAGGCTCAATTCTGGACCGATAACTAAAGCTATTTCAAATGCATGACAATAATACTCATATATTTACTTATTCTTGTAACGCACTCAAATAAACGAACATATATTGCTGCACATGTTCAATATATATTTATAGTAGAAACAATATTATGTAGTTCAATATTTCTTCACTGCATACTTAGTAAGAAATAAAGAGAACGTCCATTTTAAGAAATTGTGATCTTCACTAACATTTATTTTTAGACGTCATTTAAATAGAACATTGGTATCAAATCACAAAATTATATCTCAAAAAAATTCCAAGAAAAAAGGCAACAATTTCAAAGTTATTTGTGAATGCTTCTTCTAATTAACCTCTTGTATCTTATTATTTTCTCGATTCGATGTAACACTTTATTTAAAATTTCCTGAATTATAATACCCGCTAAATAAAATTATATCAGTATTCTTCATTTTCTAACACATCTCATGCCTGTTTTTGCATTTTAGTGATCACACGTGTCTTATTTTCAACTCCGAACCAAAGCCTGCACATATCACTCATATATTACAGTCGAAAGAAAAATGGATTGAGTATTATAATAATAAGCACACAGTGTGCATGAAAGCTAGGATAGTATTCTATGTAAATTTTAGAGATATAAATAAGCGCTTTAAAATATTGGTAAATATTATCTTTTGAACTAAAGAAATCCTGATTACAAAAAGAAAAATATTATTCAAACCTTTTACAGCGATAGATCATGTATAAAAACAATAAACATACAATGAAATAAAAGAAGACATGAGAATCGGTCAGCACAACCCAAGATAATATGCTCTACTGAAGCGGGTGCGGTCACACTATCATAGGCCGGTTTACAGCCCAATACAATATAACGTGCAAAATATATTTTCTCTATAAATGCGACAACGTAAACTTTTGTTTAGAATTGGAATCAAAGAACAAAGCAATCAATACAACAGTGTATCCAAGTCTGTAAATTCAATAAATTCAGTTTTTGTTCAAATTCTTTCATGGTATAAGAGCCATAATTTGCTTAACATTAATAATAGACGGAAATCGCCTTGCCATTAACCACTCAGGTTCAATCTCGTCACTGAGATTAGGCTGCGCATTATTTATCTTCAGAAAATCAAGATTCTCATCATTTGATTGTGCAAGTTCGGTCATATCTGGGTCTGTATCAAGGCTTATATCATTCTTATCAGTTTTATATCAAGATTTAACCAGTGCCTTGCCAAGAAGCCACTGTCAAAACCTTGTCATCATTCACTGTACCCTTTGGCTGCACCCCGTTCGCATCAGACTTAAGCAAAGAATTTGGTTTCTTTGCCATTCAAGATTCCAGCATTTGAGAATCAAAATTTCTGCAACTCATCTTCACTATGATTGCATCAATGGCTAAAGGAGAAACATCACCCTCATCCACGTCAGGAAACTCAGATTCCAAAACCCAAAAATCTACAACACAAGATCTCATTAAATCATTGATCGGACCACAAAGTCAGATTATTAATGTGCAACTAGATGAAACAAATTTTCTTCTCTGGAAGTTTCAGATAGAAACTCCTATAAAAGGCTATGGATTAGAAGATTATGTTCTTGGAACATTAATCACACCATCAAGATACATTACTGATAAAGATGAAAAACTTGTAAGCAATCAAGAATTCATTTCACATCAAAGGCAAGACAGTTTAGTAAGTTCTTGGTTACTTTCTACCGTTATTTCAAACCTTTTGCCACAATTAATTGAATGCAAGACTTCTAATGAAATATGATCAACAATTGAATAAGTGTTCAATACTCAATTTGCTGCAAAAGTTGTGTACAACAAAAGGCAATTGCAAAATTTAAAGAAGGAGAACTTATCAATGAGAGAGTATCGGTCCAACGTTAAAATGCAATGTGATCAACTTGCATCAGCAGGCCACAAAGTTTCTGATTTTGAACAAATACTGTCAATTTTGAATGGATTGGATGTGGAATATGAGGCTATTGTAGCAGTAATCTCATCAAAAGAAACAACACCCACTATTCAATATGTCCACTCTACACTTCTTGCTCATGAATGTAGAATAGAGCAATAGAAGCCTATTGTATCAGATTTCTTTGCCAAATTTATTAACAATAATGGATACAAAAATCAAGAAAGAACTATAATGGCAGAAATCAATCAAATTGTCAAAGAGAGGGTCAAGTAAATAAAGCTAGAGGAAGAGGTGGAAGGTATAATAACAACAGAATCAGATGTCAGGTATGTAAGGGATATGACCATGCTGCAAGTAAATGGTATTTCAAATTTGATGCAAATTATGTGCCTTCACAAAAAAATAATGCAAGAAACTATCAACTAAATGTCGATATGGTTAATACTCAATATGACAACAGAAGTCAATCATAAAACACAAGCACTGATTGTAACACCCCTAACTTTTGATAACATTTTCAGGAGATTTAATTAGATAAATTAAATAGAATAATGTAGATGTTAAGTGATAAGAGGTTTGAGACTTGAATTAATTTAATTAAGGTCGAGCCTAATATAAAAATTAATGGGCTAACGAATGAGTTTGGGTTAATCAAATTACATAAGGGTATATTAGGAAATTCGCCGCCCATAACCCTTACCCTTATATATTTTCGTTCCTACCATTTTACTTCTCATTCATGTCATTTTGAAATCTAAATGCAAGAGAGAGGCCGACCATTAACAAGAAGAATTCAAATTAAAAGCTAAAGAATCAAGCTTAAGAGAAATCAATCTCAATCTAATCTCCTTGTCTAAATCAAGGTGAATAATAATTCCATCTCTATTTTGTTTTGAATCATATATTTTCGGATTGAAGGGTAAATTTGTTTTTATGATACATTGGATGATGATATGCTTGGTTTATAATTTATATGGTTTAAACAAGATTGTTTAAAAGAGGTTATGCACGGTATTAAGGCAAAGCCGAGATTTAATGTTGTTTAAATGCCATGGGAAAATTTTATGTTATGTGAAACATTATTTTGGAGTTGGGTTTCAATTTCGATAATTTTCCAAGCTATGGAAAGATTATTATGAATTTTCAAGGGAAAATATGGTTATTTGGGTTTATAAATTTAGTTTGGAAAATATATTGAGAATTTGGGTCTGGAATTTTGATATGTTTGACAACATGATTAAATTGAATTTCATGTATTTTTAGGGATTTTTCCAAAGTAATTTTCTATGCAAATTAAATTATTTTAGAAGAGAGACTTCTTTGCAAAATTGGTTTTGCTTAATGGAAGGGCTTATTTGATTAACATAACCATGGTTTAGATCTAAAATTAGCGGCAGTTATTTTGGTAAAGAATTTGATAAAGTTAAGGCAACTAATATGGTGTTGATACGTGGCAGATTAGTTAGAAAAAGATTTACTTTAAGTAGTATTAACCCAGGTTTACTCAGAAAAGTGGGTTCCCCCTGCTTTGGGACGTACCTTTTGACACAGAAGCTTTCACCTTCAACATGGTCGAAACCTACTAAGCCGAAACCAACACACAAGGTATCACACTGATGGTACGCAGTGGATTGGAGACAGGCGAAAGGTTAAGTGTCGAAAGCATAGCTTCCGAAGGAGTCGAAACCTTGGTTTGTTTTCAAAAAAAAAGAGCGTCTGCCATTGTTTTGTTTTAGCCTTCGAAGTAGTCAAAGCATATGGTTTCAAAAGAGTTTTTAAAAGGTTTCAAATCACAAAGTCAGATTATCAATGTGCAAATAGACGAAACAAATTTTCTTCTCTAGAAGTTTCAGATAGAAACCACAATAAAAGGCTATGGATTAAAAGATTATGTTCTTGGAACATTAATCACACCATCAAGATACATTACAGATAAAGATGGAAAACTTGTAAGCAATCAACAGTTTAGTAAGTTCTTGGTACTTTCTACCATTAGTTCTAACCTTTTGCCACAATTAATTGAATGCAAGACTGCTAATGAACTATGATAAACAATTGAACAATTTTTCAATACTCAATCTACTGCAAAAGTTATGTACAACAAAAATCAGTTGCAAAATTTAAAGAAGGTGAACTTATCAATGTGAGAGTATCTATCCAAGGTTAAAATGCTACGTGATCAACTTGCATTAGTAGGCCACAAATTTTCTGATTATGAACAGATACTGTCATTTTTGAATGGATTAGATGCGGAAAGTGAGGCTATTGTAGCAGTAATATCATCAAAAGAAACAACACTCACTATTCAGTATGTCCACTCTACACTTCTTGCTCATGAAGGTAGAATAGAGCAAAAGAAGCCTATTGTATCAGATTTCTCTGCCAACTTTATTAGCAACAATAGATACAAAAATCAAGAAAAGAACTATAATGGCAGAAATCAATCAAATTGTCAAAGAGGTGGTCAAGCCAACAGAGCTAGAGGAAGAGGTGGAAGGTATAATAACAACAACAAAATCAGATGTCAGATATGTGAGAGATATGACCATGTTGCAAGTAAATGATATTTCAGATTTGATGCAAATTATGTGCCTTCACAGCAAAATAATGCAAGAAACTATCAACCGAATGTCAATATGGTTGATACTCAACAAGACAACAGAAGTTAATCAGAAAACACAAGCAGTGATGCAGCCAAACTGGAAGATATAAATGATGAAAGTTGAAATCCAGATTTAGGTGCTACTAACCATGTGACAAGCAATCTTAATAATCTAAACTTAGGCGGAAAGGAGTATAAATGTACCAAATCTATGCCAATGGGTGATGGAAAATCTATTAGAATTATACACACTGAAAATACAAGTTTTATTGGCAAAAAACAACTCTATCTTAACAATCTGCTAGGAGTTCCCGTATTAAAAAAAATGTACTAAGTGTATCTCAATTTGCAAAACATAATAATGTGTATTTTGAATTTTACCCAAAACATTATTTAGTCAAAGATATTCTAACTAAATAAATTTTGTTGTAGGGTAAAGAATTTAGAGGGTTGTACAAATTTAGTGTTGCTAAGTCAAGAAATTCTGGATTTAAGAGAAGATGGTGTAATATTTCTGAAATCAAACATAAAGGTGACTGTAAGAACTTTGATGTTTGGCATTATAAGCTAGGTCACCCAAATGTAAACATTGTGAAGCATGTGTTGAATAGTAATGCAATTTCTTTTAGAAAAATTTCAATGTTCTATGTTTGTATTTACTGTCAAATGGAAAAAAGCCACAAACTTGCATTTCCAGACTCACAAACTGAATACAATAGACCCCTAGAATTAATTGTCATAGACTTATGAGGACCAGCTCCAATCAACACTGATTATGGGTACAAATATTATATCTCATTTGTTGATACTTACTCTAGATATGTATGGATTTATTTTCTGAAATCAAAGTATGTAAATACTCATGTTATAACTGGAAAAGTAAACTTAGTTAAATGAGAACCATTGTGGTCATTAAGCTTCTTTCTGATTTTTAAGGTTAATCATGCTTTTAATAATGTGTTCAAGTTAAGTAATGATTTTAGTAAACGTGTTTTAAACATATATGTTGATTTGTTTGTTATCGGTTGATTCCCTTATACATGTCTGCTTATTATGTAAATACCCATGTTATGACTTGAAAAGTAAACTCAGTTAAACGAGAACCATTGTGGTCACTAAGCTTCTTTCTGATGTTTAAGGTCAATCATTCTTTTAGTAATGTTTTCAAGTTAAGTAATGATTTTTGTAAAGGTGTTTTAAATAATCGTTTTGTCTATCAAAAGAACTTTATTAAATGACTTTATTAAAGGAGTTTTGTTTTAAATAAGGTATATTTATAAGAAGTTATATAAATGATTTTTGGATATTTATAAATGAAGTTTTATAAATAATTTTGGAGATTTATAAAGATATATATAAATGATTTTGATATTTATAAAAGAGTTTTGTAAGTTTCATTTGGTGATTTACAAAGAGTTTTATAAATGGGTTTGGAATTTAAGTAAAAGAGATTCATAAGTAAATGACATTTATTAAGGTGATTTATAGAAGGAAATTTATAAAAAAATTAAGATTGGATTTCATTTAACTGACCTTCTTAATTCTGGTGGTATGGACATTCGTTCCACACTTAACACCGAAGGAATATTGTTTGAGATTATATTTATCTCTAATTTAAAAAACATTTTGTTTTGATTGTTTGATATGATTTGGAAATGAGAGATCTTTCACAAATGTTTTCTGAATATACTTATAATGTCGGTTAGATAAGTATATGAATGTCTTTGATAAACACTTTTGAAAAGAGTTTTAATAAATAAAAGATTAATTTTGAGGCTTAGTGATTCCTATGGGTAATTAAATCTCTGAATTGTTTCTTGTTTGTTTATTTGATAGTTAAATAACCAACTATCAAATCTAGACCAAAATATAACTTCGGAAATATCTAGGAGAAGCACGTGAGTTACATAGCACGATCATCTTCGATGATGCTGTACTGTGCGTATAAATCTCGTCTTGTCCTCCTAGGACAATTGATAGGAAGATCCATCCACTTAAATGGTTAGGGGGTGATCCCCGCTCCTATGTATTGTCTGATTATCTTCAAAAGAACCGGGGTTGAGTTTAGCAGAATTATCGAATGTTTTTTCGCAGAGACCGGGATCTAGGGCTGCACACAACCCATATCCAACCCGATCCAACCCACCAACCCGACCCAACCCACATAAACCCAACCCAACCCATCCTAGTTCGGGTCGGATATGGGTTACAATTTGTAACCCATACTATATATGGGTCGGGTGTGTTATTTTGTTCAACCCAACCCTACTTTAACCCAACCCAACCCTATATTAAAAACCTAATTTAATATCAATACACTTAAAATTAGAATAGTCTAATCCTAGAATAATGTTTATGTATTCTACAGTAAATATACGAAAAAGCATATTTTAGGTCAACCCAAATAAGATAGAATTTGACAAAGATATCCCAAAGGGCATTTTAATGTATTTTAAAATGAAACACTTGTTTTACAATGAAATTTTAATAAAATATATGTTATAATGAATTAGTTAGTTTAAGTGCGTTATGCTAGCTAAAATCTAATATATTATGTTGAACATTTTAATGTTATTTTTTGAAAATATTCCCTTATATTTTCATTTTTTATTATATTCATGCAACCCAACCCAACCCAACCCTACTAAACCCGACCCAACCCATACTTCGACCCAACCCATATCCAACCTCATATAGGGTCGGATACGGGTTGAGCTACCTTAAACCCATACCTATGCGGGATCAGATCTATATAAATTATCCGAAAATCACTTTGATCCAAGAAAATCGTTTCGAACTCAAGACATCTTGAAGAATATGGAATCGAAGATGGAGCTTTTGAAGTGCAAGGGCTACTTGCCACTAATCCTGAGGGTGATTCCAAAACAGATGTAGTGGAGGTAGTGCCTTCGGTTTCGTTTAGACCCAGAACGAACTTGCATAGATGAATGCATGCATTGCAATTCTGTCTGGAGGGTAGTGTTAACATTCCAAGATGGTTTGCTATAAAAAGGTAAAAGTGTTGCCTCAAGCCTCACAACTTGAAATATGGCTAAAACATGGTAGATGCAGCAGGGCTATGTGGGTTGCTCCCATTAGGGTGTGTCATCACCTTTCTAGATTATCATATTATGGATTTGGTTCTACATGAGAGCTCTCAATAAAGATTGGGAACGATCGGGGTGATGACATATTAGGTACTATCTATGTTCAGGGGTAGGCTGGTTCTGTGTTGTCAGGGGTGGACCAAGTTCAGGGTCTGACCCCAGGAACATTTTATCTATAAGTGTACTGTACGGTAGAGGTAGTCCCTTACCTTGCCATGATTGCAATCCATTCTCCAATAAGCGCCGTGCGGACTTGATTGTAAACCAATAACACTGGAATCTAATAATGTAACAATTTCGGCTATGATTAATATGTATTTGTATTCTAGACATTATCATAGTATCATTGGATTTTCTAGAAAAATGTTTTGGTTATCGTAAGGTAAAACCCGTTCGTGTTTATGTGCAACGTGGTCTTACGAGATTCCTTTAATTTTAAAAGTGTTTTACAAATTATAATAAATTTCCTTGTGATTTGAGTTTCTCATGCTGGTTTTACCAGACTGACTCGGACGTTGTTTTTCTATAATGCTCGGGTCAAGTCGAGCATATTTTCCAGATTTAGCTGGATTTTTTGGAGCTTTCAGGTGACGAGCTGGATTCTCCCAGACGTATTCACGTATCTTATATTCTTCCGCTGTTTTGTTTTGTTTTGTTTTTGTCTGTATTTGTTGGCAATTGTAAGGATAGGCTATTATAACTATCCAGGTTGATAATAAGTTAGTGTACTTTGATGTTGTGCATAATAAATATGATTTCTTTTTGTAAAGACTTGTTTATTTGAGAAATTTCGACGTTAAACGTGGGATATTTTCAAATTAAATAATATTAACATTAATATCTTTCACCTTTCCCAAACTTATCGTGCCTACCTGTACGCTACCCTATAAACCCACTTTATCATTTTGAATCACAGCCTCTAATTAAAATATAATAATAAATAGATCGAAGGGAGGGAGATTAATGCAGGCGAGTGGGGCGCCGCGGCTGTAGGTGGGGGCCGAGCTTCGAGCTAGTGGAAGACGATAGACATGGTCGTTGTAGCGCATTCTAGGGTTTTTGAATTATGCGTGCGTTTCTTGGTGGGTCGCGACTTGATCTTGACGTGGGGGCTGCGGTGGTCGCTGGAGGCGATGGCGGTTAGGGTGAGGCAGCGATCGTATATATAAAAAAAAGGAGAGAGGATGAAAAACTCGCGACTGGGAACGTGGTGATGGCAAAGCGAGGAAAAACGAGATGTTGGTTAGGTGATTAACTTTTTTTTTCATTAAGTTAATGTGGATGTTAATTAGGTTTTAATTTTATCGTATATTAATATTGCATATCTATTTCATACGAGGCCCATTTCGAACGGAACAATTTGCATCAGAATCGTGTCAACATCGTCTACAGCTTGGCATTCGATTGGTATTTATTTTAAAGCTTGAAATATTTTCAGTTTCAAATAAAAGGTAAATGTTTTATACGCTCATGGTTGACTAGAATATTTTTATGTTAGTTCAATTTTAGGTTATGATGTGATATAAATTTATTGATTGTTGTTTGATTAATTAAATTGATATTTAAATCGACATCGGCATTAATTGATAGAATTTGAATTGATAGTTAAATTGAATTAGAAATAACTACTAGTAAAATCCCCGATTATCGATAATTGGTTGATTGTTGTGATTATTGACTGTTTGGATGATGGATTGAGATGGATGCAATTGATTGATATTTTGGATGTTTGGATGTTTATTTATGTTTAACATATCATGTTATCCTCATGTATATTATTTACAGTATATAAAACTGTAAATTGAATTATTTCGAATAAATTAAAAAATAGGTTGAAATGATGTATACCTATGACATTTATTTTGGATTAAAATGATATATATCCATCCTTGGAATTAAATTGAAATAATTTATTCACTTGACCATAGGATAGAGAATTATATACGGACACCGGGTTGGTTAAATCAAATGATTTTAAATTTTTAATTTGAAATTATTTAAATAAGTTTGATTTAATAAAGAAAAATTAAATTTATGGAAATTGAATTATTTTCGAAATTGTTGGCAATCTGAATTTGTTAAACGAAATTGTTTAAAAATGAAATTTGAGATTGAAGTTATAATCAAAATATGACGTGAATTTCAGAAATTGATTTGTTTCAAAAGATTGGACCTTTATTCAAACTTTGAATATTGCTAAGTAAAAGTGATATAAAACGATATTTCGAAATTGAGCTCGGAATTTAATTATATTTGAAGGTCTGATTTTAAATTGGAATTGAAGCAAAATTTGATTTAAGTGTTTGAATCGATATTTTGGAAATCGAACTCGGAATTGATATAAATCGAAATGGTTTAAATTTGAGAATTGAGTTGAAATAAATTTGGAATTGGAATTGAAATTAATTTGGAATTGGAATTGAAATTAATTTTGTAACTGGAATTGAAATTTATTTGGAATCAAAGTAAAAATTCGACTTGAAATCGAATTGAATCGATTAAATCGAAATGGATATTAGAATTGTTTTGAATTGGGAAATTTGGAATTTGATTCGGTTTGACTTTGAAACTATTTTCAAATGAATTATTTTAGTATAAATGGTTTAAAATCTATATTCTTTAAATATTCAAATTATTTTCATTTTCCAAACTATTTTACTATATAAACCATTTTTAATACTCAAACTATTTTATATTAAACTATTTTAACTATTTAACTATTTTAAAACTATTTAAACTATTTTCTAAAAAAAATTCAAGCTGGTCAAAAGGGTGAAATGTTTAGATTTAAATCTTTTATTTAAACATGAATTGGGTTAAGGTGAAGTTATAACCTAAATTGTAACTCGAATCAAATTTTGAAGTGAAATCGATATATCGAACTGAATTGACATTTTGAAGTAAAATATGATTTGTGAAGCGAATATGATGATTTCGAAATGGATTTGAATTTTGAAGCGAATATGATGATTTCGAAATGGATTTGATTTTGAAGCGAATATGATATTTTGATATCAAGTGCGAATTGTTTTCGAAATATAAAAGTACCAACCGGTGTGTAAAACGACGTTTGGTTGTTAAAGAGACCAGGGCCTCTTATTGGCATATTATCTGCCAATATTGAAACCACTTTAACAACTGTGTACGCGGTGGATGATATCTAGAATGTAGTGGTTGAATTGGCAACGTTTACTAGAATGAAGTAAGAGAACGATGATGGATAGCCTTGACACTCGTGTCATAATTAAAATGACTAAAACAGTAGCCTATGTCTGGCCACTGAGGTTAGCTACCTCTAGCTACGTTGATCCCTCATATTACTATTGTGATTTCGTATTCGATGGGTGCACCTTTTGTTTGGATTGATTGTCGCGGTCAGCCACGGATGTGTTACGACCAGCCAGAAAGGGTAAACTGGTATAATCCTATCTTGGGCATTGCCTTACGTGCCTTATCATATTTATCCTTATACAAACGCATTACGACTTTGGTTTAGTACTGTACCTATAGGGGACTCGCTATCTACCAACGTTACTGGTTGTGTTATGGGACCTGCATAGACTACATGCTATAAAACTGTGTTAAGTGGGATAAATGTAAAGCCTTAACGCTATTCTGATATTATTTTACTGATAGACATTATCTATTATAGCGTACACTATTACATATAGATTGTTTGACGGATTCTTAGGAGATGGAAAATCCTGTAACATCTCTTAAGTTATTGCACTTATATGTCATGATATTGATTTGACTTACATAATAGTATTTTAGTCCTGACTCGAGTGTTTTGTCTTTTCATTACGCTAGGGTCAGCATTGAGTTTTTTTCCAACGTATTGAAGATCATTTTTTTGGAGGACGAAGACGAAGGTTTGGTATATTACTATTACTATTACTATTAATATTCCTGCATCACTTTGTCTGCTACATTATTTTTATTTATCCCTGATATATATATATATATAACTCTGGTAAATGTTGTGTAGATTATAATCAAATGTATAATATAAACATCTTCATGAATTGTTTATTTGATTATTATATCTTATCATTCCGCTGTGAGATTTTGTGTTTGTTTTATTCTTTCTTATTTTTCTTAATTTTTCCCCATTTATTATCTATGTTCCGGATTGTTTAAGTTGGACATGTGTGGATTATTATCGATTTAAACCTTTTGAAATGTGGGTTGTCACATCACACACCACACTTCTATCTAATTTCGACAGCATTTCACTTCACTTCTCTTCCATGCATAACTTTGCATCCAAGGGGAGTATTTTATTTGTTGAATTTTCTAAAATAAAGTAAAGCCTTTTAGGACTAAAGGCTTCACACACTTCTATCTAATTTCGACAGCACTTCAGTTCACTTCTCTTCTATGCATAACTTTGCATCTAGGGGGAGTATTTTATTTGTTGTATTTTCTAAAATAAAGTAAAGCCTTTTATGACTAAAGGCTTCACACACTAAACTTCTATCTAATTTCGACCGCACTTCACTTCACTTCTCTTCTACGCAGAACTTTGCATCCAAGTGGAGTATTTTTGCTGTTGTATTTTCTAAAATAAATTAAAACCTTTTGTGACTAAAGGCTTTAATTTGTGGTTGTTGTATTTGTTATAATGATACTTAACGCTTATTTTCAAATCAATATTATATTCATTTCAAATTTTTTTAGATAATCGATTTTAGTACAATATTTGTTCTTGTATATAAATTTCATAGCTTTTTAGAAAATCGATTTGAGTACATTATTTGTTGTTGTTATATTCATTTGTTAACTTATTGGAAAATCGATTTCAGTAGCATATTTCTTGTTGTTATGTTCGTTTCTTAAGTTTAAAGAAAATCTATTTGAGTACAATATTTGTTCTGGTCATATTCATTTCTTAACTTTTTGGAAAATCGATTTGAGTACAATATTTGTTGTCTTATTTATTTCTTGATTTTTTTTACAAAATCGATTTCAGTAGAATATTTGTTGTTGTTATATTCATTACTTAACTTTTTACAAAATCGATTTAAGTATAATATTTCTTAACTTTTTGTTAACTAAATTATACGCTTTATAACGCATTTTCAAACTCTTTTAACTAATAAAATTTTAATTTACAGATTTTGTAAGCTAAAATTAGAAGTTAGCACTAATAATAACAAATTAAAATAAATTAATTTTGTACTAAGCACTAACAGTTATAATTAACACACACTAATTAATTAAAGAATATTACTTATATTTAACCGTACCTACTTAGGAGCATATTAATCAATAATTATACACTAATTTTCACATAAACTGTAACAAACATCGTTTTCCACTATAACAAACATTCGCGTAAACTTATCAATAAGCATATTAATCAATAATATTAATTTTCGAATTTTAAATCACCCTATTTTTTAATTACAAATTAAACAATCAAACCACTTACTAACATCCCCAAATCAACTAACATACTATTATCATCAACTAATACACAATAATCATCAATTTCAAATCAATAATCAACTAATTTTCTAAATTAGGGTTTTAATTTTATCTCCAAATCAACTAATAAACTATACCATCATCTAATATCAATTAATCTAACTTATTCAAACCAAGAATACTAAATCTTTTATAAATAGGATTTAAAGTAATATACCTCAAAAATTGGAGATAAAGAGGAGGAAGATTAGCGACGACTATCGACGGCCGCTTTTTTAGTCGACGCAAACCGTCGCCACAAACCTTCGCCAAGTGAAGCTGTTCTAGTAGTGATTTCAAGTAGATAAAAAAGTTATCGATTGGCTCCAGGCTCAATTCTAGACCAACAACTAAAGCTATTTCAATTAGATGACAACTTATTCTTGTAGCACAATCAAATAAATGAACATAGCTATACATGTTCATATATATTTATATTTATAGTTGAAATGATACTTTGGATATAAATATTTCTTCATTGCATACTTGTCCAGAAATAAAGAGAAAATCATTCATTTTATGAAATTGTTATTTTCACTTACATTTATTTTTTGACTATCATTTTAATAAAATATTGGTAATAAAATACGAAAATATATTTCAATAAGTCAATTAAGAAAACACGAGTTCAACTTTTTTTCAGACAGCTTCTTCTAAGCTCTTTAGTTAATTTTCCTCTACGGAACACTTTGTTGATAATTTAATGATGATAACTATGAAATGAAATTTTTATTGATATAATTAATTTCCACGCCCAAGTCATGCTTCGTTTTGCATTTCAAAGTCTATAAACGTCAGTCATATATGCTGCAATCGAATAGAAATACAATAACCATGCAGATAACGGATTTCAGTTCATCCAAAATGTTTTCTGCTGCATAATTAGCGAAAACAATTGATTTTAGTTTCACTTGAACTTTCTAAAAAAATGAATACTATGAGCATAATCTACAACCTTGCAGTTTTTGCTGGTACGCTATTCAAAATCAAATGAAACTTTGAAACTGTGCAATCTACACAAGAGCATCATGCCCATAGAAAATAAGGTTATATCAAAAATTCTAACATGTCCATAAAGGCTAAGCCAATGTCAACCATTCAAACATTTATTATAACCGTCGATTTGAAATTTTTTTTTTGAAAAGTTAGGATTATTCAAATTAACCAAAATTATGTGGAGATATCTTTGAGACATGTATAAAAATATCTACATGCTCACGCGCGTGCACACACTGACATAGACACACACACGTATCTGTAATCTCGACAACCAAGCACATGCTTCAAAAAAATTTGAAATATCATACATTGACCCTTCAACACGTACTTTAGAACTCTCAAGGGTTGCAAAATGATAGGCATAACTGTCGGTTGTGAGGTTCAAACTTGGTGATTTATGGGTAGTATGCTACAAACCAGCTAGATGTGCAAGACTGTAGGAGCAAGTCTTTTGATGGTATCTGAAATTACTTAAAACCTTTCGCATCGGCGGCCGAAAAATGGATAAATATGTGATATTCGGAAAAATGGTTTTGGATGCGAATATGAGGTTATCCGCATCCAAAAAAAATCATCCAGATTTTATCATAAAAATATTTTATATTTTGTGTAATTTGATGTAATGATTTATTTGAATAAATTACCACTTTTATTCTGTTAAGAAAAATATAATGAACTATATGTATTTATTGTTTTATTAACATAAGTGTGCTACTGAATGCAAATAGAAAAATGCTTCTGTTTACCTTTAAAATTTTATTACTATTAATTTTTGTTGAGGGAGGAGAGGAATATAATTTTAGACGAAAGATAGATAAATAACTTTAATTATTATTATTTTAATTCAACTTTTTTTTATACAACACAACAAAATGACCGCATATTTATATTGGACTATTCATCCTTACAAATAGACACAACTCTTTAGACAAACATTTTTTCATTTCAATGGACATGGTTCTTCAATAAACAGACACAACACTTCACTTCAATAGACACCAATCTTAATTTTAATAGGCACGAAACTTCACTTCAATAGACACGACTCGTAAACTTATTATTAAATTGAGTTTATTCTTTAACAATTTTTTCATATGCCTATAACTATCAAAATCTATTTTCTTATCCAACCCTAAACAATCATAGCCTCTCCATTTTCCTTAGAAAACTCATGCATGCTCTCTTAAAGCATCATTAGAAAATAAAATTTTCAAACACTAAAGCCAAACAGATCACCACTTTTTGTCTAATTGATGAAGACAAATGAAGATTTAGTGCATGATCCTAATTTTGATGAACATAAAGCGAACAACACAAATACTTATTTCTTAAAGTCTATTTTCTTTTACATATCAATCTTAGATTTGTTATTTGTAGTTTATTATTGTTATTTTAGGATGAGTATAATGATCCCATAAATAACACAAATTTGAATAATATAAAATTTGAAGATGTTGTTATTGAAAAAATATCATTGTAAGTTATTGTAATATTTTATTTTACAATGTTTATGTCACTTTTTCCCTTATTTTTTGTTTGTTTTTGGTTTCTAGATGGAGGATACCAATCACAATCAAATTGAGAATGCACTTGCCTTTCGAATGAAAAAGTGTTTTATAGTAAAAATATGGAAGAAGACGATCGATCAAATGCTTCAAAAGGTATGCAAGTTGATTTGACAAACCATTTTAACTAATCAAGTAAGTATTTATTTAAAATTTCATCATCCTAAGTAGGGGAAAACTAATAATTTTTATTACTGTTTTTGATTTTTTGTGTATGCAAAGTGATTTTTTGCTCTGTTTTGAAAAGAGTTGAATTTGATTTATGAAACGAAAGGAATAGTCATTATGTTTTGAATTATTTAGATGCCTTTTATTTAAAATAAAATAGTAGTTTGTGTTAAAAACAGAGAACAAAATTTTGTACGATGGCCGTTAGTTTTGGGAGTTAGAAGCATTTTTTCTATGTGCCAATAGTAGCGCACTTAACATAATAGTTTATATTATATTTATATAAATGCATGTTCACATCTCAAATTTATCTTTTATCACATTTATTATTTTTTGTACTTTTATAATTAGTGGGACCGAAATAAATATGATTGTCAACAGAAACCTAAAATATATGAAATCAATACGTATCCAAAAAACTGGAAGACTTTTGGTATTCCAATAAACATATACACATTCGAGTACGATGATATTCATATCTGAAATTTTCTATCCAGATTCTAAACATTATACTTTATATTATGTGTATTTAGTACAATGAGTGATATGTATATATTGTTTTTTTAGATAATAAATTATATTATATGTATATAAATGCATGTTCATTGCTCCAATTAAATTTCATCGTCATATTTTTTCCATAAATTTAGCGGGACTGTTAGCATATCTCTTTAGAGAACTAATTAGTTATTCACAAAAAAGTAGTTTCTTTACATTTATATAGGATCTTGTTTATATATTTCTCGATGTTGGGCTTTATTTTCAGCACGTCCCCTTCACGTGTGGCGTAATTGAGCCAACTACGTGACCATGGTATTTCGGGTGGCGCGGCACGTAGCTTTGATACCATCGTTAGCAATTTTTTTTAGAAAACTAAAGAGTTATTCACAAAACTAATTGGTTAATGTGAAAAATAGCAGTCACTTTACATTTATATAGGATCATGCATATATATTTCTTGTTGTTGGACTTTTATTTTCATTAAGCACAGAAACACTCTTGCGTTAAACTTGTTTTTTTTCTATTTATGATTTTTGATTTATCGATTGTTAATGAATAAGACAACAAGGATGTAAATATCTGATACCTGATATTGAATTCGGATGCAGATGTGCGAATGACATTATGTGCATACAAAATTTTCAATTGATAGACAAATATGTACATGCATATTTTATATATATACATAGATATATATATATATAATACTTGAATAACAATTTTATACATATTAAACAGGTTTATTTACATTGTTTTATGGAAGGAGTCTAAGGTAATTCTTTTTCAGAACAAAGACCTTAACCAAAATCCAAAATCCATCTAAAATTTATTATAAGAATACGGGAACAAGGCCCACAAGGGTACGTGTGGGAAGTAAGAGTATATTATTTGAAGGTGGATATTAGAAGCCGCGATATTTTCCTATAGCTAAGGTATCTTCCGCTCTAATTACTGACAAATTTGGGGCCTTCAAGATTAATTGTTATAACTTTACACATACATACATATAAGTATAAATACACTCTTAAGCACCAAGCATGTTTTCATTCACTAAAAGGCTAACCATGCAACATTTATAGTCACTTTACTTGCAAAGCCTTTGCCATATAATTTTCCTTCTAACTTATTTCAAAGCGCATACGATCACTTGTAGTTCGTATCCACTATCAATTTATATACTACTTTGTGTATGTTTATATCTATATTCATATATACAAACATACATATATACATACACACAAACGTTATTGAATTTTTGAGCAGAAGATTGAATATGAGGAATAACTAGTTTTAGTGTTAATTTTCTGATTCTACAAGCTCTCTGTACATGATTATATATAGCCTAATTCTACTAGGCGTTGCTTATTTCCTAAATTATAATTGTTGGATATTTTCCACTAACCGTTGCTTATTTCCTAAATTATAATTGCTGGATATTTTGCTTAATTATACCCTAATTACAGGCTAAGTACCAAATATAGTTGAGAGTTGTATAATGGATGCCAGCCTTTTATTTATTTCCTATTTACAGCCTATGATGAAATATTCTGAGGCTATTATTCCTATTTCTTCATTGCCTTTTATTTTTTTCATTTTTACAGCCGATGATGAAATATTCTGAGGCTATCATTTCTATTTCCCGACACTCCCCCTCAAGTCGGGTTCGAATAAATTTATAGAACCCAACTTGTCGAGTATGTTCAGATGGCTGGTCATGTCGTGTGATTTTGTGAAAATATGCATTAGTTGCTCTTTGCTTCTAATAAATAAAGTTTCCATTTCCCCTGATTGCATTTTTCTCTCTAACAAAGTGACAATCTACCTCTATATATTTTGTTTTCTTGTGGAAGACTGGATTGGATGTAATATGTCGTACAACTTGATTATCATAGTACATTTGTATTGTTCTTATGTGCTCTATCTTCATGTCATTAAGTAACTGCTTAATCCAGATAAGCTCACTTTCTGTAGATGTTATGGCTCGATATTCTGCTTTTACACTTGATCTAGCCACAGCATTCTACTTCTTGCTTTTCAAAATGACCAAGTTACCACCTATAAATGTACAAAACCCTGTGGTTGAGTTTATGCCGCAACTTCCGGCCCAACCTGCATCAGAAAAACAAACCACATTGTTATAATTATTTGTCTTCATCCAAATTCCTTGACCTAGAGTGCCTTTAAGTTCTCAATACCATATAAATTGCACTCAAGTGTCTGGTACATAGAGCATGCATAAATTAAATAATGACACTAACTGCAAAGGTAATGCCAAGTCTGGTTACTATAAGGTAAATTAATTTTTCTACCATTCTTTTATATTTTCCTATGTCAGATAGTGTCTCATCTTCTTCAGTTTCTAGTTTAATTTTCTTCTCCATAAATGTAGTAGTTGATTTAGCACCCAATTTATCAGTCTCTTTTAACAGCTCAAGAACATATTTTCTTTGGGGTAGAAATAATTTTTTCCTTGATTGGGCTATTTTTATTCAAAGAAAATATGAATGTTTTCCAAAGTCTTTGATGTCAAATTCATTTTTCAAATATTTTTTAACCCTTTTAATTTCCTCACTATTATTTCCATTGATGATAATGTCATCTACATAAACCAGAAGAGAAGAACTGACAGAGCTTTGCTAATGTTCCTAAAATATTGTGTGAATAAAAATGAAGGGGCTAGCCTCTTATTTATAGTGGTTGGAATGCACCAAAACCATAGGATTTAAGTCGGTTTAAAATTATAAAATTCAGAACGTTCATTGCTGAAAACTCTAGCTACCACCCTGTATCCACCGATCGACCGCCCCTACCACTGGTCGATCGCTAGTGGTCGACCGGTCATAGGTCAGGGGTTTGCCGATGCTATTTTGAGAACATTGATTTTGATTTTGCCATTGTTTAGTTTATCATCTTCCTTAAATGCAATTTAATGTTAACGTTATTTTTAACGTTTACTTAACCCTCAAATGTAATTACTGTTAACTTTTGAATTTCAAATTTGAGAATTAATTATTTATATGAATTTGAATTCTATTTAAATTATTTTAAACCCAAAAACTTCGAACGCCCATAACTTCTTCATTTGAGCTCTATTTACAGCATATTATATATGGAAATTGGCTAGAATTTCGCCACGAACGCAACAACATAACTTTCTTGATCAAATTTCAACTTTTGCAAAATTTTCATTTGTACCCCTATCTTATTTAAATTAATTTATCCAGTCTATTTATTTATGATTGATTTTACGAGGTGTTACATCGATTGAGCCGATTCAGATCCATCCCCTTTTATCTCCGCTCCTTTGCTAAAACCATCAAATTTATTCTCCCTTTTGCACCACCCCACTTACCATCTCTGTCATCCTTCTCTCTGACCGGTCGAAGGTGGGGATGGAGGAACCAGCAGCCATCACAGTTGTGCCATGCTTTCTTGCGATGGTCGCATAGCTTGGTGCTCAAAGCTCCCTTCCCTTTGGTCGTGTTCCTGAAACTAGGGTTTGAGTATTTTACCTAAAACGTTTTATTCTCCTTATTTTCCGACTGCCGAGGGTTCATAAGTGCTCGCCAAGATTGCTCTTGCTCAGTTTTTGCTACTATATCATCAAAACTTGGCATCTCGGCTGATGCCAAAACTTAAGACCTGATCAATTCATAGCTTGGATCGAGAGCCCCCAGTAGGTAAAAATTAAGTCTTATTTGTATCTTTTTGGGTTTCAATTGGGACTGTTATTGGAGGGAGACAGATATTGAGCTTTTCCCATTTTGGCATAATTTTGGTCACTAGTTCGTTATTACTTTGGATACTCTGTTTAATTTGGTCAAGCTCTTGTTTAAGGCTAAAGATATGAGCGAATTTTTGTTGTTGACCATACCTTCTCTTGGTTTTGTCCCAAACCTCCTGTGATGTGCTGGAGTACATGAGTACGTTTGAAACATGGGGTTCCATTGCGTTGAGTATCCATGACATGATTAATTGGTCAGTTGGCTTCCATTCTTCTATTTTTTCTTTCTCTTTGGGAGTTGGCTCGGTTGACTTTGCTACTTTGGATTTTTCCCTTATTTCGGTGATAAAGCTTAATTTTCTTTTGCCATCGAGACTAATTTTTACTGATTTGAACCAAGAAATGTATTTCTATTGCCGTTGAGTATGATATTTGTGAGTTTAGTGTTGCCGGATTGAGACATGTTGAACTAACTACAGCTCTTTGTTATCTGCAGCTTTTGATATTGTTGCGGAACTTTTGAATCAAGATCTGATCTGCTCTGATACTATATTGAATTTTGAGGAGAAGATTGAATATGATGAATAATTAGTTTTATTGCTAATTTCTGATTCTACAAGCTCTCTATACATGATTATATATAGCCTAATTCTACTAGCTGTTGCTTATTTTCTAAATTATAATTGCTGAATATTTTCAACTAGTTGTTGCTTATGTACTAAATTATAATTGTTGGATATTTTGCCTAATTATACCCTAATTATAGGCTAAGTATCAAGTATAGTTGACAGTTGTATAATGGATGGTAGCCTTTTATATGTTTCATGTTTGTAGCCTATAATGAAATATTATGTGACTATCATTCCTATTTCTTCAGTCTTTTATTTATTTCCTGTTTACAGCCTATGATGAAATATTTTGAGGCTATCATTCATATTTCTCAACATACACACATATGCATAATTCTCTTTATTTAAAATAAATAATCTCATAAGGATATAATCTAAGTAATTAATATCGGTATTAGGTACATATCGGTCAAGTACTAATATGAGATATTTTAAAATATTGTGATATTATTGGTAAAATACCAGACATGTGTAAACCATGTTATAAACAATTGCACTATGTTATAATGTTATGATGATGTTAATTTTTAGATATTTGGATCTATATTGCTAGATTACTACTAAAGACTGATTGGATATAGTTTACAGATTATAATCTGTTTATCGGAATAGGCTATTAAATATAAGTATTAAAATAGACTCATAAAAATGAAGAAATTTGTTTAATGTGCGTCTTTATTATTTCCTATAGTTTTATACTATATTGTTTGTTACTTCAGTCATATAATCATCTCTGCTATTTTTCAATTTTTTCATATTTGAACTATATCGTTTGTTTCTGGTCCGTTCTTCATCAATATGTCAAATATATAACTTTATTGCTCTTTAACTTTAGTTGTTGGTGCATGATAAAAATTAAAAAAGAAAATGAATTTCATAAGCTAACTTACCAGTTAGAAATGGTGAACAAAGAAAATAACTAAAAAGAAAAGTAGCTCTTACAGGATTTTGATCTCATTGGTAAAGTGTTCACAAAAAAAGCGTTATGGCATAAGTAGAGTTTTGTTTATTGAAAGACTAACGAAGAAGAGTGAAAAAATATGGTTAAAACTGATGAAGTGCATTGGGATTTATGATATGATCTACATGTTGTCATTCACTATATACCAATAGAAAACTATCGAGCAAGTCATCATTCCATAGTTATCCAATAACTATCAGTACGTAACACCTTAGCTTCCACCAGTAGCTATGAATAATTTACTGTCCAACATTTCAAAAGCGTTACAAACTCTAGTCTCAACATGTGCATCCATATTCAGTATTGATATATCTTGACTAGGAATATTTAAAATGGTATGTTATTTTCACTGTTATAAATTACTCACGGTTATAACACTTTGTAACTAATATCACAAAACATACCATTTAAGGATTTTCTATTAAATATACTTTCATTTAAATTAATTAATATAACATATTATATCAAGTATAGAATGGAAAGAAAACACCTTTTATTTCGAACAAGATTGGTTATCGAGTTAGAAATATATAACAAATTACATAATTGCCCCTAGGGCATATCCCTAACTCTATCACATCCTACCTAATCGTTTACTACTTAACCTTACACCTATAAATCCTAATGTTGCCAAGTTACTACTATCGATTACTATATATCAACTGGGATATTCTATTAAATACAAGTTATAATATAAGCTCATAAAAACCGATAAATTTTTACAGTATGCATATTTTTTATTTATTTTTCATTTTTATACTATATTATTTGTTTCTTCATTCATCTAATCATCTCTATTATTTTCAAATTCCATATTCATAGTTCCTTAGTTTTCATTTTCACTTAAATTATCAATGAAGTAATGTTGATTTAATATTAATTACTACTTCTAACCTCTCCTTTATTTATGCAAATATATAAATTTAACGTTGTTCAAGATTTAGTTCTTGATGCATGATAATAATAAAAACAAAGAACGAATCTTCATAAATTAACTTTCTGATTAGAAATAACACACAAAAACAACCGCTAAAAACGAAATAGCTTTTATACGATTTTATTTACTGATAATTGTTCACGCAAAATAGAACATAAGAAATAAGTAGGATTTTATTTATTGAAAGTATAATGAACATACAGGAATAGTATGGTTGAAATAAAAACAGATTATAGCATTTAGATTTCAAATATGGTCTGGATATTGTCATTCCATATACTAAAATCAAACTTCAAGAACGTGAAAATATTTATTTCTCATTTGATTATCGTTAACACTTATGATAATGGTGGATATTCATACACTAAATACTAGAGTGATATACCGGTAATGATATTTTAAACGATATATTAGAAAAAAATCGATTAAGAAACGATATGAGAGATACCAAGGATATATCAGTGATATTATTCGATATTAACGACCTAGTTTTAAATTTTAGAAAGAGAAGAAATATGTGAAAACGACATATTGAAACGCATATTAGAGAAGTTAAACAGAAAATTCAACTCAAAGCTTTGATTGTTTTCAAAAATTAATATACTGATAGTACAGTTTCAGCTCTAAATAAACATTACAGTTTAAAGAATTTGGTTATCTAATAATATAATAGTTAACTAAATTAAGAGTAAATAAATTACAAAAACTAAATTTCAATCCAACACTTGTTTAAACAATAATTTTTACTGAAGTACGTAATTTATATTTAAAATGAATAGTTAAATAAATTGAGATTTGTTATGATTATATATTTAAAATGAGTCCTTAAATTATTGAGATTTATTATAATTGTATTTTTACTTATGCGCCAAGTCTTTTATCATTCATTAAAAGGATAGTTATACATCACTGATCCTTACAAGTCATTTTTCACGTAAAGCCTTTTTCATATAATGTTGGTCTAACTTATTTCAGAGTGCATACATGTTTACCTTATGGCAAAACATAAAATACATGTACGTTTCCCTGAACCTAGACTAGACGATCTCATCAGGTACACTGCGGTATTTTAAACTAGGACTTGTCATGGGATATTGCATAATTAAGCTTGTCTAGAAGATGACATATTGAATGCTAGTGACGAATGCTAGTTTAACATTAGGTAATAAGCACAACACGTTTTATATTAATTTGGGAAGTAGTCATCGTATCATCCCTTGCCCGCTTCCAGTTGTGATTTAGTATGCATGCATCAAACCACAAGGAGAATGTTTCATTACATAACAGTAAACAATTAACTAGTAGAAAATCTAAACAAGACTGCATCAAACTGCAGTGCTCAAAGTCACAAAGACAGCTGCAATAATTAAAAAATTGATCAGACCAATTCCAAAATAAGTTTCATTCAACTTAAAATGAAGTTTCCTACCTATTAATCACCACTATATATATAGTTCATAAGTTTCATGTATAACTCACAAACAGAAGATCAACTTGAAAATATTTACTCATCTTAAATTAAGTTTGAAAAAAAATGGCTACTAAAATGTTCGTCTGTCTGGTTCTAACTGCCTTCATTGCTTCATCACTTGTGCTTGCTTCTGATCCAAGCCCTCTTCAAGACTTCTGTGTTGCGGACAAAACAACTAAAGGTATTATTGTCATTAAATACATATACAACTATGATCGATCGAATGCCTACTATTTTGCTACCCAGAATACTCATTAACAGTTTTGTTATACCATGAATATGCAGTATTCGTAAACGGGATGGTTTGCAAAGATCCTAAGCTTGCCATTGCAGACGATTTCTTCTTCTCTGGACTACAGAATCCAGGAAATACAACAAACAAAGTCGGTTCAAATGTGACCCAAGTCAATGTGGCTCAAATTCCAGGCTTAAACACGCTTGGCGTCTCTCTAGTTCGCATAGACTATGCACCGTACGGCCTTAACCCACCTCACACTCATCCAAGAGCTACCGAGATTCTAACACTAGTAGAAGGCACTCTCTATGTTGGTTTCGTAACATCCAACCCAGGCAACAAACTTTTTACCAAGGTTCTTCGTAAGGGTGATGTGTTCGTGTTTCCACAGGGTCTTGTTCACTTTCAGTTTAACATAGGAAAGAAGAATGCAGTGGCCATTGCTGGGTTGAGTAGTCAGAATCCCGGAGTCATCACAATTGCTAATGCCGTTTTTGGATCAAAACCATCAATTTCCGAAGACGTTCTGTCCAAGGCATTTCAAGTTGATAAAAAGGTTGTCGATTGGCTTCAGGCTCAATTCTGGACCGATAACTAAAGCTATTTCAAATGCATGACAATAATACTCATATATTTACTTATTCTTGTAACGCACTCAAATAAACGAACATATATTGCTGCACATGTTCAATATATATTTATAGTAGAAACAATATTATGTAGTTCAATATTTCTTCACTGCATACTTAGTAAGAAATAAAGAGAACGTCCATTTTAAGAAATTGTGATCTTCACTAACATTTATTTTTAGACGTCATTTAAATAGAACATTGGTATCAAATCACAAAATTATATCTCAAAAAAATTCCAAGAAAAAAGGCAACAATTTCAAAGTTATTTGTGAATGCTTCTTCTAATTAACCTCTTGTATCTTATTATTTTCTCGATTCGATGTAACACTTTATTTAAAATTTCCTGAATTATAATACCCGCTAAATAAAATTATATCAGTATTCTTCATTTTCTAACACATCTCATGCCTGTTTTTGCATTTTAGTGATCACACGTGTCTTATTTTCAACTCCGAACCAAAGCCTGCACATATCACTCATATATTACAGTCGAAAGAAAAATGGATTGAGTATTATAATAATAAGCACACAGTGTGCATGAAAGCTAGGATAGTATTCTATGTAAATTTTAGAGATATAAATAAGCGCTTTAAAATATTGGTAAATATTATCTTTTGAACTAAAGAAATCCTGATTACAAAAAGAAAAATATTATTCAAACCTTTTACAGCGATAGATCATGTATAAAAACAATAAACATACAATGAAATAAAAGAAGACATGAGAATCGGTCAGCACAACCCAAGATAATATGCTCTACTGAAGCGGGTGCGGTCACACTATCATAGGCCGGTTTACAGCCCAATACAATATAACGTGCAAAATATATTTTCTCTATAAATGCGACAACGTAAACTTTTGTTTAGAATTGGAATCAAAGAATAAAGCAATCAATACAACAGTGTATCCAAGTCTGTAAATTCAATAAATTCAGTTTTTGTTCAAATTCTTTCATGGTATCACATCAAAGGCCAGTTTTTGTTCAAATTCTTTCAT
Source organism: Allium fistulosum (assembly GCA_030737815.1). Lineage (NCBI taxonomy): Eukaryota > Viridiplantae > Streptophyta > Magnoliopsida > Asparagales > Amaryllidaceae > Allium > Allium fistulosum. Next base: position 1,130,741,854 of record CM060901.1, read on the forward strand.
GGTATCACATCAAAGGCAACACAATTTAGTAACTTCTTGGTTACTTTCTACTGTTATTTCAAACCTTTTACCACAATTAATTGGATGCAAGACTTCTAATGAAATATGATCAATAATTTAACAAGTGTTCAATACTCAATTTGCTGCAAAAGTTATGTACAACAAAAGACAGTTGCAAAATTTAAAGAAGGAGAACTTATCAATGAGAGAGTATCTGTTCAAGGTTAAAATGCTATGTGATCAACTTGCATCAGCATGCCACAAAGTTTCTGATTATGAACAGATACTATCAATTTTGAATGGATTAGATGTGGAATATGGGGTTGTTGTAGCAGTAATCTCATCAAAAGAAACAACACCCACTATTCAATATGTCCACTCTACACTTCTTGTTCATGAATGTAGAATAAAGCAATAGAAGCCTATTGTATCAGATTTCTTTGCCAACTTTATTGACAATAATGGATGCACAAATCAAGAACTATAATGGGAGAAATCGATCAAATTGTCAAAGAGAGGGTCAAGCTAATAAAGCTAGAGGAAGAGGTGGAAGGTACAATAACAACAGAATCAGATGTCAAGTATGTAAGGGATAAGACCATACTACAAGTAAATGGTATTTCAGATTCGATGGAAATTATGTGCCTTCACAACAAAATAATGCAAGAAACTATCAACTCAATGTCAATATGGTTAATACTCAATAGACAACAGAAGTCAATCATAAAACACAAGCAGTGATTGTAACACCCCTAATTTTTGATAATATTTTCAGAAGATTTAATTAGATAAATTAAATTGAATAATGTAAATGTTAAATGATAAGAGGATTGAGACTTGAATTAATTTAATAAAGGCCGAGCCTAATATAAAAATTAATGGGCTAACGAATGAGTTTGGGTTAGTCAAATTACATAGGGGTATATTAAGAAATTCGCCGCCCATAACCTTTACCCTTATATATTTTCGTTCCTACCATTTTACTTCTCATTCACGTTATTTTGAAATCTAAACGCAAGAGAGAGGCCGACCATTAACAAGAAGAATTCAAATTAAAAGCTAGAGAATCAAGCTTAGGGAAAATCAATCTCAATCCAATGTCCTTATCTAAATAAAGATGAATAATAATTTCATCTCTATTTTATTTTGAATCATATTTTTTTGATTTAAGGGTAAATTTATTTTTATGATACATTGGATGATAATATGCTTGATTTATAATTTAGATGGTTTAAACAAGATTGTTTAAAAGAGGTTAAGTACGGTATTAAGGCAAAACCGAGATTTAATGATGTTTAAATGCCATGGGAAAATTTTATGTTATGAGAAACATAATTCTGGAGTTGGATTTTAATTTTGATAATTTTTCAAGCTATGGAAAGATTATTATGAATTTTCAAGGGAAAACATGGTTATTTGATTTTATAAATTTATTTTGAAAAATATATTGAGAATTTGGGTCTGGAATTTTGATATGTTAGACAACATGATTAAAGTGAATTTATGGAATTTTTGGGGATTCTTTTAAAGTAATTTGCTATGCAAATTAAATTATTTTAGAAGAGGGATTTCTTTGCAAAATTGGTTTTGCTTAATGGAAGGGCTTATTTGATTAACTTAACCATGGTTTAGATCTAAAATTAGCGATAGTTATTTTAGTAAAGAATGTGAAAATGTTAAGGCAACTAATATGGTGTTGACACGTGGCAGTTTAGTTAGAAAAAAATTTGCTTTAAATAGTATTAACCCAACTCAGAAAAGTGGGTTCCCCCTACTTTGGGACATACCTTTCGACACAGAAGCTTTCACCTTCAGCATTGTCGAAACCTACAAAGCCGAAACCAACACACAAGGTATCACATTGATGGTACGCAGTGGATTGGAGACAAGCGAAAGGTTAAGTGTCGAAAGCATAGCTTCCGAAGGAATCGAAACCTTGGTTTGTTTTTTAAAAAAGAAGAGCGCCTGCCTTTGTTTTATTTTAGCGTTCGAAGTAGTCGAAGCCTATGGTTTCAAAAGTGTTTTTTAAAGGTTTCGAAAGGGTTGCCATTAAATTAAGTTTGCTTTCAACTGAGTTCCTTTACTTATGAAAGAATGTTTTGAAAGAAGGGGTTCTGACCTAGTCGAAACCCAGCTGCCATTCTTTAGCCTTTCGATGGTATTGAAGATATCAATGCTTTCAAAAGGTGCTTTGTTTTACAAGTTTAAGCCACTTCCTATAGCTTTCGAAAGGAGTTAAGGGTTTCGAAGGCAATGGTTTCCAAAGGGGTTTCGACGTCAACCTTCCACTATTTTACCCAGATGTTTTATGCTTTCGAAAGGATGGTGCCGACACCATCATGTTTCCCTAATATTTTTATATGATAAAGGATGGTTTCGAAAGATATGCTTTCGCCTATATTCACTTTGACCCAAACACTACAACAAAACAGTATTTTTACAATGGGCAATGCCCGTTGTAATATGGTTTTTGCAACGGGCATGTGCCCGTTGTAATAGGCCTCGTTGTAATAGATCAACCACATTTTACAACGGGCAAAGCACGTTGTAAAAACCGTTGCAGTATACCTTTTTACAACGGGTTATGACCGTTGTAATAGACTAACCATACTAGTTGCATAGCCTGTTTCACAACATGCATTGACCGTTGTAAAAAGCTCATATAACAACGCACATTGCCCGTTGCAAAATAAATGCAAATTTTAAAAAAAATTACAGTAGCATCCATGCAATACATCCATACTAGTACTAAATATTGTCGTAAAATAATTAAAATCACATACGAAAAGACTAAAAGCTAGAGTCATAGAATTCTAACACTCCAAAAAGTTAGATAAGTTTACATGCCAAATACATAAAGCATTAACACATAACAGTCTGCTACAAATATCATGTTCTAAGTACAATCATACTATACCACATAGATGAAGTCTTTATGCCACGTGACGGTTGATCCAACGGCCTCTTTGATAGTCTGCATCTCTGTTTCTTCCTCAGAAAGATAGCAACAAGGCTCATATGTGGTGGTGGATGTCTCTGTTTCTTCCTCGGAAAGAAAAACAAGCATCTTACTACTATGCTTTGGTCTTTCTACTAGTCACTGTATGTGCTGTGCATGGAACGAATCATAACAAGTTATTCCTATTTTTAAGTGGCATCCGCATTTGCATCCGAAACCATTATCCGATATTAGACATCCATAGCTATGGATAAGCATGAATATAAGATATTTATCTGCTCCGCTCACAATTAATAAACTCAAAAAAGTAAATGAAATTTTTTGATCCAACTTAAGTTATAATGCTAATATAAATACAAAAAATAAAAATTATGATCATAGAAATCAGTTTTGGACAGTAAACATTCACTTATACATGCTGTTTACCTGGATAAAACAGCAAAAATATGCACAATCTCAACATTATTTTGATAAAAATCAAACGGATAACGTTCGGATGCAAATACCATAATATATGTATCCATATCCATTTCGAATTTCGGATATTTTTTCTTTTCCGAATACAAATGCAGACGAATTTCGAATCTTCGAGTGCTCATTAACCGTCCAAATTTAAAATGTTACTGCTGCTATTTTACATATCTAAAGTACAAAATTTCATTTATTGAAGATGTCTGTTTTGTAAATGGTTTTATAACTTGTTAAATATGTAATTTTGAATACAATTTAAATGTTACTTGGTGAAAATATCAATAATTTATACAGAGTTCCTTTCTGTGTACAAAGTACCAAGGTTTTCCACATTGTAAATGAATTATATTTTTAAGTCAATTGTGTTTCCTCAACCACATCAGTTGGACTATTTTGTAACGTCTATTTGATTTAACCAAATGAAATTATTATTAGAGCCTATATGGCTATATATATGGTCCAAGCTAATTTTAACTCCATAGGTTGAAGCAAACCTCTTACTATCTACTAAATAGGCATATAAAAAAGTGAAATGATGTTCATATATGTGAGAAGTTATATGAACTGAAGAAAAGAATGATTTATAATAACAAATGCACCTTCAGTTTCAGATGCTTGACAATCAGCCTTGTTGCTATCTTTAGCATCATCACTACTGCGCTTTTTAAGGGATGAAGCCCTAATCAATAAGAGAGATTGAACAGATTACTCTATCAGAAATTAAACATATTAGAGAATAAAAAGTAGTCATACACCAAAGAGAACTAAAGAGAATGAGGGGCGTATGCGTGTGCATATCTATCTATCAATCTCAGCGTGCGTGTTTGATAGAATACACCAAAGTTCTACTTACAGGCAGAATTCCCCAACTAGTTGGTAAAAATGCCAAGATACACGCAAAGATGTCAGTTACTTCTAGCTTAGTCAAAGCAACTCCAATAGCAAACCAGCCAATACAAGCATGAACAATATACTTTGAATTAAGCGAAGCAGAAGCTGTAAATTCACAGATGCCTTTTAACTGAAGGTAAAAATCTGCATTTCCATGAAAACAATTGGTAAAAAAATAGCAAAGTTTCAAATTAACATAGAGCTTGCTTATTTATGAGGCATCCAAGTGACCTGGAAAAGAATAAATAGCACAACTAGCACAATCCATGACATCCCATAAACCTGTGGCAAAAAAATAATGTCATTTTTTTAAAGAAATGGGGAAGAAAAATAGCCAAACAATTTGTCCTCCACTATTAGGCTTCATCCTAAAAGTAATTTGTCAAAAGATCACTACCCACATTATGTGTGTGTGTATTTATGTATTCAGACATTTGGAAAAATCTCTGTAAAGTATTATTTCCATGTTGAAGCATGGCTATCAGCCCATTTGGATCAACTTAAATTAAGCTCTTTTTGGCTTTTTGAAAGCTAAAATGAATTGGTTTTGGCTTTCAATAAGAAAAAAGTAGTCTATTTAAGTTCATCCAAATAGGCCGTAAGCTTTCATCCCCAAAATCACATCAGTGTCAGCAGTCGTAGCAAACAGGGTGCAGTCAGAGTATAAGTTCTATTTGTAAAAGCTCATTACACTATAGCAATTAAAGGTCTAATATCTAATTGAAAAAGCCACTTCGACTACAGATTCACACACACTGTAAGTGGGACTGTCAACGGGTACTTCCGGATGCCGATAGTGTCATATCCTCATCCGCATCCGACGATATGGACAAATATCGAATAATTATCTTATTCGATGAAGATTGATAAAACAAGAAACATACATAGAAAATGTTGATTTAACATGATTTTTTTAACCCCATCGATTATAAAAATATGAAAAATAAACAAGTTAGACGATACCAAATAGTTTTGAGCAGTAAATATGCATTAAATGCATATAACATGAGCAATTAACTTAATAAATTAATAAATAAATATATTTCATTATATAAAATATGCATAATATAATCTTGAGAAAAAAACAAACAAATAATTTTCGGATACGGATTCCTTCGTATCCGCATCCTTATCCGTTTTTTCGGATATCGGATATTTATCTGTTTTTTGGATATGAATGCGGAAGGATTTCGGATTTTCAGGTATCATTGATAGGCTTAATTGTAAGACATCACAAATTTAAATCACTTTCTGCAACCATGACAAAAATCGATTGTAATGGCACTATTTGAAATGAAGCGAGCACTGTTATTTCCAAATGGAGCCAGTGCAACTTCTTTAAATTACAATCATAGCGCCCGTGTATATGTTAAGAAAAAGAATGAACCAGGGTAATTTCAAATAACGTAGGTACAAATAGACTGCGCTTTTTAAGGTGTGATAGAAAGTGGTCTATAGTCATAATATGTTTTCAAAGCAGATTATTTTTATTAAAAGTTTCAAATGTGATCTAAAATGATTATAAAAAAATATCCAATAAAACTAGGGTTGCTTGTGTTTACTTTGACATTGCTAGAATAATTTGTTTCTGTCAACCTCGTGAATAAATGAGCAGGACTAAAACTAGTTAGGCTGAACAACCTGCACACAATCTGAACATAATTTTTTCCATTAGGAACTCATGATCTATGATTCAATATTACTGTAATTTTATATCATTTGATAAGAAGCCCTAGGATATATTTCATAGCCAGAGATATGTAACAACATTTGGCATATTGTCAGCTCATAGTTGTCAGCGTGGTATAATATAAAGCATATTTTGACCGGTAATACTTGAAATTGATGTGTATGCAGAAGTAGATGGTTTTTACTGTTAATGATTGGTCTTGTCCAGTTACATGCAAATGGTACACTATACCATACTGAAAGATGAAGAATCTTAGGCTCAAAATGGTCTCCAGAATCCTGCCTCGCATTGTACGAATATGAGCCTGCAATTTCAAGAGAGATAAAATGCTAATACCACAAAAATACGTTCTGCATAAAAGTTTTTTTCTAAAAGTTTTTGAACAACCCTTTTTATGAGAGGTTAATGTTAAAAGTAGTAATGATGTACTTTTGGTTGCATCTTTATCCACCAAAGCTATGGTTTTTTTGTGTTTTTTTTTCTAAATTCTTTCAACTCTATCCTATCCGCAACAATTAGTTTTAAATATTCCAAGCCTAATTCATCTTAAAACGAATTAATTAAAACATAGAGATGGCATTTTAAACGACTTTTTTTGAAAAATAAATTAAGGTTATTTTAATAATTCATAAATCACTTCTTGTAATTTTACTACTGCTCATATTTTATATTGTTGCTCAAAATTGGCTTTATTTGATATTGACTCTCTTATTTTCAAAATGTAGTCTATTATGGTGCAATTTTTTAAAGCTAACTTCTAAATTTTAGAAGATTGCCTTTTGAAAATCCACAAAGTTGTTTTACGTATATGTGTATGTGAGTGTGCGTGCATGCGCGCGCACGCTATTTTATTATCTCAAAAAGGTCATCGTCATAATCTTTAGAAATTAAGAACTCGCAAGCATGTAAATGAATTGTGGTTGCAGTATGATGTGCTATATTACAATCAAATAGAAGTAAGATAAAGCCACAAGATCTAATGAACTCATTATTAGTTATCTTAATTATTCCACCGCAATTATATAAGAACAAATCAATTTGAACACGTAAGACATAAAGTATAAAGGTTACAGAAAGGTTCAAATGTAGAATTAGAGTAATCATCATGATTACTCTAAAGTTTGTGTACAGTATACTGAATGCATTGAATTAAATCTGAAATGAAAATATAATTTATGGGCCTAACATTGCTATGCAGATTAAGTAATGGCAAAAACCAGCAACTAAGTACAAAATTTGTCTTTATTCAACCTCAGAAAATTAATTTAAGTGTAGAACAGTAGAAATGTAAACTAATATAATTACCAATTCCTCTTCCCACCAAGCCTCCCAGCTCTCTTCTCCTTTAACTCCAATCCCACCTTGGTAAAAAAGCCAGTTAGTCCAGTGTCGGAAGTCTTCTACTGTCCTGATTTGGTATTAAAAATAAAGCGATGGTAAGTCAGAAATCATAGAGAATTCAACACCGTAGTGGCCAAGCAAAAGTCAGAAATCACAAGCCGTGGGAATCAAGTCACAAATAAATGAAATTGACAAAGTCAGAAAAATCTCAAGCAATCAAACAAAATCGAATTGCTAGAGCATAGCAGTGACGAATTCAAACAAATTTATACGAACGAAAATATAGGAAATCGAATCCTATAAAAACCCTAACATCATCGGCCGTGAAATGCATTCGAGTTCGAGCAAAACAAACAAACAATAAATCAAATCAATAACTCGAATCAAAGTCGAGCGTAATTGAAATCAAAGAAACATCACGTACCAATTTATATGAAGCATACACGCTCGACAAATTGAAGCTGCCACAAGCAACAATCAGCAAGCCAAATCAAAGAACATCGAAGTCTACAATCAAACAATATCAAGCGGCGCTTCAATTTAGCAAAACCCTAAATCTGGATTGAGGAACGAACGAACGAGGAACGACCGCCATTTTCACAAAAAAAGGAACGGAGCAAATAAAAGAGAAACGGGCCGAAGATATAAAAGAAAAAGGGGGTCGACCACTATGAGTGTTGTAAACTTGGCACCATTTACAATGGGCATGTTGTGACCGTTGTATAATTATCATCTATTACAACGAGCATTTCGTGAATATTGTAAAATTGACATGTATTACAACGGGCTTGAAAGGACCGTTGTAATAGCATTCTATTACAATGGGCTATCATCGCCCGTTGTAAAAAGGGCGTTGTATAGGGCATATATTACAACGGGCCTGAATGGACCATTGTAATAGCCTTCTATTACAACGGGCAGCCAATGCCCGTTGTAAAAAGGACGTTGTAATAGGGTATTTTTTTGTAGTGAAATAATGTTTTAAGTATAAACCCAACGCTTTCAAAAAGGAGACTTTCAATGGTTTCGAAAGAGTTACTTCCAATGGTGGCGAAAGGGGTACTTTCAACTGGTTTCAAAGCTATGCTTCTAAATTTAAATGTTAATATTTTAATATAATTGAATGGTTTCGAAAGGAAGGTTTTAAAGTATTATAAAGGCAGGAGCCTAATATTTTGAAGATAGATTTTAAGGCTTTTGAAAGAGGTCATCCTATGAAGTCGAAAGCCAGGTTTCGAAGGTTTTGAAAAGTTGTATAACCTAAACTTTATTTTTAGAAGGAAAAACCCATGGCTAAAATTAAAGGAGTTTGTAATGGTTTTGAGAAGATGCTTTCTTTGATAAAATAATAGGTTAAAGGTATTAACCATGTTTTATATTAAACCCATAGGAGTGGTATTGCTGTGTTATTATAATAACTTCTTCAAATATAAATATATCCATATTTTTTTAAATCCCATATCTGTATTTTGGGAAAAGGGCAGAATAACTAGCTAGGTTGACCCAGTAGTGAATATAATTTAAGTTAACTCTTGAATGGATAGAATTGCATACAGGAGGTCAGGAAAACCATAATATAGGATGCTAAAAATATGAAAGAAAGATATTGGCAAGGGCCAATAGGTTCTCAGTGAGCTCATGAAAACTGTGTATAGGAAAAGATATTGACAGGGGCCAATAGGTTCATAGTTAGACCATGAAAACTATGTATAAAGGCAGATGTCAGAAATACAGGTTCATAGTAAGCCCTGGAAAACTATGATTTGATACCTGCAGATGCCAATAGGTTTTTAGTTAGCCCATGAAAATTATATCCGGATTAAGATACTAACAGATGTCAATAGGTTCCTAGTTAGACCATGAAAACTAGGGTAAGATGAAAGGATATTGGAGTCACCAATAGGTTCCTAGTCAACCCATAAAAACTAGGATAAGAGTAAAGGTATTGGAGTTACCAATATGTTCTTAGTGATCCCATGAAAACTATGTAATTGGACAGAGAGTCCTTAAATATTTTACCGGTTATTAGTTAGCCCATTAAAACTAATAGGTTAATAGTAATCCTAGAAACTATAATTGAGACAGATAGTCAAAAATGAATGGGGATGGGTAATCCAGAGTTGATTCATTTGCTTTGCATATCATCATATTATATTGTTTTGAATTGTTTTAAATATTGTGGATGCATGAGCATGGTATATGGTTTTGTAAATGTTTTATGATACTAGTGAGGGGAAAACCCATTCCGCTAAGCAACGTGGTCCCACTGGATATCTAAATGATTTGAGATGGTAGATTACTATTCGTACCAGGCTTTATGTCTGACTCGAAGTTTATGTTTTCCCTTTAAACTCTCGGGTACTCATTGATTTTGATTAGTTTGAGAGTTGAGGTTTTCAGGCACCTCTTAAGAGGAATAAGCTTCTGCAGACGTGTAGGAGGCATGATAGCAATTTAGAGTTCTCTTTTCTCTTGATTCCACTATGTTGTTTGTAATGGCAAAGTTATTATATTGCCTGTATATACTCTGATCATCCAAAGGGGCATCTTCATATGTCGCTCTTGGCATATGTTGTAATAAATATATTTTCTCTGAACGTGATTTACGAATATGGGATTTTGTAATGAATTGGAAATGTTTTGATATGGAATTTGATTTTGTTTGAAGTTTTAAATTTTTTCCATATTCATATGTTTCTGTGTATCAATGAATCTAGCACCGCTGTATTTGGTCGTCGAGGATTAATAACTATGGATGACTGCAGCATCCGTAACCGTTAGTTTTGGGCCTCCAAGTAAGGGGATGTTACAAGTTGGTATCAGAGCATAGGTTTATGAAACTTTAAAAGAAATTTAAACCTAAAATATTTTCAAACATAATCCAATGAATTCGAAAATATGGTCGGGGTTTGGGTTAACGCTATAGTAACGTACTTGTATTTGGTGTGTGTGTGTGTGTGTGTGTGTGTGTGTTTATATATATATATATAAGTACATGTTCCCCTCTCACTTAGACCATTTTTCTGTATCTTACTAAGGCTCGTATGCAGATTTACGAGAAAGAAGATATGGAAGCAGGAAAATGGAAGAGGAAATCTAGGTGGAGGAAGCACCACAACCAATGAAATGCTCGACCTAATACCAGGAGGAACCAAGGTCGAAAGGCTAATGCTAACCCAAATGCTGAAGCCAATGTAGGTGCTGGAAATCCGCCAATAGATGTGGGGATGGTGTATTAATTGTTTGCCAAGCTTTTGTAAGCTGGGGTTGCTGGTAATGCTGGAGGAGCTAATCCGGTGGCTCTAGTTGGGAATAACTATGCTAAGTTAAGCAAAGACTACACCAGTCTGGGTGGAAAGCCGTTTGTTGGAACGGAGGATGCTGTTGAGGTTGGGAATTGGCTATTGAACTATGAAAGGATCTTTACTGATCTAGGATTGGATGATGGGCAAAAGTGGAGGCTAGCCTCTAGGCAGTTGCAAGGGCAGCGCTTCACTGGTGGAATAGTGTGACTGCCGGGGTACCGGAGCTAGAGCTGACATTGTATGATTTTAGAAGGAGGTTTGAGCAGAGGTTTTAGTCTGAGGTTGCTAAGTCAGCATTGATGAGGAAGTTCATGGATCTAGTTCAAGGAGAGATGTCAGTGGTCGAGTACGCTGTTAAGTTTGATGAGCTGTCTCGATATGGATATGCTACGGTTGACACTGACGTTAGAAGGAATGAGTGGTTCATTCGAGGACTGGGACCTGAGCTTGCTACAATGACCATGACCCATATCTGAGAACCTTGTAATGTGGTAGCGGAGATGGCCATTCCCCATAAAGAGATTCTTGATGTTTCTGCTAGAGAAAAGCCAGTTGAATCCCAGGGTCCTCGGGGAAAGAAGAGGAAATTCTTTAAGAAGAAGGGAGCCTAGAAAGGGGATGCTGCTAAGAAGGCAAAGGCTGATTTGGTATGTTACAAATGTGACAAGAAGGGTCATTATGCAAGTGAGTGCCGGTCAGGAAAGAGAAAGAAGGCTGCAAAAAAGAAGAATATGAAGTGCTTCAACTGCGATCAAGTTGGGCATTATAAGAACTAGTGTCCAGAGCCAGTCGCGGCGGACAAGGGCTGGGTCTTTGTTGTTGGATCATCAGCTAAGCCTACTGCAGGGAAGACTGTGATGGAAGGTACGTTTTTGATTCATAGTATACCAGTTAGGATACTATTTGATACCAGTGCATCACATTCATTTATATCACAATGTTTGGTTGATCACATATCTTGTTACTTCCTTAAGGATTGCGAATCCAATAGGAGGGTATGCAACTCTTGGGATGAGATGTGACCAGTTAGAACTCGATTTGTTAGGTCATAAGTTTGCATACAGTTTGTATATTTATGATTTCATAGATTTCAAAATCAATTTGGGTATGGATTGGTTGAGAAGGTATGGGGCCAGGATATTCTACCAGGATGGGGGGATATCTTTGAGACACCCTGATAGTCATAACTGAATTATATCCTCAATAGAGAATTCTGACCGGAGTAGTTGTGCTTTGTTAAGTGCAATGGAGGTGAGAGAAGATTTAAGTTAGGTTCGAGTAGCAAAAGAGTTTGCAGATGTCTTTGAGCCAATCACAGGACTACCACCGAAACAAGTTGTTGAGTTTCGGATAGATCTTGTGCTAAGAGCCGAACCTGTGAGTAGACCACCTAACAGGATGACACCGACTGAGATGAAGGAATAGAAGGTGCAGCTAGTGGATCTAGAAGGAAGGAATTTTATTAGACCAATCAGTTCGCCTTGGGGAGCGTTCGCGGTATTCGTGAAGAAACCAGATAGGTCGTTGAGGATGTGTATCGACTATCGTAAGCTGAACAAAAGGACAATAAAGAATAAGTATCCTTTGCCGAGAATTTATAATCTGTTTGATCAATTGAGTGGAGCCAGAGTGTTTTCCATGTTGGACTTGGCGACAGGATTCCATCAGTTGAGAGTAGCAGAGGACATTATTCCTTTGACGGCATTTTGGACTAGATATGGTTCGTATGAATGGGTAGTAATGCCATTCGGGTTGACTAATGCACCTGCTTTCTTTGTGTATTTGATGAATCGTGTCTTCCGAGAGTATTTGGATAGATTCGTTTTGGTGTTTATAGATGACATTTTGGTATACTCTAAGGATGAGAGAGAGAGCATGAAGATCATCTTAGAGTTGTGCTAGAGACGCTGAGCCAGAATCAGTTAAAGGTGAAGTTTTCCAAGTGTCATTTTTGGAAGAAAGAGGTTAAGTTTTTTGGTCATGTGATTTCAGAGAAAGGATTCTCAGTCGATCCAGAAAATATCGAAGTTGTGAACAATTGGAAGAGACCAGAGACGGTGACCGTGATCAGAAGTTTTCTTGGACTTGCTGGCTACTACCGGAGATTCATCAAGGATTTCTCACGGATAGCAACGCCTTTGACTAAGCTTACCAGGAATGAAGTGAAATTTGTTTGGTCCGACAAATGAGAGGAAGCATTCCTTAAGTTAAAGCATTTGTTGACAGTGTTAGTAGTTCCAGATGGAAACCAAGGGTTGGTAATATACATTGATGCATGTAGGACTGGATTGGGAGCAGTGTTGATGTAGAAGGGAAAAGTCATTGCCTACACATCTAGGCAGCTTAGATCGCACGAAGTAAGATGTCCTACTCATGACTTGGAGTTGGCTACAGTGATTTTTGCCTTGAAGATTTGGATGCATTATCTCTTGGGGGAGAGATTTGAGTTGTATACCGATCATAAGTCTTTTAGATACTTATTCTCTCAGAAAGAGTTGAATATGAGACAACAGAGGTGGCTGTAGTTTTTGGCTGCTTATGATTTTGGTATAGAGTATACTCCTGGGAAAGGAAATAAGGTAGCGGATGCTCTCAGTAGAAGACATCAAAATGTGGTGTTGGCTATGTTGGCAGAATGGAAGGATCTAGAAGCTTTGGCCATTTGCGGTGTCCAGTTAAGATCGACTGCTAGTTCTAGTCAGAGTCCTGCCATGTTGTCCTGTTTAGAAGTTCGACCAGTGTTAATTGAGAGAATTGCTTCTAAACAGAAGGAGGATCCATTATTAGCCAAGAAGATCAGGAGGCTTGAGGTTGGAAATGAGGTCGATGATTTGAAAGATTTTTGTCTTGACTAGAGTGGATGGCTGAGAAAGAAGCGGCGATTATGTGTTTCAGATGTTGAGAACTTGAGGAGAGAAGTTCTTGGGGAATGTCATCGATCCAAGTTTACGATTCATCCTGGAGGGACAAAGATGTATCAAGATATGAAGAGGAGCTTCTATTGGGAAGGCATAAAAAGGGTGTTGGCTTATGGGTTAGGCAGTGTGTAAACTATCAACAAGTGAAAGACGAACATCAGAAGCCGAGTGGGTTACCTCAGCCTTGTGAGATTCCCGTTTGGAAATGGGATTCGATATCCATGGATTTTATAGATGGGTTGCCTTGGTCAAGCAGAGGAAATGAGAGTATATGGGTTATTGTGGACAGGTTGACCAAGAGTGCCTATTTCATTCCAATAAAGTCGACCAGGACGACACTTGTTTTGGCAAAGTTGTTCATGAAGAACATAGTTAGACTTTATGGAGTTCCTTGTAGCATAGTCAGCGACAGAGATGCTTTATTTACTAGCGAATTCTGGAAGAGTCTATAGGATGTGTTAGGCACTAAGCTCAAGATGAGTACCGCATATCACCCATAGACGGATGGGCAGACAGAGAGAATCAATAAGGTACTCGAAGATTTTTTGAGAGCTTGTGTGTCGGATTTTGGTGAATCTTGGGAGGATCACCTACATTTGGTAGAGTTTTCCTATAATAATAGTTACCAGACTAGTATAAGAATGGCGCCTTTTGAAGCTTTGTATGTAAGGCCATGCAGATCCCCTTTTTGTTGGTTGGAGACTTGAGACAGATTGGTCTTAGGTCCTGATTTGGTTAGGGATGCGTCAGAAAGGATTGAGCTGATCCGAGAACGGATGAAGGAAGCTCAATCCAGATAGAAGAGTTACGCAGATAAGAGGCGTAAAGACCTAGAGTTCTCAGTTGAAGATAGGGTTTTCATAAAGGTATCACCGATAAAGGTGTGTTACGATTCGAGAAATCAGGGAAACTGGCACCGAGATATGTTGGTCCATTCCAGATTATAGAAAGGATTGGAAAGCTCGCATACATAGTAGAGTTACCGAGCAGTATGGCAGGTGTCCATAATGTGTTTCATGTGTCTCATCTTTGCAAGTATGTGCATGATCCAGAGGTTACTATTCCTCCGAAAGGGTTGGAAGATATAGTAGTAGAGCTTAATTTGACTTTTGTTAGACAACCAGTTCGGGCTGTAGCAAGAGATGAGAAAAGATTGAGGAACAAGACAGTCAAGTTACTGAAAGTTCAGTGGACCGACAATGAGAATGATTGTACTTGGGAGATAGAGGACCAGATTCGAGATACTTATCCTGGTCTGCTTTGAGGGTATGTCTATATTAGAGTTATATAGATAATTCCTAGTCAGGTGGACTAGTATGGTTGTTAGGAGTCGTTACAGATGATTGCTATGTTTGGTATTTAGTCCTTACTGAATTTCGAGGAAGAAATTCTTTAAGAAGGGGAGTCTGCAACACCTCTAATTTTTTATAACATTATTTAGGAAATTTAATTAAAAAAATTAAATAGAATAATGTAAATTTTAAGTGATAAGAGGATTGAGACTTGAATTAATTTAATTAAGGCCGAGCCTAACAAAACAATTAATGGGCTAAAGAATGGTTTTAGGTTAATCAAATCACATAAGGGTATATTAGGAAATTCGCCGCCCATAACCCTTACCATTATATATTTTCGTTTCTACCATTTTACTTCTCATTCACATCATTTTGAAAACTAAATGCAAGAGAGAGGTCGGCTATTAATAAGAAGAATTCAAATTAAAAGCTAGAGAATCAAGCTTAAGAGAAATCATTCTCAGTCCAATCTCCTTATCTAAATCAAAGTGAATAATAATTCCATCTCTATTTTGTTTTGAATCATATATTTTCAGATTTAAGGGTAAATTCGTTTTTATGATACATTGAAAGATGATATGCTTGATTTATAATTTACATGGTTTAAAGAAGATTGTTTAAAAGAGGTTATGCACGGTTTTAAGGCAAACCCAAGATTTAATGATGTTAAAATGCTATGGGAAAATTTTATGTTATGAGAAACATGACTTTGGAGTTGGGTGTCAATTTTGATAATTTTCCAAGCTTTGGAAAACTTATAATGAATTTTAAAAGGAAAATATGGTTATTTGGGTTTACAAATATATTTTGGAAAATAAATTGAGAATTTGGGTCTGGAATCTTGATATGTTAGATAACATGATTAAAGTGAATTTCTGGAATTTTTGGGGATTTTTCCAAAGTGATTTTCTATGCAAATTAAATTATTTTAGAAGAGAGATTTCTTTGCAAAATTGGTTTTGCTTAATGGAAGGGCTTATTTGATTAACTTAACCTTGGTTTAGATCTGAAATTAGCAGTAGTTATTTTGGTAAAGAATTTGAAAAAGTTCAGACAACCAATCTGGTGTTGACATGTGGCAGGTTAGTTAGAAAAAGATTTGCTTTAAGCAGTATTAACCCAGGTTTAATTTGAAAAGTGAGTTCCACCTGCTTTGGGAAGTACCTTTCGACAAAGAAGCTTTCGCCTTCAATATTGTCGAAACCTACTAAGCTGAAACCAATACACAAGGTATCACAATGATGGTACGTAGTGGATTGCAGATAGGCGAAAGGTTAAGTGTCGAAAGCATAGCTTCCGAAGGAGTCGAAACCTTGGTTTGTTTTTAAGAAAAGAGTGCCTGCCTTTGTTTTGTTTTAGCCTTCGAAGGAGTCGAAGCATATGGTTTCAAAAAAGTTTTTAAGGTTTCGAAAGGGTTGCCATTAACTTAAGTTTGCTTTCAACTGGGTTCCTTTACTTATGAAAGAATGTTTTGAAAGAAAGGGTTCCGACCTAGTCGAAACCCTGCTGCCGTTCTTTAGCTTTTCGATGGTATTGAAGATATCAATGTTGTCGAAAGGTACTTTGTTTTATAAGTTTAAGCCACTTTATATAGCTTTCGAAAGGGGTTAGGGGTTTCAAAAGCAATGGTTTCAAGGGGTTTCGATGCCAACCTTCCACTATTTTACCCATAAGTTTTATGCTTTCTAAAGGATGGTGCCGACACCATCATGTTTCCCCAATATTTTTATATGATAATGGATGGTTTCAAAAGAGATGTTTTCGCCTATATTCACTTTGACCCAAACAAAGTTTTAAGTATAAACCGAATGCTTTCGAAAGGGGGACTTTCAATGGTTTCGGAAGAGTTACTTCCAATGGTGTCGAAATAGGTACTTTCAACTGGTTTTGAAGCTATGCTTCTAAATTTAAATGTTAATACTTTAATACAATCGAAAGGTTTCGAAAGGAAGGTTTTGAAGTATTATAAAGGCAGGAGCCTAATATTTTGAAGATAGATTTTAAGGCTATCGAAGGAGGCAATCCTATGAAGTCGAAAGCTAGGTTTCGAAAGGTTGTATAACCCAAACTCTATTTTTAGAAGGAAAAACCCACGGCTAAAATTAAAGGAGTTTGTAATGGTTTTGAAAAGAAACTTTCTTTGATAAAATAATAGGTTAAATGTATCAACCATGTTTTATATTTAACACACAGGACTGGTATTGCTATGTTATTATAATTGCTTCTTCAAATATAATACAGTCACATTGTTTTAAATCCCATAACTGTATTTTGGGGAAAGGGTAGAATAACCAGCTAGGTTGACCCAATAGTGAATATAATTTAACTCCTGAATGAGTAGAATTGCATCCAGGAGGTTAGGAAGACCAGAATATAGGATGCTAAAAATATGAAAGAAAGATATTGACAGGGGTCAATAGGTTCTCAGTAAGCTCATGAAAACTGTGTATAGGAAAAGATATTGGCAGGGGCCAATAGGTTCATAGTTAGCCCATGAAAACTATGTATAAAGGAAGATGTCAGAAAGACAGGTTCATAGTAAGCCTAGGAAAACTATGATTTGATACCGGTATAGGCCTGTAGTTTTGTAGTTAGCCCATGAAAACTATATCCGGATTAAGATATTGACAAATGTCAATAGATTCCTAATTAGGCCATGAAAACTAGGATAAGATGAAAGGATATTGGAGTCAACAATAGTTTCCTAGTCAACCCATGAAAACTAGGAAAAGGGTAAAGGTATTGGAGTTACCAATAGGTTCTTAGTGATCCCATGAAAACTATGTAATTGGACAAGGAGTCCTTAAATATTTTACCGGTTATTAGTTAGCCCATGAAAACTAATAGGTTAATAGTAATCCTAGAAACTATAATTAAGACAGATAGTCAAAAATGAATGGGGATGGGTAATCCAGAATTGATTCATTTGTTTTGCATATCGTTATATTATATTGTTTTGAATTGTTTTAACCATTGTGGACGCAAGAACACAGTATATGGTTTTATAAAGGTTTTATGATACTAGTCAGGGGAAACCCGTTCGGCTAAGCGGCATGATCTCACTAGATATCTAAATGATTTGAGATGGTAGATTATTATTCATACCAGGCTTTATGTCTGACTTGAAGTTTATGTTTTTCTCTTAAACTCTCGGGTACTCAATTGATTTTGAGTAGTTGAGAGTTGAGGTTTTCAGGTACCTCTTAAGACGATTAAGCTTCCGGAGATGTGCATGAGGCATGATAGATATTTAGAATTCTCTTTTCTTTTGATTTCGCTGTGTTGTTTGTAATGGAAAAGTTGTTATATTGCCTATATATACTTTGATCATCCAAGGGGGCATCTTCATATGCCGCTCTTGGCGTATGTTGTAATAAATATATTTTCTCTTAACGTGATTTACCAATATGGGATTATGTAATGAATTGGAAATGTTTTGATATGGAATGTGATTTTGTTTGAAGTTTTAATTTTTTTCCATGTTCATGTGTTTCTATGTATCAATGAATCTTGCACCGCCGTATTTGGTCGTCGAGGATTAATAACTATGGATGACTACAACATCCATAGCCATTAGCTTTGGGCCTCCAAGTAAGGGGATATCACAGTGATGCTGCCAAAATGAAAGATATACGTGATGAAAGTTGGTATCCAGATTTAGGTGCTACTAACCATGTGACAAGCAATCTGAATAATCTAAACTTAGGCAGCAAGGAATATAGAGGTACACAATCTATGCACATGGATGATGGAAAATCTATTAGAATTACACACATTGGAAATGCAAGTTTTATTGGCAAAAAACAACTCTATCTTAACTATCTTTTGAGAGTTCGCTTAATAATTTTTTTTACTAAGTGTATCTCAATTTGCAGAAGGTAATAATGTGTATTTTGAATTTTACCTAAAACATTGTTTAGTCAAAGATATTCTAACTAAAGAAATTTTGTTGTAGGGTAAAGAATTTAGAGGGTTGTACAAATTCAATGTTGCCAAGTCAAGAAATTCTGGATAATTCTGGATTTAAGAGAAGATGGTGTAATATTTCTGAAATAAAATAAGAAGATGACTGTAAGAACTTTGATGTATGGCATTATAAGCTAGGTCACCCAAATGTAAACATTTTGAAGCATATGTGGAGTAGTAATGCAATTTCTTTTACAAAAATTTAGTGTTTTATGTTTGTACTTAGTGTCAAATGGGAAAAATCCACAAACTTGCATTTCCAAACTCACAAGCTGAATATAATATATCCATAGAATTAATTGCCATAGACTTATGGGGACCAACACCAATCAACACTGATTATGGGGACAAATATTATATCTCATTTGTTGATGCTTACTCTGGATATGTATGGATTTATTTTCTGAAATCAAAGTCTGAAACTTATAAGACGGTATTGCAATTTATAGTTAAAGTTGAAAAACAAATAAGTCATCAAGTGAAAACCATACAAACTGATGGTGGAACAAAGTTCCAACCACCTAAAGAATTTTGTCTAAAAAAGGGAATAATTCATAGAACAACTTGTCCATACACATCAGAACAGAATGGTCTTATTGAAAGAAAACATAGACAAATAGTTGTAACTGGGCTTGCTTTACTTGCTCAAGCATGATTACCACTTAAATTTTGGCTTGATGCTTTCTCTACAACAGTGTACTTAAATAATAGGCTATCAACAAAAACTTTAGGCTTTAAAAGCCCAATGGAAGTGTTACAGGGAATCAAACCAGATTATCAAAGTCTAAGAGTATTTGGATGCCTTTGTTTTCCCTATCTAAGACCCTATAATACACATAAATTAAACTTTAAATCATCATCGTGTACATTTTTGGGTTATGCTACTAACAAAAAGGGGTACAGATTTTTAGATAGCGATGGAAAAAAATTCATATCAAGGCATGTAGTCTTTAATGAAAATGTGTTTCCATTTAGCAAGGCAGATATTAAAACATCACAAAAGGTATATAATTCAAGAATCTCTATACCTGAGTTACCTAAACAGTCTGAGGTAATTGTGCAACCTCAAACAAAGGAGAAGCAAAATGCTTGATGTACAACTTCAAGTGAAGAAAGTTCTAGCTCACAACACACGGTGCTCAAAAATGAGCAAGGTCATGATCAGCCAAAATTTGAAACCCCTATTCAAGATTCGTAGAAAGATGCAAATATACAACCAAGAAATCATCAATCATTAGATGATTCACAATCATCTAATGATAAAGAAGCCACCACTAGCAACAAGGATCAACAACTTGCAACAACTTGGCACCACATGATAACGAGAGCAAAAAGTGGAATATTCAAGCCAAAAGCTTATAATATTTGACTTAGAAACTAAAGAACCAGGCACTTATTACGAAGCTGTACAAAATGAAAAATGGAGAACATCAATGAAAGAAGAATATGATGCATTAATAAGAAAAAAGACCTGGACCTTAGTTTCTTTGCCAAGCAATAAAAATGTTGTTGGATGCAGATGGACATATAAAATAAAGAAAAACTCTGATGGTTCAATCTCTAAGTACAAGTCAAGACTAGTAGCAAAAGGTTATTTACAACAAAATGGATTTGATTTTAATGGGACATTTTCACCTGTTGTGAAACCTTCTACTATTAGAATAGTTCTTACTATTGCATTGCATAGAGATTGGAATATCAAACAACTAGATGTAAATAATGCATTCTTAAATGGTGGTTTGTATGAAGAAGTTTATATGGAGCAGCCTCAAGGATTCAGACAAAAGAGCAATGAGAAACTTGTGTGCAAATTAAACAAAGAAATTTATTGGCTTAAACAAGCACCTAGAGTTCGGTTTGACAAACTGAAGTCTACTTTAATTAGTCTTGGCTACACACCAACAAAATCTGACAACTCTATTTACTAAATTCGGTAAGCTTGCAATTATTTATGTATTGATATATGTTGATGATTTTATTATTACAGGTAGAAGTACACAGAAATCAGCAAGCTCACTGAACATCTAAGTAAAGAATTCTCAATCAGGATCTAGGATGCTTAAACTACTTTCTAGGAATTGAGGTTAGAACAATATCAAGCACCGTGATCCAGTTAAGTCCAGAAAAATACATCTCGGAAATTCTAGTCAGAGCTAAAATGGATAAAGAAAATGCACTATCTGCTCCCTTGGCAAGTAACTTGCATTTATCAAAAAGTAAATTTGAAGCAATACCAAATGACAAGCACTACAAAAGCATAGTAGGAGCATTACAATATGCAACATTCACAAGACCAGAGATTGTCTTTAGTGTAAACAAAGTGAACTACAAGTCAAGACAGATAAAAAAGCTACAATTTGGTGTGATAATCTCAGTACTGTTCTACTTAGTGCCAATCCAGTCTTACACACACACACACCATAACTAAACACATGGAGCTAGACCTATATTTTGTTAGAGAACAAGTTACAAGTAGCAAACTGAATATAAATCATATAACTGCAATTTACCAAATTGACGATATATTAACCAAACCTTTATTAAAGAAGAACTTCCTACTATTCAAGCAGAAACTCAAAGTTAGTGCAGCCGACAGCCATCATCAAGTCGAGAGCAACTTCACTTAAGCTCAAAGTAAAGTGGATCTGATATTAATTACTACTTCTACCCCCTTCTTTATCTATGCAAATATATAAATTTACTATTGTCCAACATTTGGTTCTCTGTGGATGATAATAAAAAAAAAAATAATGAATCTTCATAAGCTAACTTACTAATTAGAAATAATAAACAAAAATAACCACAAAAAAAGTAGATCTTACACAATATTGTTTATAGTGAGAAGTGTTCACGCAAAATAAAACATATGAAATACTAAAATAAGTAGAGTTTTATTTATTTCAAGGCTAATGAACATACAGAAATATTATTAGTAAAATTAATAAAAATTTAATTAATAGCATTTAGATTTCAAATATGGTATCGATATTGTTATCTCATATACTAAAATCAATCTTTAAGAAGATATTTATTTGACATTTGATTCTCACCAGCACTTACAATAATGGTCAATATTCAAAAAAAAGTATAGGGTATCATACACTAAATATCAGAGTGATATATCATTAAATATCGGACGATGTATCGATAATAAGGAAAAATATCAACTAAAGAGCATTATGAGATATATCGACAATATATCAGCGATGTTATCCACTATTGACTACTTAGCTTTAAAATACACGAAAAAGAAGAAATAGGTGAAAACGGTAAACTTGGAAATGATTTTAACATATAAAATTGAAATTGACTTTTTCTTGTTTTTTGCTTTTTGAAAAAAATAAAAAATTGTCTTCCATTTTTTCCCCTTTTGTTGGAGTGACTACAATTGTGCAACTTGTATTCTCTTCCAAACCATTTAACATACATATTGAAAACGTTAAACACAAAACTCATCTTTAAGCGCTACTAATTCTATTTGTACACCAAAATTTATTGTACATACACCAGTCTTTAAACAAAATAAAGAACATAATACAATTATCTACAACAACAAAGTAAATAATCCACCATGGAGACACTCTTAGGAAAAAATATTAATCTTATAGAGGCACCCCTATGTTTGTAATTTAATCATACGTGCTATACGAGATTAAAAATTTACCTCATGTAAGCCATTTTATCTCGCATTTTCTCTGTGTGGAAAATCGACTTTCCAATAATAAACGGTTATACTGGAAGGGTGGATATGAAAATTGTATTATATATGTAAAGTAATAAATGGTATATGTCGTTTTGTAAAAAAATTAGATGTATGTAAGGCAAAACATGATGTACGAATAGAATTACCTTTTTTTTCTCTTCCTTAGTCGTGATGATTATGATTTCCCAAGTTTTCATTTTCTCCCATGACGTTTTGAAATGCATATTGGAAGTAGTTAAATTATTTCATTTTATCAAATACATAAGCTGCTAAAATGAGTTAGAACACATAGTTTGCTATGCACTGATTATGAGCGCCGATTAAAATAGAAACTACATGTGTGGCAACATTCCATATTTATGAGATATCGTACCAACTGACCTCCTAGATGCACAAACTTTCTAAATTTTACTAGATGTTAACAGGTAAGGTTCTATTATATTATTCGACACTAACAAAGTATTGTCTACCTCGGTCATTGTCACGTTGATTTTTATATACCACTTAAAAAACAACTAATCGGAAGTAAACAAAAATTACATTTGCGTTTATATATCGTTCAAACCTTATAAAATGAAAGGCCTCCTTTGGATTTCATTGTTACTTTATGCTTAAGCCTATTTAAATTAAACATAAAACTATAATTTTTTGTTACTTAATAATATAATAGTTCGCCAAATTAAGAGTGAATTGGAACAAAACTTAAGAATATCAGGTTTTTGGATAGCAATGCAAGTTGAATACATTAGACTGGATCATCATCTTCTTACGGCATTATGTGATCGTTGGAGGCCGGAGATAAATACTTTTCATATGAGAGTAGGTGAAATAACTGTCACAATATGATGTTAACTTTTTATTTGGTTTATCCACGGACGACTTCCCGATATGTTTACAAAATTTGAAAGTTGATTATATGGAGTTGTGTCATGATTTATTTGGTTTATTTCCACCTAAGGAGGCAGTAAAATCTAAAAGTGAGATAACAATATCTTGGTTTAAAAGTGAATGTCAAAAACCACTTGGAGTAGATGCTATAGATTAAGATATACTTCGTCGTAGTCGTGCAATAATTTTATACTTTTAAGTTATCAGCCTTTTCTGAATCATTCAAAAGGTTGATTGAGGTTGAAATTTTTGTCATTTCTGACTTAGCACATTGCGGTCACTATTCATGAGGTGGTGTTGTACTTTGTTATTTGTATGGTGAGTTGACAAATGTTGCTTTACAAAAAACAAAAATGTAACGTAGTTCTGCAATATTGTTGCCATTATGGTCTTGGTCTCATATCACTATTGGACGTCCTGCTATAAGAATTCCTACCGATTTAAATCCTTATCTTCCATTCAGGTGTAGGTGAAATTGTGCTAGGAGTTGGCGTGAAACTCCAAAAAATGTACAATTTTACTAAAATGAATTGGATTTATTAGCGGATGATGCCGTAACTTGGGAACAATATTCATTGATATATGCACCTGACTATGTTGATGTTCAGTATATGTTTGCGGGTTGGATCGCTAAGAGTAGATTAATCTTATTTTTGGACTCTAAAATATATGCTCCGGATTGAGTGATGACATAATTTGGATTTGACCATCAGCATATTCCTGAGCCCATCATGCCAATAGATCCAAAACCGAGTGATTGGATGGTTTTGCTTCAAGAAAGTCTGGCTTTATCGAATTCAAGAATTGATTGTGCTGAACAAGCATGTGATCCTCCGACATCGTTGAGCGATTATGAATATTGGTATTGGGAAATAACTCGTCGTTATATCTTGAAACAGTCGTCTAGGAGATTGGTTACTTACATTCCCCGAGCTCCACTAGAGCATGATGTGGTTAGTACTTTAATTTATAATATTTTATAGTTTCCATATTTTTAGAGTATATGCATTATTACATTGTTTTGTTTTTTGCATAGGTAAGCGGGATATATAGCACTTTGGAGGTGGTTGATGAAATCGAAGACAATCATTTTGAGCTAAAGAAGGGGAAAAGTAAGTGTATTGACTTAGGACGTATACTGGACACAATTCTAGGAAGAAATAAGTTACGTCGACCGACAAGACCTTTGCATATTGCAGAAGAACGACATGCATGAGTGCAGGGAGAAGAAACACGTACTCGAGAGGAGGCAGAAGATAGACATACGGAAGCAGAGTAGGCACATACAGGAGCAGAGGAAGCAAAAACAGGACTGGAGGGAACACATGCGCTTGGGGGAGAAGATGAACAACCATGGCCTATATGGATTGGAAGCAAACAAAAATTTGCATATGGTGGTCGGTCAACTCTAGAGCAACAACAAGCATGGCTACAGCAAGGGCAACAACAATAACAAGAGGAGCTAATATCCGATCACACTCAAGATCAAAAAATTCCTGCTTCGAACGTAGATGAGTCGCAAAGTTCATAAACAATCACGTATAGAAGGAAGAAGAAGAAAAGAGACACACCTCTTGCAATTAGAAGGATTACGGATTGAGTTTTTTAGATTTGGTATGTTGTTGGTTATGGTGTTGTTATGATGAAGTTTTTGGATTATTTGTTGATGTTAATTTAGATGTTTGGATGGTGTATTTTGTTTAGATTGATATTGGGATGGTATGTTTGTTGTTTTGATGGTATATCATTTTGATATGATATGGTTTTGGTTTTGGAAATTAGCAGGGATATGTAATGTTGAAGGTATGTTTTGATGATATGTTGATGAATGTTGGTGTTATAAATGATGGTACATTGATGATATGTTGATAGTATGTCGGTGTTATATAAGGGGGATGGAGTAGCAGCTCTCTAGTTTTTGAATGCCAGAAAATATACTTGTGCATTCATGAAATGCGCTAGTAATATTTTGAATATAACTTGCGCATTTATGAAATGTGCAAGTTATATTCGAAATATTACTTGCGCATTTCATGAATGCACATGTATATTTTCTAGCATCCAAAAACCAGAGTGCTCCTACTCCATCTTAACAACATAGAACATCATATTTCCCCTAAAGAATATAATGACATATCATGACATATGACAACACAACCAACATCAAAATAGAAAAAATGGGTAGAGTTCATCAGTTCATCCATAGAAAACAAGACTAGAGAGCAACAATTCATATATATGAAACAAGACTAGAGTTCATCAATTCATACATAAGATTTTTATGCCCTAAAGCACCACATTTGCTACATTTATTCTAGCCGAATGATGATGGAGGATCCATGAAACCTTTTATTCGAGCTGACCGTGAACGTCTGAAATTTCTGCGCACCAGTGGTGGATGTATAGTAGGACCTTCGTAGACATCCCAATGATGAATATCAGGTGCAGGGTGGAATAAAGAAGCATAAGCCGCAATATACTTAGCCGTTGTGTACCATGTTGAGATTAAGTCAAAATATCCTCAGTTCGCATCACCTGAACCACGTGAACATGCTTCTAATACATGGGAGTACGGAAAATGATCTAAAGTTTGCATGTTTCACGAACACTTGGCAACATTATCATCTATATTCACCTTATAATTAAGCATATAAACATCTTTCACTTGCTGTTCAATTATGCTATATCTCTTTATAGACAAGAGTCTTGATTCTTCCATTCTACTTTTCGCTAATGCTTCCCACTTCGGTGTCAAATTGGACGTCCACTCTTCTCTTTGAGTTCGACGTTCGTAAAAGTAATGGTTTAAACGATGAAAAGTCCATGTAATCAATGATCTAATAGGTAAATTACTTGTTCCATTCAACACACTTTTAAATCTTTTAGAAACATCGTTGTCATCATATTGAATCTTATTCCACCATCAGAACAAAGAGTCCAACTTGATTCTTGACCTTTCAAACTTGTTTCAATCCATGCATCGACTTGTCGATGTACAGTCTGCAATTGTTGTCGTAGTTCATTATATTTTACGATCTCCGATGTCGTGGCACGTGCATGTAGTAAATTTTGAAGCTCATCTGAACGAAATCCGGCTTTCTTGAAATTTGCTTTAATATGACAAATACAAAAGCGATGATAATGTTCGATTTACCGACCTTCTCTGAGCACACGTAGAATTCCTTTCATATGATCTGAGATAAATGTAATACATCGGTTACGTACAGTAGGAATATAATTCCATAAATAACAAATAAACCAACTCCACGTCTACCAGGACTCTGTCTACACAATAGCAAAGGCTGACGGAAAAAGGCCTTGATTTGCATCTACAGCAGTAGCTACAAGTGACGTACCAAAATACTTTCTGTATAAATGAGTGCCATTAATAGAAAGTATTGGCCGACAGTGTCTGAAACCATCGACTGAAGGTCCGAAAGCCCAAAAGGCACCATAAAAACACCATAAATGTAAATAACATCATATACAGTTCCAGGTTTCGTACTTTGTACGGCTCTAAGATATTTTGGCAATTTAGCGTATGATGATTCCTGATCTCCATAAATTATTGCAACAGCTTTCTGTAGTCCATGCCAAGCTCGATAATAAATTAATATTATATGAAACATATTCAACGTTATCTCATGAATTGTTCTTGCAGTCATATATGTTTCAAATTTAATTAACGGAAGTATTTTGCTACATATAAACTTTGATGTCACATGTCGATGGTTTGAGTTGACAGTGACATTTAAACAAGTGCGATCTCCGCCATATGTTGTTATTCTCCACCAATTGGGAGATTTTCTCACCGATAGGCTAGCATGTACTCTCCAAGGACATTTTTCATCCACATCACAACGAACTGTATATTGATTTGCATGCGATTTTACTACTTGAAAAGAAACTGAACATTTAATCGTCCATTCACATAATTGTTCAACGAGTTTCTTTTTACTTTCAAAAATTAATCCAATACGAGGTCCTTTTTCAGCACATCCTCTTCCAAAAACTTCCACTTTCAATTGAAAGTTATCCATAATGGATTTCAACAATGTCCGAAGGGAGTACTAGTTCCATACTTAGCCATTTTTTTAGTGTTGTCCATCCGAATCCATTCAATTATAGTCCATAGTTTCAAATATAATCGATATCCAGTCCTGGTAACCATCACTTCTGGTTTTCTACCTTGATGATTATGAATTCTGTTGGGTTAAATCCGTATGTATATTGCCTTGCCAAAAGGCAGGTTAACACTTATCTTCACTTACATTTATTTTTTGACTATCATTTTAATAAAATATTGGTAATAAAATACAAAAATATATTTCAATAAGTCAATTAAGAAAACACGAGTTCAATTTTTTTTTGAGACAGCTTCTTCTAAGCTCTTTATTTATTTTTCCTTTATGTAACACTTTGTTGACAATTTAGTGATGATAACTATGAAATGAAATTTTACTGATATACTTAAATTCCACCCCCAATCATGCTTCGTTTTGCATTTCAAAGTCTATATACATCAGTCATATATGTTGCAATCGAATAGAAATACAATAACCATGCAAATAATGGATTTCAGTTCATCCAAAATGTTTTCCACTACATAATTAGTGAAAACGATTTATTTTAGTTTCACTTGAACTTAAAAAAAAACAAATACCATGAACATAATTTACAGCCTTATGGTTTTTGCTAGTACGCTATTCAAAATCAAATGAAACTTTGAAAATGTGCAATCTACACAAAGAACATCATGACCACAAAAAATGAGGTTATATCGAAAATTCTAACATGTCCATAAGATAAGCCAATGTCAACCATTCAAACATTTATTATAACCGTCAATTTGAAATATATTTTTTGAAAAAGTTAGGATTAATCAAATTAACAAAAATTTTGTGGAGATATCTTTGAGACATGTATAAACGTATCTACACACGCACGTGCATGCACACACAAACATAGACATACACACATGTATTTGTAATCTCGAAACTAAGCACATGCTTGATAAAATTTGAATTATCATATATTGGACCTTCAACACGTATTTAGAACTCTCAAGGGATGAAAAATGATTGGCGATAATTGTCGGTTGTAAGGTTCAAACTTGGTGATCTATGGTCAGTATGCTACAAACCAGCTGGAAGTGCGAACCTGTAGGAGCAAGTCTTCTTATGGATATCTGAAATTTCTTAAAACCTTCCGCATCCGTGCCCGAAAAAGGGATAAATATGTGATATCCGGAAAAATGATTTTGAATTCGAATATGAAGTTATCCGCATCCAAAAAAAACTCATCCATATTTTATCATAAAAATATTATATATTTTGTGCAATTTAATATAATGAATTATTTGAATAAATTACCACTTTTATTCTGTCAAGAAAAATATAATGAACTTATTGTTTTATTAACATAAGTGTTCTACTATATACATCCAGAAAAATGCTTCTATTTACCATTAAATTTTTATTACCTAGTAATTTTTGTTAAGGGAGGAGAGGAATATAATTTAGATGAGAGGTAGATAAATAACTTTTATTGTTTCTTTTTTAATTCAACTTTTTTTTCACACAATACAACAAAATGATGACATATTTATAGTGAAACACACATCCTTATAAATAGAACCAACTCTATAGATAGACACATTTTCGTTTCAATGGATATGACTCTTTGCTGAATAGACACGACTCTTCACTTCAATAGACAGGACTCTTAAACTTATCATTAAATTGAGTTCATTCTTTAGCAAATTCCTCCCTTAAACTCAAACATTTTCCATCCTTCATTCCGATCATCATCTTACAATTTTCGAACAACACTTTTGATAGTGGCCTTGTAAAGATATATGTCACTTGGTCATAACTCGCAACATGACTCATTTGTACATTACCTTCCTGCACATGTTCCCGAATAAAACGAAAACGAACATCTATTATGCTTGCTCCTCTCAAGGTGCACCAGATTCTTTGCCAACTCAATTGCTCATTTATTGTCGAGTCGTATTTCGGTTGCCTCGTGTTGCTAGAGTTTTAGCTCGTATAGCAAATTTCTCAGCCATATTGTGTGGCATACACACCAAGATGCTGCCACATACTCTGCCTCACATGTTACCAATGTCACTATTGGTTGTTTCTTCGAGAGCCATGTGAAAGCAGTATCTCCCATATAAAACACATATCCCGATGTGCTTCTCCAATCATCTACATCTCTACACCAATCACTATCAGAGTAAACCACCAGTTTGTATTCATTTGTCTCAAAGTAGAGGAATGGAGTCAGAGTAGAGTAACTCGAGTGACTTTGTTCCTCATATATATCGAAGAATCCTCTTAATAGCCTTCAGATGCGAGTATTTTGGCTCCTCCATGAATCGACTCACTATATCGACACTATATACAATGTCTGGCCTTGTGCATGTGAGATATCGTTGACTGCCAACCAAACTCCAGTATTTGTTTGCATCCACTCGATCTCCTCCATCAAACTTAGAGAGTTTCATACCGAATTCTATCGGTGTTGCTACTGGATTGCACTCTTCCATCTTGTTCTACTTATTCTTCCCCACTCTTGCATGCTCTTCCTCTATTCATTCTTTTCTTTCTTTTTCTTCTTCAGTTTTTCATCTTCTCTTTTGCACTCTTCCATATCTAATCACCTTCAATCATTCAGTCCACCATTAACATCTAATTGTCGCGAACCAACCTCAAGATTTACGACTTTGGAGCTTTGCCCATCACAGATATAGTAATTCACAACTACTATAACAGATCTAGAGATATCTAGCAGGTATTGTAGCAATTATTAATCGAAACATCATCTCTTGGTCACAAAGATAAGGCAACGAGACAATAAGGTCAGAATGTAGCACAAAAAATAGGAGGAAAAGACGAGATTTGAAGAAACTAAGTACTTGGTTTGACGTAGTCGGTTTGATGGGCAAGTCAACTGTTGAAAATAAATTATGGTTCGATAGTCTACTACCCAAATAGAATTAATGGTTTTAGCATCCTACTGTCCAACCAAGTTGCTACTGGACCAAAGCTTATTACCAGACCCAATATGTCGAACCGAACCGTTTATATATGAAAATTGCCTATTATTGTGGGATTACTGGGTTGGCCACTATATATCTTTACTCCTATAAATATTTCCAATGGTTGGACATTAATGACGGACAAGTGAGAGGGCAGGCAATAATCTAACCACCCTACTAAACCGGTTAGGGCCAAGACTGGACCAACTTTTTGGAGCACTGTTTTATCTTTCTTTTAGCAATAGATCATTGTATTTTGTATTCTTAGCATTGTAATAAAAATCTATAAGAAAAACAATAATAATGGATAGTGGATATAAGCATATTTTTCGAGACCACTATAAATCTGTATATTCTTTATCTTTTCGCATTTTAGCTTCTTTATAACCAGTCCATGATGTGCTCTCTTATATTAATTAAAATACAAATATATCAGTTGTGTAAAACACCTCGTGTACACGGTTCTTTTAGCAAAGACTCAGAGGTGTTTGATCAAATTTTGAGCCAATGGATTTTATATCTAAAGATTTTGGAATTCGTGACTAGTTTTGAATTTTTTTAAATATATGAATTATTCAAGTTTTACTTTTAAAATAGTAATTTTTGAAAAAAAATTATTTTTTAGAAAACTTTACTTTTGATTGTTTGAGAATTCAAAAGTATATTTGATTTGAAAACGAGTTTTGTGTTTTGAGTTTTCCTTTTTCAACATGTATATCAAAATGTACAGGGGAGGAAAAAGGGTATAACACGATTAATATGAAAAATGGTTTTAACTTATAAAATTGAAAATGTTTTTCTCTTGTTTTCCGTCCTTTGGGAAATATCAAAAAACTATGGTAGCTTTTGCTTTGAAACTGAGTTTTATGTTTTTGCATTTTTATGTGTACTTTAAAACTAAGTAGTTAATATCAGTATCGGATACTTATCAATGAAGTACTGATATGAGATAT
The DNA here is from genome assembly GCA_030737815.1 of Allium fistulosum. Classification (NCBI taxonomy): domain Eukaryota; kingdom Viridiplantae; phylum Streptophyta; class Magnoliopsida; order Asparagales; family Amaryllidaceae; genus Allium; species Allium fistulosum. Next base: position 1,130,773,279 of record CM060901.1, read on the forward strand.
TTTAAAATATCACGATAATATCGGCAATATGTCAGACATGTCTATAACAAGGTATAAATGATATTATACTGCGTTATAATGGTATAATTATGTTAAATTTTAAATCCCTATAATACCAATTTGCTACTATCGATTACAATCTATCAACTGAAATATTCTATTAAATACAAGTCGTAATATAGACTCATAAAAATTAATAAATTTTTATAATATGCGCATTTTTTTATTTGTTTCTTCATTCATCCAAACATCTCTATTATTTACAAATTCTTAGTTTTCATTTTCACTTAAATTATCAATTAAGTAAAGTTGATTTGATATTAATTACTACTTCTAGCCCCTTCTTTTTCTATGCAAATATATAAATTTACTATTGTCCAACATTTGGTTCTCTGTGGATGATAATAAAAAAACAAAATAACGAATCTTCATAAGCTAACTTACTGATTAGAAATAATAAACAAAAATAACCACACAAAAAAGTAGATCTTACACAATATTGTTTATAGCGAGAAGTGTTCACGCAAAATAAAACATATGAAATAGTGAAATAAGTAGAGTTTTATTTATTGCGAGGCTAATGAACATAAAGAAATATTATTATTAAAATTAAGTAAAAAATTAATAGCATTTAGATTTCAAATATGGTCTCGATATTGTCATCTCATATACTAAAATCAATCTTTAAGAAGATATTTAACATTTGATTCTCACCAGCACTTACAATAATGGTCAATATTCAAAAAAAAAGTATAGGGTATCATACACTAAATATTAGAGTGATATATCATTAAATATCGGACGATGTATCGATAATGAGGAAAAATATCAACTAAAGAGCGATATGAGATATATCGACAATATATCGGCGATGTTATCCAATATTGATTACTTAGCTTTAAAATACACGAAAAAGAAGAAATATGTGAAAACGGTAAACTTGAAAATGATTTTTAACATATAAAATTGAAATTGACTTTTTCTTGGTTTTTGCTTTTTGAAAAAAATAAAAAAATGTCTTCCATTTTTTTCTTTCCCCTTTGTTGCAGTGACTACAATTGTGCGACTTGTACTCTCTTTCAAACCATTTGACATACATATTGAAAACGTTAAACACAAAACTCACCTTTAAGCGCTACTAATTCTATTTGTACACCTAAATTTATTGTACAAGCACCAGTCTTTAAACAAAATAAAGACCAAAATACAATTATCTACAACAACACAGTAAATAAATCCACCATGGAGACATTCTTAGGAAAAAATATTAATCTTATAGAGGCACCCCTATGTCTGTAATTTAATCATACGTGCTATGAGAGATTAAAAATTTACCTCATGTAAGCCATTTTATCTCGCATTTTCTCTACATGGAAAATCGACTTTCCAATAATAAACGGTTATATTGGAAGGGTGGATATGAAAATTGTATTATATATGTAAAGTAATAAATGGTATATGTCATTTTGTAAAAAAATTAGATGTATGTAAGGCAAAACCCGATGTATGAATAGAATTACTCTTTTTTTCGTCTTTTCCTTAGTCGCGATGATTATGATTTCCTAAGTTTTCATTTTCTCCCATGACATTTTGAAATTCATATTGGAAGCAGTTAAATTATTCTATTTTATAAAATACATAAGCTGCTAAAATGAGTTAGCTAGAACACATAGTTTGCTATGCACTGATTATGAGCGCGGATTAAAATGGAAACTACATTTGGTACAGGGGATTGGACACAAACAAAGCACCGTCTACCTCGGACATTGTCACGTTGATTTTTATATACCACTAAAAAACAACTAATCGGAGGTAAACAAAAATTACATTTGAATTTATATATCGTTCAAACCTTATAAAATGAAAATCCTGCTTTGGATTTAATTGCTACTTTATGCTTATGCCTACTTAAATTGAACATAAGGCTATTAGTTTTAGTTACTTAATAATAATATAATAGTTCGCCAAATTATTTAATTCAGATCCACTTTGCAATTACAAAATTCAAGGAATCAGCAGGATAAACAAGAAAGCTCTAATCAGATAATGGCATCTAATTCTATCATGCCCGAGCCTCCTCCTCCTCTTCCCCATTCTTCTTCTTCTAACCCTAAGGTGGTACAACCTCAAATCGACAGTGAGGGGTTCCAACTGGTAAGGAACCGCCGCATAAGGGAGAAACCCCCTCTTCAATCTAAATCTGCCTTTCGCACCAAGAATCTATACAATAATGTGCACAGAGAGCCAAGAAACAATCTCAACAATCAAAAAACAAGACAAGACTCTCAGCATACTTCGAACTCTGCTATCTGGTTTTAGAACAAACAAATATACAATGGTGTTACAGCTAATCAGGGACAAACAATTAGCAAGCAAGGGATTTTCTCTCATAAGATATCATCTTGGGCAGATTTGGTAAAAGAGGGAGGCTTCAGACATGAATGTACCTTGAAATATCAAGCACCTATAACCATTAACAATAAGAAAATGGTTATAATTAATGAAGGGGTTAGCAAGAGAACATAGTCCAAATGGGGCTGCTCGGTGATAGCATATGTCTATGGTAATGGGCCCTTTTATCATCATTTTAAAGCTTACGTTCAAAGAACTTGGAATCCCACAGGTAAGTTTGAAATCTTTACAAGAAACAATGGTTTCTTTATTATAAAATTTGCTGTTGAAAGTGATTGTGAAAAAACAATCAATGGAAAGTGATTGTGAAAAGATGGAGCAACAAGATTGCATTTGATAAAGATCTTTTAAACACAATTCCTATCTGGATTCGTCTCCCAGAAATTAGTTTAAAACTGTGGGATAGTGAAGCTTTTGGAGCAATTGCTAGTACAGTTGTGTTATCCTGCCTTTTGGCAAGGCCGCGACACCAAGAACTTGACTAGAAACCAATGACAGTTCGTCTTGGAGATCGGTTATACGTAGACTCACTATGGATATCGACGAAATTTTTCTGAATCCAGATCGAGCTAAATTTGATATGACACGACAAGCAAAGCTATAAAAGCCAACGTTCCGAATTTCAAGTCAATCGGAGTTCATATGCTCAAGATATTGATCGATCACGGTTGAGAAATCCAAACTTGCATCGATCATAACTCGAGATCTACAAAGCCAAATACCACCAAATTTTAACAGGAGCTTCAATATGACCTGAAGAATGTTCCTGCAAATTTCGACTCGATCGGAGCAAGTCTTGACCGAGTTGAAATTCGTTCGTATCGATCGCGGATGGGAAAACTCCAACTTGCATCGATCATATCTCAAGATCTATAAGTCCAAATGCTATAAAATTTTCACAACAGCTTAAGTACAACATGAAGAATGTTCCTACCAAATTTCGACTCGATCGGAGCAAGTCTCGACTGAGTCGAAATTTGTTCGTATCGCTCGCGGATGGAAAAACTCCAACTTGCATTGATCATATCTCAAGATCTACAAGTCCAAATGCTATGAAATTTTCACAGCAACTTAAGTACAACATGAAGAATGTTTCTGCCAAATTTCGACTCGATCGGAGCAAGTCTTGACCAAGTCGAAATTCGTTCGTATCGCTCGCGGATGGAAAAACTCCAACTTGCATCGATCATATCTCGAGATCTACAAGTCCAAATGCTATGAAATTTTCACATCAGCTTAAGTACAACATGAAGAATGTTCCTGCCAAATTTTGACTCGATCGGAGAAAATCTTGACCGAGTCGAAATCTGTTCGTATCGATCACGGATCGGACCGAAACTTCACGGGCTTGGGCGCGCGGGCCTGTTCACGTGCCAGAGAGGGTCTCTCGAGATCTGAGCGAAATACCAGCCTCCTACACCTATAAATAGACCCCAAAAGCCAACAGAAAAGGGGTTCTTCTTCCTCTTTGAGGTCTCCAACGCCCGGACTCCGCCAGATCCAGATCTGAACTCCATTGCTGCTGCTACCAGCGAATTTCACTGCTGCAAATCATTGTTATTCGATGTAATTCATTGAAATCAATTGTAAACATCAAAGAAAGATCAATAAAGCAAACTACATCATAGTGGACGTAGGCAATACGCCGAACCACTCTAAATTCTTGTGTCTCCCTGCATTTTAGTTATTCTCATTTCTGAAATTTGGAGTTTTTGTTAGATAAATCCTCTTTTTACATTTAATTTCTTCACTTTATCTCTTCAAAGACTTTCGAAGAGTGTTGTGCCCAATTTTGGTACAAACAAGTTGGTACCCCTCTAAAATTGGGTGAACAAACAGCAGAAGAAACCAGGCTAAGCTATGCTAGAATACTGGTTGAAATCAATGCAAAAACAGATCTTCCAAATGAAGCATATATTACAATGCATGATGGAGAAACCATAGTGCAGAAAATTGAATATGAATGGATTCCTCCAAAGTGTGCAATATGTGAATGCTTTGGGCATAATACAGAGGATTGCTCATCAAAAAAAGTTTGGAAAGAAAAAGTAAAAGATTCAAGCAGCAATCAAGAAAAGGAGATTTCAATAGAACAATTACAAAGCAGGTTGGATCAGAATCAAGAATCAATCAACAATATTGAAAACATTTCGACAATAGGATTTGAGCAACAGGAAATTCACATATCTGGGAAAATGGAAAGCTCTCTTTCAGGCAAAATTAAATTTTTTTAAAATATGAAAAGCAAAAATTGTGGCTTACAATCCGTTGATACTTCACAAGGGAAAGACTTACCAGATCAAGATATGATAGAAATTGCAGATGAAAATCCAAATTCAAGTTTGTTTCAACAGCAAGCAGACTTAACAGAGGAGAATATGGAGATCAACATAAGTACAGGGGAAAAAATCAACTCAGAAGGGAATACTGAAATCTCAAATCAAAATGGAAATTTAAGCAATGCACATCAAAATGTAGCAGAAGACTTGATTCAAAAAGCCATAAAACTTATTCCAAAACGTCTCAATTCAGCAAAAAAGACGATTAAAGAAAGGAAGAAAAACAAAACAAAATGCTTACAAGACATTATTACTCAAAACAGTGTTAGCAGTAGGGAAAAAGATGATTTTCAGGAAAAATATATAATGAGAAATCCAAGATGGGAAGAGCATCTAAAAATTCAAGGCAGAAAACCACTTAAAAGAAAGGGGGCTAAAGGCATTGAATACATGGAGGAGAAGAAAGACAGGGAGAGTTCGGAGGAATTCAATCCTAGTCTCTCAATTTAGCAGCTGTGATATCCTTTTGTGTATCCTAATATTTTTGTTTTAATTCTATTAATTATGTCGATTGTTTCTTGGAATATTAGGGGATTGAATTCTCCTGAACGAAAATTAGACTTATACAATCTAATTTTTACAATTAAACCTAGTATTGTTGGTATCCTGGAGCATAAGCTTGAAGATACTAATATGTTAAATTTTCATGTCAGAAATTATAAAGATTGGGGTTTTGGTAAATAACAATATTATGTGGGGTTATGGTAGGATTATGGTGCTATGGGATCAGAATATTTGGAGTTTAGATCAACACTTTTTTAAATTTTCAATACATTCATTGTCAATTCTCTAATAAGGGAGGTTTTCAAATTGAAGTAACCTTTGTATATGCTTCAAATAGTGAAAAAATTAGAAATTCCCTCTGGAATGACCTTGAAACTTTAAATAAAAATTTGAGTAAGCCTTGGATTATATTGGGAGACTTTAATACAGTTTTACATTTTTTTTGAAAAAATGGGTGGTCTTCCAATCCCCTTTAGAAAACTGGAATTTCTTAATAATTTCTTCCTTAAAATAGGTTTAATTGAACCAAACATTATTGGAAATAAATTTACATGGAAATCTGGTGAATTTAGAAACATTCATTGCAAACTTGATAGAATCCTAATTAATCATAGTTTTGCTAAAACATTTTCTAATTATCAATGTTCTACTCTTCCCCAAGCCATTAGTGATCATACTCCAATTCATATAATTTTCTCTGCTAATCAAAACTTTAAGAGTAAACTACCATTTAGATTTGTTAATGGGTGGAATTTAGAAAAAGATTATATGGATTTGATTAAAAACAGTAATATCTTCCCCAATCAAGGCTCAGCTCAATACAAATTCAAGAAATTTTTAAAAATTACAAAAGAAAATCTGAAACATTGGAATAAAAATAGGAAGAGAAATGACATTAATGCAATTAGAAAGGAATGTGAGTCTCTCCAAAACATTATTGATAATAATAGCCTAGACATGTCTATAGTCAATCAATTTTTCCAATGTCAGAACAAACTCAATAATAGTTTGCATGTGCAAGCTATCAATATGAGACAAAAAGCCAAGGTGGATTGGCTTACTAATGGAGATGAGGCTAGCAAGTTTTTCTATGCCAAGATGTCTAGTAGAAAGAAAATCAATGACATAGGAAAACTACTAGACAAAAAGGGAAATATCTTAAATGATGTTTCACAACTTGAGCAGTTAGCTGTCAAATACTTTTCTGATTTATACAATACTGTTGAGTATAAAAAGGAGTTCCCAAATGTAGAAACCAAGTTTATTCTTAAGGATATTCTTCTTGCTCCAATTGTTCTAGAAGATATTAAAAATATTGTTTTCAACTCCAAAGATGATAAAAGCCCTGGCCCTGATGGGTTTGGAGCAAAATTTTACAAAGTCCATCCGGAGGACATTAAATATAAAATCTTTGATGCTGTAAATGAATTTTTTACTACTGGAAAACTTTTGAAAAGCATAAATCATACTTTTATCACTCTAATTCTTAAAGTTAAAATTCCTTTAGGGCTTGGTGATTATAGACCAATTTCGTGCTGCAATTTTATTTATAAGATTATTGCTAATATTTTAAGTATCAGAATTAAAAATTTTCTAAAATACTTGATTTCTGAAAATCAGTCTGCATTCATCCCTGGCAGATTTATTATGGAAAATATAATCTTTTGGCACATGAAATCTTTAGAAGCCTTAACAAAGGTTGCAAAAACAAAGTAGGTATTAAAATTGATATACACAAAGCTTTTGACAAGATAAATAAAATTTTTATTATTCACATGATGAAACAATTGGGTTTTCATGGAAAATTCTGTAATCTAGTTCAAGAATGCATCGAAACTGCTTCATTTTCAATATTAGTTAATGGTTCACCATGTGGGTTTATTAAAAGTAATAGAGGTATTAGGCAAGGGGACCGACCCCTCTTTCCCCCTACTTATTTGCAATTGCTATGGAATTTGTAACGCTTCAGATGGAGGCTGAACAACTAAAAGGAAATCTCAAACCTATTAATAGGGTTTTGCCTAATACCACTCACTTATTATATGCTGATGACTTGCTTTTGTTTATAAATGCAGATTTGAAAAGTGCCCATACCATTGGAAAGCTTTTTGAATGTTTAAAAGAAAATGTAGGTCTTCAAATCAATGAGAGTAAAAGCAAAGCTTATTTTAGCAAAAATTGTGAGAATAAGGAGGAAATTCTTAACACTCTTAAAATTCAAGAAGGTCATCTGTCTGTTAAATATTTGGGACTTCCTCTTAGTACAAATCAACTAACTATAGAGACTGCTCAAGACTTTGTAACATCATTCAAGAAAAATTAGAAAGCTGGTCCAGTAGACTTTTATCTATCGCTGGTAGACTAGAACTTACGCACACTGTCATCACGGCTATCATAATGTATTGGATACAGACTCACAATATTCCAGAAACAACCATTCATAAAATTGAAAAAATGTGTGCTAATTTCATATGGAAAGGAAAGTATCATAAAATTTCATGGGATACTATCTGCAAACCAAAAGAGTATGGTGGGTTAGAGTTAATTAAGATATATCAAGGATCTTCAAGAAGCCTGTAATATGAAACTCTTTTGGGATTTTTTGAAGGAAAATCTCTATGGTCAAAATGGATGAAAAATAAATATGTTAAAAAAAAAATTTCTAGACCATGCTAGCAGAATCTCACAACTCAAGCTCTTGGAAAAATATTTTAAAAAGCAGAAATATCGGCATCAAATTATTGGAAAGAAGTTTCAAGGATGGAAAAAACACTAGCCTTTGGTTTGATCCTTGGATCAATGGAAAGTCATTAATTAGCTTATTAGGATGGAATAACTTACTAAATTTTGGAGGTGCAAATTTAAAAGTTGATCATATCATTCAAAATCACACTTGGAATGCAAATCTTCATCCACCAACTTCAATTTTTAAAAGGAGTATAGAAAACATTGATATTGATCCAAATATGGCCAAAGACTGCTGGAAATGGAAATTCTCAAAGAATGACAAATTTTCTTTTAAATCTACTTGGAATTTTTTAAAAGGATTTGAAACTGAAATGGACTGGCATTCTGTCATTTGGAATAGAGCAAACTGCCCAAAAATGGCTCATTGTGCCTACTTTTCTCTACTGAACAGATTGCCAACCAGAGATAGATGTAACAAATGGAATAAAAACAATGAAACAGAATGTCTCCTTTGCAAGAATGATAAAGAAACAGCAGAACATCTATTTTTTTATTGTGAATTTTCAAGACATATCTGGTATATTGCCAAATGCAAGCTCAAATTCAGCAAAAATATTTAAATTCAAAACATCAAGGAATGTATTAATCACATCCGGAAAAACCTCAAAACCAAATATAAAAAAATCAATGAAGCTAGAATCATGCTAACTACTGCCATATACTTTATATGGAAAGAAAGGAATGCTAGACTACATACAAAAAAGGAAACAGGTGCCATCCAAATCTGGAAATGCATTGAATAAAACTTTCAAATCTGAATTCATAAAGATTGCAGGAAAGGAAAACAATCTCACCAAATAGTCTCAGATAATAATGATTATGATGATCTCGAAGAAGGAGTAGAATCATACTTACAGTATGGGAAATTCAATAATGTTATTCTCCATGGCAACTATCCCCAGTTTACCAATCAAAAGACTTCATATTTGGAGAAGGGTACTGTCAGTGTCAATACTTCATTTACTGAAGGCGGCCATTTCAGATCCAATATGCCTCTGCAAGGGAAGTAAAGAGAACATAATTAAAAATATTACTAATTATAATAATAAACAGAATAGAATTTCTAACTTTTGCTCACCTGATATTGGTAGGAGCTACCGCTCAGCAAGCAAAGAGGCATTGAAACTGAAGGCTCCCTTGATTCAAGATAAATCAAACTAGTTAGATCTTTATATGCAAAGGATCGACAATTTTCACTACATCAGTAAATTGAATGGCAAAGTTTATCACGTATCTGAGTGGGAAAAGGGGGAAAGCAGCAATTTTTCCAGTAAGGTGGAATGCGAGACAGCTAAAGTTGCTTAAAGTAGCAAGCTAATTTACTACATATCTGACCTACAGATTGAACTGGAAGCTCAAAACATCTCCATAGCAGCGAGTTTCACTGCATTTCTAACCTCCAGCAAGAATTGGAAGTCAATAACAACAAATGGAGTCATAAAGACCGCAACTTTGTAAAGTAAAATGAAGAATCAGAGACAAATGGCATAGTAAATGGAAAATCGAGCAGCCCCATGATATCGAAAGCAAACTCAGCAATTCGAAAGAGATTCCTGCTAAGCAAACAATTAATAGTAATCTCAAGGAGAAAACGAAGATATGGAAGCCGCCGTAGCAAGAATCTCCCTCGGCATTTCGCCATTTTTAAGCTTTTATGTATTGTAGTGTTGGAGGCGCTGTTGCCTTGAAGTTTAGGGTTAGGTTTTCTTTTGTATGGTTTTTTATTTCGGGTATGATATAATGCTTACCCGAATATATGATGTTTACTTTGGGCTGGGCCTTTCAAAAAAAAAAGTTCGCCAAATTAAGAGTGAATTACAAAAGCTAAATTTCAATCCAAAACATATTTCAACAATAATTTTTACTGCAACTTATATTTAAAATGAACTGTTAAATCAACTGAGATTTGTTATAATTATATATGTTTAAAATGAATCCTTTTAAATTATTGAGATTTATTATAATTGTATTTTTACTTATGCACCAAGTCTTTTATCATTCATTAAAAGGATAGCCATACATCATTGATCCTTACAAGTCACAATTTATGTAAAGCCTTTCCCGTATAATTTTCCTTTTAACTTAATCCAGAGTGCATATGTTTGATTGTTTATCATATGGTTAACATCCACCATTGCCAAACATAATATACATGTATGTTTCCCTTAACCTAGACTAGATGATCTCATCAGGTATACTGCGGTATTTTAAACTAGGCCAAGCAACTTATCATGGGATATTGCACATGCTTGTCTATATCATGACATATTGTGCTAGCGATGAATTCTAGTTTACCATTACGTAATAATCACATCACATTTTATATTAATTTTGGAAGTAGTCATCCTAAATCCCATTATAAGCCAGCTACTAGTATCATCTTTTGCACCCATGACCGCTTCCAGTTGTGATTTAGTATACATCAAACCACAAGGAAAATGTTTTATTACATAATAGTAAACAATTAACTAGTTGAAAATCTAAAGAAGACTACATCAAACTGCAATACTAAGACAGCTACAATATTAAAATATTTAATCAGACCAATTCCAAGACAGATTTCATTCAACTTAAAATGAAGTTTCCTGCCTATGAATTAGCACTATATATAGGTCATAAGTTTCATGTGTAACTCATAAACAAAAGTTCAACTCAAAAGGATTCACTCACCTTAAAGTTTGAAACAAATGGCAGCTAAACTATTCCTTTGTCTAGTGCTCACTGCTTTTGTTGCTTCATCGCTTGTGTTTGCTTCCTATCCAAGTCCTCTTCAAGACTTCTGTGTTGCAGACAAAACAACTAAAGGTATTATTATCAATTAAATATGATCCAATGCCTACTATTTTGTAACCCAGAATACTCATTAACAATTTTGTTATACAATGAATATGCAGTATTCGTAAACGGGATGGTTTGCAAAGATCCTAAGCTTGCCATTGCAGACGATTTCTTCTTCTCTGGACTACAAAATCCAGGAAATACAGCAAACAAAGTCGGTTCAAATGTGACCCAAGTCAATGTGGCTCAAATTCCAGGCTTAAACACGCTTGGCGTCTCTCTAGTTCGCATAGACTATGCACCGTACGGCCTTAACCCACCTCACACTCATCCAAGAGCTACCGAGATTCTAACACTAGTAGAAGGCACTCTCTATGTTGGTTTCGTAATATCCAACCCAGGCAACAAACTTTTTACCAAGGTTCTTCGTAAGGGTGATGTGCTCGTGTTTCCACAGGGTCTTGTTCACTTTTAGTTTAACATAGGAAAGAAGAATGCAGTGGCCATTGCTGGGTTGAACAGTCAGAATCCTGGAGTCATCACAATTGCTAATACCGTTTTCGGATCACAACCAGCAATTTCCGAAGATGTTCTATCCAAGGCATTTCAAGTTGATAAAAAAGTTGTCGACTGGCTTCAGGCTCAATTCTGGACCGACAACTAAAGCTATTTCAAATAGATGACAATAATACTCGTATATTTACTTATTCTTGTAGCACACTCAAATAAATGAACATAGCTCTACATGTTCAGTATATATTTATATTTATAGTTGAAATGATTCTTTGGATATAAATATTTCTTCATTGCATACTTGTCCAGAAATAAAGAGAAAATCATTCATTTTATGAAATTGTTGTCTTCACTTACATTTATTTTTTACTATCATTTTAATAAAATATCGGTAATAAAATACAAAAATATATTTCAATAACTCAATTAAGAAAACGCGAGTTCAATTTGTTTTTTTCAGACAGCTTCTTCTAAGCTCTTTAGTTATTTTTCCTCTACGGAACACTTTGTTGATAATTTAATAATGATAACTATGGCATATCTAGTTTTGACAGTATCATAAAGCAACGTTGTACATTTTTGTTAATGGTTGACTTCGTCATTGAAGCAGTAAATAATAAAGTAAAGTCGTTATTTTTCTTTTTAGATTAGGTCATAAATTCAAAAGTTATGTGTAGTTGTTCTATATAACATTATGAGATGATTCGAGTTTAGGTTATAACTGAGGTAAGAATTATACACTTTTCGCTTCACATTCGAGTGTTGGATCTGTTTGTAATACCTTTAGATAGCATAGTGACAGTTACAAAGACTGAAAGTTGTTCATATTACCATTGGAATCGAGCGAGGAATGCAGCTCGACATGACGCTGGACGTCTTTATTAGGAAAAGATACTGTGCTGCAATCATAATGCGGTATTTGTAGTGTTTTAATTTGAGCGGAAGCGAATTATTTGATCAGGATCAAGTATTGCCTATTTAAATACCAATGAAACTTAAAAAATCAATTATGCAGTCTCACAGAAATAATAGCAGAAATAAGAGACACGGAAGATTTATCATGGTTCGGATATGAATATCCTACGTCCACGGAGACCCAACAACTTTTTATTTCACTAAAGAAAAGAGTACAAAAGAGAGGGAAGAATAATGGTGGAATCTCTCACACTTGCTTGTCCATACGAAGATGAAATTCCTTCATTTAAATAGACTTGATAATGAAGGGTTGCTTGGAGATTAAGCAACCCGATTATCCAGATATCTTTCCAAATTGCATGATTTGATTTTTATACAAATAGATGGCGTAATATTCGTTTCAATATCTTTCCTTTATTCTCCATGCCTAATCATTTATTTCTTCATATAGCAAATATATTGACTAATTAATTGATTGACTAATTAATTAGTTTCCTTCAAAATATGCTTCCATATATTAGCCAAATTAATTGATTTGATTGAATCAATTTCTTTCCTCTTTAACAAATATTTGAATCATTCAAATTTAACACTCCACCTTAATTCAAATATAACAATCTCTCTTCATCACCTTATCATCAAGCAATCAAAATAGAAGTTGTTGGGTCCAGTGCCCCATGGCGCTCAAGTAACAGGAATCAAACTGATCAAGTTTGAGCAATGCTCAAACTTGTCCTTTGGAAGTGACTTTGTTATCATATCTAAAGGATTATCCGAAGTACTTACTTTCAACAATTTGATCTTGCTTCGTTCTTCCTCAAGCATAAGAAAGAAACCTCTAACATCAATGTGCTTCGTTCGTGAACTATAAGCTTGATTCTCTACTAGATGAATCGCACTCTGACTGTTTGAAAATATCTCTACTGTTCGCTGCACCATTGAAAGATCATCCAACAACTGAAGTAAGTATAATCCTTCCTTTGTTGCATCCACAATCGATATCAACTCTGCTTCGGTAGTCGATAAAGCTACGATAGATTGTAGCTTTGATCTCCATGAAATCGAGCCTATGCCAAGTGTAAAAACATAGCCCGACACTGACTTCCTAGCATCTCTATCCCCAGCATAATCAGAATCACAGTATGCTCTAAGAAAGATGTCACCATCCACTCCACCATATAACAAGCCCACCGAAGAAGTGCCTCGAAGATATCTAAGAATCCACTTCACAGCTTGCCAATGCTCTTTGTATGGGTTAAACATATATCGACTCACAACACCCACTGCATGGGCCAAATCTGGTCTTGTGCACACCATCGCATACATAAGACAACCAACAGCACTAGAATAAGGTATATCAGCCATATACCTTTTGTCTTCTTCCGATGAGGGAGATAAGTCTTTTGACAACTTAAAATGAGAGCCTAACGGAGTGCCAACCGGTTTGGCTTTCTCCATTCCAAATCGAGCGAGGACCTTCTCGATATACTGCGCTTGAGTGAGCCTTAACTCTCTCTGCTTCCTATCCCTGCTTATCTCCATACCCAATATTCTTTGTGCCTTTCCCAAATCCTTCATGTCAAACTCTCTACTGAGCTCCGCTTTCAACTCCTTAATTCTGACCATACTGCGAGATGCAATCAGCATATCATCAACATATAACAACAAATAAATCATATCACCATCACATCTTCTGAAATAAACACACTGGTCTTTGAAACTTCTGGTGTAAAGACACGCAAATCCGTCTTTCGAAAACTCGACACCGATACGACCACTGTACCAACTGTCGAAAAATCGAATGGCGGAAACGCGAAACTTTAGGGTTAAAAAGAAGAGGTAGAAGAAGACAGAAGAAAAGAAAGAACAGAAACAGAAACAATATCAGAATCTCACATATCGCAGCGGAATAATATTCAATAGATAAATCAATAATCTTTAAAACAAAAGACTATATCAGTTTATACATACATCAATCATCAGAGTTTACAACGATACACATCACTGGACAGTTATATAAACTTGTCCACATACAGAATACACAGCGGAAATAATAAACAAGTACGGTAGTACGCTTCGCCATCCAGCTTATCTCCAAAGCTCCAGAATATCCAGAATATCCTGATAACATAACTCTAGGCTGCCCGTGTGGAAAATTATGGGCACCCAGAGTTTAGAAGGGAACAATAAACTCCGAGTCAGTCATGGTGACTGGTGTGAGATCGTAAAACAGTTATTTTCGCAAAGAAAATAAAACAATTCGCAATGCTTTTGGAAAATGAAACTACCATAAGGCCTCCCATCACACACATAATGCAAACGCAGAATTGGAGGAGATTTCTCCTTATGATAGTCAAAAATGCTTACTACGCAAAATCAATTGATATTATTATTAATGTCTAGTGTGGAAAACATTTCGAAAGTATAATATCAATCTTAGCCAACATACAACCATTGTTGTATGTCTACTATAGCTACTACGTTCAGTAGTAGGTTACCGCCACATTCCATAGCAGGTAATACAATTAAAAACCGTACAGGGTTCGTATTGTTTCTTTGGATTTCCGACAAATGGTCAGGCAAAGGAACTTCCTTATACCGAAATAGAAATGCCTCTGGAAAGACGCCCCGAGAACCTAACCGGATCTCTGCAAACAAAAGGCCGACGCTACCTCACGCTCTAACCGAGCTGTAACTAGGTAACTAACACACGAGTTATGCCATCCCCCGGTCGTTACCGACCTTTATCTGAGGATCCTCAATCACAACGCAACAGCCACAAAATATAATCAACATAGGTAAAATATCTGGGCTCCATACCATGATATCACCTTTTATTCAGAAGGAAATGGCATTCCCTAGGGGCGCTACCCCTACAAACCTTTGCCGCAACATTCCTGTTTCGACCATTACCGGGTTGTGAGGCTCGACGAAGTCTCGTCCACAAAGCTACGCTTTTTCACAAAGCCACGCTTTTTCACAAAGCCACGCTTTTTCACAAAGCCACGCTTTTTCACAAAGCAACGCTTTGATCCACAAATGATCAACAGCACTTCGTGTGCCACATTACCAAATTGGGAATGTATCACTAGTAACCATCAACTACATAACCTCTGAGCTCGTACGTCTCAGAGAAGGGTGTTAAGCTAAGAGAATAAATTCTCCACCACCAACAGAAATGTATTTGATAGAAACCAGCTTTACATCTCAAAGTGTAACGTCAGACACACATCCATACAAGTCCGTTCCGGGATCGAACGGAACCGAAGGCACTTCCAAAGAAGCCCTTGCAATCCGGATATTCACTAATCACGTCCGGACTTCCCATCACAAAAAGAGTGATATAAATCAATTCAAATAATTTTTTCCCAAATTATCTATTTCAAAATATCTTCAAAAGAGATATACATTTTCCACACTTCACATTTGAAAACCAATTTCAAATCATATTTCACACTTCACATTTGAAAATCAATTGCAAATCATATTTTAGTCCATTTAAACCAACTAGATAAATCCTTATCGATTTATTTCAAATTTACATTTCAAATTTGTAAATTTATTTCCATACTTCATCACTTTGAAAATCCGATTTCAAATCATATTTTCCACACTTTAAAAACAAATCAATATTTATTTTTAAAACAAATTTCCCTTTCCTTTACAAATTCTGTTCGGAATTTACATTCTCAAATATTCACTTTTAACCCCAAATCAACTTCCAAATTGATTTTTCCAAACTTTTATTTCAAAACACCAAATCAATTACAAGTTGATTTCTAAGTTTTATTTCAAATCCCAAATCGAATTTCAAATTGATTTCTGAATTTACTTCAACACCGAATCACATTTCAAATTGATTCTAACTTTTAATCCCAAATACCAAATCATTTTTACAAATTGATTTCCAAATTCATTCTCAACACAAAAATCAATTTTTCATTCAACATCAAATAAGTTTTCATATCGATTTCTCAAAGGTTTATTTCAAATACCCAATCAATTATCAATTTGATTTCAAACAAATTTGTCTCCTTTAAATAAATTCTTTTATTCTTCCGAACCATCTAAAATTCAATTTTTAAATTTCAGAAATCCAATTTCATTTATTTCTGGTATCCAACGATACCAAAAATACATTTGGCTAAATTTTAGCCTTCAACCAATTCAATCACAGATATAATCATCTACAGATTATAAATAATCAATCAAACAACATATGAAATCAATTCAAATGTTTTGAGGAATCCTGTTGGATCCCTCCAACCTATTTCCCTGCATCCACAGATGTTAGCACAATACCAATTCCACTTCGAGGTGGAATATCGCGGTATATGGGTTTTATAAAAATATCATCCGCTTACTAACGGCGCAATAGGGTCTCATCCGCTATATAATTGCGGGAAATCAATCAATCCAATATATACATATGCCAATATGTATATATTGCTATATATATATAGATATCATACTATATCTAATATCACATCCAAACAGACAATCAAATCAATAACTGAAAATTCCACTTTTCATTTGAGTGAGAAGATCTCACCTTAGCTTTAATTGGCAGTCCATTTTTCCAATTTCGGGTTGACTTTAAACCTTGTATAAAATTATAGGGTTTTATTAATATTCGAATTCACTAAACAATTAATCAATAAATTTTAATTCCAAACTAATGACTTTATTATTAAATTTAAAAATCAAATTTCCCTTAATATTAAAAATTCCTTTTTAACTCGTAACAGAGATATTTTATATTTTATTGCAAAACTAAATTTCATTTCTATATAAATTTCAAATATTATAAGGTTTCATACATATTCGAATAAATCGAACTAAAAAAATTTCATTTGAAAAATTAACTAACTATTTCATTTTAAACTGCTCAAAAATCACTTTCTTTTCCAAAGTTTTATACTTGTATTAAACAGTAATTCCTTTATAAATCTTACTGTTAAATATATTTCTTTATCTGTTTTTCTTCTGCGTGTAAGAATACACAAATATAAATTTAACTAAATTAAATCTAAAACAAATACCTAACTGTCGAAACCCTCGCAGTCGCTAGCAGTTCTAAAGTCGATCCCCCAAATCTCCTGTTGACGTTGATTCGAGATCTGAAATTAGATTGTGGCTTTGATTTACAAGCAAGTCTGCTCGTACGATTGCATATACGAAGGAAGCTTCGATCCCCCATACGCGCCCGAGCCTGCCATTGCCATCGCGACCATCGAGCTCCCTGCGGCCACCAACGACGATTCATGTCGTGCCAGAACCCATCGCGAACGTTGCCAGACTTCGAACCCTAAGTCGAACAATGAACTCGCGAATCCCTTCACTCGACCAATCGCGTTCCCACGCTACTCGAAGCCGAGAAAAATGAAACCCTAGTTTTCGATCTAGATTCGGTGAAGACGTCCAGATGAACAAGCGCGATCGAAGTTTGGGCCACCATTTTTTCTTTTCTCTTACGAATTTGATTTGAGGAAAACTGTATACGCGGCCATTATTATTTGAAGCTTTGATTTCGAACGAACAGAGGGAAAAGAGAAATAGAAGGAAAATGGTCTTTGTTTGTTTATTTTTTTGTTCGGCCATTATTTTGATTTGAACGAGAGATAAAATTTTCTTTGTTTTCTGCTTGCGTGATGATTTAAAAAGAGATGGAGGGAGATAGGAGAATGTGAATTAGCAGAGGGTAGGTCGGCATTGAAGTGAAATAAAACCAGGAATCCCTGCTGTGTTGACTAATTTCAAATTTAAATTTAAATTTTAAATTGAATTCAATTTAAATCTCTACGCTTTTACTTACCGTGTGCTCACACAACAACTCCGATCAATACGAAATTTGAAATCCGACAATAATTCAATATTACGGACCCAATGGAACTGGTTTCGTCGAATTCCGAGACTGCGCCCCGGAACGCTATTTTTAAATATCAATTTGAACGATTAAATTTCAAAACTGAACAAAACAGTTTCAATTTCAACTCTGAAGCTTCTATTATCTTCAGTATAATCAATATGAATTTTCAAAGACTTCATATTATTTTTAATCGGCTTAAAATGGAAGATTCAAATTTTTACCCAGTTTCAAAAATTGAATTGAATTTAATCGCCAAATTCATTCTGATATTTGAATTTCAAATTAAATTCTCATTCGAATATTTAAACTCAATTAAATATTCACATTTCAAATGTCAAAAATTCAGGGTCGTTATAATCTCCCCCCTTAAAAGAATTTCGTCCCGAAATTACAAGTCAAGAAGAATGCCCTTATCTCGTCTGTTATTTTCCCAATTCAAATAGTTTTATCAACTCATCAACCCAAATCTTTTTATTAAAGATCATTATCATTCCAACTATCTTTCTAAAATCTTCCATAGTTTCCAAACAACTTCATTTACTTCACAATTCAAATTTAAATTTAAATTCAAATTTTAAACTTTCAATATTTCTCAAAAATTTTCTAACGCCCGATATTTTCGAAAAATTTCGCCAGCGTCTCCTTTGCGCGGCTAACACGGTACGACTACAAAACGTCCCTACGGACTCTCAAATCCCAATAGAAAACAAAATGCCAAGTGGTAGAATCAGAAACTCATCAAATTTCAAACTGAAATTTAAATGCATACCTTTTTGTCGAGCAAATTCAAATTATCTTCAAAATTTAATCCAATTCCAAATACCCTGTATATTTACTTGACAATAATGTCCAAATTCACTTATTGGATTTCCTAATACCAATTTACTTAAGAATTTCATTCATTCATTTCTTAAGTGCAATATAAGTATTACATATTTCTTATATTCATTTTCACTTCACTAACAAAGTTATATATTCATTTCCATTCAACTTTGCGTTTTCAATTCCATTTGAATTCAATCTTACGATTTCAATTTTATTTGAATTCATTTCAAATCTCAATACTCTTATTTCCAGATTTTTTTTATTCAGATTTTCATTTCGAATTTTACTTGAATTCGATTCATCTTCTAATTTCGAATATTGAGCTTGATTCACTTGTATCTCAATTCCCAATTTTAAATCTTTTGTCGTTAGTCAAAAATTTCCAAAAATTTCTAACTCCCAGTGAAAACACTTAAAAAATCCTTTTAAAATGGATATAGAAAGCACGTTCCCCCATGGATCACAGTTACTCGGCGGTTTCGCTACTATCCCAGTAGAATCACTTGTAACTGTAGATTTCACATCTCTTGAATTTCGCCATGGTTGTTGCCATAGATCGTAGTTCACACGGCGGTTACACCACTATCCCAGTGGAATCGCTTGTAACCATAGGCATCTTGCCCCTCGAATTTCGCTGTGGCATCTAGATCGCAGTTTACACAGCGGCTGCGCCACTATCCCAGTGGAATCGCTTGTAACTGTGGGCATCTCGCCCCTCAAATTACGTTAGCATAAATCCCGATCAAATGGACACTCATGTCGAGTTCCCACACCTTCATAATTTTTCAATGGAAGGTACTTTTTCATATCCTTAGTTTGGAAAACATATGTCATATGTATAGTACTTCATTTCCAATTGATTCCATTCAATTTTTTTAATTGGCATTTCATTAATCAAATCTCATTGAAAACTATTCAAATCTATTCCATCTACTAATTTAATTAGTATATTCGCCCATCCATTTTAAATTTCAAATTTCCATATTCAATTCGTCTCGAATTTATTTTATCAATAACAAGGAAATTTCAATTTATTTTTCTTTCTTACTTACTTGAATTTATATACAAATTCAAACCATTTCATTCAACTCACAATTCAACTTTGATTTACTAACTCAACTTCAATTCACTATTTCATGAATTAATAATTTATCAAGTTAGTTTACTTGAATTCAATCCATTTTATTTTATTCCTCCAAGTTTGGATTTTTTTATTCAACTTGATTCAAATCAAATCTCCTTTCATTTTTCAATTCCAATTCATTTATTTACAAATGTAGCTTCATTTGTTCATTCATAAATTCATTCATTTACAATTTGAATCTCATTAAATCAGACTTCAATTATTTTATAAGTTATCAACTTATTTACATTCCATTAATGAATTTTATTTCAAATAATTTCTTGGAATTCTATTTCAATTTATAAATTACATTTACACTTTACACTTACAAATTTCACTCGTATATGAATTTTATTTCCTTATCTTTCAATTCATATTTATAAATTTCATTTGTCAAATGAATTTATCTCCAAATCTTTTCTTTGGTTATTATTTTAATTTCTTATTCAATTCCATATAACAATGATAATATTTCAATACTATCACTTCCTAACAACCAAGCATCCGTATACTATGATAATTCATTGAAAATCATTTCTTTTCTATACAAAAATAGTTTTGGGCAAAATTATTTCATTTACCCTATTTAAAACAATACTGTGTCGGTTTATCTTGTTTAAGAGTTTAGAAACCCCTATCGATTACGGTTGGCCAGACTGCACCGACCAGAATCTATAAACAATTAATCAACCGATAAGTCAACACAATACAAAACAAATTTGTATTCACTAACAAATACGCGCTCATATCTATTATTACACTCACACTCATTCTAGAGTACTACTGACTCTATCTCTAAGTAGTAACACCCAACAGAGCCAAAGGTTGTCGCTTAACCGGTGTCGGTTTATCGCTGTGTTGACTAATTTCAAATTTAAATTTAAATTTTAAATTGAATTCAATTTAAATCTCAACGCATTTACTTACCGTGTGCTCACACAACAACTCCGATCAATACGAAATTTGAAATCCGACAATAATTCAATATTACGGACCCAATGGAACTGGTTTCGTCGAATTCCGAGACTGTGCCCCGGAACGCTATTTTTAAATATCAATTTGAACGATTAAATTTCAAAACTGAACAAAACAGTTTCAATTTCAACTCTGAAGCATTTATTATCTTCAGTATAATCAATATGAATTTTCAAAGACTTCATATTATTTTTAATCAGCTTAAAACGGAAGATTCAAATTTTTACCCCGTTTCAAAAATTAAATTCAATAATTTAATCGCCAAATTCATTCTGATATTTGAATTTCAAATTAAATTCTCATTCGAATATTTAAACTCAATTAAATATTCACATTTCAAATGTCAAAAATTCAGGGTCGTTACATCTGGAGTATCCCTGTGAAAGCATAAACTTATCAAACCTCTTATACCATAGTCTAGGAGACTGCTTCAGTCCATATAGAGATTTGTTGAGTTTGAAAACATAGTCTGGTCTGCTACTATCAATGAACCCTTCCGGCTGCTTTAAATAAATCTCCTCATCCAGATCACCGTGCAAGAATGCAGTTTTGACATCTAGTTGCTCTAATTCCATATCATAATGAGAAACTAATGCCAAAATAATACGAATAGAAGTATGCCTAACCACTGGAGCAAAGATATCATGATACTCTACCCCCTTCTTCTGAACATACCCCTTTGCGACTAATCTTGCCTTGTATCTGAGATTACCATTTTCACCGTCTTTCACTCTATAGATCCACTTGCATCCAATAGCTCTCTTGTCGGTGGGAAGAGCCACCAAATCCCAAGTATGATTTCTCTGTAATGATTCAATCTCCTCCTCCATAGCAACTAACCAACTGGAACTATTAACTGATGCGATAGCTTCTCTATAATCACAGGGCTCATCATGGATAACATTCAAAGCATATGTTGCCATATCATCGAAGTTAATGTCTTTGATGCTCAATCCAACATACTCATCAAGCCACTTAGGCTTTCTTCTTTGTCTAACAGGCCTAGGTTCTGAATGAGCTCCACCTTGAGTTTGATCCTCTATACCAACATCGATATTATCCTCATCAACCACGGTGTCATCGGAAACACCATCTGAACGTCTATGGAAAGAATCAACAGATGACTTGCTTTGTGCCTGGTATTCTTCACATGTCCTCTCATTGTCATCTGATGAGGAAGGCTCCACCTTCAACATAGCCTTCTCATCAAAAGTCACATACCTGCTCATAACGATCTTCTTGCTAATAGGACACCATAACCTATATCCCTTCACTCCTCTTCTATAACCTAGAAAGATACACTTGCGAGCTCTAGGTTCTAGCTTCTCTTTACTCTCATGCACATAAGCTGGGCAACCAAACACTCTGAGAAATGAATAGCTAACTGGCTCTCCTTTCCATACTTCTTCAGGGATTTTCATATCTATGGCAGTAGAAGGTGTGCGGTTGATGAGGAAAGCCGCCATAGATAAAGCTTCAGCCCAAAATCCCTTCTTCAATTTAGTAGTCAGTCTGAGGCATCTTGTTCTCTCCAATAATGTCTGATTCATCCTTTCTGCAACTCCATTAGACTGGGGGTCGCCTGGTGTAGTGTAATGCCTCTTAATGCCTTCAGACTCACAATAATCGATGAATTCCTATGATACAAATTCACCGCCATTATCTGAACGGAGAAATTTCAATTTCTTCCCTGACTGCTTCTCAACGATAGATTTCCACTTTCGAAACTTGGCAAAGGTTTCACTCTTTGACTGAAGAAAGTATACTCATACTTTACGAGAGAAATCATTTACAAATGAAACGAAATACCTGGCTCCACCTAAAGACTGACAAGGGGAGGGACCCCAGACATCTGTATGAACATACTCCAAGACAGCTTTTGCTTTATGCTCTCATATACCAAAAGAAATCTTCGTCTGCTTTCCAAGAACACACTCTTCACAAAAACCAAGTTTTGAATAATGAACTCCATCAATCAATCCTCGTTTTCTCAACTCATCCATGCTGCGCTCACCGATGTGACCCATCCGTAAGTGTCATAATCTGGAAGAATCCGAATCAACAGATGTAACAGAAGCCGATTCACCAATTACAGTAGTGCCCTTTAATAGATAATGATTTCCTGCCCTCACACCTCTCATAACAATCATGGAACCCTTTGATATCTTCATTTTCTCTCCTTCTACTACAATCTTCAAACCAAGTCTACTCAATGCCCCAACAGAAATCAAGCTCCTCCTCAAATCAGGTACATGTCTAACATCGGTGATCGTACGTATAACACCATCAAACATCCTAATCATCACGCTACCAACACCAACCATACGGCAAGAAGCATCATTACCCATCAGAACTTCTCCTCCATCAATTTCACGGTAAGTGGAAAAGCAGTTCCTACCATGTGTCATATAATAGGATGCGCCAGAATCAATCAGCCATAAGTTGCTCTTCCCAGAAGAGCCAGAAGCTGTAAATACATCGGTGTCACTTTCTGTATCTGATTTCTCTGCTGTAGAAGCTAAAGCATGCTTTGGATCTTTTCTTCTACCTTCAAGCTTGGGACATTGTGCTATGAAGTGCCCTGGTTTCTTACAATAATGACAAGTCAAATTCTTAGGCCCCCTAGACTGAGACCGTGAAGAATTCCGTCCTCCACCTTTCTTCGACCTGCTTTCGCCTCTACCTCTCTGAACAGATAAGCCTTCGGTATCACTATCCAAGCTAGTGCTCGCCAATCTACCTCTTAATACTTCATTATAAAGACCATCCTTTACATCAGACAGGCTAATTTTACTGCGGCCATAAATCATGGAATTAACAAAAGCAGTATACTCCTTAGGCAAGGAACATAAGAGGATCATAGCTTGAGCCTCATCTGTAATATCAACTTCCGCTACCTTCTGGTTCATAATCAAAGTTGTCAAAGCATCTACATGCTCCATGAGATCAGCTCCAGGCTTCATCTTGAACGAATAGAGTTGTTGTTGAAGAATAATCCGATTAGTGAGAGACTTGTCTTGATATGCATCTGATAATGCATCCCATAGTTCCTTCGCCGTCTTCTTCTGAGAGAATTCTCTAAGAACTTCATCTGAAAGACTCAACTGAATTATTGTGAGAGCTTCATCTTCCATCTCTTCCAAATCAGCTGCATTAATACCTTTCAATTTCTCAGGCGCAGAAACAATCTTATAAGTCTTCTCCTTCTTTAACACAGCCTCCATCTTCATCTTCCAAGTACCAAAATCTCACTTTCCGTCAAAACGTGTTACTCCATAATTGACACCAGATCTACCAATAGACTTACTAGAAGTATCCATTAATATCCAAATAGGAACAATAACACTAGCTCTGATACCAAGCTGTAGTGAAATTTGTTTTAATTTGAGCAGAAGCGAATTATTTGATCAGGATCTAGTATTGCCTATTTAAATACCAATGGAACTTAAAAAATCAATTATGCAGTCTCACAGAAATAATAGCAGAAATAAGAGACACGGAAGATTTAACGTGGTTCAGATATGAATATCCTACGTCCACGGAGACCCAACAACTTTTTATTTCACTAAAGAAAAGAGTACAAAAGAGAGGGAAGAATAATGGTGGATTCTCTCACACTTGCTTGTCCATACGAAGATGAAATTCCTTCATTTAAATAGACTTGATAATGAAGGGTTGCTTGGAGATTAAGCAAATCAATTTCCCGATTATCCAGATATCTTTCCAAATTGCATGATTTGATTTTTATACAAATAGATGGCGTAATCTTCGTTTCAATATCTTTCCTTTATTCTCCATGCCTAATCATTTATTTCTTCATATAGCAAATATATTGACTAATAATTGATTGACTAATTAATTAGTTTCCTTCAAAATATGCTTCCATATATCAGCCAAATTAATTGATTTGAGTGAATCAATTAATCAATTTCTTTCCTCTTTAACAAATATTTGAATCATTCAAATTTAACAGTATTTACCATAATAATATGTACCAAATGACGTTTGGTCGCTAATATCGTTCCTTTTTTTTCCTTTATATCACGTTTCTAACTTTCTATAGAAGGAAGAAAACATGATCAATCTTTACTCTTTTTTATCATTGTAGGTGAAAGCTCAGCTAGTGCCTGCTCCCAAATAGCAAAAATAAAGTTCATTAGATTATATTTACTTTAATGATGTTCAGATTATGATTTTGATTTGATTTATATCTCTGACTTGTTGTGTATCTCTTTACAGGCAAGCAAAAACTAATAGGGTATCATTCGTGTAAAAAAAACCTTTCTTATCCTATAAGTCATAATTCAGTGCTGCTGACTGTATACATATTTGTTTAGTTCATCAATTTGGAAAAAAGGTGTTAGATAATTTGTTATATTTCTACACAAGACATACCACTTGAAGCTCTTTTGTCCTCCTTCTACATTCTAGCTTCTTATGGTTATATGGTGCTTTTATGTTAATTGTCGGAAGCCATTGTAAAAATATAACCTGAAAGCTGTCGGAAGCCGTCGGAAATCTACTGCATTTTTTTTATATTTCTGCTGCAATATAGCCTTCCATCCACATTTCCCATACAAACACTATTCTGCAGAATCCAATATATAATATTCCAACCAAATATCAAAAACCAAACTATACACAATTCACCAAACAAAAAAATACATAAAATTAAGTCAAAACACATAATCATCACCCAACATCCCCAACATCCACATAATTATACAACAAAA
Organism: Allium fistulosum; assembly: GCA_030737815.1. Lineage (NCBI taxonomy): Eukaryota > Viridiplantae > Streptophyta > Magnoliopsida > Asparagales > Amaryllidaceae > Allium > Allium fistulosum. The sequence goes on from CM060901.1 coordinate 1,130,799,013, forward strand.
CAGCTAAGTGTATCATAACATAGTACATAAATCAACAACTACCTCCACCATCTACCAAATCATACAAAATAGAAAAAAACATACCGACCAAAGCAATCAATCAATCTCCTCCAAAACCAGAGCCAGCAGAGGAAGGGAAGCGGCCACCATACTGCTGCATGTACTCGGCGATACGCTGGTCTAGCAACTGTGTGGTCTCTATGGCCTGCCGACGGTTCTGCTCCTCCAGCTGCGCCACTCTAGCCCACAAATCTTCGATCTCTGCTAGATCGATCTAAACTCTAGTCTGCCTACCCCGTCTCTGACTGCTGGTCTGTAATAAATATTTAATTTAGCTGTGTGATCTCTGTAAGTGTATGTGCATGTATGTGAATGATTAGCAGTGCGATAATGTTATTTAATTTAGTTTATGCATGTTTATCTAAGTTTATATGCAGGTATGTAAATGATTAGCAGTGTGATAATGTTATTTAATTTAGTTTATACATGTATAATGTATACATTTGAAAATATGTTCTTTTGGCCGTTTTTAAATTGTGATTCAACTATTTATTAACAAAAATAATAGTACGTTACATTATGAGATATCACTGCTTTTGATCTCTTTAACAGTAAATGTGACAAATTTATGCATGTGTACAGCATATATCGGGCAAACTAAATTAAATAGCATGTCTTTTTCGTTATTTTTTTGAAATGACATTCAAGTAACAAATTAATATATTTTGGTAATGCATAATGCTTTCATAACGAAGTGACTCAAAACCAATGTACTAAATTTGAAAACTTATATGATACCCAGTATATTATTTACTTAACACTTGATTGCCAAATCCGTATCGTCTGCCATGCTCCGATGGATCCATAACTATCTCAAAAATAGCATCCTCCTCATCCGTCGTCAGCTAATCTCGACCCGTATCAGCAAGGAGTTTCTGGCGCTGCTCCATAAACTAAATTAAATAACATGTCTTTTTCGTTATTTTTTTGAAATGACATTCAAGTAACGAATTAATATATTTTGGTAATGCATAATGCTTTCATAACGAAGTGACTCAAAACCAATGTACTGAATTTGAAAACTTATATGATACCCAATATATTATTTACTTTCTACTTGATTGCTAAATCTGTATCGTCTACCATGCTCCGATGGATCCATAACTATCTCAAAAATAGCATCCTCCTCATCCGTCATCAGCTGATCTCGACCCGTATCAGCAAGGAGTTTCTGGCGCTGCTCCATTAACTTTTCCGGCATTAACAAATTAATATCATCATATCTTATTTCATTATATTTTAACAAGTAGAACAATTACTAATACTGCATAAAATGATATATGCTTACATGGCTCTTGCTGGATTTATCGTCGTGCCATGCAACCTCGGCACAATTTAGAAGAATATAAGTGTGTGCTACATGAAGATTTCTATCGTCTAGCCATATTTCTACACATTTTCCAAAAGGCCGACCATGTTGTCTAAAAGTAGATAACATTGCTTGAGAGGACTCTTGTTCATCGCCTTCGTCATTACGAGGAACACTTTCAAATGATATATTCACATGGTCACTGAAATAGTGAGAGAAAAAGAACGAAGCTTCTTCTTCGATGAAGATTTACATATCGAACCTTCAACTCGTGCTTTTTGCCTCACTTTTTTCTTCAGATAATTTAGATATCTATGCAAAATTAATTTAAATTAACTTCATCTTTCAAATGCAATTAAATTACATGATAACATATTACATACCTCTCAAATGGATACATCCATCCATATTGGACAGGACCTCGAAGTCGTGCTTAAGATGGGAGATGAACAGGTAAATGTTATATTACATTAGAAAAACCCGGTGGAAATATTTTCTCTAATTTGCAGAGCAATATAGGAATATCTACTTTAAGTTTACGTAAACGTTGCACTTTTAAAGTAGTCGAACAAAAATCTTTGTAAAACATATTAAGCTCTGTTACTACCTTCCAAACTTTTAACGGCAGTAGTTCTTTGAACATAATGAAAAATAAATTTTCCATCATTATGTGACAGTCGTGGCCTTTCATTCCGCTCAATCTACCGTTTTTAAAGTCAACACATCTACGAAGATTTGATGATATCCCATCAGGAAATCTTAACCCTTCCACCCATTTTAACACAACTTTAACTTGATTATTATCTAATTCGTAACATGCTTTAGGTTTTTTACTATCATTTGGTTTCATATCAAGCTCTGGACGTTTGCATAATTCTTCTATATCGTGTCTTGATTTCAAATCATCTTTCGTCTTCCCTTTCGCATTCAAAATTATGTTAAAAACATTATCAAATACATTTTTCTCATTGTGCATCACGTCTATATTATGACAAAGCAGAAGATGTTTCCAATACGGCAACTCCCAAAAAATAGTTTGTTTGCACCAGTTATGAACAATCGATTTGCCTTCAATTTCTGTTTGCGCTCTAGTTTCATATATCTTTGGATAGTCCCTAACAAGTTCATATATGTCTTCGCTTGACCATATCGTCGGTGGTTGTCTGGTTTCTACTCTATTAGCTAAAATGTTTTTCTTGTTTCCTCTGAAGGGATGATTTACATGGAAAAAATATCGATGACAGTCAAACCATGAAATTTTCTTACCTTGAGGTAAAGAAAACGCTTGTGTTTCATCCATGCAATATGGACATGCTAGATGACCGGCGGTACTCCATCCTGAAAGCATTGTATAGGCAGGAAAATCACTTATAGTCCACAACAAAGAAGCAAACATACGAAAAAATTTCTTCTTGGACACATCGTATGTTTCTACTCATTCGTTCCATAGTATTTTTAACTCCTCAATCAACGATAGTAAATATACATTGATTCCTTGTGTCGGATTGTCGAGACCAGGAACGACAACGGTAAGAAACATATATTGCATTTTCATACACATCCATGGAGGTAAATTATACGGTGTGACGATAATGGGCCAGGATGAATATTTAGAACCAAATTGAGAAAATGGCGAAAAACCATCCGTACATAATCTTAATCTAACATTTCGACTCTCCGCTGCAAAATTTGGATACGTTTTATCGAAATGCTTCCATGCTTCTCCATCGGCCGGATGTATCAACGTACTCTCTTCCTCCGTTCTCACACTATGTCATCTTATATTAGATGCATTTACAGAAGATGCATATAATCTTTGAAGCCTTGGAGTGATGGGTAAGTAATGCATACGCTTGTACGGAACTCCTTCCCTTTTTTTCTTGGTTTGTATCTCTCCTGATTACAAATTTTACAATTTCTAAGGTTTGCGTCTTCTTTCTAAAACAACATGCAGCCTTTTAAACATGTATCTATTTTCTGATAAGGTAAACCAAAAGCCGACATAAGTTTTTTAACTTCATAGTGATTTTCACACATTAGATTATCGGGCGGCATATGTCTTTTTGTAGCTTGTACAACAGCCGTAAACCCAGCTTCAATGATGTTGTATTTTGACTTACTGAGTGCCGCTTTTACAACCATCCTAAATAGGTTTCTTAGCAGCATCTAGTAAATCATAAAAAAAAATTGCTTTAATATTTGGTTCTTCAACATTTCCATCATCGTCGTCAACTTCAACCATATGAAACATTGATCGTGCTGCATTTTCGACCATATTTTCTATACGGGTCGTCGTAACTACTTCGTTAATGACACTTTCAGACTCTACAGAAGTATTTGCTACAACTTCTCCATGTCGATCTCAAACATAATACTCAGGTACGAAACCGTTTTGGCACAAATGAACGTTCAAAATATCTGGTAACAAATACTTCAAATGTCTACACCTACTACACGGACAACGAATTTCTGGATCGTTTCTGTTATTACTTAAAGCGAATTCAACAAATACGTTTATACCTTTATAAAAATCTTCTTTTATTGAGCCTCTCAGTCCTTTTCTTTGATACATCCATCTCCTCCGATCAACAAAATAATCAATCATTTTTCCTATTTGAGAAAATGAGTCACAAGTTCAAAATTTAATATTTATTTTCAAGAATACAAATTCGAAAAAGATTATTTTCATGGTCGTATAATATTTGAATTTAAAGAACTATTTCACAAACTAAAAAATATTTTCAAATATGACACATTTTATTTTTTAACGTATCGATACAAAATTTTGTACAAAAGATATTTTTTTCCATGGTCAGGCATCCTACTTTCCATTACAAACACAGTAAGCATTTACATTTCGTATATTACTTCGTCTCAAACGATTCAACAAAATTTCGGCAGCATTTCCCTTTTGTTCCTGTATTATACACAAATGCGTGTACGCATGAAACAAAAAAGAAAAGTTAGGCTGAAATTTTATGAACCGTTTGAGACGAAGTTGTATACAAAATGTAAATGCTTACTGTGTCCATAACTTGTCCAATACAAGGACAAATCCAACAAAAATTGTACCAGATGAATATAAATGGTCGTTTTTTGAAAAAAACGACTATTTATATAATGATCATGTACAACACTCGTCAGATGGTGCCAAAAACTCTCTAAGGGACATTAGTTAATTAAATGTCCTGCGTATTTTATTAATACATTTCAAAAAATTATTAATATACCACATTTGTTCCGCGTATTTTATTGAATAAGGCTGCTTTAATATTATTATGATTTTCCAATACAATCAAATTCTTTAGACTCGTGCATTCATTATTATTATACAAGTCAAGATGTTATACAACTCATGTCTTATTCCAATTAACACAATAAAATGGTATAAACAACACATACAATGGTTTACATATACACACAATCATAAATTATACACTCTTTAAAACTTCATGATAACATATGAAATAGGTATACCATGGGATGCAATAAACCGTTATTACGCTATTGGAAACAATTGCAATTACTAATTAATCCTAATTTATCAACTTATGAAAATCTAGATTTAGGGTAACAATTAGATTTTTGGCGAAAATAAGATATTATACCTGAGATTTAGAGCAATAGAGTTTGATTAGGCAGCCGTGGAGGATCTGGAAGCTCGAAATTAGAGTTTGGAAGCTTGGAGAAGGGAATTGGGGGTTTTTTGCTAAAAAATTTCGCGTTGAGAATGAGGAAGAAGAAGGCTCGGCTGAGCCCTGTAATTCGCGAATTTCCGACGGCTTTCAACGGCTTCCGACGGCCGCCGACGGCCCGTCGAACGCCGTCGGAAGCCGTCGCTCCTTGCTGTCGGAATAAAAGCATTTTCTAGTAGTGTATGTATTTATTGTTTTATTAACATAATTGTGCTACTAAATGCATCTAGAAAAATTCTTCTGTTTACCATTAAAATTTTATTACCTATTAGTTTCTGTTGAGGGAGGAGAGGAATATAATTTTAGATGAGAGGTAGATAAATAACTCTTATTATTTCTTTTTTAATTCAACTTTTTTTTCATACAACACAACAAAATGACCTCATATTTATAGTAGACTACACATCCTTACAAATAGACACAACTCTTTAGTCAGACGCTTTTTCATTTCAATGGACATGGTTCTTCACTGAACAGACATGACTCTTCACTTCAATAGACACGAATCTTCATTTTAATAGACACCACTCTTCACTTCAATAGACACGACTCGTAAACTTATTATTAAATTGAGTTTATTCTTTAATAATTTTTTCATATGTTTATAGCTATCAAAATCTATTTTCTTATTCAACCCTAAACAATCATAACCTCTCCATTTTCCTTAGAAAAACTCACGCATGCTATCTTAAAACATCATTAGAAAATAAAATTTTCAAACCCTAAAGCCAAAAAGATCACCCACTTTTTGTCTAATTGATGAAGACAAATGAAGATTTATTGGATGATCCTAATTTTGATGAACACAAAGCGGACAACAAAAATACTAATTTCTTAAAGTCTATTTTCTTTTACATATCAATCTTACATTTGTAAGATTAATGATCCCATGAATAACACAAATTAGAATAATATAAAATTTGAAGACGTTGTTATTGAAAAAATATAATTGTAAGTTATTGTAATGTTTTATTGTGTAATGTTTATGTCACTTTTTCCCTTATATTTTTTTTGTTTTTGGTCGTTAGATGGAGGATACCAATCACAATCAGATTGAGAATGCACTTGCTGTTTCGAAAGAAAAAGTGTTCGATAGTGAATATATGGAAGAAGACGATTGATCAAATGCTTTAAAAGGTATGCAAATTGATTTGACAAACCATTTTAACCAATATGTGAGATTGAGTACTTTATGAGACAAAACTAACTACAAGCTAACTAATTAGTCTGGATGCAATATGTGAGATTGAAGCTGCAGAGCTTGGTACTTCAACTCTGATGCCTGCTCTCTACATATATTTGAGTACTTTATGAGAAAATTTGATTCAATGATTTTCTATATATTTTACATGTATGTATGTATGTATATGTATAGTATATATATATATATTTATATACATATACGTATACATATACATTTATATACATATATGTAGATGTGTATCTATATGTGTATGTATATGTATATGTGTGTGTATGTATACACCATGATGTTTCTGCCCGATTAACATTACCTACTGAATATCATGAAGATCATGTTACTCTGCCTAGACAAATGAGCTCGATCGAAAGAGTCAAAGGTAGGCTTTGGGCTTCTTCTTTCTTTTATTTTTTTTATTTTTTTTAATTAATTTATTACAAAACTGGTCTTTTTTTAATATCCATGAAAAATCGACATTGTCCCTAAGCCACTGATTAAAATGCATCAATACCACAATACATTAAGTAAATCAAAACTGTTTGTGCAATTTGACCCACGAAACTATCAAATTTATTTATCTTAGATCCATTTCTATCTCATTCAAAACCACAAAGTTTTACCTTTCGTTTCGCAAATTAGTCAGCAAAAGAATGGACTAATTTTATTTCAAATTCTAAAATGAAGTATAATTCTCAAATTTTCACACCTCCTTCCATGTCAGTTTGATACTTCTAACAGATAATTTTGAAAACCCATGCAGTTTTCTTTATTTCATACCAGGAAAAATGAATTGGCTGTAGTAAAGACTAATCATGTTGATGTCAACACATTCAGCAATGACCATAAGGTAAATAGCCTTTAGGCAAATTAATTCATAAGAATTCTGGTTATTGTTAATGATAAAATTTGTAAATTGAAGAAACAAAACCACTGACAAAAATTGGATCATCATGGCAAGTTTGGATGCTACTAATAGGATTTATAAAATTGGACGCTTCTGTAGTACTACACATTAACGTTGTGCTTTATATTTTTTTTGTACACTACTAATAGGACTAATAAAATTGATCAAGGTACAAAATGTTTAAAAAATAAATATAAATAAATAAAATAAACCTCTGTTATCATTTACAAGTGGTAATAGCTGAAAACGCGTAATTATCAAGGTTTCAACTTTTACTTTAAAGCTCAAACATTTTCTCATAATTCCAATTACTGCAATTTCACTTATTATTGTACTGAAACAAACGAAAAATCTGCTCCATATGCGTATTATTATTCAATATGATTTCATATCCATATTTTATTCAAAATGGTAGGGGTTGCATGATATTATTGTTTTATACAAGTGAACTGAAAAAACAAATGGAACTAAGTGGTGCATATGAGTATATATGAGTTAAAATAATGCACACGGTAACCTAAAAAGTAATATATAGAGATGTTTATGTGTGTGTGTGTGTGTGTGTGTATATATATATATATGCACTGGCGGAGCTAGTATTGGGCTAGCAAAGGAAGAGACCCTAGTTGAAATAATAAAAACATATACAGAAAATTAAAATTTTGATATTTAGCCCTAGCTAATTTTTTTTCTGGCCATACCTGAAAAGAAACTTAGGGGCTTTGGCCCATTTTTATTTTTTCTCTAAAAGATTTTTGTCTAGCTTTAGGTCCAGCATCTATTTATTTATTTTTTGTTGGGTATTTATTTGTATAATACAATATGGCCCTAGCTAAAATAACGGGCTGGCTCCGCCACTGTATATGTGTATGTATGTGTGTATGTGTGTGTGTGTGTATGCATCTTGCTTCTACTTTCCATGCGAAAGAAACATTGAGTACAAATGTATTAATATAAGGCACACAGTAACCTATACAGCAAAGTGCATACGAGTTAAAATAATGCACAGTAACCTAGAAAGTAGTATATAGCTCAACACATAACTTGCATTCTATAGGGATGTTGACTATAAATCAAATAAATAATTCACTCCATGGTTAAAAAGTAATGTTACCCGTACCTTAGTGCTCATGTTCCTTGTTGCTCATGTACCTTTTTGCTACCGAAATGAAAAGGCTTGTGACCAGTACTGAACAAAACAAGTTGTTTATATAGAAATGTATATAGGGGTATTATTGGCAAGTATTACGCAGTCAGATCTAAAGCTTGAATTAAGCGATATTTTAATGCCGAATAAATGGTCACTAAATTGACCGAATAACACTAAGTAATACATGAATACAAACATCTTTATAAATTCTGAATGCTGAATGGATCCACTTTAAGAAGCTTATTCAGCGTCACTTACTAAAAACAAACGGCACCTAAGATAAATTTGGTCAAAATTTTAAAACATACATTGGAAAACATTGTAAAAGAGTAGATTAGACAAGGGGACTCCAATATTGAATACGCGGTTTTGGATGGGGAAAAGCTGTCGGAGGTGAAGGAGGTACGTGGTTTAGTGTATTCTTTAGGGTTCGATGATTACCCATAGCGCAAATTTTCCCCATCATATCCAGAATAGAATCCTGATATCAATGCCCTAAATCAGACATGTGATCAATCATTTATAATAAATACACAACAAATAACTTGCCAAATCTGGCCAAATCATCACCATCCAAACCCCAATGGTTTTTCAATCAGCATATTAGTTGGGAAACATAACCCATGGCACCTTGTTAGGTAGTGTAGATGCATCACTACAAGAAACAGAGCATTTTCCGATGGCTCCCGACCGTCGGAGGCCGTCTGAAGCCGTCGGAAACTGCCGCCACAAATTAACTCGTCGATGAACAGATTTTCCGACGGCTCTCGACAGCGTCCGTCGACTGTGTTTTCGACGGCTTTCGACGATAGTCCGACGGCTTCCGACGGTCGTCGGAAGCCACGTGTACGGTTACGCTTTATGGCAGAAGCCGTTGGGAGCCGTCGGAAGCCGTTGGAATTTCGCCGCCTGTAGCCGTCGGAACATGTCGATAAATTTTGACCTATAGGCCGTCGAAAGCCGTCGAAAAAACTGCAAAAAAATTTCTGCATTTCAGCTGCGATTTGGCCTTCCATCCACAATTCATAAATACAATATCTTTCACCCAACTTAATATATCCAATTCAGATATTCAACATGAAATCAAACCATAGAAAGATAATCAAATATTATAAAGATATAAATCAAACCGAATTCTTATAAAATCCAACCCAATTCATGTAAAATCAAACCAAACTTCACTACCATAATTCACATACATGTAATTGTACTATATATACATCAATGCTTCACCAACTCCTCACAATCAACTCCCAAATGTCAGAATCACTACCACCAAATGTATCATCAAACAATATATACAACAGTTCAAATCCAAATCCACCAACTCAATGTATCATCCAAACTTACAAAACAATGACACAAAACAAAAAAACATACCTATCACTCCGGTCATTCAACTCCAGAACCTCCCGAACCAGCAGAAGATGGAAAGCGACCACCATAATGCTGCATGTACTCAACAATGCGCTGATCCAGCAGCTGTGTCATCTCGATGGTCTAGCGACGGTTCTGATCTTCTAGTTGCGTCACCCTAGCTCTCAACTCTTCGAGCTCTGCTAGATCGATATCAGCTCTGGTCGGTTGTCTGGCTCGCCTCTGTCTGCTAGCCTGCAAGACTTATTTAATTTAGTCTATAATCTCACCATCAAAGTTATAACATAATGTGTTAATTGTTATATCTATAAACTTATTACTGAAACTAAAGCAATGTGAAGTTCTTTAGAACTAAAAGATTATTAAATTGTAATATCTTAATATATTATTCATTACCACTTGATTGCCAAAGCCGTAGCGCCTGTTCCATGATGGTGGATTCATGACTGACTCAAAAATAGTATCCTCCTCATCCGTCGTGAGCTGCTCTCGACCGGTATCCTCCAGGAGTTTCTGGCGTTGTTCCATAAATCTTGCCTGCATGAACAAATAAAAATGCAGTTAAAATTAATATCATGATATCTTAATTCTTTATAATTTAACAATTAAAACAATTACTAATAGTACATAAACTAAAATATGTTTACATGGCTCTTGCTCGATTTATCGTCGTGCCATGTATATGAAACTGTCCCGTCCGGATTTACATGCTCGACGACATGCGTATGGGTAAACACATCCATATACGGCACAGGACCCTACGCCTCAACTTCCTGAAATTGATTATTATGTACTGTTATTGTATATTCAAAATTATATAGCATAATAACTATTTACAATCCGCATTTAATAAATTTACCAACTCCGGGCGATACTGCTGGAACCACTTCGACCCTCCTCGATGAGTGATGAGATTTTTGTTCCTATTTGCATAGTTTCTTTCCGACTCCGCCTGTATATTTAAATTTAATACATTATTTACTTACCAAATATTTTTTGATATTTACATATCAATCAAATAATTAATAAAAGTTTAGTACACTTACCTTCACCTCGTCACTATCCCAATGTTTCAACCACCCTTCCCATACACTCGTCCCCGTCCAGTTTGGCTTCTACCCTTTATGCTTCACAGTCGACATGAAATCCATGTAGTTCTTCCTCATCTTCTGCATCCAGTAATGTCGTACCAGCTGTAGGTCATCAGACTGTATGTCCACGGTGGCCTGGTAAGCTTGTTCGTCTGAAATATTTCCCATCAAACGTAAATCTGGCCTTTGTTTTAAAAACTGCTGACCAATCTGCTTTATCTCTTTTTAGAGACGGATAAGGAGCGTAATAAACTTGCAATGCTTGTTTGGCCAGTAAAAAAGGATCGTACTTGTGATAATGCAATGTGTGCTTTATTTCAATAAGATTATAATCCTTGTGCACATTAATTCCAGAACCTGGGACATTGCTAAACCAATTGCATCTAAACAGAATCACTTCCTCCGCGGATCGTGAGAAATATGTCAGTTACAAAATTTGTGTTAAAACGCCATAAAAATCATTTATGTGATTTTCTGGATCATCACTACCTTAAACAAATACACATGTATTATTAGCTAATTTTTTTGCACTGTATTCTTTGGTGTTAAATTTATATCTATTGACAAAATATATTGGATATGACTTGACATTTCTTTTTGGTCCCAACGTAAGATGTTTCAAACCTTCGTCAACCATATAATTTTTTGGTTCATAAACGTACTTTGAAAACCAATCAGAAAATTCTTTACTGAGACCCCTGTGCGGATGTTCACTTTCATGAATACTGCATATATGAATAAAACATTGCATTAAATTCTACACGCGCATGCATTATGGAAATTAATAAATCATAAATTATTATTTCAGATTACCTAACAAACGGTGCAACCTCAACACAATTTAGAAGAATATAAGTGTGTGCTATATGAAAATCTCTATCGTCTAGTCATACTTCTACACATTTCCCAAAAGGTCGACCATGTTGTCTAAAAATAGATAACATTGTTTGAGAGTACTCTTGTTCGTCGCCTTCGTCATTACGAGGAACACTTTCAAATGATATGTTCGCATGGTCACTGAAATAGTGAGAGAAAAAGAACGAAGCTTCTTCTTCGATGTAATATTTACATATCGAACCTTCAACTCGTGCTTTTTGCTTCACTTTTTTCTTTACATGATTCAAGTATCTATGCAAAATTAATTTACATTAACTTTAACTTTTGAATGTAATTAAATTAATAGGTAACATATTATATACGTCTCAAATGGATATATCCATCCATATTGCACAGGACCTCGAAGTCGTGCTTCAGGTGAGAGATGAATAGGTAAATGTTCCATTACATTAAAATAACCTGACGGAAATATTTTCTCCAATTTGCAGAGCAATATAGGAATATCTACTTCAAGTTTACGTAAACATTGCACTTTTAAAGTAGTCGAACAAAGCTCTTCGTAAAACAGATTAAGCTCCGTTACTACCTTCCAAACTTTTAACGGCAATAGTTCTTTGAATAGAATAGGTAATAAATTTTCAATCATTATGTGACAATCGTGGCTTTTCATTCCGCTAAATCTACCATTTTTAAAGTCAACACATCTATGAAGATTTGATGAAATCCATCAGGAAATATTAACCCTTCCACCCATTTTAACACAACTTTAACTTGATTATTATCTAACCCGTAACATGCTTTGGGTTTTTAACTGTCATTTGGTTTCATATGAAGCTCAGGACGTTTGCATAATTCTTGTATATCGCGTCTTGATTTCAAATCATCCTTAGTATTCCCTTTGACATTCAAAATTGTGTTAAAAACATTATCAAAGACATTTTTCTCGTTGTGCATTACATCAATATTATGACAAAGCAGAAGATGTTTCCAATAAGGAAATCCCAAAATATACTCTATTTGCACCAATTATGAATAGTCGATTTGCCTTCAATTTCTGTTTGCACTCCAGTTTTATATATCTTTGGATAGTCCCTTACAAGTTCGTATATGTCTTCGCTTGACCATATCGTTGGTGGTTGTCTGGTTTCTACTCTATTAGCTAAAAAGTTTTTTTGTCTCTTTTGAAGGGATGATTGACATGGAGAAAACATCGATGGCGGTCAAACCATTAAATTTTCTTTCCATTCGGTAAATAAAACGCCCGTGTTTCTTCCATGCAATATGGACATGCTAGACAACCGGATGTACTCCACCCTGAAAGCATTGCATAGGCAGGAAAATCACTTATAGTCCACAACAAAGAAGCAAACATACAATTTTTTTTTCTGTGAAACGTCGTATGTTTCTACTCCTTCATTCCACAGTGTTTTTAACTCCTCTATCAACAGTTGTAAATAAACATCGATTCCTTGTGTCGGATCGTCGGGGCCAGGAACGACAACAGTAAGAAACATATATTGCGTTTTCATACACATCCACGGAGGTAAATTATAAGGTGTGATGATAATGGGCCAAGATGAATATTTAGCACCAAATTGAGAAAATGGTGAAAAACCATCCGTACATAATCCAACTCTAACATTACGACTCTCCGCTGCGAAATTGGGATAAGTTTTGTCGAAATGCTTCAATGCTTCTCCATCGGCTGGGTGTGTCAACGTACCCTCTTTCTCCGTTCTCACACTATGTCATCTCACATGGGATGCAGTTACAGAAGATGCGTATAACTTTTGAAGCCTAGGAGTGATGGGTAAGTAATGCATACGCTTGTACGGAACTTCCTTTCCCTTCTGTTTTCTTGGTTTGTATCTTTCCTGATTACATATTTTACAATTCCTAAGATTTATGTCTTCTTTCCAAAACAACATGCAGCCATTTAAACATGTAACTATTTTTTGATAAGGTAAACCAAAAACTGACATAAGTTTTTTAACTTCATATTGATTTTCGCACATTAAATTATCGGGCGGCATATGTATTTTTCCAGCTTGTACAGCAGCTGTAAATCCAGCTTCGATGATGTTGTATTTTGACTTCATCGCAATGTATTCTACGGTTACTAATAACTGGGTGCCGCTTTTACAACCATCCCAAAGAGGTTTCTTAGCAGCATCCAGTAAATCATAAAAAAAAATTTGCTTCAATATTTGGTTCTTCCACATTTTCATCATCATCGTCAACTTCAACCATAGGGAACATTGATCGTGCTGCATCTTCAACTATATTTTCTATACGGTTCATCGTAATATTTTCATTACCAGCAATATCAAATTCAAACACTGCAGAAGTATTTGCTACAACTTCTCCATGACGATCCCAAACATAATACTCCAGCACGAAACCGTTTTTGCACAAATGGACTTTCACTATATCGGGTAACAAATATTTCAAATGTCTATACCTACGACACGAACAACGAATTTCTGCATCGTTTCCGTTATTACTTAAAGCAAATTCAACATATAAGTTTATACCATTATAAAAGTCTTCTTTTATTGAGCCTCTCAACCCACTTCTTTGATACATCCATCTCCTCCGATCAACAAAATAATCGATCATTTTTCCTATTTGGAAAAATATATCGCAAATTCAAAATTAAATATTGGTCATATGTTCCATTACATTTTATTTTTCAATGTATCGATACAAAAACTTATATGCGTCAATTTTACCTCACTTAAGAATACAATATAGAACTGTTGGTTTATAGTTATCTTTTTTTTTGGTCAGTCGTCCTACTTCCCATTACAAACACGGTAAACACTTACGTTTCGTACATTATTTCGTTTTAAATGATTCAACAAAATTTCGGCAGCACTTCCCTTTAGTTTCCTGCATTGCACACAAATGCGTATGCGCAGGAAACAAAAAGCAAAGTGATGGCAAAATTTTGTGAACCATTTGAAACGAAACAATGTGTGAAATGTAATTGTTTACTGTGTTTATAACTTGTCCAATACAGGGTCAAATCCAACAAGCATTGTACCAGATGAATATAAATGGTCGTTTTGTAACAAAACGACTATTTATATAACGATCATGTACAACACCCGTCGGACGGGGCCAAAAACTCTCTAAGGGACGTAAAAAAAGTATTTTATAAAAAAGAATATATTTACTAATTTTATACATTTCAAAAAATATTAATTTAGCACATTTGTTCCGCGTATTTCATCGAATAAGGTTGCTTTAGTATTGTTGTCATTTTCCAATACAGTCAAATTTCTTTTAGACTCGTCTATTCATTATTGTTGCACAAGTCAAGATGTTATACGACTCATGTCTTATTCTAATTAACACAATACAATGGTAGAAACAACGCATATACAATGGTTTACATATAAACACACAATCACAAATTATACATACTTTTTATAATTTCACGATAACATATGAAATAAATATACCATGAGATGCTATAAACCATTATTACGCTATTGGAAACAATTGCAATCACTAATTAGCCCTAATTTAACAACTTATGCAAATCTAGATTTAGGATAAAAATTAGATTTTTGGCGAAAATAAGAGATTATACCTGAGTTAGAGAGCAATAGACGTTGATTACGCAGTCGGGGAGGATCCGAAAGATCGAAATTGGTGATTAGAAGGTTGGGGGAGAGATTTGGGGATTTTGGGTTAAAAAATTTCGTGTTGCAAATGAGGAAGAAGAAGACTCGGCTGAGCCCTGTAATTCGCGAATTTCCGACGGCTTCGGAAATTGGTCGTCGGAAGCCGTCGCTTGATGCTATCGGAATAATTGCCTTTTCTAGTAGTGCATTGTTCTTTTTTCATACTTTCGGTGGGTAATCGGGTTATGAGCTGCACTATAAAGCCCATGTCAGTCTCCAAAAGGTGGATATAAGAACGTCGTCATTTACTTTACCATAAATCTGATAATTAATGAAAATTCTTTAGTTTTGTTCTTCTTCTCAATTTTATTTCAGGCTTGTGTTTACTATTTTCTATTAATTACTTCATCTGTTTCTCATCTCAACTTCATCTACATCTCATATTTCTTCCAATATCAATGGAAAACCAATTTGTATCCTCACAATTGGTATTAGTGTAACAATCTGCACTTCCCGACATACCAATTCAAATCCTAGTGTGACTTCCGAACTTGCGTCATGTCAATAAATACTAGCAGTTGAGTTTTTAAAACATTATAAAGTATAATTTTAAGAGTAAGTTATAAAACATTCTACACTTCCAGATCAATGGAAAAATAGACATTTCAGAAAACAGTCTCCAAAATATTTTATTTGCCATAAACATTGTTTCAAATTACGACATATGTTTTACAAACTTTTAATTCAGTAAATAACTACAATTTGAACAACAAGAATATGTGAACTCTAACGTGAAATTCCTTTCTTCACGTACTATGCCTAATCAGCTGCTAACCTGTCAATCTGTGGTAGGGAAAAATGAAAAGGAGAGAGTGGGTCAGACAAAAGTCTAATGAATGAGTATGAGGTTAATATGTGATGATCATGTGCAGTTACTTCAATGCTATTCTAGATGATATATGGTGTGATACAAGTGTCCGTGAATTCTTAAAATATGCTACCTAAAGGTTCTTGTCTAATACATTCCTACACTACAATTTGTGTAGGTTAATACAATGGATCGAACTAAGGATCACATCTCATGTTTAACAATCGGCTACCGCTCCCAGAGCTACTCAATGTAAACAATGCTGCTAGGCTACTAAACATGTAAACACTACCACAACGCTACTAAACGTGGAAACACCGCCCCCTTGGCTACTAAACGTGGAAATACCGCCTCCTTGGCGACTAAACATGAAACACCGCCACTAGGCTACTGTGGGACTAAATTCCCACTACTATCGTCGTCGCTAGGTTACTGTGGACATAAACTTCCACTACTACCACCGCCACTAGGCTACTGGAAATGTTCCCCCTCACTACGTCTGGAGAGGAAGAACCTGAAATGCCGACTCAGTGGAAAGTCTCATCGTGCGCGTTCGCTACCACCTCTCGATCGTAGTGTTGGCCTCTTATTGCACATTCCGGTCCTCCTCTCTAATTATATGGCATGCGTTGGGAATTTGTGAATACTAGGACCTCCCATTGTGCCGGACCCACTCTATCAGGCATCCGTGCCAGCTGCACGCCCACTGTTGGAACCTCATGTGAGTGCTTTTTGTGAAAAATACATTGTCTCAAACCGATAACTATTCTAAATTGGGTAAAGAATATTTACCAAATAATGCCACTGTCAAGCGTTCACTCTTAGGGAGCTAGATTTCCTATAAGTCCTAACATGCACCCAGTTACCCATGAGTAGGCCGACAACAATTCATGTTTCACATAATTTTTAATTATAAATTTAGGCGTTAGGCCGAGGTTCAAATTGTCAATTTTCATTACGAACGATCGACCTTTTATACCCTTCGGTCGACCAACAAGCAAATTTTTTCTTCCTGTCTCTATTGTCGATTTTTTATGCGCTTAAGTCAGCTTTTTAACAATGTTTGATTTACCCTAATTGCAGTCTAAACACCAACTTACAATTAAGTTTAGGGTTTGCAAATTTGATAATAGAATATGTACCTAGACAATTAATTAGATTAGCAAGTTACTGTAATTCCAATTTTAGGGTTTTAGATTCAAATCTAGGATTTATCAACTTAATCACAAGAGGGGTATGCTAGCATCAAGTTAGGTTTACCAATTACAGTAATTTCAGTTTCCATCTAGGTTACAATTTTCAATTTAGGGTTTCCAACGCCATCCTAGATAATAGAAAATAGATCAATTTTAATTGTAATTAATCACCTAATTAAATTTGTTCCTACTCACCTCAAGCCTAAGTCTTTCTATTGCTTTACTTGAGGATCGTCCCTTCGAATGCTTGCTTTGTTTGCCCCATCTAGATCTAATTGCTTGCACTCTTTTAGGTTGATTTTATTTTGATTTTTGAAGAAGATTTGAGGTAAAGAAGAGGTTGGATTTTGACAATATTTTATTGCAGTAATTGTTACATGAGAATTAGGGTTAGGCTGGGTTTCCAATTTATAGAGATCGGGAGTTAATTTAGGATGTTGATTTGGGCTAGAGAATATTTTTTTAACATCACATTCGGTCATCAAAACTTTAACACAAAGGAACGATCAAAATCACCGAACGATGCTTCCAGATATGCTCCCGTTTTCCTGCATTTTCATCATCCATGGTCGACCCTAAATAACCCATGGTCGACCATTATAGGTTGACCATTTTAACCTCAGGGTCGACCTGGGTGCTATGTTATACTATTTATTTATTTTCAATTATTTTGTCCCAAATCTTTCTGTG
The DNA here is from genome assembly GCA_030737815.1 of Allium fistulosum. Taxonomy (NCBI): domain Eukaryota; kingdom Viridiplantae; phylum Streptophyta; class Magnoliopsida; order Asparagales; family Amaryllidaceae; genus Allium; species Allium fistulosum. The sequence goes on from CM060901.1 coordinate 1,130,817,023, forward strand.
GACGTAACTTCTCAATATAATCTCCGTTTTCAAAGTGTTATGTAAGAAAACTGTCCAGAAAATCACTACGAACACAATGGTGCAATTTTCGAAACCAAATTCGGACGTTTGTAAAAATATTCATTTTAGTCCTTATTTTAATTAAATTTACTTTTCTTATTAAATTCCCGGTTAAATTCTTATTAAATTCTTGTTAAATTTTATGTAAATTTCAAGGGTGTCACATTCTCTCCCACTTAAAAGGATTTCATCCACGAAATCTCAAAGGATGGGAAAATGTAACTTATACTCAAAAACAAATAGTTACAACCATCTACTCATCCATCATCCACGACAATCATTGTGCTTAGAATTTTCTAATGCAATATGTACATATATATGCAACGTGAAATGTATGTGTACCTGTGATAATGTAACAATTAGGCGGTCTAATTATCCTGTCGACCTCCCATCATGCAAATGCTCATTCCATGCATCCAAAATATATGCAACACCCTAAATAAGTATACTTGCAATTCTACATGTATGCGCAACCATTCCATCCATATGCACGATAAACAAAAATCGAGAATTCATAATTATCATATAAAACAAACTGGACAGTAATAAGGAATAATGTGAATATATGTACTACCTAGAGGACATATTTTCCTAGATGTGTAAAAAATACAATCCAAACATTATATCCAAATACATCCATTAGCATCTATCATCCATAACATGTCATATTAACATGTTTACAACCATTCCTAGCATCCAATGGTCTCTACCTAAGCTAGAACCTATTTACAAAATTAGTCTCTTCTAACCAAAATGGAAATGTGCCAGAAAAGAGTTCGGGATGGGTAGCTTGGACTTTCTTCGTAAGCTCCCATGTGTTGTCAACTAGGCCGTCTCCCTACTGGACTCTAACCGGTTTAATTATTTCCTTACAGAGTCAATTTTTCCATGTTATCCGGCACTTTGACCCAGCTATATGTGACGACCCACATTTCGAAAGGTTTAAATTGACAATAATCCACACATGTCCAATTCAAACAATCCGGAATATAAATAATCAATGGGGTAATTAAGAAAAATAAGAAAAGAAGAAGAAAACAAAAACATAATCTCGCAGCGAAAAGACAAAATATAATAATCAAATAAACAGTTCATGAAGCTATTTACTATACATTTGATTATAATTTTATACAACATTTATCAGAGTTATATATATACAACAGGGACAAATAAAATAATGCAGCAGAACAACATGACGCACGGAATAATAATAGTAATAATACCAAATCTTTGTCTTCGTTCTCCAAAAAATAATCTTCAATAATCTGAAAACTCAGGGCTGACCCGAGCGTAATGAAAAGACAAAACACTCGATTTAGGACTAAAATATCCTTATGTGAGTCAAATCGATATCACATAACATGAGTGTAATAGCGTCAAAGATGTTTGCGGGATTTCGCATTTCCTATCCAGTATATAACGTGCGTGCAATAACTCAAGAGATGTTATGGGATTTTCCATCTCTTAAGGATCTGTCAAATTATTTATATATAGTAGAATACGTTATATATATAATGTATAAATAGTAAAATAAATATTTTTCTTAGCGTTAAGGCTTTACATTAATCCCCCTTAACATGTTTTTAAGAATTGTCGTACAGTTTGCATTTAGCACAACCAGTAGCATGTCGGTAGCCAGTGATGCGCCGTGATACGACAACACTAAACCAAAATCGTAGTGGCCTCATATAAGGATAAAAGTATGATAAGGCACGCGAGGCAATGGCCAAGGTAGGATACTACCAGTTTGGGTCGTAGGGCTGATGGTAATGCATCGTAGTCACGACCGCCAACCATGTCCATCCATCCTGTATTGAGTCAAGGGAAGCAATCCCACAATCAAGGTGAACCAATCGAAACCAACAATAAGAGTAATAATACGGACCAAGTCCAAGAAAATCAAAGAACGGATGTCCACTAGGGGTAATTAGCCCACTTGGCCTTGTCAAGCCATCTTGTTTTAGTCATTTCAAATTGGCACAAGTGTCAGGGTCTATCCATCATCGTTCTCTTTCTTCAAATCCAGCAAATGAAGCCAAATCCAACCACTTGGTTCTGGAGTCTCCTCTGCGTACACAGTTGTTAAAGTGGTTCCAATATTGATAGAGAGTATGCCAATAAGAGACCCCGGTCTCTTTAACAACCAAACGTCGTTTTACACACCGGTTAGTTCTTTTACACTTCGAAAACCATTCATACTTGATATCAAAATATCGTATTCGCTTCAAAATCAATTTCATTCCGAAATCATTATATTTAATTCAAAATATATCAATTTAGTTCGATGTGTCAATTTCACTTCAAAATTCAATTCGAATTACAATTTTGGTTATAACTTCATTTAACCCAATTCACATTTAAATCCACGATTTAAATATTAACAGTTCCCACTTTGACCAGTTTGAATTTTAGAAAATAGTTTGAAAATTTTAAAATAGTTTAAAAGTTAAAATAGTTTAATATAAAATAGTTTGAGTATTGAAAATGGTTTATATAGAAAAATGGCTTGGAAAAATCAAAATAATTTGAATATTTAAAAGATAGGTTTTAAACCGTTTATATTAAAATAATTTATTTGAAAATAGTTTTAAAGTCAAACTGATCCAGTTCCAAATTTTCCAATCCAAATCAATTCAATTTCCATTTCAATTTAATCGATTCAATTCCGATTTCAGTTCGAATTAACTTCGATTTAAATTTCAATTCAAATCAATTTCTATTTCGATTTCAAATTAATTCAATTTCGATTTCAATTCCAACTAATTTCAATTCAATTCCAATTTGAATTAATTTAAATTCATTTCTCAATTTTAAACCATTTCGATTTATATAAATTCGAGTTCGATTTCAGAATATCGATTTAAATCACCGATTTCAAATTAAACTTCAGTCTTCGAATTTAGATTCAAATCTTAAAATAAATTCCATTCTCGAGGCCAAATTTTATATATCCAATTATATTACTTTTACTTAGCAATAATTCAAAGTTCGAGTGAAAGTTCATATCTTTTTAAAGCAAATCAATTTTCGGAATTCAAATCATATTTCGATTATAACTTCAAAATCTCAAATTTCATTTTTAAACAATTTCGTTTAACAAATTTTTAATTCCACATTTTGAGCTCAAGTTCGAAAATAATTCGATTTCCATAAATTTGATGTTTACTTCTTTAAATTAAAATCATTTAAATAATTTCAAATCAAAAATTTTAAAATCATTTAATTTAACCAAATCCAGTGTCTGTATATAATTTTCTATCCTATGGCCAAGTGAATCAGTTATTCCGATTTAATTCAGGGATGGATATATATTATTTCAATCCAAAATAAATGTCATAGGTATATATCATTTCAACCTATTTCTTATTTTATTCGGAATAATTCGATTTACAATTTTACATACTATAAATAATATACAGGAATATAAGAGGATATATCAAAATAAATAAACATCCAAATCATCCAAAATATCAATCAATAGCATCCATCACAATCAACATCCAAATCAATCAAAATATCATAACAATTTACTAGTTATCAATAATCCGGAATTTAACTAGCAATTTAATTCCAATTTCAAATTTGAACCGTCGATTCAAATTCCTATCATTTTAATTTATATCAATTTAAATGTCAGTTAAATTTACCAAACAACAGTCAATAAAATTAATTACTTCATGATATAACTTAACTAACATAAAAATTATTTTAGTACTTCGTGAGTGTATAAAACACTCACCTTTTATTTGAAACTGAAAATATTTCAGCTTCAAATAAATTCCAACTCGATCTCATATCGTAGACGACGTCGATACAAATCCACTGCAACCCGTTTCGTTCGAAACGGACCTCGTATGCAAAAGTTACGATTTTATTAACATTTGAGATAATTAAAATTAAATTATCTAAAATAATTAATCATAATTAAGCTAAATAGTTAAATTTAACATTACCCTAATCATCTTCCTTCGACCCAGCAGCGTTCGAACCTAACCACGCAAGAAAACAGAAGCGTTCACGCCGCCTAAGATCTTCGGAGTTCGATCGAAGCTCGCCACCGAAACGCCTCATCCACCTCTGGCCGTGCTACTCCTTTGCCTGCCGCACCCATCGCGCACACGTGCACAGAGTCGATCAAGAAACCCTAGCCCAAAATGAAACTCTGATGAACGCGAGCTCCACTAGAGCTGCCGCCGACCCATGCCTAGCCGCGCCGCCTCGTCCAAGCGCCCGCGCGCGATCAATTTGTGTTTTTTTCTCCTTTTTTTCTCATTTCTTCGTTCGATCTGGAAGATTTAAAACGAGAGAAAGGAGAGGGGTATGGGGAGACAAATTGATGGCTGTATGTACGAATGGTCAAGGGTGTAAAGAAGATATAAATATAATAATCAGAAAATATCTTGCCCGATCGACCCGTGAAATTCCGAACTCCAAACGAAGCGTGCCGCCTGGTGTTCTATATATTATACCCCTATTTCGAACGCAATGGAACTAGTCTTGAGGCCTAATTCGATCGTATGCAGAAGATAGCTTTTCAAAATCAATTTATTTTAATTAAATTCTGAAATTAAATTCTACACGTTTCAAGCTCGCACGGCCAAACAACAAGTCCGATCGCTACGAAACTTGAAATCCTATAATAATTCACTATTACGGATCCGATGAAACTAGTTTCATCGAAATCCGAGACAGTAGCCAAAATGGCTATTTTTACTTGTTAATTAAAATATAAAATTTCCAATTTTCTATTTACTCACCTTTAAATTCAATTTTAAAAGTAAACGATCTTCATTCTTTTTTTAAAAAAAATTAAATCAATTTCCGATACTATTTTCATTCACATTAATTCTTGATCCAATTATTTAAATAATTGCAATATTAAATTTAAACAATTTAATTATCCAATAAATTACATTATTTCAAATATAATTTATTCAACTTATAAGATTTAATTTTAAAACGAATTAAAATAATAAAACAACTACATCCACTTTACAGTCATTCAATATTCATTTGTGACGCCCCACCTCTATACCCACGCTAGCCAAGAACACTACGGTGTAGTGCTGTCAACTAGCACGGAGAATAAGGCTGTTGAGGAGCGACCATCTATGTAATTGCCTTGTGCGAGCACCGATATGTCAGATAATAAAACATTGCATTTCATTTTTAGAGGAAACCTGACATACCGATACAAACTCAAAGCTACTACACAGTGGCTATAATAGTTTAGGACAATAGATATAAAAATAACACAGATAACATAAATGCGGAATAAAGATGGAACGAAAAGTCTCATATATATAATAACTGATATCAGTTACAATACATTTGACACAATACAAATGATACAACTACAACTGTCGACTCAAGAAGTTATATATACAAGTACATTATCGACTAATATACATGAATACATTATCATCTCAAAACAGACACACTGACTACTACAACAAGACGAAGACCACTTCAAATGATATAAAAAGTCTTCATAGCTCTAGCAGCAACCCAAAGCTAAAAATCTACAACCTGTAAATACTCGGTCTGACCCGAGTATTAAATTCAAAAGAAAATAATACACGGGTCAGTCTAATTCAAACTCAGTTATTAATGCACGGAAGCAATAATAATCAAATATCAAATGGACGACAGTCACAGAAATCTCGTATACCCAACTTCTCGATAAGAGAACTGGATAACGGCAGATATAACACTAAACAGTGTTAATCCACAAAACAGAAATCCAATGCAGTTTAAACAATTGAAATGTCAATTTAAAAACATCAATGCTAATTGGCTGCAGTACACGCTAACGTGTACTGCCTCGCCAATACAGCCTACGAATTACGCAACAGGTCAATGAATCAAGAACAAAAGAAATATCGATTAAAATCTGTCAATTCAGTGTGGCTGCAGTGCACGCACGCGTGCACCGCCTCGCCACAACAGAATATAAAGTCACCACAAGGGACAAGGGTAAAACTGCTACGAAAATGCAGCCACCACTTGTATTTAAGGGCAAGGCTGCATCAGTGAAATGAAACAGTGTATCCAGTGAAAGAGGCAACAAGTGAAACAAGTTCAACATGTCGCAAAGCAAGGCACAGGGAAATAGCAAACTGAAGGCGAGAGCACCAAAGATATGGCACTACAACACTCAACAGAAAAGACGCAGATCAGCCTCATTAGAAGATAAGGTCATCAGTGAAGTAAAATGACAAAAATGCAAATGATACAAGGCATCAATGCAATGTATCAGATTCGAGAACAAGGCAGTGCAGCAGCGAAAAACTTCAACTAAGAGAATACGAAATGTGGACCCAAGGAATGCACTTCAATGAATCAGTGTTCACAAGTGCGACTGTAAGCAAGAAGTCTCGAAGCTAATGCAAAGTCGAGTGTAATATAAATCAAAGCTGAATAAAGTCATGGTCGAACATTTACAAAATAATAATGGCAAAGTAAAGCCAGACATGCCAGAAATTCGAAGGCAGATAATATCACCTCAACATCACAATCAAGTGCAAAGAAGACTGCAATGTACTCAAGTGATTCAAACTGCCAGATGTACCAAATGCAAAAGCAGACTAAAGTACAAAACGCAGAATCAAGTAACAATATATACAGTTTACAGTGAAGTCTAAAAGAAAAGAATATCACAGAACAAAGTCGAGATGATCAGATTCGAAAGTCAGGTACTGTACAGAGAACATTGAATCAGTGTGCATGTATGGACACTTAAATGATCAAATTCAGGCCGAAACAGTACCCACAAAAATACTACCAAAAGAGATCAATGAATATGAAATGAGCTACAGATCTGAAACCACAAGGGTAGTCATACTCAAAATCAGGGGCCAGACATGCAACTCTCTACAATATGTACAAAGGGGGTACGTATCTACATGAAGTCAGATAACAAATGAACATCAAAATGCCACTTAAACTCACATACGAACAGGGTACAAAGGGGGTACATATCTACAAGAATTAGTCGAAACTGCAGTAATGGCTGAGAATCAAAATCAAAGCTGTAAGCAAATTGCCAAAGTCATAGAGTAGCAGCAAAAATCAAACAGCAAAAAGAAATCGACGTAATGGTATCGACGTAACAGTGAAAGCGAAGCCAAGCTAACCACTAACAGAAACGAGCGAAAATCACAAAGTTCGAGTGAATTAGATGTGAGCAACTCACCTTGCTTCGAAGCGGCGACGAGCTCGACCTTTGTCGAAGCGAAGACGAGCACGGCGAAGGCACAGACGAACTACAGAGCAGCGAACCTTCGATCGAGCTTCAATGTCGACAGAAGCCCTAGTTTCGCGGCTGCCATTATTTCGTTTTCTTGTTCGATTTGTTATTAGGGTTAGAAAGATGAGAAAATGATAAAAGGATCCGGTTATACGCCTTAGTAACTTTTTTTTCTATAAATAACAAAATAAAATATCAACAAAATTCACCTACAAAAGCCCAATAACATTTTACCCATTTTTCTTAAATCAATTTATATAATAGAGAATTTTGCCAATACTAAAAAGACTTTCAAATTTGATTTAAAATCCCAAACAACGATTAACCATTTTATTAAAGAATTTTAAATACAATTTAAAACTCAATATCAATTGTCAACTAGATTAAATCGTCATTTTATCGATAATTAAAATTTACGAAGTTCCAGGTTGTTACATCATTATTCAATTCCAACTATTGATTATAACCCATTCAATATATAGAATTTCATTTCAATATTTGTTATCGCCAAAATCTTTAGAGTCGTTTATTTCAAAAATTTATTATATTCAATAAACTACAATAATAAATCATTAGATTTTTATTTCTAACTATTTTTATTCGATAATTATATCAAATTCTATAATTTAATATAGTTAAAAAAATACAGGTCGTTACACTATATCTGAACTGACTAGACAAGTTAGAGTCGACTATCATCAAGGTCTGTAGCCCAGAGCGATGATTGTGAGGTCCGGAAATCAAGTACAGATGATAATATGAAGCCGTGATCGAACGGAATTGAGATATATGCTATACAGAATGTTCTAGGTATGGAATATAGTCTAATCTAGAAAGGGAACGGATATGATCCCTCTTTACCAAAGGGATCGGATTAGTTCAGCTAAACAGTGCAACTCAATGGAAAATGATCGATATCTCAAAATCCAAAAGTCGGATACATGTGAAACTTTTGGAACAAGAAGAGAGGTCCCTAGGGATCGCACCCTAAAAGGAACTTGTAAGATGGATCAGCCTTCTTCCCTCTAGAGGAATCGGCCAGAATCAGACTACACAGCACATTGCAACAGTGATTGATCAATAACTCAAGTTCTACTGATCTAATTGGCATGAAACTTGGAGGCTAAGCATAATATAGCATGTAGAAGCTCCTATAGGGATCTCACCCTTATAATCTCCAATCATAGGGATCGGCCTCGATCCCTATTTTTTGGGAGTTGGGCCATATGACACCTTCTGTGGGCTCTTTTGGTTTCGGAGACCCTTCTACCGAATTTTCAGGGAAATATTTCACCATCTTCCTCTATAAATATAGACTTGATTGTTCATTTTCGAGATCTAACGCTGCTTTTTGCTTTGTATTCTTTTGTAACTATATCCTTCTTGTACTCGGTTTACAAAGTAATTAATAAAGCTATCTCTTTAAAGTGGATGTAGGAAAACAACGCCAAACTATTATAAATTGTTGTGTCTCTATTATTAGCTTGTTTCTTTACTATTATATTCTCTCTGTTTATATTTAATATTATTCATTTATTCCTCTACAAAATCTCTATTGGGTGTTTGTGCCAATTTTGGTGCAAACATTTTGGTGCTTTCACTGAGAACCAAGATTCTCAGCACTATTTTGATTCCTTTGCTGCTGTTGGGTTGTATAAATCCAAGGAAGAGATCTAGAACTATCCTCAAATAGTTTGTTCATTCTATTCAGATTTGAAAAAGTAAGGAAAACTATCAACAATGGTTAGGAACACCAGATCTACCTATTAAAACGCAGAAGGAAACGAGAACGCCAACATCCAGCATTCAGCAAGGAGGCCAAACAGCCTACCAGTGGATGCCAATGTTGCAAATCCAGTTGATGTCCAAAATCTAGCTGATTCCATTACAAGATTGATTTCTAAAATCTGATGAGAGAGCTCATGGATAGCCGCCGACAGTTGAACCAGCAGATTCAACCAATATCGATCTAATGAATCAATTCAAGGATCAACAACGCGGGAAAACTAGAAGGGAGCCAACGACAAGAATGTGTACCTGAACGTGCACGTGTATATTTTAAAATTCAAATTTTCAAATCGGCATAAATTGAATTCTGACCTGAAGCCATCAAAAACGAAACTGAATCGGATAGCAAAGCTTACTAGCCCCGTAGAACCGGTAGATAGTAACTGATGGAATACAATCATGAATTTATACTATTGAAAATCGACCAAGCATCATGACGATCAAAAAGGGATACGACACTTTGGAAAAATAATTCAACGGAAGGATAGCAACTACTCAGAAAACTGGATGGATTTCTTTCCGGCGACTCTAACTTGCTTCGATTCAAAACACGTCATGTTCGACACAAGACGTACTTTAGAGGGCAAGGGTTATCCAGCATTTTGATCCGGCTATATCCGAACTGACTGGACAAGTTAAACTCAATTGTCATCAAGGCCAGTAGCCCAGAGCAATGATTGTGAGGTCGAGAAATCAAGTACAGATGATAATATGAAGCCATGATCGAATGGAATCTAGAGATATGCTATACAGAATGTTCTAAGTATGGAATATAATCTAATCTAGAAAAGGGATCGGGTATGATCACTCTCTACCAAAGCGATCGAATTACTTCAGCTAAACGGTGCAACTCAATGGAAAACGATCGATATCTCAAAATCAAGAAGTCAGATACACATAACACTTTAGGAACAAGAAGATGGGACCCTAAGGAGTCCACCCTAGGGATCACACCCCAAAAGGAACAAGTAAGAGGGATCGGCCAGAATCAGACTATACAACACATTGCAACAATAATTAATTAATAACTCAAGTTCTACTAATCCAATTGGCATGAAACTTGAAGGTTAAGCGTAATACAATATGGAGAAGCTCCTACAATGATCTAACCCAAAATCACCAATCATAAGGATCATCCATAATCCTTATTTCTTAGGATTTGGGCCATGCGACCCCTCCTGTGGGCCCCTATGGTTATGGAGATCCTCGTACCGAAATTTTCAGGGAGATATTTCACCGTCTTCCCTTATACATAAAAACTTGATTGTTCATTTTCTGGATCTTTACGCTGCTTGTTACTTTGTATCCTTTGTAACTAAGGATTTTCATCTGTTCCCTCTTGTACTCAGTTTACAAAGTGATTAATAAAGCTATCTCTTCAAAGTGAACATAGTCAAACAACGCCGAACCACTATAAATTGCAGTTTCTCTATTATTAGCTTGTTTCTTATTACTTTACTACTATATTCTCTCTGTTTACATTTAATGTTCTTTATTTATTCGTCTACAAAATCTTTATTGGGTGTTTGTGCCAATTTTTTGTGCAAACATTTTGGTGCTTCAAAAATATGGTTAGGTGCTTGGCGAACAAGAGACTCACCTATCTATTTAACTTCCCTAACCAACTTTCATCACTAGCCAAAAATTTCCAATTCAATTATATGTGCATCGGTAACCTTCAGCAATCCTTGCTACTAACCTAAATGGTGTCATCTTACACCACGCTAAATAAATTGAGCATAAGTATGCTCTCGCTAACCATAGCTCCATAACATATCCAATGCACAACATACTATCTTAACTCTTCCAATGGTATGCCTAATCACCCCACCTTTTAGAGACCGAGTGGGATAACTCAAATGTGGACAGTGTCTCTTCCAACTTAGCTCTTTGCTATATCTCGGTTTTCCTCATGGCTATCCAAATTGGTGATTTCCCAAATATCAAAAATAACATAACTTTTTTTCCTATTCGATCAACTTATGTCATTTCTCTTTACTTTTGGACTGTTCCCAATCTTCTAAAAATCACGGTGCCTATGTATCATGTTTATAGCCTACATGCATCTATCCCAAGTTCTACATATGAAAGTTTGGTCTATCTTCCCATTTAACTTTAATAATAAAAGTCCTTAAATTAATTGGAGTTATAATCTAAAACCATTCTAACCAAAATTATAGTCACTTAAGGGATACTTCATTCACGTGCGATTGCTATGCACACGACTATGTATTCTAAGTTAGTCTTCCATAAATTTCCTTAAGAAAATAATCTTTCTCAAATCCGAGTGATGTTTAAGAATAATCTTTTTATTCCTTTCTTTAAATCTTACCAAAAATTTCTCGATTTTCTTTTTCTACGAAAATTGCTTCCACGTTCTCAATGCATGCAAATAACCATATCTCTTTCTTGATGGAGATCCAAATTCTTGAATTAACAACTCCTTGCACAATCTTGACTAAAATTTTATCTAGGAAACCATTTGTAGTTTTAAATTTCAATTTTTTTCCTATTCCTTGATGTCATCCCATGAACGAGACCTTTTTACCAAGTGTAATCTTGTATCACTTTATCTCTATTATTTTATGGTTGAGAACTAAAAAAGGAATTATGCCTCGCCACTTTAATCCAATAAACATGGCGACCAATACTTTGGTTTATACTTAGAGTTTTCTATATTTTAATGCATTGGAACTATGTCTCTTCCAAAGGAAAGGTTGACAGTGTAAATTTCTATGTCTTATCCAAAAGAAGAATTAGTGTCATGTTTGGAATTACAAGGAATTTCCTTTTTTATAATTATTAAAATAGTCAGTACAAAATATGGTAAATATCCCTATTTTATACATCTCTTTCTTTTTGGACGCACTCCTTGTCATTTTAAACGATACACTTATATTTATAAACCCGAACTTGATAATCCATAGGAATTTGCATTGCAACCCTCTAAATTCCAATGAATTAAATACTACATAAATCTCATTCATATTTTATCACTACTTTTGGTTATGTCTACTAACCCATATCAATCCCAACAAAATCTAGGATCATCTAAATCTCAACAATTTACCGTCATAACTTAATTTACGTTTTACTTTTACACATCATTCAAATCTACAAATCTGGAACTATCATATAATCTACAAATTCAGGGACTACTACCACCCAAAGATTCAAATAAGTGCAAATTTCTAATTATACAATTTCAAGGTTTACTTAGGCATACTTGGAACACATCTACAATGATAGAACCTAATAAGGTAACACCGCCCGTAGGCTATTATGAAAACCAAATTCCACTAGTGCCACCGCATAATTCTACTGTGGAGACTGCTCTCCCACTAATACGACCTCTCACTCATGTTAACCTGGTCTGCTTGTAGCCTCTAGTGAAACAAACATAATACTTGGACCATCTGTACCCTATAGGCATCCTATCCTTACAATATAAGAATTAAAGTAGACCCTACTTGGCCCTTTTTACACTTCAGACCGGATAAAACTCTTTGCCTATATAGCATCACTTGACAAAAACCATTTCTCCTTATTTTTCCTTATTCTATAATACGCTTTACCCAAACAATAATTTTTAAACCTTCCTACGCAAAGCTTCTACAATTCAAACCATATTTGGGTAAAAAGATACAAGGTGCTCATCTTTCACTACTACAGGAAGTTTGGCCTAGTACTCCATCCTTCCAATTCAACCATTGATTGAAAGGATTTCTATATTTCCATGTTACTTTCTATCTCTGTCTCAATCCTTTCGAGGCTTCCAAATTCCATAGTCAAATGCTTTCCTAGTGGTTGTTTAATCATATTTGGCTAACTTCAATCTATTTCTTTTCTTTTAAGTTTAAGTGATAGTCAAAATATTTTCACTTTACCTTTCTAAATCAAAGCCTTTGATTTTTAACATCATTTCCATAAAACTAGTAAGTTTTAAAGCCATAACATCCTCCCTTTTGTTTTTAACAACTTTTTCTTCTTACCAAGATCATGACATTTTCTTTAATTAAATTATCAAAACGGTTTAAACTTAATTTGACAAAATGTACTCAAAACACACCGTTTTAACATCTTCTTTCATTAATAAGAAATTTTCACAAAAAGATATTTTCAAATATAATGTGGCATTTTTAACTTATTATTATCATTATTTTAGAATTTGACGAAACGTTGATAAAAGACACTTTCAAGCACTAACCATTTGTTATTTATAAAAAGAGTTAAAAGGTTGAATCTTACACACTTCTCAATTTTTGTTTTTGTTTTCTAAAGTACTAGATCAAAGACAAAGTGGACATTGACAGTAAGCATAACAATGTGCCCAAAAGACCAAATAAAGCTTTAAAAATAGTTATTGATAAATCACTTTTTATCAAATTCTCAAATTTTACTTTTTACGCAAATTCCATAAAGTTTGTCTGATTATTCTATACAAAATAATTAATCGAATTCTTTTCTATTTAAAAGATCATACATCTACAGTTTCTAACTTTTAGAAAACATTTTCATTGATTTATCACTTAAATTGTAGTAGATAATAGCAATCCTAATTATCTAAGCCCACTTATACCTAACAATGCTTCAAATGAATAAGGTTTCCGCTCTTCATTTCAAAGATGGTTGACTCGATTTTGTTTTTCAATACAGTGTCCAACTTCAATATGGAAATACTCCAGCCATATTTTTAAATAAATAGGAGTCCTTACGACTACTACCAATATAAGAATATGGTTTCTACTTTAATTGGGAAATCCGCCCTTAGTTGGCAAAGTCCTCCTTCATGCTATCAATATCACATCTTTTTACATAGGTCTCATGGTACTTACCTTTTCCATTCCCACTTAAGTCCATAATTTACTTGCTACTGCTAGTTGGTATATAAATCCTCTACTACCCTTTCTTTAGGGGGTAAACTCCAATAGATGTGAAAAGTTTATTTTCACCTCAATTATTATAACCATAACACTTGTATATTTTAACCCATAATTATCTACTTCTATAAGAAATTATAATTTCACTCTGTTAACCATATTAGGCTCATCCTGTCTCCTTGCTTTAGATATTGACGGAACCATATGGATGTTCACGCTCGGAATCTTAGCTGCCTTTCTAGAGTCATTCCCTTAAAATTCTAACTATCTTCTGATTGGGAGTTAATTTCGACTTTCTTTAAGATAGTACTTGGCAAGAATACTTGATATCATTCTTTCTTGTTATACTTTTATACATATGTAAAACCTTTGAAACCTTTTATATAACCATATATACATATACATATACATATACATATACATATACATATACATATACATATACATATACATATACATATACATATACATATACATATACATATACATATACATACATATATATATACACATGCACATGCACACACACATTCAGCTCAACTATTATAACCTTAATACTTATATATTTTGACCCATAATTATCTACTTCTATAAGAAAATTATAATTTCACTATGTTAATCATATTAGGCACATCCTGTCTCCTTGCTTTAGATACCGACGGAATAATATGGATGTTCATGCTTGGAATCTTAACCGCCTTTCTAGAGGCATTCCTTTAAAATTCTCATCATCTTCTGATTGGGAATTAATTTCAGCTTTTCTTAAGATAGCACTTGGCAAGAATACTTGATATCATTCTTTCTTGTTATACTTTTATACATATGTAAAACCTTTGAAACCTTTTATCTATACATATAAACATACACACACACATGCCCACATACTATTCAAAAGTCTGTTTTGAAAAATATTTTGAAAGCCTTTTTGAAAATCCTTTTATTCAAAACTTTTCAAATACATTCTCTTAATACATGCCAAAATCCTAGTGAATCTTAAACCTAAGCTCTGATACCAAATGTAACAACCTGCACTTTCTGACACCGATCCAAAGCCTAGTGTGACTTTCAGACTCACATCATGCCAAGAAATATGAGTTGTTAGCTTTTTAAAACATTATAGAGCATAATTATAAGGGTAAGTTCTAAGACATTCTACACTTCTATATTTCACCGTGGAAGGAAATTAAAATATAAGTACTGAAAAATAGATATGTCAAAAAACAGTCTCCAAAATACTTTATTTGTAATGAACACTATTTCAAAGTACAATATATGTTTTACAGACTTTTAATACAGTAAATAACTACATGATGAACAATATGAATAAGTGAACTCCAACGTGAATCTCCTTCCTCCATGTACTATGCCCAATCAATTGCTAACCTGTCATCTTATGGTAGGGAAAAATGGAAAGGAGGGAGTGGGTCAGGCAAAAGTCTGGTGAATGAGTACAAGTTTGATATGTGATGATATATGGTGTGATACAAGTGTCCGTGAATTCTTAAAGTCTGTTGCCTAAAGGTTCTTGTCTAATACATTCCTACACTACAATTTGTGTAGGCTAATACAATGGATCAAACTAAGGATCGCATCTCATGTCTAATGATCAGACATCGCTCCTAAAGCTACTTAATGTAAATAATGCCGGTAAGCAACTAAACATTTGAACACCGCCACAACGCTACTAAACGTGGAAACACCTCCCCATTAGTTACTAAACATGGAAACACCTCCCCCTTAGTTACTAAACGTGGAAACACCACCCCCTTGGCTAAAAAACATGAAACACCGTCACTAGGCTACTGTGGAACTAAATTCCCACTACTATCACTGTTGCTAGGCTACTATGGACATAAGCTTCCACTACTATCACCACCACTAGGCTACTGGGAATGTTCCCCCTCACTACGTAAGGAGAGGAAGAACCTGAAATGTCGATTCAGTGGAAAGTCTCATCTTCTACATTCGCTTCCACCCCTTGATCGTAGTGTTGTCCTCTTATTGCACACTTTGGGTTCTCCTCTCTAATTGTATCACATGCATCAAGAATTTGTGAATACTAAGACCTTCCCCTTGTGTCGGACCCACTCCATTAGGCATCCGTGTCAGTCGCACGCCCACTATTAGAACCTCTTATGCTACCTCAAATCGATTACTATTCTAAATTGGGTAAACAATATTTACCCAACAATGCCACTATCTAGCGCCCGCTCCTAGGAAGCTAGCTTCCCTACAAGTCCTAACATGCACCCAGTTGACCTTAAATAGGCCCACAACAATTCATGTTTTATAGAATTTTTATTACAAATTTGGGCCTTAGGCCGAGATTCAAATTACTAGTTTTCATTACGAACGGTCGACCGCTAGGGTTTCCAGGTCGATCGTTAACGAACAAATTTTGGGGTTTCTTCCTATTTCTATTATAGATTGTTTATGCACTAAAGTCAGGTTGTTAATAGGTGCGATCCAAATCTGGAAATGCATTGAATCAAACTTTCAAATCTTAATTCATAAAGATTGCAGGAAAGGAAAACAATCTCACCAAATAGTCTCAGATAATAATGATTATGATGATCTCGAAGCAGGAGTAGAATCATACTTACAGTATGGGAAATTCAATAATGTTATTCTCCATGGCAACTATCCCCAGTTTACCAATCAAAAGACTTCATATTTGGAAAAGGGTACTGTTAGTGTCAATACTTCATTTACTGAAGGCGGCCATTTCAGATCCAATATGCCTCTGCAAGGGAAGTAAACAGAACATAATTAAAAATATTACTAATTATAATAATAAACAGAATAGAATTTCTAACTTTTGCTCACCTGATATTGGTAGGAGCTACCGCTCAGCAAGCAAAGAGGCATTGAAACTGAAGGCTCCCTTGATTCAAGATAAATCAAACCAGTTAGATCTTTATATGCAAAGGATCGACAATTTTCACTACATCAGTAAATTGAATGGCAAAGTTTATCACGTATCTGAGTGGGAAAAGGGGTAAAGCAACAATTTTTCCAGTAAGGTGGAATGCGAGACAGCTAAAGTTGCTTAAAGTAGCAAGCTAATTTACTGCATATCTGACCTACAGATTGAACTGGAAGCTCAAAACATCTCCATAGCAGCGAGTTTCACTGCATTTCTAACCTCCAGCAAGAATTGGAAGTCAATAACAACAAATGGAGTCATAAAGACCGCAACTTTGTAAAGTAAAATGAAGAATCAGAGACAAATGGCATAGTAAATGGCAAATCGAGCAGCCCCATGATATCGAAAGCAAACTCAGCAATTCGAAAGAGATTCCTGCTAAGCAAACAATTAATAGTAATCTCAAGGAGAAAACGAAGATATGGAAGCCGCCGTAGCAAGAATCTCCCTCGGCATTTCGCCATTTTTAAGCTTTTATGTATTGTAGTGTTGGAGGCGCTATTGCCTTGAAGTTTAGGGTTAGGTTTTCTTTTGTATGGTTTTTTATTTCGGGTATGATATAATGCTTACCCGAATATATGATGTTTACTTTGGGCTGGGCCTTTAAAAAAAAATGTTCGCCTAATTAAGAGTGAATTACAAAAGCTAAATTTCAATCCAAAACATATTTCAACAATAATTTTTACTGTAACTTATATTTAAAATGAACTGTTAAATCAACTTAGATTTGTTATAATTATATATGTTTAAAATGAATCCTTTTAAATTATTGAGATTTATTATAATTGTATTTTTACTTATGCACCAAGTCTTTTATCATTCATTAAAAGGATAGCCATACATCATTGATCCTTACAAGTCACAATTTATGTAAAGCCTTTCCCGTATAATTTTCCTTTTAACTTAATCCAGAGTGCATATGTTTGATTGTTTATCATGGTTAACATCCACCATTGCCAAACATAATATACATGTATGTTTCCCTTAACCTAGACTAGATTAATATACATGTATGTATTTTAAACTAGGCCAAGCAACTTATCATGGGATATTGCACATGCTTGTCTATATCATGACATATTGTGCTAGCGATGAATTCTAGTTTACCATTACGTAATAATCACATCACATTTTATATTAATTTTGGAAGTTGTCATCGTAAATCCCATTATAAGCCAGCTACTAGTATCATCTTTTGCACCCATGACCGCTTCCAGTTGTGATTTAGTATACATCAAACCACAAGGAAAATGTTTTATTACATAATAGTAAACAATTAACTAGTTGAACATCTAAAGAAGACTGCATCAAACTGCAGTACTAAGACAGCTACAATATTTAAATATTTAATCAGACCAATTCCAAGACAGATTTCATTCAACTTAAAATGAAGTTTCCTACCTATGAATTAGCACTATATATAGGTCATAAGTTTCATGTGTAACTCATAAACAAAAGTTCAACTCAAAAGGATTCACTCACCTTAAAGTTTGAAACAAATGGCAGCTAAACTATTCCTTTGTCTAGTGCTCACTGCTTTTGTTGCTTCTTCGCTTGTGTTTGCTTCCGATCCAAGTCCTCTTCAAGACTTCTGTGTTGCAGACAAAACAACTAAAGGTATTATTATCAATTAAATATGATCCAATGCCTACTATTTTGTAACCCAGAATACTCATTAACAATTTTGTTATACAATGAATATGCAGTATTCGTAAACGGGATGGTTTGCAAAGATCCTAAGCTTGCCATTGCAGACGATTTCTTCTTCTCTGGACTACAAAATCCAGGAAATACAGCAAACAAAGTCGGTTCAAATGTGACCCAAGTCAATGTGGCTCAAATTCCAGGGCTTAAACACGCTTGGCGTCTCTCTAGTTCGCATAGACTATGCACCGTACGGCCTTAACCCACCTCACACTCATCCAAGAGCTACCGAGATTCTAACACTAGTAGAAGGCACTCTCTATGTTGGTTTCGTAACATCCAACCCAGGCAACAAACTTTTTACCAAGGTTCTTCGTAAGGGTGATGTGTTCGTGTTTCCATAGGGTCTTGTTCACTTTCAGTTTAACATAGGAAAGAAGAATGCAGTGGCCATTGCTGGGTTGAACAGTCAGAATCCTGGAGTCATCACAATTGCTAATGCCGTTTTCGGATCACAACCAGCAATTTCCGAAGATGTTCTATCCAAGGCATTTCAAGTTGATAAAAAAGTTGTCGACTGGCTTCAGGCTCAATTCTGGACCGACAACTAAAGCTATTTCAAATAGATGACAATAATACTCGTATATTTACTTATTCTTGTAGCACACTCAAATAAATGAACATAGCTCTACATGTTCAGTATATATTTATATTTATAGTTGAAATGATTCTTTGGATATAAATATTTCTTCATTGCATACTTGTCCAGAAATAAAGAGAAAATCATTCATTTTATGAAATTGTTGTCTTCACTTACATTTATTTTTTACTATCATTTTAATAAAATATCGGTAATAAAATACAAAAATATATTTCAATAACTCAATTAAGAAAACGGGAGTTCAATTTGTTTTTTTCAGACAGCTTCTTCTAAGCTCTTTAGTTATTTTTCCTCTACGGAACACTTTGTTGATAATTTAATGATGATATCTGTGGCATATCTAGTTTTGACAGTATCATAAAGCAACGTTGTACATTTTTGTGAATGGTTGACTTCGTCATTGAAGCAGTATATAATAAAGTAAAGTCGTTATTTTACTTTTTAGATTAGGTCATAAATTCAAAAGTTATGTGTAGTTGTTCTATATAACATTATGAGATGATTCGAGTTTAGGTTATAACTGAGGTAAGAATTATACACTTTTCGCTTCACATTCGAGTGTTGGATCTGTTTGTAATACCTTTAGATAGCATAGTGACAGTTACAAAGACTGAAAGTTGTTCATATTACCATTAGAATCGAGCGAGGAATGCAGCTCGACATGACGCTGGACGTCTTCATTAGGAAAAGATATTGTGCTGCAATCATAATGCGGTATTTGTAGTGTTTTAATTTAAGCGGAAGCGAATTATTTGATCAGGATCTAGTATTGCCTATTTAAATACCAATGGAACTTAAAAAATCAATTATGCAGTCTCATAGAAATAATAGCAGAAATAAGAGACACAGAAGATTTAACGTGGTTCGGATATGAATATCCTACGTCCACGGAGACCCAACAACTTTTTATTTCACTAAAGAAAAGAGTACAAAAGAGAGGGAAGAATAATGGTGGGTTCTCTCACACTTGCTTGTCCATACGAAGATGAAATTCCTTCATTTAAATAGACTTGATAATGAAGGGTTGCTTGGAGATTAAGCAAATCAATTTCCCGATTATCCAGATATCTTCCCAAATTGCATGATTTGATTTTTATACAAATAGATGGCGTAATCTTCGTTTCAATATCTTTCCTTTATTCTCCATGCCTAATCATTTATTTCTTCATATAGCAAATATATTGACTAATTAATTGATTGACTAATTAATTAGTTTCCTTCAAAATATGCTTCCATATATCAGCCAAATTAATTGATTTGATTGAATCAATTTCTTTCCTCTTTAACAAATATTTGAATCATTCAAATTTAACACTTCACCTTGATTCAAATATAACAATCTCTCTTCATCACCTTATCATCAAGCAATCAACATAGAAGTTGTTGGGTCCAGCGCCCCAAGGCGCTCAAGTAACAGAATCAAACTGATCAAGTTTGAGCAATGCTCAAACTTGTCCTTTGGAAGTGACTTTGTTATCATATCTGAAGGATTATCCGATGTACATACTTTCAACAATTTGATCTTGCTTTGCTCTTCCTCAAGCATAAGAAAAAAACCTCTAACATCAATGTGCTTCGTTCGTGAACTATAAGCTTGATTCTCTACTAGATGAATCGCACTCTAACTGTCTGAAAATATCTCTACTGTCCGCTGCACCATTGAAAGATCATCCAACAACTGAATTAAGTATAATCCTTCCTTTGTTGCATCCACAATCGATATCAACTCTTCTTCGGTAGTCGATAAAGCTACGATAGATTGCAGCTTTGATCTCCATGAA
The DNA here is from genome assembly GCA_030737815.1 of Allium fistulosum. NCBI lineage: Eukaryota > Viridiplantae > Streptophyta > Magnoliopsida > Asparagales > Amaryllidaceae > Allium > Allium fistulosum. The sequence goes on from CM060901.1 coordinate 1,130,838,012, forward strand.
ATCGAGCCTATGCCAAGTGTAAAAACATAGCCCGACACTGACTTCCTAGCATCTCTATCCCCAGCATAATCAGAATCACAGTATGCTCTAAGAAAGATGTCACCATCCACTCCACCATATAACAAGCCCATCGAAGAAGTGCCTCGAAGATATCTAAGAATCCACTTCACATCTTGCTAATGCTCTTTGTCTGGATTAGACATATATCGACTCACAACACCCACTGCATGGGCCAAATCTGGTCTTGTGCACACCATCGCATACATAAGACAACCAACAGCACTAGAATAAGGTATATCAGCCATATACCTTTTGTCTTCTTCCGAAGAGGGAGATAAGTCTTTTGACAACTTAAAATGAGAGCCTAACGGAGTGCCAACCGGTTTGGCTTTCTCCATTCCAAATCGAGCGAGGACCTTCTCGATATAATGCGCTTGAGTGAGCCTTAACTATCTCCGCTTCCTATCCCTGCTTATCTCCATACCCAATATTCTTTGTGCCTTTCCCAAATCCTTCATGTCAAACTCTCTACTGAGCTCCGCTTTCAACTCCTTAATTCTGACCATACTCTGAGATGCAATCAGCATATCATCAACATATAACAACAAATAAATCATATCACCATCACATCTTCTGAAATAAACATACTGGTCTTTGAAACTTCTGGAGTATCCCTGTGAAAGCATAAACTTATCAAACCTCTTATACCATAGTCTAGGAGACTGCTTCAGTCCATATAGAGATTTGTTGAGTTTGCAAACATAGTCTGGTCTGCTACTATCAATGAACCCTTCCGGCTGCTTTAAATAAATCTCCTCATCCAGATCACCGTGCAAGAATGCAGTTTTGACATCTAGTTGCTCTAATTCCATATCATAATGAGAAACTAATGCCAAAATAATACGAATAGAAGTATGCCAAACCACTGGAGCAAAGATATCATGATACTCTACCCCTTTCTTCTGAACATACCCCTTTGCGACTAATCTTGCCTTGTATCTGAGATTACCATTTTCACCGTCTTTCACTCTATAGATCCACTTGCATCCAATAGCTCTCTTGTCGGTGGGAAGAGCCACCAAATCCCAAGTATGATTTCTCTGTACATGATTCAATCTCCTCCTCCATAGCAACTAACCAACTGGAACTATTAACTGATGCGATAGCTTCTCTATAATCACAGGGCTCATCATGGATAACATTCAAAGCATATGTTGCCATATCATCGAAGTTAATGTCTTCGATGCTCAATCCAACAAACTCATCAAGCCACTTAGGCTTTCTTCTTTGTCTGACAGGCCTAGGTTCTAAATGAGCTCCACCTTGAGTTGGATCCTCTATACCAACATCGATATTATCCTCATCAACCACGGTGTCATCGGAAACACCATCTGAACGTCTATGGAAAGAATCAACAGATGACTTGCTTTGTGCCTGGTATTCTTCACATGTCCTCTCATTGTCATCCGATGAGGAAGGCTCCACCTTCAACATAGCCTTCTCATCAAAAGTCACATACCTGCTCATAACGATCTTCTTGCTAATAGGACACCATAACCTATATCCCTTCACTCCTCTTCTATAACCTAGAAAGATACACTTGCGAGCTCTAGGTTCCAGCTTCTCTTTACTCTCATGCACATAAGCTGGGCAACCAAACACTCTGAGAAATGAATAGCTAACAGGCTCTCCTTTCCATACTTCTTCAGGGATTTTCATATCTATGGCAGTAGAAGGTGTGCGGTTGATGAGGAAAGCCGCCATAGATAAAGCTTCAGCCCAAAATCCCTTCTTCAATTTAGTAGTCAGTCTGAGGCATCTTGTTCTCTCCAATAATGTCTGATTCATCCTTTCTGCAACTCCATTAGACTGGGGGTCGCCTGGTGTAGTGTAATGCCTCTTAATGCCTTCAGACTCACAATAATCGATGAATTCCTATGATACAAATTCACCGCCATTATCTAAACGGAGAACTTTCAATTTCTTCCCTGACTGCTTCTCAACCATAGATTTCCACTTTCGAAACTTGGCAAAGGTTTCACTCTTTGACTGAAGAAAGTATACCCATACTTTACGAGAGAAATCATTTATAAATGAAACGAAATACCTGGCTCCACCTAAAGACTGACAAGGGGAGGGACCCCAGACATCTGTATGAACATACTCCAAGACAGCTTTTGCTTTATGCTCTCCTATACCAAAAGAAATCTTCGTCTGCTCTCCAACAACACACTCTTCACAAAAACCAAGTTTTGAATGATGAACTCCATCAATCAATCCTCGTTTTCTCAACTCATCCATGCTGCACTCACTGATGTGACCCATCCGTAAGTGCCATAATCTGGAAGAATTCGAATCAACAGATGTAACAGAAGCCGATTCACCAATTACAGTATTGCCCTTTAATAGATAAAGATTTCCTGCCCTCACACCTCTCATAACAATCATGGAACCCTTTGATATCTTCATTTTCTCTCCTTCTACTACAATCTTCAAACCAAGTCTACTCAATGCCCCAACAGAAATCAAGCTCCTCCTCAAATCAGGTACATGTCTAACATCGGTGATCGTACGTATAACACCATCAAACATCCTAATCATCACGCTACCAACACCAACCATACGGTACGAAGCATCATTACCCATCAGAACTTCTCCTCCATCAATTTCACGGTAAGTGGAAAAGCGGTTCCTATCAGGTGTCATATAATAGGATGCGCCAGAATCAATCAGCCATAAGTTGCTCTTTCCAGAAGAGCCAGAAGCTGTAAATACATCAGTGTCACTTTCTGTATCTGATTTCTCTGATGTAGAAGCTGAAGCTAGCTTTGGATCTTTTCTTCTACCTTCAAGCTTGGGACATTGTGCTATGAAGTGCCCTGGTTTCTTACAATAATGACAAGTCAAATTCTTAGGCCCCCTAGACTGAGACCGTGAAGAATTCCGTCCTCCACCTTTCTTCGACCTACTTTCGCCTCTACCTCTCTGAACAGATAAGCCTTCGGTATCACTATCCAAGCTAGTGTTCGCCAATCTACCTCTTAATACTTCATTATGAAGACCAGCCTTTACATCAGACAGGCTAATTTTACTGCGGCCATAAATCATGGAATTAACAAAAGCAGTATACTCCTTAGGCAAGTAACATAAGGGGATCACAGCTTGAGCCTCATCTGTAATATCAACTTCCGCTACCTTCAGGTTCATAATCAAAGTCGTCAAAGCATCTACATGCTCCATGAGATCAGCTCCAGGCTTCATCTTGAACGAATAGAGTTGTTGTTGAAGAATAATCCGATTAGTGAGAGACTTGTCTTGATATGCATCTGATAATGCATCTCATAGTTCCTTCGCCGTCTTCTTCTGAGAGAATTCTCTAAGAACTTCATCTGAAAGACTCAACTGAATTGTTGTGAGAGCTTCATCTTCCATCTCTTCCAAATCAGCTGCATTAATACCTTTCAATTTCTCAGGCGCAGAAACAATCTTATAAGTCTTCTCCTTCTTTAACACAGCCTCCATCTTCATCTTCCAAGTACCAAAATCTCACTTTCCGTCAAAACGTGTTACTCCATAATTGACACCAGATCTACCAATAGACTTACTAGAAGTAGCCATTAATATCCAAATAGGAACAATAACACTAGCTCTGATACCAAGCTGTAGTGAAATTTGTTTTAATTTGAGCAGATGCGAATTATTTGATAAGGATCTAGTATTGCCTATTTAAATACCAATGGAACTTAAAAAATCAATTATGCAGTCTCACAGAAATAATAGCAGAAATAAGAGACACGAAAGATTTAACGTGGTTCAGATATGAATATCCTACGTCCACGGAGATCCAACAACTTTTTATTTCACTAAAGAAAAGAGTACAAAAGAGAGGGAAGAATAATGGTGGATTCTCTCACACTTGCTTGTCCATACGAAGATGAAATTCCTTCATTTAAATAGACTTGATAATGAAGGGTTGCTTGGAGATTAAGCAAATCAATTTCCCGATTATCCAGATATCTTTCCAAATTGCATGATTTGATTTTTATACAAATAGATGGCGTAATCTTCGTTTCAATATCTTTCCTTTATTCTCCATGCCTAATCATTTATTTCTTCATATAGCAAATATATTGACTAATAATTGATTGACTAATTAATTATTTTCCTTCAAAATATGCTTCCATATATCAGCCAAATTAATTGATTTGAGTGAATCAATTAATCAATTTCTTTCCTCTTTAACAAATATTTGAATCATTCAAATTTAATAGTATTTACCATAATAATCTGTACCAAATGATATTTGGTCGCTAATATCGTTCCTTTTTTTCCTTTATATCACGTTTCTAACTTTCTATAGAAAGAAGAAAACATGATCGATCTTTACTCTTTTTTATCATTGTAGGTGAAAGCTCAGTTAGTGCCTGCTCCCAAATAGCAAAAATAAAGTTCATTAGATTATATTTACTTTAATGATGTTCAGATTATGATTTTGATTTGATTTATATCTCTGACTTGCTGTGTATCTCTTTACAGGCAAGCAAAAACTAATAGGGTATCATTCGTGTAAAAAACCTTTCTTGTCTTATAAGTCATAATTTAGTGTTGCTAACTGTATACATATTTGTTTAGTTCATCAATTTGGAAAAGAAGTTGTTAAATAATTTGTTATATTTCTACACAAGACATACCACTTGAAGCTCAGCTTTTGTCCCCCTTCTACATTCTAGCTTCTTATGGTTATATGGTGCTTTTTTGTTAATTGTCGGAAGCCATTGTAAAAATATAACCTGAAAGCTGTCGGAAGCCGTCGGAAATCTACTGCATTTTTTTTATATTTCTGCTGCAATATAGCCTTCCATCCACATTTCCCATACAAACACTATTCTGTAGAATCCAATATATAATATTCCAACCAAATATCAAAAACCAAACTATACACAATTCACCAAACAAAAAAAATACATAAAATTAAGTCAAAACACATAATCATCACCCAACATCCCCAACATCCACATAATTATACAACAAAACAGCTAAGTGTATCATAACATAGTACATAAATCAACAACAACCTCCATCATCTACCAAATCATACAAAACAGAAAAAAACATACCGACCAAAGCAATCAATCAATCTCCTCCAAAACCAGAGCCAACAGAGGAAGGGAAGCAGCCACCATACTGCTGCATGTACTCGGCGATACGCTGGTCTAGCAACTGTGTGGTCTCTATGGCCTGCCGACGGTTCTGCTCCTCCAGCTGCGCCACTCTAGCCCGCAAATCTTTGATCTCTGCTAGATCGATCTGAGCTCTAGTCTGCCTACCCCTCTCTGACTGCTGGTCTGTAATAAATATTTAATTTAGCTGTGTGATCTTTGTAAGTGTATGTGCATGTATGTGAATGATTAGCAGTGCGATAATGTTATTTAATTTAGTTTATGCATGTTTATCTAAGTGTATGTGCAGGTATGTGAATGATTAGCAGTGTGATAATGTTATTTAATTTAGTTTATACATGTATAATGTATACATTTGTAAATATGTTCTTTTGGCCGTTTTTAAATTGTGATTCAACCATTTATTAACAAAAATAATAGTATGTTACATTACGAGATATCACTGCTTTTGATCTCTTTAACAGTAAATGTGACAAATTTATGCATGTGTACAACATATATCGGGTAAACTAAATTAAATAACATGTCTTTTTCGTTATTTTTTTGAAATGACATTCAAGTAACGAATTAATATATTTTGGTAATGCATAATGCTTTCATAACGAAGTGACTCAAAACCAATGTACTGAATTTGAAAACTTATATGATACCCAATATATTATTTACTTACCACTTGATTGCCAAATCCGTATCGTCTGCCATGCTCCGATGGATCCATAACTATCTCAAAAATAGCATCCTCCTCATCCGTCGTCAGCTGATCTCGACCCGTATCAGCAAGGAGTTTCTGGCGCTGCTCCATAAACTTTTCCAGCATTAACAAATTAATATCATCATATCTTATTTCATTATATTTTAACAAGTAGAACAATTACTAATACTGCATAAAATGAAATATGCTTACATGGCTCTTGCTGGATTTATCGTCGTGCCATGCAACCTCGGCACAATTTAGAAGAATATAAGTGTGTGCTACATGAAGATCTCTATCGTCTAGCCATATTTCTACACATTTTCCAGAAGGCCGACCATGTTGTCTAAAAGTAGATAACATTGCTTGAGAGGACTCTTGTTCGTCGCCTTCGTCATTACGAGGAACACTTTCAAATGATATATTCACATGGTCGCTGAAATAGTGAGAGAAAAAGAACGAAGCTTCTTCTTCGATGTAAGATTTACATATCGAACCTTCAACTCATGCTTTTTGCCTCACTTTTTTCTTCAGATGATTTTGATATCTATGCAAAATTAATTTAAATTAACTACATCTTTCAAATGCAATTAAATTACATGATAACATATTACATACCTCTCAAATGGATACATCCATCCATATTGGACAGGACCTCGAAGTCGTGCTTAAGATGGGAGATGAACAGGTAAATGTTATATTACATTAGAAAAACCTGACGGAAATATTTTCTCTAATTTGCAGAGCAATATAGGAATATCTACTTCAAGTTTACGTAAATGTTGAACTTTTAAAGTAGTCGAACAAAGCTCTTTGTAAAACATACTAAGCTCCGTTACTACCTTCCAAACTTTTAACAGCAGTAGTTCTTTGAACATAACGAAAAATAAATTTTCCATCATTATGTGACAGTCGTGGCCTTTCATTCCGCTCAATCTATCGTTTTTAAAGTCAACACATCTACGAAGATTTGATGATATCCCATCAGGAAATCTTAACCCTTCCACCCATTTTAACACAACTTTAACTTGATTATTATCTAATTCGTAACATGCTTTGGGTTTTTTTACTGTCATTTGGTTTCATATCAAGCTCTGGACGTTTGCATAATTCTTCTATATCGTGTCTTGATTTCAAATCATCTTTCGTCTTCCCTTTCACATTCAAAATTGTGTTAAAAACATTATCAAATACATTTTTCTCATTGTGCATCACATCTATATTATGACAAAGCAGAAGATGTTTCCAATACGGCAACTCCCAAAAAATAGTTTGTTTGCACCAGTTATGAACAATCGATTTGCCTTCAATTTATGTTTGCACTCTAGTTTCATATATCTTTGGATAGTCCCTAACAAGTTCATATATGTCTTCGCTTGACCATATCATCGGTGGTTGTCTGGTTTCTACTCTATTAGCTAAAATGTTTTTCTTGTTTCCTCTGAAGGGATGATTTACATGGAAAAAATATCGATGACAGTCAAACCATGAAATTTTCTTACCATGAGGTAAAGAAAATGCTTGTGTTTCATCCATGCAATATGGACATGCTAGATGACCGGCGGTACTCCATCCTGAAAGCATTGTATAGGCAGGAAAATCACTTATAGTCCACAACAAAGAAGCAAACATACGAAAAATTTTCTTCTTGGACACATCGTATGTTTCTACTCATTCGTTCCATAGTATTTTTAACTCCTCAATCAACGATAGTAAATATACATTGATTCCTTGTGTCGGATCTTCGAGGCCAGGAACGACAACGGTAAGAAACATATATTGCGTTTTCATACACATCCATGGAGGTAAATTATACGGTGTGACGATAATGGGCCAGGATGAATATTTAGAACCAAATTGAGAAAATGGCGAAAAACCATCCGTACATAATCTTAATCTAACATTTCGACTCTCCGCTGCAAAATTTGGATACGTTTTATCGAAATGCTTCCATGCTTCTCCATCGGCCGCATGTATCAACGTACTCTATTCCTCCGTTCTCACACTATGTCATCTCATATTAGATGCATTTACAGAAGATGCATATAATCTTTGAAGCCTTGGAGTGATGGGTAAGTAATGCATACGCTTGAACGGAACTCCTTCCCTTTTTTTCTTGGTTTGTATCTCTCCTGATTACAAATTTTACAATTTCTAAGGTTTGCGTCTTCTTTTTAAAACAACATGCAGCCTTTTAAACATGTATCTATTTTCTGATAAGATAAACCAAAAGCCGATATAAGTTTTTTGACTTCATAGTGATTTTCACACATTAGATTATCGGGCGGCATATGTCTTTTTGTAGCTAGTACAACAGCCGTAAACCCAGCTTCAATGATGTTGTATTTTGACTTCATCGCAATGTATTCTACGATTACTGACAACTGAGTGCCGCTTTTACAACAATCCCAAATAGGTTTCTTAGCAGCATCTAGTAAATCATAAAAAAAAATTGCTTTAATATTTGGTTCTTCAACATTTCCATCATCGTCGTCAACTTCAACCATAGGAAACATTGATCGTGCTGCATTTTCGACCATATTTTCTATACGGGTCGTCGTAACTACTTCGTTAATGACACTTTCAGACTCTACAGAAGTATTTGCTACAACTTCTCCATGTCGATCTCAAACATAATACTCGGGTACGAAACCATTTTGGCACAAATGAACGTTCAAAATATCTGGTAACAAATACTTCAAATGTCTACACCTACTACACGAACAACGAATTTCTGAATCGTTTCTGTTATTACTTAAAGCGAATTCAACAAATACGTTTATACCTTTATAAAAATCTTCTTTTATTGAGCCTCTCAGTCCTTTTCTTTGGTACATCCATCTCCTCCGATCAACAAAATAATCAATCATTTTTCCTATTTGAGAAAATGAGTCACAAGTTCAAATTTTAATATTTATTTTCAAGAATACAAATTCGAAAAAGATTATTTTCATGGTCGTATAATATTTGAATTTAAAGAATTATTTCACAAACTAAAAAATATTTTCAAATATGACACATTTTATTTTTTAACGTATCGATACAAAATTTTGTACAAAAAGATATTTTTTTCCATGGTCAGGCATCCTACTTTCCATTACAAACACAGTAGCCATTTACATTTCGTATATTACTTCGTTTCAAACGATTCAACAAAATTTTGGCAGCATTTCCCTTTTGTTCCTGTATTATACACAAATGCGTGTACGCAGGAAACAAAAAAGAAAAGTTAGGCCGAAATTTTATGAACCGTTTGAGACGAAGTTGTATACAAAATGTAAATGCTTACTGTGTCCATAACTTGTCCAATACAGGGACAAATCCAACAAACATTGTATCAGATGAATATAAATGGTCGTTTTTTGAAAAAAACGACTATTTATATAATGATCATGTACAACACTCGTCAGACGGGGCCAAAAACTCTCTAAGGGACATTAGTTAATTAAATGTCCTGCGTATTTTATTAATACATTTCAAAAAATTATTAATATACCACATTTATTCCGCGTATTTTATCGAATAAGGCTGCTTTAATATTATTATGATTTTCCAATACAATCAAATTCTTTAGACTCGTGCATTCATTATTATTATACAAGTCAAGATGTTATACAACTCATGTCTTATTCCAATTAACACAATAAAATGGTATAAACAACACATATACAATGGTTTACATATACACACAATCATAAATTATACACTCTTTAAAACTTCACGATAACATATGAAATAGGTATACCATGGGATGCAATAAACCGTTATTACGCTATTGGAAACAATTGCAATTACTAATTAATCCTAATTTATCAACTTATGCAAATCTAGATTTAGGGTAAAAATTAGATTTTTGGCGAAAATAAGATATTATACCTGAGATTGAGAGCAATAGAGTTTGATTAGGCAGCCGTGGAGGATCTGGAAGCTCGAAATTAGAGATTGGAAGCTTGGAGAAGGGAATTGGGGGTTTTTTGCTAAAAACTTTCACGTTGAGAATGAGGAAGAAGAAGGCTCGGCTGAGCCCTGTAATTCGCGAATTTCCGACGGCTTTCGACGGCTTCCGACGGCCGCCGACGGCCCGTCGAACGCCGTCGGAAAAGCGCCGTCGGAAGCCGTCGCTCCTTGCTGTCGGAATAAAAGCATTTTCTAGTAGTGTATGTATTTATTGTTTTATTAACATAAGTGTGCTACTAAATGCATCTAGAAAAATTATTCTGTTTACCATTAAAATTTTATTACCTATTAGTTTCTGTTGAGGGAGGAGAGGAATATAATTTTAGATGAGAGGTAGATAAATAACTCTTATTATTTCTTTTTTAATTCAATTTTTTTTTCATACAACACAACAAAATGACCTCATATTTATAGTAGACTACACATCCTTAGAAATAGACACAACTCTTTAGTCAGACGCTTTTTCATTTCAATGGACATGGTTCTTCACTGAACAGACATGACTCTTCACTTCAGTAGACACGAATCTTCATTTTAATAGACACCACTCTTCACTTCAATAGACACGACTCGTAAACTTATTATTAAATTGAGTTTATTCTTTAATAATTTTTTCATATGTTTATAGCTATCAAAATCTATTTTCTTATTCAACCCTAAACAATCATAACCTCTCCATTTTCCTTAGAAAAACTCACGCTTGCTATCTTAAAACATCATTAGAAAATAAAATTTTCAAACCCTAAAGCCAAAAAGATCACCCACTTTTTGTCTAATTGATGAAGACAAATGAAGATTTATTGGATGATCCTAATTTTGATGAACACAAAGCGGACAACAAAAATACTAATTTCTTAAAGTCTATTTTCTTTTACATATCAATCTTACATTTGTTATTTATCGTTTTTTATTGTTATTTTAGGATGAGATTAATGATCCCATGAATAATACAAATTAGAATAATATAAAATTTGAAGACGTTGTTATTGAAAAAATATAATTGTAAGTTATTGTAATGTTTTATTGTGCAATGTTTATGTCACTTTTTCCCTTATATTTTTTTTTGTTTTTGGTTGTTAGATGGAGGATACCAATCACAATCAGATTGAGAATGCACTTGCTGTTTCGAAAGAAAAAGTGTTCGATAGTGAATATATGGAAGAAGACGATTGATCAAATGCTTCAAAAGGTATGCAAATTGATTTGACAAACCATTTTAACCAATATGTGAGATTGAGTACTTAATGAGACAAAACTAACTACAAGCTAACTAATTAGTCTAGATGCAATATGTGAGATAGAAGCTGCAGAGCTTGGTACTTCAACTCTGATGCCTGCTCTCTACATATATTTGAGTACTTTATGAGAAAATTTGATTCAATGATTTTCTATATATTTTACATGTATGTATGTATGTATGTATATGTATAGTATATATATATATATTTATATACATATACGTATACATATACATTTATATACATATACATATATATAGATGTGTATCTATATGTGTATGTATATGTATATGTGTGTGTATGTATACACCATGATGTTTCTGCCCGATTAACATTACCTACTGAATATCTTGAAGACCATGCTACTCTGCCTAGACAAATGAGCTCGATCGAAAGAGTCAAAGGTAGGCTTTGGGCTTCTTCTTTCTTTTCTTTTTTTTCTTTTTTTTAATTAATTTATTACAAAACTGGTCTTTTTTTAATATCCATGAAAAATCGACATTGTCCCTAAGCCACTGATTAAAATGCATCAATACCACAATACATTAAGTAAATCAAAACTGTTTGTGCAATTTGACCCACGAAACTATCAAATTTATTTATCTTAGATCCATTTCTATCTCATTCAAAACCACAAAGTTTTACCTTTCATTTCGCAAATTAGTCAGCAAAAGAATGGACTAATTTTATTTCAAATTCTAAAATGAAGTATAATTCTCAAATTTTCACACCTCCTTCCATGTCAGTTTGATACTTCTAACAGATAATTTTGAAAACCCATGCAGTTTTCTTTATTTCATACCAGGTAAAATGAATTGGCTGCAGTAAAGACTAATCATGTTGATGTCAACACATTCAGCAATGACCATAAGGTAAATAGCCTTTAGGCAAATTAATTCATAAGAATTATGGTTATTGTTAATGATAAAATTTGTAAATTGAAGAAACAAAACCACTGACAAAAATTGGATCATCATGGCAAGTTTGGACGCTACTAATAGGATTTATAAAATTGGACCCTTCTACAGTACTACACATTAACGTTGTGCTTTATATTTTTTTTGTACACTACTAATAGGAGTAATAAAATTGATCAAGGTACAAAATGTTTAAAAAATCAATATAAATAAATAAAATAAACCTCCGTTATCATTTACAAGTGGTAATAGCTGAAAACGCGTAATTATCAAGGTTTCAACTTTTACTTTAAAGCTCAAACATTATCTCATAATTCCAATTACTGCAATTTCACTTATTATTGTACTGAAACAAACGAAAAATCTGCTCCATATGCGTATTATTATTCAATATGATTTCATATCCATATTTTATTCAAAATGGTAGGGGTTGCATGATATTATTGTTTTATACAAGTGAACTGAAAAAACAAATGGAACTAAGTGGTGCATATGAGTATATATGAGTTAAAATAATGCACACGGTAACCTAAAAAGTAATATATAGAGATGTTTATGTGTGTGTGTGTGTGTCTATATATATATATATATATATATATATATAAATATATATATATATATGCACTGGCGGAGCTAGTATTGGGCTAGCAAGGGAAGAGACCCTAGCTGAAATAATAAAAACATATATAGAAAATTAAAATTTTGATATTTAGCCCTAGCTAATTTTTTTTCTGGCCATACTTGAAAAGAAACTTAGAGGCTTTGGCCCATTTTTATTTTTTCTCTAAAAGATTTTTGTCTAGCTTTAGGTCCAGCATCTTTTTATTTATTTTTTGTTGAGTATTTATTTGTATAATACAATATGGCCCTAGCTAAAATAACGGGCTGGCTCCGCCACTGTATATGTGTATGTATGTGTGTATGTGTGTGTGTGTATGCATTTTGCTTCTACTTTCCATGCGAAAGAAACATTGAGTACAAATGTATTAAAATAAGGCACACAGTAACCTATACAGCAAAGTGCATACGAGTTAAAATAATGCACATTAACCTAGAAAGTAGTATATAGCTCAACACATAACTTGCATTTTATAGGGATGTTGACTATAAATCAAATAAATAATTCACTCCATGGTTAAAAAGTAATGTTACCCGTACCTTAGTGCTCATGTTCCTTGTTGCTCATGTACCTTTTTGCTACCGAAATGAAAAGGCTTGTGACCAGTACTGAACAAAACAAGTTGTTTATATAGAAATGTATATAGGGGTATTATTGGCAAGTATTACGCAGTCAGATCTAAAGCTTGAATTAAGCGATATTTTAATGCCGAATAAATGGTCACTGAATTGACCGAATAACACTAAGTAATACATGAATACAAACATCTTTATAAATTCTGAATGCTGAATGGATCCACTTTAAGAAGCTTATTCAGCGTCACTTACTAAAAACAAACGGCACCTAAGATAAATTTGGTCAAAGTTTTAAAACATACATTGGAAAACATCAAAGTTAGCTCTGGTCGGTTGTCTGGCTCACCTCTGTCTGCTAGCCTGCAAGGCTTATTTAATTTAGTCTATAATCTCACCATCAAAGTTATAACATAATGTGTTAATTGTTATATCTATAAACTTATTACTGAAACTAAAGCAATGTGAAGTTCTTTAGAACTAAAAGATTATTAAATTGTTATATCTTAATATATTATTCATTACCACTTGATTGCCAAAGCCATAGCGCCTGTTCCATGACGGTGGATTCATGACTGACTCAAAAATAGTATCCTCCTCATCCGTCGTGAGCTGCTCTCGACCAGTATCCTCCAGGAGTTTCTGGCGTTGTTCCATAAATCTTGCCTGCATGAACAAATAAAAATGCAGTTAAAATTAATATCATGATATCTTAATTCTTTATAATTTAACAATTAAAACAATTACTAATAGTACATAAACTAAAATATGTTTACATGGCTCTTGCTCGATTTATCGTCGTGCCATGTATATGAAACTGTCCTGTCCGGATTTACATGCTCGACGGCATGCGTATGGGTAAACACATCCATATACGACACAGGACCCTATGCGTCAACTTCTTGAAATTGATTATTATGTACTGTTATTGTATATTCAAAATTATATAGCATAATAACTATTTACAATCCGCATTTAATAAATTTACCAACTCCGGGCGATACTGCTGGAACCACTTCGACCCTCCTCGATGAGTGATGAGATTTTTGTTCCTATTTGCATAGTTTCTTTCCGACTCCGCCTGTATATTTAAATTTAATACATTATTTACTTACCAAATATTTTTTGATATTTACGTATCATCTAATAATTAATAAAAGTTTAGTACACTTACCTTCACCTCGTCACTATCCCAATGTTTCAGCCACCCTTCCTATACACTCGTCCCCGTCCAGTTTGGCTTCTACCCTTTATGCTTCACTGTCGACATGGAATCCATGTAGTTCTTCCTCATCTTCTGCATCCAGTAATGTCGTACCAGCTGTAGGTCATCAGACTGTATGTCCACGGTGGCCTGTGTTTCATGATAAACAAGCAACCAAAAATTAAACAATAAAAGGTGAACAATAAATAAGCGACAAAAACAAATTAAGAATGGAAAACAGAAGATTATACTTACAATGAAATCTTGCCAAATACACTCGAGGATGTGGGGAGGGATGTTATCCCACTTCGGCCAACAAGCCGACATCCTACTCTTGTACACCTCCCTCGAAACCGATAGAACTACAGCTGATGGCTGTAGCTCAAACCTCCTGTGTTAAATATGATACAGATTAGTATATCGTACACAAAATATTTAAGATGCTGAAAAAAGTTTAATACTTACCCCTTAACTTTAGGTACTAGAGTCATGACAGGTCTCTATGGCGGTTGCGATGGACCGTTGCCATCGCCTCTTGAAGAGTGGGAAGAACTCCTCCTTCTAGATGACATGATACATGTCACAGACACATCAATTTAAAAGAGAACAATAACATGATAATGAAACATATTTTAGTTAAATGACATAAATGATATAAAGTACATAAAGTGCAAAGTATACCTGATTCAGATTGGGTCTCATATTCTGACGATAAGCAGAATACATTCCATTTTTAACATAAATTGCTAAATAAATGGTAGAAATGGTAATGCCATAAAAGATGTAAATAACGATAAACAGATTCGGTTTCATAAATGACATAAATTACATAACTAGCAAAATAAATCTCATCAATTACATCAATTTCATAATAAACCAAGAATTCAACATAGTTACATCAATTGCATAATTACATCAACTGCATAGTCTCATCAATTACATCAATTGCGCAAGTTACATAACTACCGAAATAAAGCTCATCATTTACATCAATCATCATCATCTTCTGATTCAGATTCGGTCTCATATTCTACGTTATTTTCCTCCATACTCTCGAACGCTTCTACCAAAACGTTTGATTCATCGTTCAAAGGTCCAAAATCTGTACGATTGTCTGTAATTATTATTTCGTTGCTTTGCTCAAGATCTGCCTGGTAAGCTTGTTCGTCTGAAATATTTCCCATCAAACATAAATCTAGCCTTTGTTTTAAAAACTGCCGACCAATCTGCTTTATCTCCTTTTAGAGACGGATAAGGAGCGTAATAAACTTGCAATGCTTGTTTGGCTAGTACAAAAGGATCGTACTTGTGATAATGCAATGTGTGCTTTATTTCAATAAGATTATAATCCTTGTGCACATTAATTCTAGAACCCGGGACATTGCTAAACCAATTGCATCTAAACAGAATCACTTCCTCCGCGGATCGTGAGAAATATGTCAGTTGCAAAGTTTGTGTTAAAACGCCATAAAAATCATTTATGTGATTTTCTGGATCATCACTACCTTTAACAAATACACATGTATTATTAGCTAATTTTTCTGCACCGTATTCTTTGGTGTTAAATTTATATCTATTGACGAAATATATTGGATATGACTTGACATTTCTTTTTGGTCCCAACGTAAGATGTTTCAAACCTTCGTCAACCATATAATTTGTCGGTTCATAAACGTACTTTGAAAACCAATCAGAAAATTCTTTACTGAGACCCCTGTGCGGATGTTCACTTTCATGAATACTGCATATATGAATAAAACATTGCATTAAATTCTACACGCGCATGCATTATGGAAATGAATAAATCATAAATTATTATTTCAGATTACCTAATAAACGGTGCAACCTCAACATAATTTAGAAGAATATAAGTGTGTGCTACATGAAGATCTCAATCGTCTAGCCATACTTCTACACATTTCCCAGAAGGTCGACCATGTTGTCTAAAAATAGATAACATTGTTTGAGAGTACTCTTGTTCGTCGCCTTCGTCATTACGAGGAACACTTTCAAATGATATGTTAGCATGGTCACTGAAATAGTGAGAGAAAAAGAACGAAGCTTCTTCTTCGATGTAATATTTACATATCGAACCTTCAACTCGTGCTTTTTGCCTCACTTTTTTCTTTAGATGATTCAAGTATCTATGCAAAATTAATTTACATTAACTTTAACTTTTGAATGTAATTAAATTAATAGGTAACATATTATATACGTCTCAAATGGATATATCCATCCATATTGCACAAGACCTCGAAGTCGTGCTTCAGGTGAGAGATGAATAGGTAAATGTTCCATTACATTAAAATAACCTGACGAAAATATTTTCTCCAATTTGCAGAGCAATATAGGAATATCTACTTCAAGTTTACGTAAACATTGCACTTTTAAAGTAGTCGAAAAAAGCTCTTCGTAAAACAGATTAAGCTCCGTTACTACCTTCCAAACTTTTAACGGCAATAGTTCTTTGAATAGAATGGGTAATAAATTTTCAATTATTATGTGACAATCGTGGCTTTTCATTCCGCTAAATCTACCATTTTTAAAGTCAACACATCTATGAAGATTTGATGAAATCCATCAGGAAATATTAACCCTTCCACCCATTTTAACACAACTTTAACTTGATTATTATCTAACCCGTAACATGCTTTGGGTTTTTAACTGTCATTTGGTTTCATATGAAGCTCAGGACGTTTGCATAATTCTTGTATATCGCGTCTTGATTTCAAATCATCCTTAGTATTCCCTTTGACATTCAAAATTGTGTTAAAAACATTATCAAAGACATTTTTCTCGTTGTGCATCACATCAATATTATGACGAAGGAGAAGATGTTTCCAATAAGGCAACTCCCAAAATATATTCTATTTGCACCAATTATGAATAGTCGATTTGCCTTCAATTTCTGTTTGCACTCCAGTTTTATATATCTTTGGATAGTCCCTTACAAGTTCGTATATGTCTTTGCTTGACCATATCGTTGGTGGTTGTCTGGTTTCTACTCTATTAGCTAAAAAGTTTTTTTTGTCTCTTTTGAAGGGATGATTGAGATGGAGAAAACATCGATGGCGGTCAAACCATTAAATTTTCTTTCCATTCGGTAAATAAAACGCCTGTGTTTCTTCCATGCAATATGGACATGCTAGACGACCGGATGTACTCCACCCTGAAAGCATTGCATAGGCAGGAAAATCACTTATAGTCCACAACAAAGAAGCAAACATACGAATTTTTTTTCTGTGAAACGTCGTATGTTTCTACTCCTTCATTCCACAGTGTTTTTAACTCCTCTATCAACAGTTGTAAATAAACATCGATTCCTTGTGTCGGATCGTCGGGGCCAGGAACGACAACAGTAAGAAACATATATTGCGTTTTCATACACATCCACGGAGGTAAATTATAAGGTGTGATGATAATGGGCCAAGATGAATATTTAGCACCAAATTGAGAAAATGGTGAAAAACCATCCGTACATAATCCAACTCTAACATTACGACTCTCCGCTGCGAAATTGGGATAAGTTTTGTCGAAATGCTTCAATGCTTCTCCATCGGCTGGGTGTGTCAACGTACCCTCTTTCTCCGTTCTCACACTATGTCATCTCACATGGGATGCAGTTACAGAAGATGCGTATAACTTTTGAAGCCTAGGAGTGATGGGTAAGTAATGCATACGCTTGTACGGAACTTCCTTTCCTTTCTGTTTTCTTGGTTTGTATCTTTCCTGATTACATATTTTACAATTCCTAAGATTTATGTCTTCTTTCCAAAACAACATGCATCCATTTAAACATGTAACTATTTTTTGATAAGGTAAACCAAAAACTGACATAAGTTTTTTAACTTCATATTGATTTTCGCACATTAAATTATCGGGCGGCATATGTATTTTTCCAGCTTGTACAGCAGCTGTAAATCCAGCTTCGATGATGTTGTATATTGACTTCATCGCAATGTATTCTGTGGTTACTAATAACTGGGTGTCGCTTTTACAACCATCCCAAAGAGGTTTCTTAGCAGCATCCAGTAAATCATAAAAAAAAATTGCTTCAATATTTGGTTCTTCCACATTTTCATCATCGTCGTCAACTTCAACCATAGGGAACATTGATCGTGCTGCATCTTCAACTATATTTTCTATACGGTTCATCGTAATATTTTCATTACCAGCAATATCTAATTCAGACATTGCAGAAGTATTTGCTATAACTTCTCCACGACGATCCCAAACATAATACTCCGGCACGAAACCGTTTTTGCACAAATGGACTTACACAATATCGGGTAACAAATATTTCAAATGTCTACACCTACGACACGAACAACGAATTTCTGCATCGTTTCCGTTATTACTTAAAGCAAATTCAACATATAAGTTTATACCATTATAAAAATCTTCTTTTATTGAGCCTCTCAACCCACTTCTTTGATACATCCATCTCCTCCGATCAACAAAATAATCGATCATTTTTCCTATTTGGAAAAATATGTCGCAAATTCAAAAATAAATATTGGTCATATGTTCCATTACATTTTATTTTTCAATGTATCGATACAAAAACTTATATGCGTCAATTTTACCTCACTTAAGAATACAATATAGAACTGTTGGTTTATAGTTATCTTTTTTTTTGGGTCAGTCGTCCTACTTCTCATTACAAACACGGTAAACACTTACGTTTCGTACATTATTTCATTTTAAATGATTCAACAATTTTTCGGCAGCACTTCCCTTTAGTTTCCTACATTGCACACAAATGCGTATGTGCAGGAAACAAAAAAGCAAAGTGACGGCAAAATTTTGTGAACCATTTGAAACGAAACAATGTGTGAAATGTAATTGTTTACTATGTTTATAACTTGTCCAATACAGGGTCAAATCCAACAAGCATTGTACCAGATGAATATAAATGGTCGTTTTGTGACAAAACGACTATTTATATAACGATCATGTACAACACCCGTCGGACGGGGCCAAAAACTCTCTAAGGGACGTAAAAAAAGTATTTTATAAAAAAGAATATATTTACTAATTTTATACATTTCAAAAAATATTAATTTAGCACATTTGTTCCGCGTATTTCATCGAATAAGGTTGCTTTAGTATTGTTGTCATTTTCCAATACAGTCAAATTTCTTTTAGACTCGTGCATTCATTATTGTTGCAAAAGTCAAGATGTTATACGACTCATGTCTTATTCCAATTAACACAATACAATGGTAGAAACAACGCATATACAATGGTTTACATATAAACACACAATCACAAATTATACATACTTTTTATAATTTCACTATAACATATGAAATATATATACCATGAGATGCTATAAACCATTATTACGCTATTGGAAACAATTTCAATCACTAATTAGCCCTAATTTAATAACTTATGCAAATCTAGATTTAGGATAAAAATTAGATTTTTGGCGAAAATAAGAGATTATACCTGAGTTAGAGAGCAATAGACGTTGATTACGCAGTCAGGGAGGATCCGAAAGCTCGAAATTGGTGATTAGAAGCTTGGGGGGAGAGATTTGGGGATTTTGGGTTAAAAAATTTCGTGCTGCAAATGAGGAAGAAGAAGACTCGGCTGAGTCCTGTAATTCGCGAATTTCCGACGGCTTCGAAAATTGGCCGTCGGAAGCCGTCGCTTGATGCTATCGGAATAATTTCCTTTTCTAGTAGTGCATTGTTCTTTGTTTCATACTTTCGGTGGGTAATCGGGTTATGGGCTGCACTATAAAGCCCATGTCAGTCTCCAAAAGGTGGATATAAGAACGTCGTCATTTACTTTGCCATAAATCTGATAATTAATGAAAAATCTTTAGTTTTGTTCTTCTTCTCAATTTTATTTCAGGCTTGTGTTTACTATTTTCTATTAAATACTTCATCTGTTTCTCATCTCAACTTCTTCTACATCTCATATTTCTTCCAATATCAATGGAAAACCAATTTGTATCCTCACAATTGGTATTAGTGTAACAATCTGCACTTCCCGACATACCAATTCAAATCCTAGTGTGACTTCCGAACTTGCGTCATGTCAATAAATACAAGCAGTTGAGTTTTTAAAACATTATAAAGTATAATTATAAGAGTAAGTTATAAAACATTCTATACTTCCAGATCAATGGAAAAATAGACATTTCAGAAAACAGTCTCCAAAATATTTTATTTGCCATAAACATTGTTTCAAATTACGACATATGTTTTACAAACTTTTAATTCAGTAAATAACTACAATTTAAACAACAAGAATATGTGAACTCTAACGTGAAACTCCTTTCTCCACGTACTATGCCTAATCAACTGCTAACCTGTCAATCTGTGGTAGGGAAAAATGAAAAGGAGAGAGTGGGTTAGACAAAAGTCTAATGAATGAGTATGAGGTTAATATGTGATGATCATGTGCAGTTACTTCAATGCTATTCTAGATGATATATGGTGTGATACAAGTGTCCGTGAATTCTTAAAATATGCTACCTAAAGGTTCTTGTCTAATACATTCCTACACTACAATTTGTGTAGGTTAATACAATGGATCGAACTAAGGATCGCATCTCATGTTTAACAATCGGCTACCGCTCCCAGAGCTACTCAATGTAAACAATGCTGCTAGGCTACTAAACATGTAAACACTACCACAACGCTACTAAAGGTGGAAACACCGCCCCCTTGGCTACTAAACGTGGAAATACCGCCCCCTTGGCGACTAAACATGAAACACCGCCACTAGGCTACTGTGGGACTAAATTCCCGCTACTATCGCCGTCGCTAGGTTACTGTGGACGTAAACTTCCACTACTACCACCGCCACTAGGCTATTGGAAATGTTCCCCCTCATTACGTCTGGAGAGGAAGAACCTAAAATGCCGACTCAGTGGAAAGTCTCATCGTGCGCGTTCGCTACCACCTCTCGATCGTAGTGTTGGCCTCTTATTGCACATTCCGGTCCTCCTCTCTAATTATATGGCATGCGTTGGGAATTTGTGAATACTAGGACCTCCCATTATGCCGGACCCACTCTATCAGGCATTCGTGCCAGCTGCACGCCCACTGTTGGAACCTCATGTGAGTGCTTTTTTTGAAAAATACGTCGTCTCAAACCGATAACTATTCTAAATTGGGTAAACAATATTTACCAAATAATGACACTATCTAGCATTCACTCTTTGGGAGCTAGATTTCCTATAAGTCCTAACATGCACCCAGTTACCCATGAGTAGGCCGACAACGATTCATGTTTCACATAATTTTTAATTATAAATTTAGGCGTTAGGCCGAGGTTCAAATTGTCAATTTTCATTACGAACGATCGACCGCTTATACCCTTCGGTCGACCAACAAGCAAATTTTTTCTTCCTGTCTCTATTGTCGATTTTTTATGCGCTTAAGTCAGCTTTTTAACAATGTTTGATTTACCCTAATTGCAGTCTAAACACCAACTTACAATTAAGTTTAGGGTTTGCAAATTTGATAATAGAATATGTACCTAGACAATTAATTAGATTAGCAAGTTACTGTAATTCCAATTTTAGGGTTTTAGATTCAAATCTAGGATTTATCAACTTAATCACAAGAGGGGTATGCTAGCATCAAGTTAGGTTTACCAATGACAGTAATTTCAGTTTCCATCTAGGTTACAATTTTCAATTTAGGGTTTCCAACGCCATCCTAGATAATAGAAAATAGATCAATTTTAATTTTAATTAATCACCTAATTAAATTTGTTCCTACTCACCTCAAGCCTAAGTCTTTCTATTGCTTTACTTGAGGATCGTCCCTTCGAATGCTAGCTTTGTTTGCCCCATCTAGATCTAATTGCTTGCACTCTTTTAGGTTGATTTTATTTTGATTTTTGAAGAAGATTTGAGGTAAAGAAGAGGTTGGATTTTGACAATATTTTATTGCAGTAATTGTTACGTGAGAATTAGGGTTAGGCTGGGTTTCCAATTTATAGAGATCGGGAGTTAATTTAGGATATTGATTTGGGCTAGAGAATATTTTTTTAACATCACATTCGGTCATCAAAACTTTAACACAAAGGAACGATCAAAATCACTGAACGATGCTTCCAGATATGCTCCCGTTTTCCTGCATTTTCATCATCCATGGTCGACCCTAAATAACCCATGGTCGACCATTATAGGTTGACCATTTTAACCTCAGGGTCGACCTGGGTGCTATGTTATACTATTTATTTATTTTCAATTATTTTGTCCCAAATCTTTCTGTGGACGTAACTTCTCAATATAAACTCCGTTTTCAAAGTGTTATGTAAGAAAAACTGTCCAGAAAATCACTACGAACGCAATGGTGCAATTTTCGAAACCAAATTCGAACGTTTGTAAAAATATTCATTTTAGTCCTTATTTGAATTAAATTTATTTTTCTTATTAAATTCCCGGTTAAATTTCTATTAAATTCTTGTTAAATTTTATGTAAATTTCAAGGGTGTCACATTCTCTCCCACTTAAAAGGATTTCATCCACGAAATCTCAAAGGATGGGAAAATGTAACTTATACTCAGAAACAAATAGTTACAACCATCTACTCATCCATCATCCACGACAATCATTGTGCTTAGAATTTTCTAATGCAATATGTACATATATATGCAACGTGAAATGTATGTGTACCTGTGATAATATAAAAATTAGGCGGTCTATTGATCCTATCGACCACCCATCATGCAAATGCTCATTCCATGCATCCAAAATATATGCAACACCCTAAATAAGTATACTTGCAATTCTACATGTATGCGCAACCATTCCATCCATATGCACGATAAACAAAAATCGAGAATTCATAATTATCATATAAAACAAACTGGACAGTAATAAGGAATAATGTGAATATATGTACTACCTAGAGGATATATTTTCCTAGATGTGTAAAAAATACAATCCAAACATTATATCCAAATACATCCATTAGCATCTATCATCCATAACATGTCATATTAACATGTTTACAACCATTCCTAGCATCCAATGGTCTCTACCTAAGCTAGAACCTATTTACAAAATTAGTCTCTTCTAACCAAAATGGAAACGTGCCAGAAAAGAGTTCGGGATGGGTAGCTTGGACTTTCTTCGTAAGCTCCCATGTGTTGTCAACTAGGCCGTCTCCCTACTGGACTCTAACCGGTTTAATTATTTCCTTACAGAGTCAATTTTTCCATGTTATCCGACACTTTGACCCAGCTATATGTGACGACCCACATTTCGAAAGGTTTAAATTGACAATAATCCACACATGTCCAATTCAAACAATCCGAAACATAAATAATCAATGGGGTAATTAAGAAAAATAAGAAAAGAAGAAGAAAACAAAAACATAATCTCGCAGCGGAAAGACAAAATATAATAATCAAATAAACAGTTCATGAAGCTATTTACTATACATTTGATTATAATTTTATACAACATTTATCAGAGTTATATATATACAACTGGGACAAATAAAATAATGCAGCAGAACAACATGACGCACGGAATAATAATAGTAATAATATCAAATCTTCATCTTCGTTCTCCAGAAAATAATCTTCAATAATCTGAAAACTCAGGGCTGACCCGAGCGTAATGAAAAGACAAAACACTCGATTTAGGACTAAAATATCCTTATGTGAGTCAAATCGATATCACATAACATGAGTGTAATAGCGTCAAAGATGTTTGCGGGATTTTGCATTTCCTATCCAGTATATAACGTGCGTGCAATAACTCAAGAGATGTTATGGGATTTTCCATCTCTTAAGGATCTGTCAAATTATTTATATATAGTAGAATACGTTATATATATAATGTATAAATAGTAAAATAAATATTTTTCTTAGCGTTAAGGCTTTACATTAATCCCCCTTAACATGTTTTTAAGAATTGTCGTACAGTTTGCATTTAGCACAACCAGTAGCATGTCGGTAGCCAGTGATGCGCCGTGATACCACAACACTAAACCAAAATCATAGTGGCCTCATATAAGGATAAAAGTATGATAAGGCACGCGAGGCAATGCCCAAGGTAGGATACTACCAGTTTGGGTCGTAGGGCTGATGGTAATGCATCGTAGTCACGACCGCCAACCATGTCCATCCATCCTATATTGAGTCAAGGGAAGCAATCCCACAATCAAGGTGAACCAATCGAAACCAACAACAAGAGTAATAATACGGACCAAGTCCAAGAAAATCAAAGAACGGATGTCCACTAGGGGGAATTAGCCCACTTGGCCTTGTCAAGCCATCTTGTTTTAGTCATTTCAAATTGGCACAAGTGTCAGGGTCTATCCATCATCGTTCTCTTTCTTCAAATCCAGCAAATGAAGCCAAATCCAACCACTTGGTTCTGGAGTCTCCTCTGCGTACACAGTTGTTAAAGTGGTTCCAATATTGATAGAGAGTATGCCAATAAGAGACCCCGGTCTCTTTAACAACCAAACGTCGTTTTACACACCGGTTAGTTCTTTTACACTTCGAAAACCATTCATACTTGATATCAAAATATCGTATTCGCTTCAAAATCAATTTTATTCCGAAATCATTATATTTAATTCAAAATATATCAATTTAGTTCGATGTGTCAATTTCACTTCAAAATTCAATTCGAATTACAATTTTGGTTATAACTTCATTTAACACAATTCACATTTAAATCCACGATTTAAATATTAACAGTTCCCACTTTGACCAGTTTGAATTTTCAAAAATAGTTTGAAAATTTTAAAATAGTTTAAAAGTTAAAATAGTTTAATATAAAATAGTTTGAGTATTGAAAATGGTTTATATAGAAAAATGGCTTGGAAAAATCGAAATAATTTGAATATTTAAAAGAAAGGTTTTAAACCGTTCATATTAAAATAATTTATTTGAAAATAGTTTTAAAGTCAAACTGATCCAATTCCAAATTTTCCAATCAAAATCAATTCAATTTCCATTTCAATTTAATCGATTCAATTCCGATTTCAGTTCGAATTAACTTCGATTCAAATTTCAATTCAAATCAATTTCTATTTCGATTTCAAATTAATTCAATTTCGATTTCAATTCCAACTAATTTCAATTCAATTCCAATTTGAATTAATTTCAATTCAATTCTCAATTTTAAACCATTTCGATTTATATAAATTCGAGTTCGATTTCAGAATATCGATTTAAATCACCGAATTCAAATTAAACTTCAGTCTTCGAATTTAGATTCAAATCTTAAAATAAATTCCATTCTCGAGTCCAAATTTTATATATCCAATTATATTACTTTTACTTAGCAATAATTCAAAGTTCGAGTGAAAGTTCAAATCTTTTTAAAGCAAATCAATTTTCGGAATTCAAATCATATTTCGATTATAACTTCAAAATCTCAAATTTCATTTTTAAACAATTTCGTTTAACAAATTTTTAATTCCACATTTTGAGCTCAAGTTCGAAAATAATTCAATTTCCATAAATTTGATTTTTACTTCTTTAAATTAAAATCATTTAAATAATTTCAAATCAAAAATTTTAAAATCATTTAATTTAACCAAATCCAGTGTCTGTATATAATTTTCTATCCTATGGCCAAGTGAATCAGTTATTCTGATTTAATTCAGGGATGGATATATATCATTTCAATCCAAAATAAATGTCATAGGTATATATCATTTCAACCTATTTCTTAATTTATTTGGAATAATTCGATTTACAATTTTACATACTATAAATAATATACAGGAATATAAGAGGATATATCAAAATAAATAAACATCCAAATCATCCAAAATATCAATTAATAGAATCCATCACAATCAACATCTAAATCAATCAAAATATCATAACAATTTACTAGTTATCAATAATCGGGAATTTAACTAGCAATTTAATTCCAATTTCAAATTTGAACCGTCGATTCAAATTCCTATCATTTTAATTTATATCAATTTAAATGTCAGTTAAATTTACCAAACACCAGTCAATAAAATTAATTACTTCATGATATAACTTAACCAACATAAAAATTATTTTAGTACTTCGTGAGTGTATAAAACACTCACCTTTTATTTGAAACTGAAAATATTTTAGCTTCAAATAAATTCCAACTCGATCCCATATCGTAGACGACGTCGATACAAATCCACTACAACCCGTTTCGTTCGAAACGGACCTCGTATGCAAAAGTTACGATTTTATTAACATTTGAGATAATTAAAATTAAATTATCTAAAATAATTAATCATAATTAAGCTAAATAGTTAAATTTAACGTTACCCTAATCATCTTCCTTCGACCCAGCAGCGTTCGAACCTAACCACGCAAGAAAACAGAAGCGTTCACGCCGCCTAAGATCTTCGGAGTTCGATCGAAGCTCGCCACCGAAACGCCTCATCCACCTCTGGCCGTGCTGCTCCTTTGCCTGCCGCGCCCATCGCGCACACGTGCACAGAGTCGATCAAGAAACCCTAGCCCAAAATGAAACTCTAATGAACGCGAGCTCCGCTAGAGCTGCCGCCGACCCATGCCTAGCCGCGCCGCCTCGTCCAAGCGCCCACGCGCGATCAATTTGTGTTTTTTTCTCCTTTTTTTCTCATTTCTTCGTTCGATCTGGAAGATTTAAAACGAGAGAAAGGAGAGGGGTATGGGGAGACAAATTGATGGCTGTATGTACGAATGGTCAAGGGTGTAAAGAAGATATAAATATAATAATCAGAAAATATCTTGCCCGATCGACCCGTGAAATTCCAAACTCCAAACGAAGCGTGCCGCCTAGTGTTCCATATATTATACCCCTATTTCGAACGCAATGGAACTAGTCTTGAGGCCTAATTCGATCGTATGCAGAAGATAGCTTTTCAAAATCAATTTATTTTAATTAAATTCTGAAATTAAATTCTACACGTTTCAAGCTCGCACGGCCAAACAACAAGTCCGATCGCTACGAAACTTGAAATCCTACAATAATTCACTATTACGGATCCGATGAAACTAGTTTCATCGAAATCCGAGACAGTAGCCAAAATGGCTATTTTTACTTGTTAATTAAAATATAAAATTTCCAATTTTCTATTTACTCACCTTTAAATTCAATTTTAAAAGTAAACGATCTTCATTCTTTTTTAAATAAAATTTAAATCAATTTCCGATACTATTTTCATTTACATTAATTCTTGATCCAATTATTTAAATAATTGCAATATTAAATTTAAACAATTTAATTATCCAATAAATTACATTATTTCAAATATAATTTATTCAACTTATAAAATTTAATTTTAAAACGAATTAAAATAATAAAACAACTACATCCACTTTACAGTCATTCAATATTCATTATTCAATTCCAACTATTGATTATAATCCATTCAATATATAGAATTTCATTTCAATATTTGTTATCGCCAAAATCTTTAGAGTCGTTTATTTCAAATATTTATTATATTCAATAAACTACAATAATAAATCATTAGATTTTTATTTCTAACTATTTTTATTCAATAATTATATCAAATTCTATAATTTAATATAGTTAAAAAATACAGGTCGTTACACTATATCTGAACTGACTAGACAAGTTAGAGTCGACTATCATCAAGGTCTGTAGCCCAGAGCGATGATTGTGAGGTCCGGAAATCAAGTACAGATGATAATATGAAGCCGTGATCGAACGGAATTGAGATATATGCTATACAGAATGTTCTAGGTATGGAATATAGTCTAATCTAGAAAGGGAACGGATATGATCCCTCTTTACCAAAGGGATCGGATTAGTTCAGCTAAACAGTGCAACTCAATGGAAAATGATCGATATCTCAAAATCCAAAAGTCGGATACATGTGAAACTTTTGGAACAAGAAGAGAGGTCCCTAGGGATCGCACCCTAAAAGGAACTTGTAAGATGGATCAGCCTTCTTCCCTCTAGAGGAATCAGCCAGAATCAGACTACACAGCACATTGCAACAGTGATTGATCAATAACTCAAGTTCTACTGATCTAATTGGCATGAAACTTGGAGGCTAAGCATAATATAGCATGGAGAAGCTCCTATAGGGATCTTACCCTTATAATCTCCAATCATAGGGATCGGCCCCGATTCCTATTTTTTGGGAGTTGGGCCATACGACACCTTCTGTGGGCTCTTTTGGTTTTGGAGATCCTTCTACCGAATTTTCAGGGAAATATTTCACCGTCTTCCTCTATAAATATAGACTTGATTGTTCATTTTCGAGATCTTACGCTGCTTTTTGCTTTGTATTCTTTTGTAACTATATCCTTCTTGTACTCGGTTTACAAAGTAATTAATAAAGCTATCTCTTTAAAGTGGACGTAGGAAAACAACGCCGAACTACTATAAATTGTTGTGTCTCTATTATTATCTTGTTTCTTATTACTTTACTATTATATTCTCTCTGTTTATATTTAATATTATTCATTTATTCCTCTACAAAATCTCTATTGGGTGTTTGTGCCAATTTTGGTGCAAACATTTTGGTGCTTTCACTGAGAACCAAGATTCTCAACACTATTTTGATTCCTTTGCTGTTGTTGGGTTGTATAAATCCAAGGAAGAGATCCAGAACTATCCTCAAATAGTTTGTTCATTCTATTCAGATTTGAAAAAGTAAGGAAAACTATCAACAATGGTTAGGAACACCAGATCTACCTATTAAAACGCAGAAGGAAACGAGAACGCCAACATCCAGCATTCAGCAAGGAGGCCAAAACAGCCTACCAGTGGATGCCAATGTTGCAAATCCAGTTGATGTCCAAAATCTAGCTGATTCCATTACAAGATTGATTTCTAAAATCTGATGAGAGAGCTCATGGATAGCCGCCGACAGTTGAACCAGCAGATTCAACCAATATCGATCTAATGAATCAATTCAAGGATCAACAACGCGGGAAAACTAGAAGGGAGCCAACGACAAGAATTTGTACCTGAACGTGAACGTGTATATTTTAAAATTCAAATTTTCAAATCGGCATAAATTGAATTCTGACCTGAAGCCATCAAAAACGAAACTGAATCGGATAGCAAAGCTTACTAGCCCCGTAGAACCGGTAGATAGTAACTAATGGAATACAATCATGAATTTATACTATTGAAAATCGACCAAGCATCATGACGATCAAAAAGGGATACGACACTTTGGGAAAATAATTCAACGGAAGGATAGCAACTACTCAGAAAACTGGAAGGATTTCTTTCCGGCGACTCTAACTTGCTTCGATTCAAAACACGTCATGTTCGACACAAGAGGTACTTTAGGGGGCAAGGGTTATCCAGCATTTTGATCCGGCTATATCCGAACTGACTGGATAAGTTAAACTCAATTGTCATCAAGGCCAGTAGCCCAGAGCAATGATTGTGAGGTCGAGAAATCAAGTGCAGATGATAATATGAAGCCATGATCATATGGAATCTAGAGATATGCTATACAGAATGTTCTAAGTATGGAATATAATCTAATCTAGAAAAGGGATCGGGTATGATCACTCTCTACCAAAGCGATCGAATTACTTCAGCTAAACGGTGCAACTCAATGGAAAACGATCGATATCTCAAAATCAAGAAGTCAGATACACATAACACTTTAGGAACAAGAAGATGGGACCCTAAGGAGTCCAACCTAGGGATCACACCCCAAAAGGAACAAGTAAGAGGGATCGGCCAGAATCAGACTATACAACACATTGCAACAATAATTAATTAATAACTCAAGTTCTACTAATCCAATTGGCCTGAAACTTGAAGGTTAAGCGTAATACAATATGGAGAAGCTCCTACAGTGATCTAACCCAAAATCACCAATCATAAGGATCATCCTTGATCCTTATTTCTTGGGATTTGGGCCATGCGACCCCTCCTGTGGGCCCCTATGGTTATGGAGATCCTCGTACCGAAATTTTCAGGGAGATATTTCACCGTCTTCCCTTATACATAAAAACTTGATTGTTCATTTTCTGGATCTTTACGCTGCTTGTTACTTTGTATCCTTTGTAACTAAGGATTTTCATCCGTTCCCTCTTGTACTCAGTTTACAAAGTGATTAATAAAGCTATCTCTTCAAAGTGAACATAGTCAAACAACGCCGAACCACTATAAATTGCAGTTTCTCTATTATTAGCTTGTTTCTTATTACTTTACTACTATATTCTCTCTGTTTACATTTAATGTTCTTTATTTATTCGTCTACAAAATCTTTATTGGGTGTTTGTGCCAATTTTTTGTGCAAACATTTTGGTGCTTCAAAAATATGGTTAGGTGCTTGGCGAACAAGAGACTCACCTATCTATTTAACTTCCCTAACCAACTTTCACCACTAGCCAAAAATTTCCAATTCAATTATATGTGCATCGGTAACCTTCAGCAATCTTTGCTACTAACCCAAATGGTGTCATCTTACACCACGCTAAATAAATTGAGCATAAGTATGCTCTCGCTAACCATAGCTCCATAACATCTCCAATGCACAACATACTATCTTAACTCTTCCAATGGTATGCCTAATCACCCCACCTTTTAGAGACCGAGTGGGATAACTCAAATGTGGACAGTGTCTCTTCCAACTTAGCTCTTTGCTATATCTCGGTTTTCCTCATGGCTATCCAAATTGGTGATTTCCAAAATATCAAAAATAACATAACTTTTTTTCCTATTCGATCAACTTATGTCATTTCTCTTTACTTTTGGACTGTTCCCAATCTTCTAAAAATCACGGTGCCTATGTATCATGTTTATAGCCTACATGCATCTATCCCAAGTTCTACATATGAAAGTTTGGTCTATCTTCCCATTTAACTTTAATAATAAAAGTCCTTAAATTAATTGGAGTTATAATCTAAAACCATTCTAACCAAAATTATAGTCACTTAAGGGATACTTCATTCACGTGCGATTGCTATGCACACGACTATGTATTCTAAGTTAGTCTTCCATAAATTTCCTTAAGAAAATAATCTTTCTCAAATCCGAGTGATGTTTAAGAATAATCTTTTTATTCCTTTCTTTAAATCTTACCAAAAATTTCTCGATTTTCTTTTTCTACGAAAATTGCTTCCACGTTCTCAATGCATGCAAGTAACCATATCTCTTTCTTGATGGAGATCCAAATTCTTGAATTAACAACTCCTTGCACAATCTTGACTAAAAGTTTATCTAGGAAACCATTTGTAGTTTTAAATTTCAATTTTTTTCCTATTCCTTGATGTCATCCCATGAACGAGACCTTTTTACCAAGTGTAATCTTGTATCACTTTATCTCTATTATTTTTTGGTTGAGAACTAAAAAAGGAATTATGCCTCGCCACTTTAATCCAATAAACATGGCGACCAATACTTTGGTTTATACTTAGAGTTTTCTATATTTTAATGCATTGGAACTACGTCTCTTCCAAAGGAAAGGTTGACAGTGTAAATTTCTATGTCTTATCCAAAAGAAGAATTAGTGTCATGTTTGGAATTACAAGGAATTTCCTTTTTTATAATTATTGAAATAGTCAGTACAAAATATGGTAAATATCCCTATTTTATACATCTCTTTCTTTTTGGACGCACTCCTTGTCATTTTAAACGATACACTTATATTTATAAACCCGAACTTGATAATCCATAGGAATTTGCATTGCAACCCTCTAAATTCCAATGAATTAAAATACTACTTAAATCTCATTCATATTTTATCACTACTTTTGGTTATGTCTACTAACCCATATCAATTCCAACAAAATCTAGGATCATCTAAATCTCAACAATTTACCGTCATAACTTAATTTACGTTTTACTTTTACACATCATTCAAATCTACAAATCTGGAACTATCATATAATCTACAAATTCAGGGACTACTACCACCCAAAGATTCAAATAAGTGCAAATTTCTAATTATACAATTTCAAGGTTTACTTAGGCATACTTGGAACACATCTACAATGATAGAACCTAATAAGGTAACACCGCCCGTAGGCTATTATGAAAACCAAATTCCACTAGTGCCACCGCATAATTCTACTGTGGAGACTGCTCTCCCACTAATACGACCTCTCACTCATGTTAACCTGGTCTGCTTGTAGCCTCTAGTGAAACAAACATAATACTTGGACCGTCTGTACCCTATAGGCATCCTATTCTTACAATATAAGAATTAAAGTAGACCCTACTTGGCCCTTTTTACACTTCAGACCGGATAAAACTCTTTACCTATATAGCATCACTTGACAAAAACCATTTCGCCTTATTTTTCCTTATTCTATAATACGCTTTACCCAAACAATACTTTTTAAACCTTCCTACGCAAAGCTTCTACAATTCAAACCATATTTGGGTAAAAAGATACAAGGTGCTCATCTTTCACTACTACAGGAAGTTTGGCCTAGTACTCTATCCTTCCAATTCAACCATTGATTGAAAGGATTTCTATATTTCCATGTTACTTTCTATCTCTGTCTCAATCCTTTCGAGGCTTCCAAATTCCATAGTCAAATGCTTTCCTAGTGGTTGTTTAATCATATTTGGCTAACTTCAATCTATTTCTTTTCTTTTAAGTTTAAGTGATAGTCAAAATATTTTCACTTTACCTTTTTAAATCAAAGCCTTTGATTTTTAACATCATTTCCATAAAACTAGTAAGTTTTAAAGCCATAACATCCTCCCTTTTGTTTTTAACAACTTTTTCTTCTTACCAAGATCATGACATTTTCTTTAATTAAATTATCAAAACGGTTTAAACTTAATTTGACAAAATGTACTCAAAACACACCGTTTTAACATCTTCTTTCATTAATAAGAAATTTTCACAAAAACATATTTTCAAATATAATGTGGCATTTTTAACTTATTATTATCATTATTTTAGAATTTGACGAAACGTTGATAAAAGACACTTTCAAGCACAAACCATTTGTTATTTATAAAAAGAGTTCAAAGGTTGAATCTTACACACTTCTCAATTTTTGTTTTTATTTTCTAAAGTACTAGATCAAAGACAAAGTGGGCATTGACAGTAAGCATAACAATGTGTCCAAAAGACC
Organism: Allium fistulosum; assembly: GCA_030737815.1. NCBI lineage: Eukaryota > Viridiplantae > Streptophyta > Magnoliopsida > Asparagales > Amaryllidaceae > Allium > Allium fistulosum. The sequence continues at coordinate 1,130,871,404 of CM060901.1, forward strand.
AAATAAAGCTTTAAAAATAGTTATTGATAAATCACTTTTTATCAAATTCTCAAATTTTACTTTTTACGCAAATTCCATAAAGTTTGTCTGATTATTCTATACAAAATAATTAATCGATTTCTTTTCTATTTAAAAGATCATTCATCTACAGTTTCTAACTTTTAGAAAACATTTTCATTGATTTATCACTTAAATTGTAGTATATAATAGCAATCCTAATTATCTAAGCCCACTTATACCTAACAATGCTTCAAATGAATAAGGTTTCCTCTCTTCATTTCAAAGATGGTTGACTCGATTTTCTTTTTCAATACAGTGTCCAACTTCAATATGGAAATACTCCAGCCATATTTTTAAATAAATAAGAGTCCTTACGACTACTACCAATATAAGAATATGGTTTCTACTTTAATTGGGAAATCCGCCCTTAGTTGGCAAAGTCCTCCTTCATGATATCAATATCACATCCTTTTACATAGGTCTCATGGTACTTACCTTTTCCATTCCCACTTAAGTCCATAATTTACTTGCTACTGCTAGTTGGTATATAAATCCTCTACTACCCTTTCTTTAGGGGGTAAACTCCAATAGATGTGAAAAGTTTATTTTCACCTCAATTATTATAACCATAACACTTGTATATTTTAACCCATAATTATCTACTTCTATAAGAAATTATAATTTCACTCTGTTAACCATATTAGGCTCATCCTGTCTCCTTGCTTTAGATATTGACGGAACCATATGGATGTTCACGCTCAGAATCTTAGCTGCCTTTCTAGAGTCATTCCCTTAAAATTCTAACTATCTTCTGATTGGGAGTTAATTTCGACTTTCTTTAAGATAGTACTTGGCAAGAATACTTGATATCATTCTTTCTTGTTATACTTTTATACATATGTAAAACCTTTGAAACCTTTTATATAACCATATATACATATACATATACATATACATATACATATACAAACATATATATATACACATGCACATGCACACACACATTCACCTCAACTATTATAACCTTAATACTTATATATTTTGACCCATAATTATCTACTTCTATAAGAAAATTATAATTTCACTATGTTAATCATATTAGGCTCATCCTGTCTCCTTGCTTTAGATACCGATGGAATAATATGGATGTTCATGCTTGGAATCTTAGCCGCCTTTCTTGAGCCATTCCTTTAAAATTCTCATCATCTTCTGATTGGGAATTAATTTCAGCTTTTCTTAAGATAGCACTTGGCAAGAATACTTGATATCATTCTTTCTTGTTATACTTTTATACATATGTAAAACCTTTGAAACCTTTTATCTATACATATATACATACACACACACATGCCCACATACTATTCAAAAGTCTGTTTTGAAAAATATTTTGAAAGCCTTTTTGAAAATCCTTTTTTTCAAAACTTTTCAAATACGTTCTCTTAATACAAGCCAAAATCCTAGTGAATCTTAAACCTAAGCTCTGATACCAAATGTAACAACCTGCACTTTCCGACACCGATCCAAAGCCTAGTATGACTTTCAGACTCACATCATGCCAAGAAATATGAGCTGTTAGCTTTTTAAAACATTATAGAGCATAATTATAAGGTTAAGTTCCAAGACATTCTACACTTCTATATTTCACCGTGGAAGGAAATTAAAATATAAGTACTGAAAAATAGATATGTCAAAAAACAGTCTCCAAAATACTTTATTTGTAATGAACACTATTTCAAAGTACAATATATGTTTTACAGACTTTTAATACAGTAAATAACTACATGATGAACAATATGAATAAGTGAACTCCAACGTGAATCTCCTTTCTCCATGTACTATGCCCAATTAATTGCTAACCTGTCATCTTATGGTAGGGAAAAATGGAAAGGAGGGAGTGGGTCAGGCAAAAGTCTGGTGAATGAGTACAAGTTTGATATGTGATGATATATGGTGTGATACAAGTGTCCGTGAATTCTTAAAGTCTGTTACCTAAAGGTTCTTGTCTAATACATTCCTACACTACAATTTGTGTAGGCTAATACAATGGATCAAACTAAGGATCGCATCTCATGTCTAATGATCAGACACCGCTCCTAAAGCTACTTAATGTAAATAATGCCGGTAGGCAACTAAACATGTGAACACCGCCACAACGCTACTAAACGTGGAAACACCTCCCCATTAGTTACTAAACATGGAAACACCTCCCCCTTAGTTACTAAACGTGGAAACACCACCACCTTGGCTAAAAACATGAAACACCGTCACTAGGCTACTGTGGGACTAAATTCCCACTACTATCACTGTTGCTAGGCTACTATGGACATAAGCTTCCACTACTATCACCACCACTACGCTACTGGGAATGTTCCCCCTCACTACGTAAGGAGAGGAAGAACCTGAAATGTCGATTCAGTGGAAAGTCTCATCTTCTACATTCGCTTCCACCCCTTGATCGTAGTGTTGTCCTCTTATTGCACACTTTGGGTTCTCCTCTCTAATTGTATCACATGCATCAAGAATTTGTGAATACTAAGACCTTCCCCTTTTGTCGGACCCACTCCATTAGGCATCCGTGTCAGTCGCACGCCCACTATTAGAACCTCTTATGCTGCCTCAAATCGATTACTATTCTAAATTGGGTAAACAATATTTACCCAACAATGCCACTATCTAGCGCCCGCTCCTAGGAAGCTAGCTTCCCTACAAGTCCTAACATGCACCCAGTTGACCTTAAATAGGCCCACAACAATTCATGTTTTATAGAATTTTTATTACAAATTTGGGCCTTAGGCCGAGATTCAAATTACTAGTTTTCATTACGAACGGTCGACCGCTAGGGTTTCCAGGTCGATCGTTAACGAACAAATTTTGGGGTTTCTTCCTATTTCTATTATAGATTGTTTATGCACTAAAGTCAGGTTGTTAACAGGTGCGATCCAAATCTGGAAATGCATTGAATCAAACTTTCAAATCTTAATTCATAAAGATTGCAGGAAAGGAAAACAATCTCACCAAATAGTCTCAGATAATAATGATTATGATGATCTCGAAGCAGGAGTAGAATCATACTTACAGTATGGGAAATTCAATAATGTTATTCTCCATGGCAACTATCCCCAGTTTACCAATCAAAAGACTTCATATTTGGAGAAGGGTACTGTCAGTGTCAATACTTCATTTACTGAAGGCGGCCATTTCAAATCCAATATGCCTCTGCAAGGGAAGTAAACAGAACATAATTAAAAATATTACTAATTATAATAATAAATAGAATAGAATTTCTAACTTTTGCTCACCTGATATTGGTAGGAGCTACCGCTCAGCAAGCAAAGAGGCATTGAAACTGAAGGCTCCCTTGATTCAAGATAAATCAAACCAGTTAGATCTTTATATGCAAAGGATCGACAATTTTCACTACATCAGTAAATTGAATGGCAAAGTTTATCACGTATCTGAGTGGGAAAAGGGGGAAAGCAGCAATTTTTCCAGTAAGGTGGAATGCCAGACAGCTAAAGTTGCTTAAAGTAGCAAGCTAATTTACTGCATATCTGACCTATAGATTGAACTGGAAGCTCAAAACATCTCCATAGCAGCGAGTTTCACTGCATTTCTAACCTCCAGCAAGAATTGGAAGTCAATAACAACAAATGGAGTCATAAAGACCGCAACTTTGTAAAGTAAAATGAAGAATCAGAGACAAATGGCATAGTAAATGGCAAATCGAGTAGCCCCATGATATCGAAAGCAAACTCAGCAATTCGAAAGAGATTCCTGCTAAGCAAACAATTAATAGTAATCTCAAGGAGAAAACAAAGATATGGAAGCCGCCGTAGCAAGAATCTCCCTCGGCATTTCGCCATTTTTAAGCTTTTATGTATTGTAGTGTTGGTGGCGTTGTTGCCTTGAAGTTTAGGGTTAGGTTTTCTTTTGTATCTTTTTTTATTTCGGGTATGATATAATGTTTACCCGAATATATGATGTTTACTTTGGGATGGGCCTTTCAAAAAAAAAAGTTCACCAAATTAAGAGTGAATTACAAAAGCTAAATTTCAATCCAAAACATATTTCAACAATAATTTTTACTGCAACTTATATTTAAAATGAACTGTTAAATCAACTGAGATTTGTTATAATTATATATGTTTAAAATGAATCCTTTTAAATTATTGAGATTTATTATAATTGTATTTTTACTTATGCACCAAGTCTTTTATCATTCATTAAAAGGATAGCCATACACCATTGATCCTTACAAGTCACAATTTATGTAAAGCCTTTCCCGTATAATTTTCCTTTTAACTTAATCCAGAGTGCATATGTTTGATTGTTTATCATATGGTTAACATCCACCATTGCCAAACAGAATATACATGTATGTTTCCCTTAACCTAGACTAGATGATCTCATCAGGTATACTGCGGTATTTTAAACTAGGCCAAGCAACTTATCATGGGATATTGCACATGCTTGTCGATATCATGACATATTGTGCTAGCGATGAATTCTAGTTTACCATTACGTAATAATCACATCACATTTTATATTAATTTTGGAAGTAGTCATCGTAAATCCCATTATAAGCCAGCTACTAGTATCATCTTTTGCACCCATGACCGCTTCCAGTTGTGATTTAGTATACATCAAACCACAAGGAAAATGTTTTATTACATAATAGTAAACAATTAACTAGTTGAAAATCTAAAGAAGACTACATCAAACTGCAATACTAAGACAGCTACAATATTTAAATATTTAATCAGACCAATTCCAAGACAGATTTCATTCAACTTAAAATGAAGTTTCCTGCCTATGAATTAGCACTATATATAGGTCATAAGTTTCATGTGTAACTCATAAACAAAAGTTCAACTCAAAAGGATTCACTCACCTTAAAGTTTGAAACAAATGGCAGCTAAACTATTCCTTTGTCTAGTGCTCACTGCTTTTGTTGCTTCATCGCTTGTGTTTTCTTCCGATCCAAGTCCTCTTCAAGACTTCTGTGTTGCAGACAAAACAACTAAAGGTATTATTATCAATTAAATATGATCCAATGCCTACTATTTTGTAACCCAGAATACTCATTAACAATTTTGTTATACAATGAATATGCAGTATTCGTAAACGGGATGGTTTGCAAAGATCCTATGCTTGCCATTGCAGACGATTTCTTCTTCTCTGGACTACAAAATCCAGGAAATACAGCAAACAAAGTCGGTTCAAATGTGACCCAAGTCAATGTGGCTCAAATTCCAGGCTTAAACACGCTTGGCGTCTCTCTAGTTCGCATAGACTATGCACCGTACGGCCTTAACCCACCTCACACTCATCCAAGAGCTACCGAGATTCTAACACTAGTAGAAGGCACTCTCTATGTTGGTTTCGTAACATCCAACCCGGGCAACAAACTTTTTACCAAGGTTCTTCGTAAGGGTGATGTGTTCGTGTTTCCACAGGGTCTTGTTCACTTTCAGTTTAACATAGGAAAGAAGAATGCAGTGGCCATTGCTGGGTTGAACAGTCAGAATCCTGGAGTCATCACAATTTCTAATGCCGTTTTCGAATCACAACCAGCAATTTCCGAAGATGTTCTATCCAAGGCATTTCAAGTTGATAAAAAAGTTGTCGACTGGCTTCAGGCTCAATTCTGGACCGACAACTAAAGCTATTTCAAATAGATGACAATAATACTCGTATATTTACTTATTCTTGTAGCACACTCAAATAAATGAACATAGCTCTACATGTTCAGTATATATTTATATTTATAGTTGAAATGATTCTTTGGATATAAATATTTCTTCATTGCATACTTGTCCAGAAATAAAGAGAAAATCATTCATTTTATGAAATTGTTGTCTTCACTTACATTTATTGTTTACTATCATTTTAATAAAATATCGGTAATAAAATACAAAAATATATTTCAATAACTCAATTAAGAAAACGCGAGTTCAATTTGTTTTTTTCAGACAGCTTCTTCTTGTTAACGTTTGTAAAACGTTTATAAAATCAAATAAAATGAAGAAGAAGAAGATAATTCATATTATTCAGCAAGACGGCTGAGCAAGAAGATTGATTACATTAGGGTTACAGAGATAGGTTTATATAGATAGAAAACATAAGAAAAGGCTAAAAGGCCAAAACAGATAAAAGGCCAAACAGTATTTGGATCAATATGCTAACATCCCCCCTCAAACACGCGATGGTACAGCAAGAAGCATCAAGAGTTTGCCAATGAAAAATCTATGACGTTCGATAGTGTGAGCCTTCGTGAAGAAATCTGCAAGTTGCGTCGATGACGAAGTAAAAGGCAGAGAAATAGTTCCATGCAGCAAGTGATACCGAGTGAAATGACAGTCAATCTCAATATGTTTGGTGCGCTCATGAAAAACAGTATTATGAGCAATTTGAATAGCACTCTTATTGTCACAATACATAGGAGTGGGAGAAGAAATCGAAACACCCATATCCTCCAACAGCCAGCGTAACCAAATGATCTCAGATGTAGTGGAGGCCAAGCACGATACTCTGCCTCAGTAGAAGACCGAGAAACAACATCATGTTTCTTGCTCTTCCATGAAATAAGTTAATCACCTAAAAATATGCAAAAGCCAGTTGTGGATTTTCTATCCGTTGAATCACCAGCCCAATCTGCATCAGAGAAAGAACGAAGCTCCAAAGATGAGGTCGATGGGAACAAAAGACTCTGATAAAGTGTTCCTTGCAAGTAACGAAGAATGCGCATAACAGCAGCCCAATGAACAGAGGTAGGGGAAGATACGAACTGGCCAACAATGTGAACATCATAGACAATATCTGGACGAGTGATGGTCAGATATACAAGGCAACCAACAATAGAACGATATAAAGTGGGATCAGAAAGAGGACTCCCATCGGTCGGAGTATATCGGGCATTTACCTCAAGTGGTGAATCAACATGACGTGTATCAGTAAGACCAGCACGATGAATAATGTCAGTGGCGTATTTGGATTGAGAAAGAAGATAGCCTTTTTCTAAGGAAGCTACTTCAATGACTAAAAAGTAACGTAGATGACCCAAATCCTTCATATCAAAACAACGAGACAATGTGGCTTTAATGCTCATAATACCATTACTGTCATCACCTGTAATGATCATATCATCTACATATAGTAGAAGCAGAATACGGCCTGCAGAAGTTAATCTGACAAAAAGTGTTGAATCATGGGGACTAGAGGTAAAACCAAGTGATGTAACAACATTCGAAAATCTCTCATACCAAGCACGTGGTGCTTGCTTAAGACCATATAGAGCTTTCTTAAGCCTGCAAACCTGACCTGGAGCATGAGAAACGCCAGGTGGAGCAACCATGTAAACTTCTTCCTTAAGATCTCCATTAAGAAAAGCATTTTTAACATCCATTTGAGAGATGTCCCACTTACGACTGGACGCAACAGCAATAAGAACCCGAACAGATGTCATCTTAGCTACAGGAGCAAATGTCTCCTCATAATCCATGCCATACTCTTGGGCAAATCCTTTAGCAACTAAACGAGCTTTGTATCGCTCAATAGAACCATCTGACTTGGTTTTAATCTTATATACCCATCGACAACCAATAGTTTTCTTCCCAGTAGGAAGATATACAAGATCCCAGGTACCAGTTTTGTCTAAAGCAGACATTTCCTCAGACATAGCACGTTGCCATACAGGAGAACGAACAGCCTCCGAGTAAGAAGAAGGCTCATAGAAAGTGTCAATGGAAACAAGAAATGAAGCAAAAGCCTGAGAGTAACAAGAGTAAGCAAAATCTGATAATTGAGTAGATTTACGTGTGCGAGTGGGATAGCGAGGTTGAACAGGATCTGTCAGTATAGGAGGTGTTTGAACAGTCGTAGTAGCAGGAGATAAAGTGTCACCTGCAGAAGTAGGAGGAACAGAGTGTATGGATGACGGTGTTTCAATGGTAATGGGTGGTGAATCAGAGGGGTTATCAGCAGGAAATGGATCAATGTGAATAAGATCAGACTTAGTCATACTATGAGGACTAGCTGGAATAGAGTAGAAGGGAATATGCTCAATAAAGGAAACATGACGAGAAACATAAAGTTTATTTGAAGAAGGATCATAATAGCGATAGCCTTTTTGTCCAATACCATACCCAAGAAAAACACATATGTCAACACGCGAAGATAATTTTGTACGCTCTACGTGTGGACGAAGAAGAAAACAAGTGGAACCAAACACTTTTAGGTGTGACTAATTGGGAGTTTGACCAAACAACTTGGCATGAGGAGAAATACCAGAATTATGAGAAATCGGGATTTTATTAATAAGATAAACGGAAGTAAGAACAGCTTCTCCCCAAAATTCTTTTGGAATACTAGCTGAAAGAATCATAGAACGGGCAGTTTCAACAATGTGTCTATGTTTTCTTTCAGCAACACCATTTTGTTGCGGGGTATCAGTGCAGGAAGACTGATGCAAAGTACCATCAGCCGTGAATATGCTAGAAAGGTCTCCCTTAGTATATTCCCCCCTAAATCAGAACGAAAGCATTTAACAATAGCAGAGTGTTGTGTTTTAACATATGCTTGAAAGGCAGTATATATATCAATAAACTCAGAACGACGTTTCATCAGAAAAACCCAACAATAACGAGTATAGTCATCGATAAAAGAGACATAATATCTACACCCACCTTTTGTGGGGATGGGTGCTGGACCCCAAACATCAGAGTGAACTAAATCAAAAGGTGCAGTGGAAGTAGAAACACTTTGATTAAAGGGTAAAGCAGAAAATTTTCCAAGTTTACAACCACTACAATCTGAAATATCATGAGAACGTAAATCTCCCAAAACACCAGAATTACATAAAAATTTAAGACGAGAGCTTGAAATATGACCAAGTCTAGAATGCCATAAATAAAACTTAAAAGACAATGGAGTTAAATGAAAAGAAGAAAGGTCAATACTGGCAGCAGCGGCATGACTTGGAATGTGTAAGTCATCCAAAACATAGAGACCGCCCTGCCTACGGCCTGTCCCAATCACCTTCTTGGAGTTGGGATCCATTTCTCCATTGATTCAACATTAGCAGTTCAGGAGCCACAATAACACCAGAAATATATCCCCACATCTGTTTTCCTTTCAGAAAATTTTTCATGACATAACTCCAATAAGAATAGTTTTTTCCATCTAAACAAACACTAATAGCCTGTAATGAATCATTACCTCCTGCCATATTTTGAAGTCAGCAACTACTTCAGGTCGAGTCTGGTATCGATTGGGCTAGGGTTACGGGGAACTAGGGTTTCGAGACAAGGGTAGGGTTTCGATGTGCTAGGGTTTCGGCGGGGACAAGGGCGGTAGGGTCTGGGCGAGCAGACTGGGGACAAGGGCGGTAGGCAGGCTAGGGTTTCAGGTCTGGGCGGCAGGGAGGCTGGGGACGAGGGTTTCAGGCAGGCAGGGAGGCTGGGGATGAGGGTCTGGGCGGCAGGCAGGGGAGATCGACAGGGGACGAGGGCGGTAGGGTCTGGACGAGGACGAGGGCGGTGGGGAGATCGGCGGCGGCAGGCTCCAGGGGACGAGGGCGGCAGGCTGGGGACAAGGCTAGGGTTTTGAGATGAGGCTAGGGTTTCGGGCTGAGTGCTTGACGACGAGGCTAGGGTTTCAGGTTGAAGCAGCGACGAGGCAAAAACAGGAGCCTTGCTCTGATACCATGTTAACGTTTGTAAAACGTTTATAAAATCAAATAAGAAGAAGAAGAAGATAATTCATATTATTCAGCAAGACGGATGAGCAAGAAGATTGATTACATTAGGGTTACAGAGATAGGTTTATATAGATAGAAAACATAAGAAAAGGCTAAAAGGCCAAAACAGATAAAAGGCCAAACAGTATTTGGATCAATATGCTAACACTTCTAAGCTCTTTAGTTATTTTTCCTCTACGGAACACTTTGTTGATAATTTAATGATGATAACTGTGGCATATCTAGTTTTGACAGTATCATAAAGCAACGTTGTACATTTTTGTGAATGGTTGACTTCGTCATTGAAGCAGTAAATAATAAAGTCGTTATTTTACTTTTTAGATTAGGTCATAAATTCAAAAGTTATGTGTAGTTGTTCTATATAACATTATGAGATGATTCGAGTTTAGGTTATAACTGAGGTAAGAATTATACACTTTTCGCTTCACATTCGAGTGTTGGATCTGTTTGTAATACCTTTAAATAGCATAGTGACAGTTACAAAGACTGAAAGTTGTTCATATTACCATTGGAATCGAGCGAGGAATGCAGCTCGATATGACGCTGGACGTCTTCATTAGGAAAAGATACCGTGCTGCAATCATAATGCGGTATTTGTAGTGTTTTAATTTGAGCGGAAGCGAATTATTTGATCAGGATCTAGTATTGCCTATTTAAATACCAATGGAACTTAAAAAGTCAATTATGCAGTCTCACAGAAATAATAGCAGAAATAAGAGACACAAAAGATTTAACGTGGTTCGGATATGAATATCCTACGTCCACGGAGACCCAACAACTTTTTATTTCATTAAAGAAAAGAGTACAAAAGAGAGGGAAGAATAATGGTGGATTGTCTCACACTTGCTTGTCTATATGAAGATGAAATTCCTTCATTTAAATAGACTTGATAATGAAGGGTTGCTTGGAGATTAAGCAAATCAATTTCCCGATTATCCAGATATCTTTCCAAATTGCATGATTTGATTTTTATACAAATAGATGGCGTAATCTTCGTTTCAATATCTTTCCTTTATTCTCCATGCCTAATCATTTATTTCTTCATATAGCAAATATATTGACTAATTAATTAGTTTCCTTCAAAATATGCTTCCATATATCAGCCAAATTAATTGATTTGATTGAATCAATTTCTTTCCTCTTTAACAAATATTTGAATCATTCAAATTTAACACTCCACCTTGATTCAAATATAATAATCTCTCTTCATCACCTTATCATCAAGCAATCAACATAGAAGTTGTTGGGTTCAGCGCCCCATGGCGCTCAAGTAACAGGAATCAAACTGATCAAGTTTGAGCAATGCTCAAACTTGTCCTTTGGAAGTTACTTTGTTATCATATCTGAAGAATTATCCGAAGTACTTACTTTCAACAATTTGATCTTGCTTCGTTCTTCCTCAAGCATAAGAAAGATACCTCTAACATCAATGTGCTTCGTTCATGAACTATAAGCTTGATTCTCTACTAGATGAATCGCACTCTAACTGTTTGAAAATATCTCTACTGTTCGCTGCACCATTGAAAGATCATCCAACAACTGAAGTAAGTATAATCCTTCCTTTATTGCATCCACAATCGATATCAACTCTGCTTCGGTAGTCGATAAAGCTACGATAGATTGCAGCTTTGATCTCCATGAAATCGAGCCTATGCCAAGTGTAAAAACATAGCCCGACACTGACTTCCTAGCATCTCTATCCCCAGCATAATCAGAATCACAGTATGCTCTAAGAAAGATGTCACCATCCACTCCACCATATAACAAGCCCACCGAAGAAGTGCCTCGAAGATATCTAAGAATCCACTTCACAGCTTGCCAATGCTCTTTGTCTGGGTTAGACATATATCGACTCACAACACCCACTGCATGGGCCAAATCTGGTCTTGTGCACACCATCGCATACATAAGACAACCAACAGCACTAGAATAAGGTATATCAACCATATACCTTTTGTCTTCTTCCGATGAGGGAGATAAGTCTTTTGACAACTTAAAATGAGAGCCTAACGGAGTGCCAACCGGTTTGGCTTTCTCCATTCCAAATCGAGCGAGGACCTTCTCGATATACTGTGCTTGAGTGAGCCTTAACTCTCTCTGCTTCCTATCCCTGCTTATCTCCATACCCAATATTCTTTGTGCCTTTCCCAAATCCTTCATGTCAAACTCTCTACTGAGCTCCGCTTTCAACTCCTTAATTCTGACCATACTCGGAGATGCAATCAGCATATCATCAACATATAACAACAAATAAATCATATCACCGTCACATCTTCTGAAATAAACACACTGGTCTTTGAAACTTCTGGAGTATCCCTGTGAAAGCATAAACTTATCAAACCTTTTATACCATAGTCTAGGAGACTGCTTCAGTCCATATAGAGATTTGTTGAGTTTGCAAACATAGTCTGGTCTGCTACTATCAATGAACCCTTCCGACTGCTTTAAATAAATCTCCTCATCCAGATCACCGTGCAAGAATGCAGTTTTGACATCTTGTTGCTCTAATTCCATATCATAATGAGAAACTAATGCCAAAATAATACGAATAGAAGTATGCCTAACCACTGGAGCAAAGATATCATGATACTATACCCCCTTCTTCTGAACATACCCCTTTGCGACTAATCTTGCCTTGTATCTGAGATTACCATTTTCACCGTCTTTCACTCTATAGATCCACTTGCATCCAATAGCTCTCTTGTCGGTGGGAAGAGCCACCAAATCCCAAGTATGATTTCTCTGTAATGATTCAATCTCCTCCTCTATAGAAACTAACCAACTGGAACTATTAACTGATGCGATAGCTTCTCTATAATCACAGGGCTCATCATGGATAACATTCAAAGCATATATTGCCATATCATCGAAGTTAATGTCTTCGATGCTCAATCCAACAAACTCATCAAGCCACTTAGGCTTTCTTCTTTGTCTAACAGGCCTAGGTTCTGAATGAGCTCCACCTTGAGTTTGATCCTCTATACCAACATCGATATTATCCTCATCAACCACGGTGTCAGCGGAAACACCATCTGAACGTCTATGGAAAGAATCAACAGATGACTTGCTTTGTGCCTGGTATTCTTCACATGTCCTCTCATTGTCATCCGATGAGGAAGGCTCCACCTTCAACATAGCCTTCTCATCAAAAGTCACATACCTTTTCATAACAATCTTCTTGCTAATAGGACACCATAACCTATATCCCTTCACTCCTCTTCTATAACCTAGAAAGATACACTTGCGAGCTCTAGGTTCTAGCTTCTCTTTACTCTCATGCACATAAGGTGGGCAACCAAACACTCTGATAAATGAATAGCTAACAGGCTCTCCTTTCCATACTTCTTCAGGGATTTTCATATCTATGGCAGTAGAAGGTGTGCGGTTGATGAGGAAAGCCGCCATAGATAAAGCTTCAGCCCAAAATCCCTTCTTCAATTTAGTAGTCAGTCTGAGCATCTTGTTCTCTCCAATAATGTCTGATTCATCCTTTCTGCAACTCCATTAGACTGGGGGCCGCCTGGTGTAGTGTAATGCCTCTTAATGCCTTCAGACTCACAATAATCGATGAATTCCTATGATACAAATTCACCGCCATTATCTGAACGGAGAACTTTCAATTTCTTCCCTGACTGCTTCTCAACCATAGATTTCCACTTTCGAAACTTGGCAAAGGTTTCACTCTTTGACTGAAGAAAGTATACCCATACTTTACGAGAGAAATCATTTATAAATGAAACGAAATACCTGGCTCCACCTAAAGACTGACAAGGGGAGGGACCCCAGACATCTGTATGAACATACTCCAAGACAGCTTTTGCTTTATGCTCTCCTATACCAAAAGAAATCTTCGTCTGCTTTCCAAGAACAAACTCTTCACAAAAACCAAGTTTTGAATGATGAACTCCATCAATCAATCCTCGTTTTCTCAACTCATCCATGATGCGCTCACCGATGTGACCCATCCGTAAGTGCCATAATCTGGAAGAATCCGAATCAACAGATGTAACAGAAGTCGATTCACCAATTACAGTAGTGCCCTTTAATAGATAAAGATTTCCTGCCCTCACACCTCTCATAACAATCATGGAACCCTTTGATATCTTCATTTTCTCTCCTTCTACTACAATTTTCAAACCAAGTCTACTTAATGCCCCAACAGAAATCAAGCTCCTCCTCAAATCAGGTACATGTCTAACATCGGTGATCGTACGTATAACACCATCAAACATCCTAATCATCACGCTACCAACACCAACCATACGGCAAGAAGCATCATTACCCATCAGAACTTCTCCTCCATCAATTTCACGGTAAGTGGAAAAGTAGTTCCTATCAGGTGTCATATAATAGGATGCGCCAGAATCAATCGTCCATAAATTGCTCTTCCCAGAAGAGCCAGAAGCTGTAAATACATCGGTGTCACTTTCTGTATCTGATTTCTCTGCTGTAGAAGCTGAAGCTTGCTTTGGATCTTTTCTTCTACCTTCAAGCTTGGGACATTGTGCTATGAAGTGCCCTGGTTTCTTACAATAATGACAAGTCAAATTCTTAGGCCCTCTAGACTGAGACCGTGAAGAATTCCGTCCTCCACCTTTCTTCGACCTGCTTTCGCCTCTACCTCTCTGAACAGATAAGCCTTCCGTATCACTATCCAAGCTAGTGCTCGCCAATCTACCTCTTAATACTTCATTATGAAGACCAGCCTTTACATTAGACAGGCTAATTTTACTGCGGCCATAAATTATGGAATTAACAAAAGCAGTATACTCCTTAGGCAAGGAACATAAGAGGATCACAGCTTGAGCCTCATCTGTAATATCAACTTCTGCTACCTTCAGGTTCATAATCAAAGTCGTCAAAGCATCTACATGCTCCATGAGATCAGCTCCAGGATTCATCTTGAACAAATAGAGTTGTTGTTGAAGAATAATCCGATTAGTGAGAGACTTGTCTTGATATGCATCTGATAATGCATCCCATAGTTCCTTCGCCGTCTTCTTCTGAGAGAATTCTCTAAGAACTTCATCTGAAAGACTCAACTGAATTGTTGTGAGAGCTTCATCTTCCATCTCTTCCAAATCAGCTGCATTAATACCTTTCAATTTCTCAAGCGCAGAAACAATCTTATAAGTCTTCTCCTTCTTTAACACAGCCTCCATCTTCATCTTCCAAGTACCAAAATCTCTCTTTCCGTCAAAACGAGTTACTCCATAATTACACAAGATTTACCAATAGACTTACTAGAAGTAGCCATTAATATCCAAATAGGAACAATAACACTAGCTCTGATACCAAGCTGTAGTGAAATTTGTTTTAATTTGAGCAGAAGCGAATTATTTGATCAGGATCTAGTATTGCCTATTTAAATACCAATGGAACTTAAAAAATCAATTATGCAGTCTCACAGGAATAATAGCAGAAATAAGAGACACAGAAGATTTAACGTGGTTCAGATATGAATATCCTACGTCCACGGAGACCCAACAACTTTTTATTTCACTAAAGAAAAGAGTACAAAAGAGAGGGAAGAATAATGGTGGATTCTCTGACACTTGCTTGTCCATACGAAGATGAAATTCCTTCATTTAAATAGACTTGATAATGAAGGGTTGCTTGGAGATTAAGAAAATCAATTTCCCGATTGTCCAGATATCTTTCCAAATTGCATGATTTGATTTTTATACAAATAGATGGCGTAATCTTCGTTTCAATATCTTTCCTTTATTCTCCATGCCTAATCAATTATTTCTTCATATAGAAAATATATTGACTAATAATTGATTGAATAATTAATTAGTTTCCTTCAAAATATGCTTCCATATATCAGCCAAATTAATTGATTTGAGTGAATCAATTAATCAATTTCTTTCCACTTTAACAAATATTTGAATCATTCAAATTTAACAGTATTTACCATAATAATCTGTACCAAATGACGTTTGGTCGCTAATATCGTTCCTTTTTTTCCTTTATATCACGTTTCTAACTTTCTATAGAAAGAAGAAAACATGATCAATCTTTACTCTTTTTTATCATTGTAGGTGAAAGCTCAGCTAGTGCCTGCTCCCAAATAGCAAAAATAAAGTTCATTAGATTATATTTACTTTAATGATGTTCAGATTATGATTTTGATTTGATTTATATCTCTAGCTTGCTGTGTATCTCTTTACAGGCAAGAAAAAACTAATTGGGTATCATTCGTGTAAAAAAACCTTTCTTATCCTATAAGTCATAATTCAGTGCTGCTGACTGTATACATATTTGTTTAGTTCATCAATTTGGAAAAGAAGCTGTTAAATAATTTGTTATATTTCTACACAAGACATACCACTTGAAGCTCAGCTTTTGTCCCCCTTCTACATTCTAGCTTCTTATGGTTATATGGTGCTTTTATGTTAATTGTAGGAAGCCATTGTAAAAATATAACCTGAAAGCTGTCAGAAGCAGTCAGAAATCTACTGCATTTTTTTTTATATTTCTGCTGCAATATAGCCTTCCATCCACATTTCCCATACAAACACTATTCTGCAGAATCCAATATATAATATTCCAACCAAATATCAAAAACCAAACTATACACAATTCACCAAACAAAAAAAATACATAAAATTAAGTCAAAACACATAATCATCACCCAACATCCCCAACATCCACATAATTATACAACAAAACAGCTAAGTGTATCATAACATAGTACATAAATCAACAACTACCTCCACCATCTACCAATTCATACAAAACAGAAAAAACATACCGACCAAAGCAATCAATCAATCTCCTCCAAAACCAGAGCCAGCAGAGGAAGGGAAGCGGCCACCATACTGCTGCATGTACTCAGCGATACGCTGGTCTAGCAACTGTGTGGTCTCTATGGCCTGCCGACGGTTCTGCTCCTCTAGCTGCGCCACTCTAGCCCGCAAATCTTCGATCTCTGCTAGATCGATCTGAGCTCTAGTCTGCCTACCCCGTCTCTGACTGCTGGTCTGTAATAAATATTTAATTTAGCTGTGTGATCTTTGTAAGTGTATGTGCATGTATGTGAATGATTAGCAGTGCGATAATGTTATTTAATTTAGTTTATGCATGTTTATCTAAGTGTATGTGCAGGTTTGTGAATGATTAGCAGTGTGATAATGTTATTTAATTTAGTTTATACATGTATAATGTATACATTTGAAAATATGTTCTTTTGGCCGTTTTTAAATTGTGATTCAACCATTTATTAACAAAAATAATAGTACGTTACATTACGAGATATCACTGCTTTTGATCTCTTTAACAGTAACTGTGACAAATTTATGCATGTGTACAGCATATATCGGGCAAACTAAATTAAATAGCATGTCTTTTTCGTTATTTTTTTGAAATGACATTCAAGTAACGAATTAATATATTTTGGTAATGCATAATGCTTTCATAACGAAGTGACTCAAAACCAATGTACTAAATTTGAAAACTTATATGATACCCAGTATATTATTTACTTACCACTTGATTGCCAAATCCGTATCGTCTGCCATGCTCCGATGGATCCATAACTATCTCAAAAATAGCATCCTCCTCATCCGTCGTCAGCTGATCTCGACCCGTATCAGCAAGGAGTTTCTGGCGCTGCTCCATAAACTTTTCTGGCATTAACAAATTAATATCATCATATCTTATTTCATTATATTTTAACAAGTAGAACAATTACTAATACTGCATAAAATGGAATATGCTTACATGGCTCTTGCTGGATTTATCGTCGTGCCATGCAACCTCGGCATAATTTAGAAGAATATAAGTGTGTGCTACATGAAGATCTTTATCGTCTAGCCATATTTCTACACATTTTCCAGAAGGCCGACCATGTTGTCTAAAAGTAGATAACATTGCTTGAGAGGACTCTTGTTCGTCACCTTCGTCATTACGAGGAACACTTTCAAATGATATATTCACATGGTCACTGAAATAGTGAGAGAAAAAGAACGAAGCTTCTTCTTCGATGTAAGATTTACATATCGAACCTTCAACTCGTGCTTTTTGCCTCACTTTTTTCTTCAGATGATTTAGATATCTATGCAAAATTAATTTAAATTAACTTCATCTTTCAAATGCAATTAAATTACATGATAACATATTACATACCTCTCAAATGGATACATCCATCCATATTGGACAGGACCTCGAAGTCGTGCTTAAGATGGGAGATGAACAGGTAAATGTAATATTACATTAGAAAAACCTGGCGGAAATATTTTCTCTAATTTGCAGAGCAATATAAAAATATCTACTTCAAGTTTACGTAAACGTTGCACTTTTAAAGTAGTCGAACAAAGCTCTTTGTAAAACATACTAAGCTCTGTTACTACCTTCCAAACTTTTAACGGTAGTAGTTCTTTGAACATAACGAAAAATAAATTTTCCATCATTATGTGACAGTCGTGGCCTTTCATTCCGCTCAATCTACCGTTTTTAAAGTCAACACATCTATGAAGATTTGATGATATCCCATCAGGAAATCTTAACCCTTCCACCCATTTTAACACAACTTTAACTTGATTATTATCTAATTCGTAACATGCTTTGGGTTTTTTACTGTCATTTGGTTTCATATCAAGCTCTGGACGTTTGCATAATTCTTCTATATCGTGTCTTGATTTCAAATCATCTTTCGTCTTCCCTTTCACATTCAAAATTGTGTTAAAAACATTATCAAATACATTTTTCTCATTGTGCATCACATCTATATTATAACAAAGCAGAAGATGTTTCCAATACGGCAACTCCCAAAAAATAGTTTGTTTGCACCAGTTATGAACAATCGATTTGCCTTCAATTTCTGTTTGCACTCTAGTTTCATATATCTTTGGATAGTCCCTAACAAGTTCATATATGTCTTCGCTTGACCATATAGTCGGTGGTTGTCTGGTTTCTACTCTATTAGCTAAAATGTTTTTCTTGTTTCCTCTGAAGGGATGATTTACAATTTCTAAGGTTTGCGTCTTCTTTTTAAAACAACATGCAGCCTTTTAAACATGTATCTATTTTATGATAAGGTAAACCAAAAGCCGACATAAGTTTTTTAACTTCATAGTGATTTTCACACATTAGATTATTGGGCGGCATATGTCTTTTTGTAGCTTGTACAATAGCCGTAAACCCAGCTTCAATGATGTTGTATTTTGACTTCATTGCAATGTATTCTGCGATTACTGACAACTGAGTGCCGCTTTTACAACCATCCCAAATAGGTTTCTTAGCAGCATCTAGTAAATCATAAAAAAAAATTGCTTTAATATTTGGTTCTTCAACATTTCCATCATCGTCGTCAACTTCAACCATAGGAAACATTGATCGTGCTGCATTTTCGACCATATTTTCTATACGGGTCATCGTAACTACTTCGTTAATGACACTTTCAGAATCTACAGAAGTATTTGCTACAACTTCTCCATGTCGATCTCAAACATAATACTCGGGTACGAAACCGTTTTGGCACAAATGAACGTTCAAAATATCTGGTAACAAATACTTCAAATGTCTACACCTACTACACGAACAACGAATTTCTGGATCGTTTCTATTATTACTTAAAGCGAATTCAACAAATACGTTTATACCTTTATAAAAATCTTCTTTTATTGAGCCTCTCGGTCCTTTTCTTTGGTACATCCATCTCCTCCGATCAACAAAATAATCAATCATTTTTCCTATTTGAGAAAATGAGTCACAAGTTCAAAATTTAATATTTATTTTCAAGAATACAAATTCGAAAAAGATTATTTTCATGGTCGTATAATATTTGAATTTAAAGAACTATTTCACAAACTAAAAAATATTTTCAAATATGACACATTTTATTTTTTAACGTATCGATACAAAATTTTGTACAAAAAGATATTTTTTTCCATGGTCAGGCATCCTACTTTCCATTACAAACACAGTAAGCATTTACATTTTGTATATTACTTCGTCTCAAACGATTCAACAAAATTTCGCCAGCATTTCCCTTTTGTTCCTGTATTATACACAAATGCGTGTATGCAGGAAACAAAAAAGAAAAGTTAGGCCGAAATTTTATGAACCGTTTGAGACGAAGTTGTATACAAAATGTAAATGCTTACTGTGTCCATAACTTGTCCAATACAGGGACAAATCCAACAAACATTGTACCAGATGAATATAAATGGTTGTTTTTTGAAAAAAACGACTATTTATATAATGATCATGTACAACACTCATCAGACGGGGCCAAAAACTCTCTAAGGGACATTAGTTAATTAAATGTCCCGCGTATTTTATTAATACATTTCAAAAAATTATTAATATACCACATTTGTTCCGCGTATTTTATCGAATAAGGCAGTTTTAATATTGTTATGATTTTCCAATACAATCAAATTCTTTAGACTCGTGCATTCATTATTATTATATAAGTCAAGATGTTATACAACTCATGTCTTATTCCAATTAACACAATAAAATGGTATAAACAACACATATACAATGGTTTACATATACACACAATCATAAATTATACACTCTTTAAAACTTCACGATAACATATGAAATAGGTATACCATGGGATGCAATAAACCGTTATTACGCTATTGGAAACAATTGCAATTACTAATTAATCCTAATTTATCAACTTATGCAAATCTAGATTTAGGATAAAAATTAGATTTTTGGCGAAAATAAGATATTAAACCTGAGATTGAGAGCAATAGAGTTTGATTAGGCAGCTGTGGAGGATCTGGAAGCTCGAAATTAGAGATTGGAAGCTTGGAGAAGGGAATTGGGGGTTTTTTGCTAAAAATTTTCGCGTTGAGAATGAGGAAGAAGGCTCGGCTGAGCCCTGTAATTCGCGAATTTCCGACGGCTTTCGACGGCCGCCGACGGCCCGTCGAACGCCGTCGGAAAAGAGCCATCGGAAGCCGTCGCTCCTTGCTGTCGGAATAAAAGCATTTTCTAGTAGTGTATGTATTTATTGTTTTATTAACATAAGTGTGCTACTAAATGCATCTAGAAAAATTCTTCTGTTTACCATTAAAATTTTATTACCTATTAGTTTCTGTTGAGGGAGGAGAGGAATATAATTATAGATGAGAGGTAGATAAATAACTCTTATTATTTCTTTTTTAATTCAACTTTTTTTTCATACAACACAACAAAATGACCTCATATTTATAGTAGACTACACATCCTTACAAATAGACACAACTCTTTAGTCAAACGCTTTTTCATTTCAATGGACATGGTTCTTCACTGAACAGACATGACTCTTCACTTCAATAGACACGAATCTTCATTTTAATAGACACCACTCTTCACTTCAATAGACACGACTCGTAAACTTATTATTAAATTGAGTTTATTCTTTAATAATTTTTTCATATGTTTATAGCTATCAAAATCTATTTTCTTATTCAACCCTAAACAATCATAACCTCTCTATTTTCCTTAGAAAAACTCACGCATGCTATCTTAAAACATCATTAGAAAATGAAATTTTCAAACCCTAAAGCCAAAAAGATCACCCACTTTTTGTCTAATTGATGAAGACAAATGAAGATTTATTGGATGATCCTAATTTTGATGAACACAAAGCGGACAACAAAAATACTAATTTCTTAAAGTCTATTTTCTTTTACATATCAATCTTACATTTGTTATTTATGGTTTTTTATTGTTATTTTAGGATGAGATTAATGATCCCATGAATAACACAAATTAGAATAATATAAAATTTGAAGACGTTGCTATTGAAAAAATATAATTGTAAGTTATTGTAATGTTTTATTGTGCAATGTTTATGTCACTTTTTCCCTTATATTTTTTTTTGTTTTTGGTTGTTAGATGGAGGATATCAATCACAATAAGATTGTGAATGCACTTGCTGTTTCGAAAGAAACGAAAGAAAAAGTGTTCGATAGTGAATATATGGAAGAAGACGATTGATCAAATGCTTCAAAAGGTATGCAAATTGATTTGACAAACCATTTTAACCAATATGTGAGATTGAGTACTTTATGAGACAAAACTAACTACAAGCTAACTAATTAGTCTGGATGCAATATGTGAGATTGAAGCTGCAGAGCTTGGTACTTCAACTCTGATGCCTGCTCTCTACATATATTTGATTACTTTATGAGAAAATTTGATTCAATGATTTTCTATATATTTTACATGTATGTATGTATGTATGTATATGTGTATATATATATATATATATACACATATATATATATATATATATACATACATATATATAGATGTGTATCTATATGTGTATGTATATGTATATGTGTGTGTATGTATACACCATGATGTTTCTGCCCGATTAACATTACCTACTGAATATCATGAAGACCATGTTACTCTGCCTAGACAAATGAGCTCGATCGAAAGAGTCAAAGGTAGGCTTTGGGCTTCTTCTTTCTTTTATTTTTTTATTTTTTTTAATTAATTTATTACAAAACTGGTCTTTTTTTAATATCCATGAAAAATCGACATTGTCCCTAAGCCACTGATTAAAATGCATCAATACCACAATACATTAAGTAAATCAAAACTGTTTGTGCAATTTGACCCACGAAACTATCAAATTTATTTATCTTAGATCCATTTCTATCTCATTCAAAACCACAAAGTTTTACCTTTCGTTTCGCAAATTAGTCAGCAAAAGAATGGACTAATTTTATTTCAAATTCTAAAATGAAGTATAATTCTCAAATTTTCACACCTCCTTCCATGTCAGTTTGATACTTCTAACAGATAATTTTGAAAACCCATGCAGTTTTCTTTATTTCATACCAGGTAAAATGAATTGGCTGCAGTAAAGACTAATCATGTTGATGTCAACACATTCAGCAATGACCATAAGGTAAATAGCCTTTAGGCAAATTAATTCATAAGAATTATGGTTATTGTTAATGATAAAATTTGTAAATTGAAGAAACAAAACCACTGACAAAAATTGGATCATCATGGCAAGTTTGGACGCTACTAATAGGATTTATAAAATTGGACCCTTCTACAGTACTACACATTAACGTTGTGCTTTATATTTTTTTTGTACACTACTAATAGGAGTAATAAAATTGATCAAGGTACAAAATGTTTAAAAAATCAATATAAATAAATAAAATAAACCTCCGTTATCATTTACAAGTGGTAATAGCTGAAAACGCGTAATTATCAAGGTTTCAACTTTTACTTTAAAGCTCAAACATTATCTCATAATTCCAATTACTGCAATTTCACTTATTATTGTACTGAAACAAACGAAAAATCTGCTCCATATGCGTATTATTATTCAATATGATTTCATATCCATATTTTATTCAAAATGGTAGGGGTTGCATGATATTATTGTTTTATACAAGTGAACTGAAAAAACAAATGGAACTAAGTGGTGCATATGAGTATATATGAGTTAAAATAATGCACACGGTAACCTAAAAAGTAATATATAGAGATGTTTATGTGTGTGTGTGTGTATATATATATATATATATATATATGCACTGGCGGAGCTAGTATTGGGCTAGCAAGGGAAAAGACCCTAGCTGAAATAATAAAAACATATACAGAAAATTAAAATTTTGATATTTAGCCCTAGCTAATTTTTTTTCTGGCCATACCTGAGAAGAAACTTAGGGGCTTTGGCCCATTTTTATTTTTTCTCTAAAAGATTTTTGTCTAGCTTTAGGTCCAGCATCTTTTTATTTATTTTTTGTTGAGTATTTATTTGTATAATACAATATGGCCCTAGCTAAAATAACGGGCTGGCTCCGCCACTGTATATGTGTATGTATGTGTGTGTGTATGCATCTTGCTTCTACTTTCCATGCAAAAGAAACATTGAGTACAAATGTATTAAAATAAGGCACACAGTAACATATACAGCAAAGTGCATACGAGTTAAAATAATGCACGGTAACCTAGAAAGTAGTATATAGCTCAACACATAACTTGCATTTTATAGGGATGTTGACTATAAATCAAATAAATAATTCACTCCATGGTTAAAAAGTAATGTTACCCGTACCTTAGTGCTCATGTTCCTTGTTGCTCATGTACCTTTTTGCTACCGAAATGAAAAGGCTTGTGACCAGTACTGAACAAAACAAGTTGTTTATATAGAAATGTATATAGGGGTATTATTGGCAAGTATTACGCAGTCAGATCTAAAGCTTGAATTAAGCGATATTTTAATGCCGAATAAATGGTCACTGAATTGACCGAATAACACTAAGTAATACATGAATACAAACATCTTTATAAATTCTGAATTCTGAATGGATCCACTTTAAGAAGCTTATTCAGCGTCACTTACTAAAAACAAACGGCACCTAAGATAAATTTGGTCAAAATTTTAAAACATACATTGGAAAACATTGTAAAAGAGTAGATTAGACAAGGGGACTCCAATATTGAATACGCGGTTTTGGATGGGGAAAAGCTGTCGAAGGTGAAGGAGGTACGTGGTTTAGTGTATTCTTTAGGGTTCGATGATTACCCATAGCGCAAATTTTCCCCATCATATCCAGAATAGAATCCTGATATCAATGCCCTAAATCAGACATGTGATCAATCATTTATAATAAATACACAACAAATAACTTGCCAAATCTGGCCAAATCATCACCATCCAAACCCCAATGGTTTTTCAATCAGCATATTAGTTGGGAAACATAACCCATGGCACCTTGTTAGGTAGTGTAGATGCATCACTACAAGAAACAGAGCATTTTCCGACGGCTCCCGACCGTCGGCGGCCGTCGGAAGCCATTGGAAAATGCCGCCACAAATTAACTCGTCGATGAACAGATTTTCCGACGGCTCTCGACAGCGTCCGTCGACTGTGTTTCCGACGGCTTTCGACGACAGTCCGACGGCTTCCGACGGTCGTCGGAAACCACGTGTACGGTTACGCTTTATGGCAGAAGCCGTTGGGAGCCGTCGGAAGCCGTTGGAATTTCGCCGCCTGTAGCCGTCGGAACATGTCGATAAATTTTGACCTACAGGCCGTCGAAAGCCATCGGAAAAACTACAAAAAAAATTCTGCATTTCAGCTGTGATTTTGCCTTCCATCCACAATTCATAAATACAATATCTTTCACCCAACTTAATATATCCAATTCAGATATTCAACATGAAATCAAACCATAGAAAGATAATCAAATATTATAAAGACATAAATCAAACCCAATTCTTATAAAATCCAACCCAATTCATGTAAAATCAAACCAAACTTCACTACCATAATTCACATACATGTAATTGTACTATATATACATCAATGCTTCACCAACTCCTCACAATCAACTCCCAAATGTCAGAATCACTACCACCAAATGTATCATCAAACAATATACACAACAGTTCAAATCCAAATCCACCAATTCAATGTATCATCCAAACTTACAAAACAATGACACAAAACAAAAAACATACCTATCACTCCGGTCAATCAGCTCCAGAACCTCCCGAACCAGCAGAAGATGGAAAGCGACCACCATAATGCTGCATGTACTCAACAATGCGCTGATCCAGCAGCTGTGTCATCTCGATGGTCTAGCGACGGTTCTGATCTTCTAGTTGCGCCACCCTAGCTCTCAACTCTTCGAGCTCTGCTAGATCGATATCAGCTCTGGTCGATTGTCTGGCTCGCCTCTGTCTGCTAGCCTGCAAGACTTATTTAATTTAGTCTATAATCTCACCGTCAAAGTTATAACATAATGTGTTAATTGTTATATCTATAAACTTATTACTGAAACTAAAGCAATGTGAAGTTCTTTAGAACTAAAAGATTATTAAATTGTTATATCTTAATATATTATTCATTACCACTTGATTGCCAAAGCCGTAGCGCCTGTTCCATGACGGTGGATTCATGATTGACTCAAAAATAGTATCCTCCTCATCCGTCGTGAGCTGCTCTCGACCGGTATCCTCCAGGAGTTTCTGGCATTGTTCCATAAATCTTGTCTGCATGAACAAATAAAAATGCAGTTAAAATTAATATCATGATATCTTAATTCTTTATAATTTAACAATTAAAACAATTACTAATAGTACATAAACTAAAATATGTTTACATGGCTCTTGCTCGATTTATCGTCGTGCCATGTATATGAAACTGTCCCGTCCGGATTTACATGCTCGACGGCATGCGTATGGGTAAACACATCCATATACGACACAGGACCCTACACCTCAACTTCCTGAAATTGATTATTATGTACTGTTATTGTATATTCAAAATTATATAGCATAATAACTATTTACAATCCGCATTTAATAAATTTAACAACTCCGGGCGATACTGCTGGAACCACTTCGACCCTCCTTGATGAGTGATGAGATTTTTGTTCCTATTTGCCTAGTTTCTTTCCGACTCCGCTTGTATATTTAAATTTAATACATTATTTACTTACCAAATATTTTTTGATATTTACGTATCAATCAAATAATTAATAAAAGTTTAGTACACTTACCTTCACCTCGTCACTATCCTAATGTTTCAGCCACCCTTCCCATACACTCGTCCCCGTCCAGTTTGGCTTCTACCCTTTATGCTTCACTGTCGACATGGAATCCATGTAGTTCTTCCTCATCTTCTGCATCCAGTAATGTCGTACCAGCTGTAGGTCATCAGACTGTATGTCCACGGTGGCCTATGTTTCATGATAAACAAGCAACCAAAAATTAAACAATAAAAGGTGAACAATAAATAAGCAACAAAAACAAATTAAGAATGGAAAAAAGAAGATTATACTTACAATGAAATCTTGCCAAATACACTCGAGGATGTGGGGAGGGATGTTATCTCACTTCGGCCAACAAGCCGACATCCTACTCTTGTACACCTCCCTCGAAACCGATAGAACTACAGCTGATGGCTGTAGCTCAAACCTCTTGTGTTAAATATGATACAGATTAGTATATCGTACACAAAATATTTAAGATGCTGAAAAAAGTTTAATTCTTACCCCTTAACTTTAGGTACTAGAGTCATGACAGGTCGCTATGGCGGTTGCGATGGACCGTTGCCATCGCCTCTTGAAGAGTGGGAAGAACTCCTCCTTCTGGATGACATGATACATGTCACAGACACATCAATTTAAAAGAGAACAATACCATGATAATGAAACATATTTTAGTTAAATGACATAAATGATATAAAGTACATAAAGTGCAAAGTATACCTGATTCAGATTGGGTCTCATATTCTGACGATAAGCAGAATACATTCCATTTTTAACATAAATTGCTAAATAAATGGTAGAAATGGTAATGCCATAAAAGATGTAAATAACGATAAACAGATTCGGTTTCATAAATGACATAAATTACATAACTAGCAAAATAAATCTCATCAATTACATCAATTTCATAATACACCAAGAATTCAACATAGTTAAATCAATTGCATAATTACATCAACTGCATAATCTCATCAATTACATCAATTGCATAGTTACATAACTACCGAAATAAAGCTCATCATTTACATCAATCATCATCATCTTCTGATTCAGATTCGGTCTCATATTCTACGTTATTTTCCTCCATACTCTCGAACGCTTCTACCAAAACGTTTGATTCATCGTTCAGAGGTCCAAAATCTGTACGATTGTCTGTAATTATTATTTCGTTGCTTTGCTCAAGATCTGCCTGGTAAGCTTGTTCGTCTGAAATATTTCCCATCAAACATAAATCTGGCCTTTGTTTTAAAAACTGCCGACCAATATGCTTTATCTCTTTTTAGAGACGGATAAGGAGCGTAATAAACTTGCAATGCTTGTTTGGCCACTACAAAAGGATCGTACTTGTGATAATGCAATGTGTGCTTTATTTCAATAAGATTATAATCCTTGTGCACATTAATTCCAGAACCTGGGATATTGCTAAACCAATTGCATCTAAACAGAATCACTTCCTCCGCGGATCGTGAGAAATATGTCAGTTGCAAAATTTGTGTTAAAACGCCATAAAAATCATTTATGTGATTTTCTGGATCATCACTACCTTTAACAAATACACATGTATTATTAGCTAATTTTTCTGCACCGTATTCTTTGGTGTTAAATTTATATCTATTGACAAAATATATTGGATATGACTTGACATTTCTTTTTGGTCCCAACGTAAGATGTTTCAAACCTTCGTCAACCATATAATTTGTTGGTTCATAAACGTACTTTGAAAACCAATCAGAAAATTCTTTACTGAGACCCCTGTGCGGATGTTCACTTTCATGAATACTGCATATATGAATAAAACATTGCATTAAATTCTACACGCGCATGCATTATGGAAATGAATAAATCGTAAATTATTATTTCAGATTACCTAACAAACGGTGCAACCTCAACACAATTTAGAAGAATATAAGTGTGTGCTACATGAAGGTCTCTATCGTCTAGCCATACTTCTACACATTTCCCAGAAGGTCGACCATGTTGTCTAAAAATAGATAACATTGTTTGAGAGTACTCTTGTTCATCGCCTTCGTCATTACGAGGAACACTTTCAAATGATATGTTCGCATGGTCACTGAAATAGTGAGAGAAAAAGAACGAAGCTTCTTCTTCGATGTAATATTTACATATCGAACCTTCAACTCGTGCTTTTTGCCTCACTTTTTTCTTTAGATGATTCAAGTATCTATGCAAAATTAATTTACATTAACTTTAACTTTTGAATGTAATTAAATTAATAGGTAACATATTATATACGTCTCAAATGGATATATCCATCCATATTGCACAGGACCTCGAAGTCGTGCTTCAGGTGAGAGATGAATAGGTAAATGTTCCATTACATTAAAATAACCTGACGGAAATATTTTCTCCAATTTGCAGAGCAATATAGGAATATCTACTTCAAGTTTACGTAAACATTGCACTTTTAAAGTAGTCGAACAAAGCTCTTTGTAAAACAGATTAAGCTCCGTTACTACCTTCCAAACTTTTAACGGCAATAGTTCTTTGAATAGAATGGGTAATAAATTTCAATCATTATGTGACAATCGTGGCTTTTCATTCCGCTAAATCTACCATTTTTAAAGTCAACACATCTATGAAGATTTGATGAAATCCATCAGGAAATATTAACCCTTCCACCCATTTTAACACAACTTTAACTTGATTATTATCTAACCCGTAACATGCTTTGGGTTTTTAACTGTCATTTGGTTTCATATGAAGCTCAGGACGTTTGCATAATTGTTGTATATCACGTCTTGATTTCAAATCATCCTTAGTATTCCCTTTGACATTCAAAATTGTGTTAAAAACATTATCAAAGACATTTTTCTCGTTGTGCATCACATCAATATTATGACGAAGCAGAAGATGTTTCCAATAAGGCAACTCCCAAAATATACTCTATTTGCACCAATTATGAATAGTCGATTTGCCTTCAATTTCTGTTTGCACTCCAGTTTTATATATCTTTGGATAGTCCCTTACAAGTTCGTATATGTCTTCGCTTGACCATATCGTTGGTGGTTGTCTGGTTTCTACTCTATTAGCTAAAAAGTTTTTTTGTCTCTTTTGAAGGGATGATTGACATGGAGAAAACATCGATGGCGGTCAAACCATTAAATTTTCTTTCCATTCGGTAAATAAAACGCCCGTGTTTCTTCCATGCAATATGGACATGCTAGACGACCGAATGTACTCCACCCTGAAAGCATTGCATAGGCAGGAAAATCACTTATAGTCCACAACAAAGAAGCAAACATACGAATTTTTTTTTTCTGTGAAACGTCGTATGTTTCTACTCCTTCATTCCACAGTGTTTTTAACTCCTCTATCAACAGTTGTAAATAAACATCGATTCCTTGTGTCTGATCGTCGGGGCCAGGAACGACAACAGTAAGAAACATATATTGCATTTTCATACACATCCACGGAGGTAAATTATAAGGTGTGATGATAATGGGCCAAGATGAATATTTAGCACCAAATTGAGAAAATGGTGAAAAACCATTCGTGTATAATCCAACTCTAACATTACGACTCTCCGCTGCGAAATTGGGATAAGTTTTGTCGAAATGCTTCAATGCTTCTCCATCGGCTGGGTGTGTCAACGCTGTGCAGTTAATGCCCCGCTATTACCCCGCTATAACCTTGCTATATCTCATAGCGGGTTTCTGCCGCTATGATATTTTCATATAGCCCCAAATATAGCCTTTCCGCTTTAAGCCCCGCTATTTCCGCTATATCTCGTTATTTCTGCTATATTCCGTTATTTCCGCTATATCTTATTTAAAAGAAATGAATTGAAAAATGATATTTATACATTATAAAAATTATGAAATTAATTTATTTAATTGATTTTTTAATATATTTTCAGAAATGAAAATACTCTAATATTCTACTAAATTCAATTATGTTATATAACAGTTTTACGTTTATTTACAGTATATTCGCACATATTTTATTTAAAATTATTTATGTACTAATTATAATTCAATTGAATGTTAATTTTTCACTTAATTACCATTTATATATTTGTAAAAACATTAAGTATGAGTTTTATATGCTATTTTAGAGTCATCCGCTATATCCTGCTATATCCTCGCTATATCCCCGCTATGACTTTTTGCACCTCCGCCGCATTGAGTCTGCCGAGCGCTTTAACTGCACAGTGTCAACGTACCCTCTTTCTCCGTTCTCACACTATGTCATCTCACATGGGATGCAGTTACAGAAGATGCGTATAACTTTTGAAGCCTAGGAGTGATGGGTAAGTAATGCATACGCTTGTACGGAACTTCCTTTCCCTTCTGTTTTCTTGGTTTGTATCTTTCCTGATTACATATTTTACAATTCCTAAGATTTATGTCTTCTTTCCAAAACAACGTGCAGCCATTTAAACATGTAACTATTTTTTGATAAGGTAAACCAAAAACTGACATAAGTTTTTTAACTTCATATTGATTTTCGTACATTAAATTATCGGGCGGCATATGTATTTTTCCAGCTTGTACAGCAGCTGTAAATCCAGCTTCGATGATGTTGTATTTTGACTTCATCGCAATGTATTCTGTGGTTACTAATAACTGGGTGCCGCTTTTACAACCATCCCAAAGAGGTTTCTTAGCAGCGTCCAGTAAATCATAAAAAAAAATTTGCTTCAATATTTGGTTCTTCCACATTTTCATCATCATCGTCAACTTCAACCATAGAGAACATTGATCGTGCTGCATCTTCAACTATATTTTCTATACGGTTCATCGTAATATTTTCATTACCAGCAATATCTAATTCAGACACTGCAGAAGTATTTGCTACAACTTCTCCATGACGATCCCAAACATAATACTCTAGCACGAAACCGTTTTTGCACAAATGGACTTTCACAATATCGGGTAACAAATATTTCAAATGTCTACACCTACGACACGAACAACGAATTTCTGCATCGTTTCCGTTATTACTTAAAGCAAATTCAACATATAAGTTTATACCATTATAAAAATCTTCTTTTATTGAGCCTCTCAACCCACTTCTTTGATACATCCATCTCCTCCGATCAACCAAATAATCGATCATTTTTCCTATTTGGAAAAATATGTTGCAAATTCAAAAATAAATATTGGTCATATGTTCCATTACATTTTATTTTTCAATGTATCGATACAAAAACTTATATGCGTCAATTTTACCTCACTTAAGAATACAATATAGAACTGTTGGTTTATAGTTATCTTTTTTTTGGTCAGTCGTCCTACTTCCCATTACAAACATGGTAAACACTTACGTTTCGTACATTATTTCGTTTTAAATGATTCAACAAAATTTCGGCAGCACTTCCCTTTAGTTTCCTGCATTGCACACAAATGCGTATGCGCAGGAAACAAAAAAGCAAAGTGACGGCAAAATTTTGTGAACCATTTGAAACGAAACAATGTGTGAAATGTAATTGTTTACTGTGTTTATAACTTGTCCAATACAGGGTCAAATCCAACAAGCATTGTACCAGATGAATATAAATGGTCATTTTGTGAAAAAACGACTATTTATATAACGATCATGTACAACACCCGTCGGACGGGGCCAAAAACTCTCTAAGGGACGTAAAAAAAGTATTTTATAAAAAAGAATATGTTTACTAATTTTATACATTTCAAAAAATATTAATTTAGCACATTTGTTCCGCGTATTTCATCGAATAAGGTTGCTTTAGTATTGTTGTCATTTTCCAATACAGTCAAATTTCTTTTAGACCCGTGCATTCATTATTGTTGCACAAGTCAAGATGTTATACGACTCATGTCTTATTCCAATTAACACAATACAATGGTAGAAACAACGCATATACAATGGTTTACATATAAACACACAATCACAAATTATACATACTTTTTATAATTTCATGATAACATATGAAATATATATACCATGAGATGCTATAAACCATTATTACGCTATTGGAAACAATTGCAATCACTAATTAGCCCTAATTTAACAACTTATGCAAATCTAGATTTTGGATAAAAAATAGATTTTTGGTGGAAATAAGAGATTATACCTGAGTTAGAGAGCAATAGACGTTGATTACGCAGTCGGGGAGGATCCGAAAGCTCGAAATTGGTGATTAGAAGCTTGGAGGAGAGATTTGGGGATTTTGGGTTAAAAAATTTCGTGCTGCAAATGAGGAAGAAGAAGACTCGGCTGAGCCCTGTAATTCGCGAATTTCCGACGGCTTCGGAAATTGGTCGTCGGAAGCCGTCGCTTGATGCTATCGGAATAATTGCCTTTTCTAGTAGTGCATTGTTCTTTGTTTCATACTTTCGGTGGTAATCGGGTTATGGGCTGCACTATAAAGCCCATGTCAGTCTCCAAAAGGTGGATATAAGAACGTCGTCATTTACTTTGCCATAAATCTGATAATTAATGAAAAATCTTTAGTTTTGTTCTTCTTCTCAATTTTATTTCAGGCTTGTG
Source organism: Allium fistulosum (assembly GCA_030737815.1). NCBI lineage: Eukaryota > Viridiplantae > Streptophyta > Magnoliopsida > Asparagales > Amaryllidaceae > Allium > Allium fistulosum. The sequence goes on from CM060901.1 coordinate 1,130,904,116, forward strand.
TTTACTATTTTCTATTAATTACTTCATCTGTTTCTCATCTCAACTTCTTCTACATCTCATATTTCTTCCAATATCAATGGAAAACCAATTTGTATCCTCACAATTGGTATTAGTGTAACAATCTGCACTTCCCGACATACCAATTCAAATCCTAGTGTGACTTCCGAACTTGCGTCATGTCAATAAATACAAGCAGTTGAGTTTTTAAAACATTATAAAGTATAATTATAAGAGTAAGTTATAAAACATTCTACACTTCCAGATCAATGGAAAAATAGACATTTCAGAAAACAGTCTCCAAAATATTTTATTTGCCGTAAACATTGTTTCAAATTACGACATATGTTTTACAAACTTTTAATTCAGTAAATAACTACAATTTAAACAACAAGAATATGTGAACTCTAACGTGAAACTCCTTTCTCCACGTACTATGCCTAATCAACTGCTAACCTGTCAATCTGTTGTAGGGAAAAATGAAAAGGAGAGAGTGGGTCAGACAAAAGTCTAATGAATGAGTATGAGGTTAATATGTGATGATCATGTGCAGTTACTTCAATGCTATTCTAGATGATATATGGTGTGATACAAGTGTCCGTGAATTCTTAAAATATGCTACCTAAAGGTTCTTGTCTAATACATTCCTACACTACAATTTGTGTAGGTTAATACAATGGATCGAACTAAGGATCGCATCTCATGTTTAACAATCGGCTACCGCTCCCAGAGCTACTCAATTTAAACAATGCTGCTAGGCTACTAAACATGTAAACACTACCACAACGCTACTAAACTTGGAAACACCGCCCCCTTGGCTACTAAACGTGGAAATACCGCCCCCTTGGCGACTAAACATGAAACACCGCCACTAGGCTACTGTGGGACTAAATTCCCACTACTATCGCCGTCGCTAGGTTACTGTGGACGTAAACTTCCACTACTACCACCACCACTAGGCTACTGGAAATGTTCCCCCTCACTACGTCTGGAGAGGAAGAACCTGAAATGCCGACTCAGTGGAAAGTCTCATCGTGCGCGTTCGCTACCACCTCTCGATCGTAGTGTTGGCCTCTTATTGCACATTCCGGTCCTCCTCTCTAATTATATGGCATGCGTTGGGAATTTGAGAATACTAGGACCTCCCTTTGTGCCGGACCCACTCTATCAGGCATCCGTGCCAGCTGCACGCCCACTGTTGGAACCTCATGTGAGTGCTTTTTGTGAAAAATACATCGTCTCAAATCGATAACTATTCTAAATTGGGTAAACAATATTTACCAAATAATGCCACTATCTAGCGTTCACTCTTAGGGAGCTAGATTTCCTATAAGTCCTAACATGCACCCAGTTACCCATGAGTAGGCCGACAACAATTCATGTTTCACATAATTTTTAACTATAAATTTAGGCGTTAGGCCGAGGTTCAAATTGTCAATTTTCATTACGAACGATCGACCGCTTATACCCTTCGGTCGACCAACAAGCAAATTTTTTCTTCCTGTCTCTATTGTCGATTTTTTATGCGCTTAAGTCAGCTTTTTAACAATGTTTGATTTACCCTAATTGCAGTCTAAACACCAACTTACAATTAAGTTTAGGGTTTGCAAATTTGATAATAGAATATGTACCTAGACAATTAATTAGATTAGCAAGTTACTGTAATTCCAATTTTAGGGTTTTAGATTCAAATCTAGGATTTATCAACTTAATCACAAGAGGGGTATGCTAGCATCAAGTTAGGTTTACCAATTACAGTAAGTTCAGTTTCCATCTAGGTTACAATTTTCAATTTAGGGTTTCCAACGCCATCCTAGATAATAGAAAATAGATCAATTTTAATTTTAATTAATCACCTAATTAAATTTGTTCCTACTCACCTCAAGCCTAAGTCTTTCTATTGCTTTACTTGAGGATCGTCCCTTCGAATGCTAGCTTTGTTTGCCCCATCTAGATCTAATTGCTTGCACTCTTTTAGGTTGATTTTATTTTGATTTTTGAAGAAGATTTGAGGTAAAGAAGAGGTTGGATTTTGACAATATTTTATTGCAGTAATTGTTACGTGAGAATTAGGGTTAGGCTGGGTTTCCAATTTATAGAGATCGAGAGTTAATTTAGGATGTTGATTTGGGATAGAGAATATTTTTTTAACATCACATTCGGTCATCAAAACTTTAACACAAAGGAACGATCAAAATCACCGAACGATGCTTCCAGATATGCTCCCATTTTCCTGCATTTTCATCATCCATGGTCGACCGTAAATAACCCATGGTCGACCATTATAGGTTGACCATTTTAACCTCAGGTCGACCTGGGTGCTATGTTATACTATTTATTTATTTTCAATTATTTTGTCCCAAATCTTTCTGTGGACGTAAGTTCTCAATATAAACTCCATTTTCAAAGTGTTATGTAAGAAAACTGTCCAGAAAATCACTACGAACGCAATGGTGCAATTTTCGAAACCAAATTCGGACGTTTGTAAAAATATTCATTTTAGTCCTTATTTTAATTAAATTTACTTTTCTTATTAAATTCCCGGTTAAATTTCTATTAAATTCTTGTTAAATTTTATGTAAATTTCAAGGGTGTCACATTCTCTCCCACTTAAAAGGATTTCATCCACGAAATCTCAAAGGATGGGAAAATGTAACTTATACTCAGAAACAAATAGTTACAACCATCTACTCATCCATCATCCACGACAATCATTGTGCTTAGAATTTTCTAATGCAATATGTACATATATATGCAACGTGAAATGTATGTGTACTTGTGATAATGTAAAAATTAGGCGGTCTATTGATCCTGTCGACCTCCCATCATGCAAATGCTCATTCCATGCATCCAAAATATATGCAACACCCTAAATAAGTATACTTGCAATTCTACATGTATGCGCAACCATTCCATCCATATGCACGATAAACAAAAATCGAGAATTCATAATTATCATATAAAACAAACTGGACAGTAATAAGGAATAATGTGAATATATGTACTACCTAGAGGATATATTTTCCTAGATGTGTAAAAAATACAATCCAAACATTATATCCAAATACATCCATTAGCATCTATCATCCATAACATGTCATATTAACATGTTTACAACCATTCCTAGCATCCAATGGTCTCTACCTAAGCTAGAACCTATTTACAAAATTAGTCTCTTCTAACCAAAATGGAAACGTGCCAGAAAAGAGTTCGGGATGGGTAGCTTGGACTTTCTTCGTAAGCTCCCATGTGTTGTCAACTAGGCCGTCTCCCTACTGGACTCTAACCGGTTTAATTATTTCCTTACAGAGTCAATTTTTCCATGTTATCCGGCACTTTGACCCAGCTATATGTGACGACCCACATTTCGAAAGGTTTAAATTGACAATAAACCACACATGTCCAATTCAAACAATCCGGAACATAAATAATCAATGGGGTAATTAAGAAAAATAAGAAAAGAAGAAAACAAAAACATAATCTCGCAGCGGAAAGACAAAATATAATAATCAAATAAACAGTTCATGAAGCTATTTACTATACATTTGATTATAATTTTATACAACATTTATCAGAGTTATATATATACAACAGGGACAAATAAAATAATGCAGCAGAACAACATGACGCACAAAATAATAATAGTAATAATACCAAATCTTCGTCTTCGTTCTCCAGAAAATAAAATAATCTGAAAACTCAGGGCTGACCCGAGCGTAATGAAAAGACAAAACACTCGATTTAGGACTAAAATATCCTTATGTGAGTCAAATCGATATCACATAACATGAGTGTAATAGCATCAAAGATGTTTGCGGGATTTTGCATTTCCTATCCAGTATATAACATGCGTGCAATAACTCAAGAGATGTTATGGGATTTTCCATCTCTTAAGGATCTGTCAAATTATTTATATATAGTAGAATACGTTATATATATAATGTATAAAAAGTAAAATAAATATTTTTCTTAGCGTTAAGGCTTTACGTTAATCCCCCTTAACATGTTTTTAAGAATTGTCGTACAGTTTGCATTTAGCACAACCAGTAGCATGTCGGTAGCCAGTGATGCGCCGTGATACGACAACACTAAACCAAAATCGTAGTGGCCTCATATAAGGATAAAAGTATTATAAGGCACGCGAGGCAATGCCCAAGGTAAGATACTACCAGTTTGGGTCGTAGGGCTGGTGGTAATGCATCGTAGTCACGACCGCCAACCATGTCCATCCATCCTATATTGAGTCAAGGGAAGCAATCCCACAATCAAGGTGAACCAATCGAAACCAACAACAAGAGTAATAATACGGACCAAGTCCAAGAAAATCAAAGAACGGATGTCCACTAGTGGTAATTAGCCCACTTGGCCTTGTCAAGCCATCTTGTTTTAGTCATTTCAAATTGGCACAAGTGTCAGGGTCTATCCATCATCGTTCTCTTTCTTCAAATCCAGCAAATGAAGCCAAATCCAACCACTTGGTTCTGGAGTCTCCTCTGCGTACACAGTTGTTAAAGTGGTTCCAATATTGATAGAGAGTATGCCAATAAGAGACCCCGGTCTCTTTAACAATCAAACGTCGTTTTACACACCGGTTAGTTCTTTTACACTTCGAAAACCATTCATACTTGATATCAAAATATCGTATTCGCTTCAAAATCAATTTCATTCCGAAATCATTATATTTAATTCAAAATATATCAATTTAGTTCGATGTGTCAATTTCACTTCAAAATTCAATTCGAATTACAATTTTGGTTATAACTTCATTTAACCCAATTCACATTTAAATCCACGATTTAAATATTTACAGTTCTCACTTTGACCAGTTTGAATTTTAGAAAATAGTTTGAAAAATTTAAAATAGTTTAAAAGTTAAAATAGTTTAATATAAAATAGTTTGAGTATTGAAAATGGTTTATATAGAAAAATGGCTTGGAAAAATCAAAATAATTTGAATATTTAAAAGATAGGTTTTAAACCGTTTATATTAAAATAATTTATTTGAAAATAGTTTTAAAGTCAAACTGATCCAATTCCAAATTTTCCAATCCAAATCAATTCAATTTCCATTTCAATTTAATAGATTCAATTCCGATTTCAGTTCGAATTAACTTCGATTCAAATTTCAATTCAAATCAATTTCTATTTCGATTTCAAATTAATTCAATTTCGATTTCAATTCCAACTAATTTCAATTCAATTCCAATTTGAATTAATTTCAATTCAATTCTCAATTTTAAACCATTTCGATTTATATAAATTCGAGTTCGATTTCAGAATATCGATTTAAATCACCGAATTCAAATTAAACTTCAGTCTTCGAATTTAGATTCAAATCTTAAAATAAATTCCATTCTCGAGTCTAAATTTTATATATCCAATTATATTGCTTTTACTTAGCAATAATTCAAAGTTCGAGTGAAAGTTCAAATCTTTTTAAAGCAAATCAATTTTCGGAATTCAAATCATATTTCGATTATAACTTTAAAATCTCAAATTTCATTTTTAAACAATTTCGTTTAACAAATTTTTAATTCCACATTTTGAGCTCAAGTTCGAAAATAATTCGATTTCCATAAATTTGACTTTTACTTCTTTAAATTAAAATCATTTAAATAATTTCAAATCAAAAATTTTAAAATCATTTAATTTAACCAAATCTAGTGTCTGTATATAATTTTCTATCCTATGGCCAAGTGAATCAGTTATTCCGATTTAATTCAGGGATGGATATATATCATTTCAATCCAAAATAAATGTCATAGGTATATATCATTTCAACCTATTTCTTAATTTATTCGGAATAATTCGATTTACAATTTTACGTACTATAAATAATATACAGGAATATAAGAGGATATATCAAAATAAATAAACATCCAAATCATCCAAAATATCAATCAATAGCATCCATCACAATCAACATCCAAATCAATCAAAATATCATAACAATTTACTAGTTATCAATAATCGGGAATTTAACTAGCAATTTAATTCCAATTTCAAATTTGAACCGTCGATTCAAATTCCTATCATTTTAATTTATATCAATTTAAATGTCAGTTAAATTTACCAAACAACAGTCAATAAAATTAATTACTTCATGATATAACTTAACTAACATAAAAATTATTTTAGTACTTCGTGAGTGTATAAAACACTCACCTTTTATTTGAAACTGAAAATATTTCAGCTTCAAATAAATTCCAACTCGATCCCATATCGTAGACGACGTCGATACAAATCCACTGCAACCCGTTTCGTTCGGAACGGACCTCGTATGCAAAAGTTACGATTTTATTAACATTTGAGATAATTAAAATTAAATTATCTAAAATAATTAATCATAATTAAGCTAAATAGTTAAATTTAATGTTACCCTAATCATCTTCCTTCGACCTAGCAGCGTTCGAACCTAACCACGCAAGAAAACAGAAGCGTTCACGCCGCCTAAGATCTTCGGAGTTCGATCGAAGCTCGCCACCAAAACGCCTCATCCACCTCTGGCCGTGCTGCTCCTTTGCCTGCCGCGCCCATCGCGCACACGTGCACACACTACAACAAACAGGACCTTTAACAGCGTTTTAAAAACGCTATAAAAGCTTTTAACAGCGTTTTTATGTACGCTGTATATCGACATGCAGTTATATGTCAGGGATATACAATGACAAGAAATAAACGCTGTTAAATGTCCTTTTTAACAGCGTTTCCCTGGTGTCATGAAATCTTTTAACAGCGTTTGATTGAGTGCAGTTAAAGATCTTTCTTAGCGTTTGTTTCGTGCTAAGAAAAGATTTTATAGCGTTTTTTCAATGCCATGATATTTATTTACAGCGTTTCGTTGTTGCAATAGATCGTGCTTTATGTTTTTAGATTCAATTTAACGACATTTTTAAAAAGCTATGGAATGTTTTAACAGCGTTTTAAAAACGTTGTGGATTGTTTTAACAGCGTTTTAAAAACGCTGTGGAATGTTTTAACAGCACTTTAAAAATGCTGTGGAATGTTTTAATTCCATTTCAATAAACATCCACCACAATGTGCATATATCGCATTTCAAAATTAACATATTATATCAATATCACATTTCAAAATCAACATATTATATCAATACACATTTTGGACACATATTTGATAACCAACGTATGAAATTTCATAATCAAAATACACAATATTCTTACACCAAACATAAATAGTTTGTCATCAATAGTTCAAAAACAAAATATAGAACAAGTAGCAATAGCAAAACAAAAGCATGTAGTACATACGTTAAAACCAAAAAGTAGTTCTTGCAGCAAAAATAACTTCGATCCATAACTCGTTGCAACCTTTTTTGCATCACAGTTACCTATCTACCTGCAAAGCAAAAGTAATGGAATTATCTCAAATGATAGTGTAATTGATGTGCATAAGTCTACATCACTACATAACAATACAAAGAAGGAGGATGAATGCTTTAAATCTCTTTACAACTCGTAAAAAGATCAGAACGAGCCATAAAATAACAGTTAATCTATTTAAAACTTTAGTATATATGACGTTAACTTTGTAGGCTCAGAAACTTAGCGCACTAAACCATTAATATATTCAATGGACTAGGAGTATGAACAAAACAGTATAATGTAAAAGTATAATGACAACAGTAGAGCGTACCTCATCAAGCATGACAACATCTCTTCAACCATTCTCAACCACCATATTATCTTCAACCTTCTGCCCTTGAATAAGTATCACAAATCATGGTCAAACCTTAAAATATGCATCTATATTTGGAAATCTATTAAATAAGTTTAAATATGGATTTTTTGCATTATGGAATGAAAGAAGTTGCCTACAACTATGTATGCTATAAACCTGGAAGAGACAGAAACAAATATGATATTTGTGCTAATTTTTTGGTGATTCAACAATATAATCTAATGCTTGGAGAAATCTGTTCATTTTTTACGAAGCATTGTCCCTTTAGTGGTTATGGAGACCGAGCAACAAAGGAAAAGAGAATACAGAAATCTGAAGGATTTGTTAGTGAATTTTACTGTCAGCCATGATTAGGTAATTGTTATTATTATTTACTTCTCATATTCAGCATAATAACACTTCTAGAAATCTGAAGAATTGTTTAAAGTGGAAGTAGAAGATGGTGTGTCAAAGTAATTGAATAAACATCATCAGTTCAACGAATTTGAAGAAATACTACAGGTCTGGCAGTTAGAAGTACATGGAGTTAGTGAGTTATAGCGGTTTTTTTATATATAAAAAACCAATTACTGCCACTAAGTACAATGCCATTCATAATTTCCTCGTAAACACAATGTTACTCATAATTCAAAAACCCAGTTGTTACTTTCAAACAAATCAACTAAATATTCACAATGGGAGTACAAATTCCTGAATAAAAAACCAATGACATATGAGTGTGTACATGTTAATTGAGGACAAGTCAATGAAAACATGCTACTAAATGAATAAGGCACAACTATATGAGTAAAAAATGTAGAAATCAACTTTTCTTTCCATAAATCAGTAAATACACAATAGGTACTGTACTATGTTGTGCAGATTCAAATAAAAACTAAAGGTGACGGTAAGTTGGTCATGAAGTGTACCTGCTGTATAATACTTGCCTCATTGTAAATCCAAGTAAGTTCGAAAATTGATGACCTGAAATCATATAGCTGAGCAACTTTAGCTATTAAATCTTACTGAAAATTTTGGTAATAAAGGTGCAATACGTATACAAATACACGGTATGAATCTAGATATTATATTATGTTTATTACCATAAATGCATATGTACTTGTTTTTTTTTTCATTTTAACTTCTGAACAATTATTTGCCATGTGATGAATCATGAAAAACAAAGAATGTTTATAATATGCTAGTCAAAAGAATATATATGTATATATTGACTCTAGAGATGCTGTTCTTTTTTTTTACTTTAATTATTTTGACAGTTTGAATTTTTGTATGTAAATATTATAGTAAACAATACTTATTTACTTTACTGACTGTATAATACTTATTTGCTAACAGTATTTAAAACTTTAGGCATAGAATATAGAATAAATAACAAAATTTACCCCCTTGACATTAGCTTGGGTTCTGAAAACCAAAGCTTTAATAGTTTCCTCAAAGCTACAAGTGACTAGAATTGAATTAGCACCAGCTGCAACAAGAAATGTAGTAAATGTATTAAGCAATTGTTAATAGCAATAACAAATTAATTCATATGTTTGTGACAAAATCAAATTGTTAATAACAAACTGATTTGCTTGGTTTGTTTCTTCTAACTGCACACACAAGGAAGTTACAATTAATATTTGCTTTTATAGAGGCTGGTTGAATGTACTAATTTGCTCAAAAAGCAAGAACAAGAAACAAAACATCAAAGGGACAAAAAGAACAGTAGTGTTATATTGACATATCATCCTATTTGAATTTAATATAAGGTATAAAATTTGGAAGTCATAGGTCAACAACTTCGGTGCTGAAGTTGCATACATATCCCTAATGATAATGAAAATACTCAAGTTATCTATATTAATACTCAAGTTGCATACATATCCCTATTAATGCTGAAGTGCAATAAACTGATGATGCACCTTGAGGATACACAAGCAAATTTCTACAACCCGAACACACAAGCTGACTTTGTGCACCTACATTATTTTTGAAAAATGCATATCAATTAAATGATATGAAACACAGAGCTCTATAAATCTGTTTAGTGAAAATCACTATGCACATTATGGTATTTACAACCTACATGGTTAAGTTCTTTTCTAAAATACATGGATGTTGTTTGTAGACTAGTGAAAGAATGCCTAGTTTTCTTTTTCATATCTATGAACTATACACTATTGTGATGTTTATACGCAAGGAAAAATAAGGAATTACCATTAGGAGGTAAAACAGGAGCGGGAGTTGGGTAAGGTGCAAGACAGTTAAATCCACAACTAACCAATTATCTTCCCTTCACAAAATTGTTATTAGCATAGTGCCCTAATAACTGATCAAGTTTCCTTGTAGTGATAATCAACGATTGTAGAATATATATGACCAATATTAACATGGTAATCAATAGTTTCCCTGTTTATAGAGAATAGAAGTTTAAAATAGATACAAAGACTGTATACTAACATTTGATATTCATATATATTATAGAAAGAAAACTTGATTTTTTTTCTCTGGTAGTCCTAAGCATTTGACAACTTCATTAACATGTACTCCATGATCACTTGCACTAAGCGCAAATCATAGAAATAATATTGACATATAATCTCCTTAAACAATTATGCTTAAAAAAGACATATAATCTCCTTAATATTGACTGATATTCAATTATGTAGAAAGATTATTCTCATAGTGAAATAAAGAGGAGGTAGTCACAGTAGGCTAACTAGTTAGATGATATAAATTTTACTCAAATCAAATATAGAGCAATTTAGAATTGTATACACATCTTTTATATACTTACAGGCTTGCAGGTTCCTGGAAGACATCCAAGACTAGTTTGTAGATATCAGCTGCAGAACCACCATTACTTGTAGAGGTAAAACTTTAGAAGAACAGCATAAGGTTACAAATATTAGTAAGAAGCATTATTGAGTGTGTACATATTTTTCAAAATTTGCAAAAAGGATGGTTGCAAACACCAATGAAATGTTTCGATAAGCACTAGTAAACCAACACACAGTTGTGTATACGTAAAATATATATTATTTAAATTAAGTTTATTCGTTTTTAAATCAAAATATGAAATACACATGATAAAATATTTACACTGATTTATATAACTCCGCATACTACTTAGATGATCCTCTTTTATATACAATACAAATGTCAATTTTATATCTTTAACAATTTGACACAAGTATTTCAGACATGAAAATATCAAAATACTGTTTGATAACAAGAGCATAAGAGTGCAAGTTACAACTTTATAAAATTTAAGTTGGATATTATTATAAATATCAAAATATAAAGAGATATTAGAAAGACCTGGTCATAAATATCAATGTTTCAGACTAACATACTTGACTAGGAATAGGAGGTTGCTCTGTTTTACTACATTCAAAGCAGCAAGTAAATTGCCTGAGGTTTTGTGCTGTTCAATCTGGCTTCCATCCTGCATATAAGTGACATGTCAAATTTTGTTCTTTTTCCTATATATTTACACATTTGGAAAAAGAAAAAATAGCCTGGCAAAGGTATAAGAGAGATTTTTAATGCATTAAAATTTCCCTAAATTTAAGTCTAATGTACCATTCCACCAGTGTTCACCATATGTACATTAATGCACTGAATGAAGTGGTGATGCACTGCATTATAATAAATCACAGGCCTGAAAAAATTATAATCACATTTAGATGCAGAAAATACCAAGTCATGAAGATGAACATGGATTAGTTAATCGTATGTTGACCAATACAAAGTAAAATATCTTCAAAAGAAATTGAAGTTTTAGATTTCTAAAATCTATTTAAAGTATATTGTTGTATAGGTATGGACAATGACGATTTGGCATATACATCAAATATTTTTAATTTTAAGTATGAATTCTTATATGATACTTTAATTACTATTGTTTCTTTTTAGTTATCGCATATTTTAAAAAAAATGGAATACGGGCTGAGAATGCAAAACATATGAAGTATTTTCAAACCAAACAAACACTTAGATGATAGAAATCATTGTAAATTACAAAGGCAACACAAGTCTGTAGTCAGAAGAAAAAAAACAGCGACAGGGCGCTTACCAGGAGAAGCTTAACAGTTCAGCCGCAGACATGATGCATCTTTCAGTCTCATTATAAAAGTATACAAAGTAAATAAACAGTGGCCATCTCCTGATTTTCACAGTTACTTAAAGCTCCAAACTAGTAAATCCATCAAATTATATAAGGACGTGTCTATAGAAATTACCAGCATCCAGCCAAGATTAAAGATAAAATTATAATTGAAGCTCAGTAACTTACTAAGGTTTAAACAGAGCTACGTACATAATCATGCAATACATGCAATGATGCATATAAGGTATTATAATAGAATTCAAGCACGAACAACAGCGTAAACCACAAGTTTTTCCGTTTGTGCTAGTTAGGATTTTCTCAGGGTAGCATTGAAGCAAATAATACTATATAAAAGGGACACAATGCACTTACTTGAACCATCGTCAGCCAGCAAATTCAATGGCATTCTCCAGTAAGAAGCTTTGAGTAGTAGCCGTAATTACCATAGTTCTAGCATTGACTAGCACAATTTCAGTAGCAGGAAAGATAGCAATATACTGGGGCCAAAACGGTCAAGAAGGCACACTAACAGAAACTTGTGCAACAGAAAACTACGACTTTGTAAACTTGGCCCTCCTCTCTTCCTTTGGCAATGGACAGCCACCTCAACTGAATCTTTCTCTATCTCTAAGTCTTTGCCAACTTAAAAATATACTACGAAGGAAAGTGAAGGATGCAAAAAGAGTAAGAAGTAGACGCAAGGAAGAGTAAGGTTAGAATCGAGCTATGGTGATAGGGAGTGATGTGTGCAATCGTATGCATGAATATATTATCAAAGAAAAATCGTGTGTTTGATAACTACAGCTAAAAAATGAATACGCTTTCTTAAAGAAAAATGTAAATGAGTTGCCAACCAAAAAAACAAGAAGAGAGATGTGCACATTGTCGTGCTTGTAGTTATGCAAGTAAAAAGATGAAGAAGAAAAATGAATCCGAACTAAAACTTAAAAAATAAACCAAAGTCATTCTTATATGGACTTAAAATGAAATTACATGCACGTATAGGGATGCGCCATCAAAATGTATCATTTAAAAGGTTAATGGTGTTCACTGTGAGTAAATCTTCAGGTTGAGTTTGACTACAAAAACATAAATCAACAAGAAAAGTCAACTTTATTTTCTAAATACCTCTGGAGTCCGGTTCTCTTTTCTGTTGTAGCCAGCTGTTGTTTTAGGCATTAACTGCATTGCTTGAATAACCTGCAGCTTAAACCACCTGCACCAAGAATTGCTTTATTATCAGTGGATACCAGTGCATAAACCATGACACTTATGGTCCAAATATGACTTATCTGTTACCAAAACATGAAAAAGGACACTTGTAAGGGCTGAAATTCTAGTTTAGGATCATCCAAAACCAATTGACACAAATTAGGTACGTCCTTATGGAGAAAATTCAAAGTTAATGGGATCTAACACAATAAACTGCCTCTTAGTACCACTTGTGATGAAGGTAGCAGCTGAGAGCATGGAATGTCTGTGCAACACATCAAATGGTCATAACCCAATATTAAAAAATATGATCAACCCTGAGTAAAAAAGGTTAAAAGTTTGTTGAATTTTAATCTGTCGTCATATTTACCAACATGAAATGAACTAGTACCTATGACAATCAAACATAGCAATTTACATCAAATAAATATACAGCAATAACTATTAAGTTTAAAAAAATTGGATGAAAGTATGTGGTAAAAAAACTGAACAATAAAGGACTAAATGACTTTTAGGTTAAGGTAGAAGCACTTGTCAGGCATGAATTTTAATCTAACAACATAAACAGTTGAATCCATACTGTAGTACTTCTATGAAGGTTCATTTTCAAAATGACATAAGGGAGCAAAAAGTTAGCAATTTTGGACTATTTTCAAAATGTACAATATACATAACTATTGCTTAGATCAGTCCCACTGTTACCGTTATTACCTGAGTTTGGGGCAATCCAGCAAAACAAAGATAACCATCAATTGCCCAAAAAATACAATAGCCAAAGAATGCAAACCTTTTTGCAAATAGCAAACCCAGGCATATGAATTCACTGACAAAAGCTGCTGATTTCCGTTTGTTGTCAAAAAGGGAAAGTTCATTTATCGCAATATAAGTATAAAAGGACCTAATTTAACTGGTTGTTATATGCCTTCGAAATTTCTACTATACAAATTAAACATATTTTTTTGTATATTTTAACTTATCCATAATAAAAATATTAAACTCAACTGCAAAATTCATTTTATCATTCTTATCCGGAATTTTTGGCCAAAAAAGTTGTATTAGATTAATTTTGAGAAAAACATAACATAAGTAAGCATAGTAAATTAACATTAATGAGTTGCTTCTAATATCTAATTAGCATGTGTGATGTCTGAAACTACTTATATAAATTAACACTATCATGTTAAGCATATCTTAGAATTAGATGTTCTAAATTTTTAATAAATTTAGTTCCAATCGTTCATCACCAACCCATTGTCCTATAAAATTAGAATGACATAATTCAAAGTTTATAGTTTAGAAGGATCTAAGGTTCTCTTTTTTTCCAACGACCGAGTTCATGTTTTAACCAATGTCATAAGTTCTGAACTACTTCATATAATGAGAACAGTAAAATCAATACCAAGGCTATCCTAAAAAGAGTATGAGCTTTGCTTCAAATACTCCACTAAGTCACAAAAAAAGAATGGCAAGTCGGGTAGAGATGTTCAACCGCTCACAGACTAACAGTAATATTTAAAGCGTTATTTAAAATCAAGGCAGCAACTTTTGCAAACAATCCATATAGTAAACATAAGAAAACACAAAGTTATTGAGGGTTAGAAATTTTCTTTGAATAATGATAGCATAGTTCAGTAATTAATATCGTAGTGGAACACTAAATTAATAACAATTATTAGTATCGTACATATACATTATCTTACAGCAACCGCAAGGCCAGAAACATATTGAACAAATTGGTAATTTAATCCTTCTATGTCCAAATGATTGTACCTACAGACCTATAAATGATTATTTATGTCTGGGGTTACATAGTTTATATAACTATTTGCCACACCTAGTAATGTACTTGTTTGTCAAAAATGTCTCGGCATGCTAATGAAAAGATATTCTCTGCTCATTTATATGCTAATCAAATCGACATTATATGAAGTTGAGGTCATACTTCATATATTTCCAAATTCAGTATAATCTCACCTACATCTGCTAGTAGAGCTATTTAGTGTGCTTGCTATATGAAATCAACTAGCCAATATAGTAAATGATATTTGTCCTTTGGCTTAAGAAATATATGCAATTTATTTTTTTCCTACTTTTAAAATCAAATTGTAAATTCTAATCACTCAACAACATGATTTTTCCCCTTTTTTCTTTTTTAATTTTAGAGTATCTTATATCCAATAAGCAGTGAGATCAAGTCCACTATAGCATCCCAGCATTATGCACTCAACTATATCATCTTATGGCTTATTAGTCCTCATTTGAAATCTAGGAATAGTACTGTAGTCCAAAGTTAATAAAAAATGGCTAATAATTTTGCTTTTGATATATTCTAACTTTGGTTTACACTTCTAGAAAGCATGCTTGATTGTAATTCAAATATATCAGTCATTAACTTAAAAATCCATAAAGTAAATTACAAGTATATATTATGGCATAACTGTATATTCTACCTTCATCACCCATAAAATACATATTATTGTAAAGAGGACTTGATACGAGGTAGATGATGCAGAACCCCCACAGCTATTATAAGACACCAAATGAGGTATAACTTGATAAAAAAAACTGTAGTTTTTAATTTTGCAAATTTTCTCAATTAAAACTAGTTTAATTTTGTAAGAAACTATGTCCAACCATTTATCAAATAGTTTAATTCTATAGAAAATTCAATATAGATAAAACAGTAGTAGAGAATCAGCTAGTTAAAAAAATAAAGGCAAGGCTGCAACTTACTCTGAAACTTGAAGGACGAAGGAATTGGCTACTGGCGATGATGGCTACCACTTCGTCTCCATCGATGAGCCAATCGACTACAGCGGGAACTAGGGTTAACAGCGTGAAGGCCACCGATTCGTTTTCACTTACGAGCCTGCAACGGGGACGACTACAATGGGGACGACTGCAAATGGCGATTAAAGCTATTGGCGAACGATTATGAAAGCTATTGGCGCTGAAATTTTATTTCGAAGGAGGAAATTCTGTAATTAAATTTGGAGCAGAGAACTAAAATTTGGGGAAGTTTTCTTTTTTGAGTACGTAGAGATAGAGGGAAAGGAAAGAAATTTAGTATACAGCGCGCACTAGGTTTTAGATTTACCGCCTTATTATTATTTTTGATGGCAACCGTTCAAAAAACGCCGTTAGTTTATGCTAAGAAAAGGAACTTTTCTTGTAGTGACAGAGTCGATCAAGAAACCCTAGCCCAAAATGAAACTCTGATGAACGCGAGCTCCACTAGAGCTGCCGCCGACCCATGCCTAGCCGCGCCGCCCCGTCCAAGCGCCCGCGCGCGATCATTTTGTGTTTTTTTCTCCTTTTTTTCTCATTTCTTCGTTCGATCTGGAAGATTTAAAACGAGAGAAAGGAGAGGGGTATGGGGAGACAAATTGATGGTTGTATGTATGAATGGTCAAGGGTGTAAAGAAGATATAAATATAATAATCAGAAAATATCTTGCCCGATCGACCCGTGAAATTCCGAACTCCAAACGAAGCGTGCCGCCTGGTGTTCTATATATTATACCCATATATCGAATGCAATGGAACTAGTCTTGAGGCCTAATTCGATCGTATGCAGAAGATAGCTTTTCAAAATCAATTTATTTTAATTAAATTCTGAAATTAAATTCTACACGTTTCAAGCTCGCATGGCCAAACAACAAGTCCGATCGCTACGAAACTTGAAATCCTACAATAATTCACTATTACGGATCCGATGAAACTAGTTTCATCGAAATCCGAGACAGTAGCCAAAATGGCTATTTTTACTTGTTAATTAAAATATAAAATTTCCAATTTTCTATTTACTCACCTTTAAATTCAATTTTAAAAGTAAACGATCTTCATTCTTTTTTAAATAAAATTTAAATCAATTTCCGATACTATTTTCATTCACATTAATTCTTGATCCAATTATTTAAATAATTGCAATATTAAATTTAAACAATTTAATTATCCAATAAATTACATTATTTCAAATATAATTTATTCAACTTATAAAATTTAATTTTAAAACGAATTCAAATAATAAAAAAACTACATCCACTTTACAGTCATTCAATATTCATTATTCAATTCCAACTATTGATTATAACCCATTCAATATATTCCAAAATTTAATTTGTTATCGCCAAAATCTTTAGAGTCGTTTATTTCAAAAATTTATTATATTCAATAAACTACGATAATAAATCATTAGATTTTTATTTCTAACTATTTTTATTCAATAATTATATCAAATTCTATAATTTAATATAGTTAAAAAATACAGGTCGTTACACAATATCTGAACTGACTAGACAAGTTAGAGTCGACTATCATCAAGGTCTGTAGCCCAGAGCGATGATTGTGAGGTCCGGAAATCAAGTACAGATGATAATATGAAGTCGTGATCGAACGGAATTGAGATATATGCTATACAGAATGTTCTAGGAATGGAATATAGTCTAATCTAGAAAAGGAATGGATATGATCCCTCTTTACCAAAGGGATCGGATTAGTTCAGCTAAACAGTGCAACTCAATGGAAAATGATCGATATCTCAAAATCCAAAAGTCGGATACATGTGAAACTTTTGGAACAAGAAGAGAGGTCCCTAGGGATCGCACCCTAAAAGGAACTTGTAAGATGGATCAGCCTTCTTCCCATTAGAGGAATCGGCCAGAATCAGACTACACAGCACATTGCAACAGTGATTGATCAATAACTCAAGTTCTACTAATCTAATTGGCATGAAACTTGGAGGCCAAGCATAATATAGCATGGAGAAGCTCCTATAGGGATCTCACCCTTATAATCTCCAATCATAGGGATCGGCCCCGATCCCTATTTTTTGGGAGTTGGGCCATACGACACCTTCTGTGGGCTCTTTTGGTTTTGGAGATCCTTCTACCGAATTTTCAGGGAAATATTTCACCGTCTTCCTCTATAAATATAGACTTGATTGTTCATTTTTGAGATCTTACGCTGCGTTTTGCTTTGTATTCTTTTGTAACTATATCCTTCTTGTACTCGGTTTACAAAGTAATTAATAAAGATATCTCTTTAAAGTGGACGTAGGAAAACAACGCCGAACTACTATAAATTGTTGTGTCTCTATTATTAGCTTGTTTCTTATTACTTTACTATTATATTCTCTCTGTTTATATTTAATATTATTCGGTTATTCCTCTACAAAATCTCTATTGGGTGTTTGTGCTAATTTTGGTGCAAACATTTTGGTGCTTTCACTGAGAACCAAGATTCTCAGCATTATTTTGATTCCTTTGCTGCAGTTGGGTTGTATAAATCCAAGGAAGAGATCCAGAACTATCCTCAAATAGTTTGTTCATTCTATTCAGATTTGAAAAAGTAAGGAAAACTATCAACAATGGTTAGGAACACCAGATCTACCTATTAAAACGCAGAAGGAAACGAGAACGCCAACATCCAGCATTCAGCAAGGAGGCCAAAACAGCCTACCAGTGGATGCCAATGTTGCAAATCCAGTTGATGTCCAAAATCTAGCTGATTCCATTACAAGATTGATTTCTAAAATCTGATGAGAGAGCTCATAGATAGCCGCCGACAGTTGAACCAGCAGATTCAACCAATATCGATCTAATGAATCAATTCAAGGATCAACAACGCGGGAAAACTAGAAGGGAGCCAACGACAAGAATGTGTACCTGAACGTGCACGTGTATATTTTAAAATTCAAATTTTCAAATCGGCATAAATTGAATTCTGACCTGAAGCCATCAAAAACGAAACTGAATCGGATAGCAAAGCTTACTAGCCCCGTAGAACCGGTAGATAGTAACTGATGGAATACAATCATGAATTTATACTATTGAAAATCGACCAAGCATCATGACGATCAAAAAGGGATACGACACTTTGGGAAAATAATTCAATGAAAGGATAGAAACTACTCAGAAAACTGGATGGATTTCTTTCTGGCGACTCTAACTTCCTTCGATTCAAAACACGTCATGTTCGACACAAGACATACTTTAGGGGGCAAGGGTTATCCAGCATTTTGATCCGGCTATATCCGAACTGACTGGACAAGTTAAACTCAATTGTCATCAAGGCCAGTAGCCCAGAGCAATGATTGTGAGGTCGAGAAATCAAGTACAGATGATAATATGAAGCCATGATCGAATGGAATCCAGAGATATGCTATACAGAATGTTCTAAGTATGGAATATAATCTAATCTAGAAAAGGGATCGGGTATGATCACTCTCTACCAAAGCGATCGAATTACTTCAGCTAAACGGTGCAACTCAATGGAAAACGATCGATATCTCAAAATCAAGAAGTCAGATACACATAACACTTTAGGAACAAGAAGATGGGACCCTAAGGAGTCCACCCTAGGGATCACACCCCAAAAGGAACAAGTAAGAGGGATCGGCCAGAATCAGACTATACAACACATTGCAACAATAATTAATTAATAACTCAAGTTCTACTAATCCAATTGGCATGAAACTTGAAGGTTAAGCATAATACAATATGGAGAAGCTCCTACAGTGATCTAACCCAAAATCACCAATCATAAGGATCATTTCTGATCCTTATTTCTTGGGATTTGGGCCGTGCGACCCCTCCTGTGGGCCCCTATGGTTATGGAGATCCTCGTACCGAAATTTTCAGGGAGATATTACACCGTCTTCCCTTATACATAAAAACTTGATTGTTCATTTTCTGGATCTTTACGCTGCTTGTTACTTTGTAACTAAGGATTTTCATCTGTTCCCTCTTGTACTCAGTTTACAAAGTGATTAATAAAGCTATCTCTTCAAAGTGAACATAGTCAAACAACGCCGAACCACTATAAATTGCAGTTTCTCTATTATTAGCTTGTTTCTTATTACTTTAATACTATATTCTCTCTGTTTACATTTAATGTTCTTTATTTATTCGTCTACAAAATCTTTATTGGGTGTTTGTGCCAATTTTTTGTGCAAACATTTTGGTGCTTCAAAAATATGGTTAGGTGCTTGGCAAACAAGAGACTCACCTATCTATTTAACTTCCCTAACCAACTTTCACCACTAGCCAAAAATTTCCAATTCAATTATATATGCATCGGTAACCTTCAGCAATCCTTGCTACTAACCCAAATGGTGTCATCTTACACCACGCTAAATAAATTGAGCGTGAGTATGCTCTCTCTAACCATAGCTCCATAACATCTCCAATGCACAACATACTATCTTAACTCTTCCAATGGTATGCATAATCACCCCACCTTTTAGAGACCGAGTGGGATAACTCAAATGTGGACAGTGTCTCTTCCAACTTAGCTCTTTGCTATATCTCGGTTTTCCTCATGGCTATCCAAATTGGTGATTTCCCAAATATCACAAATAACATAACTTTTTTTCCTATTCGATCAACTTATGTCATTTCTCTTTACTTTTGGACTGTTCCCAATCTTCTAAAAATCACGGTGCCTATGTATCATGTTTATGGCCTACATGCATCTATCCCAAGTTCTACATATGAAAGTTTGGTCTATCTTCCCATTTAACTTTAATAATAAAAGTCCTTAAATTAATTGGAGTTATAATCTAAAACCATTCTAACCAAAATTATAGTCACTTAAGGGATACTTCATTCACGTGCGATTGCTATGCACACGACTATGTATTCTAAGTTAGTTTTCCATAAATTTCCTTAAGAAAATAATCTTTCTCAAATCCGAGTGATGTTTAAGAATAATCTTTTTATTCCTTTCTTTAAATCTTACCAAAAATTTCTCGATTTTCTTTTTCTACGAAAATTGCTTCCACGTTCTCAATGCATGCAAATAACCATATCTCTTTCTTAATGGAGATCCAAATTCTTGAATTAACAACTCCTTGCACAATCTTGACTAAAATTTTATCTAGGAAACCATTTGTAGTTTTAAATTTCAATTTTTTTCCTATTCCTTGATGTCATCCCATGAACGAGACCTTTTTACCAAGTGTAATCTTGTACCACTTTATCTCTATTATTTTATGGTTGAGAACTAAAAAAGGAATTATGCCTCGCCACTTTAATCCAATAAACATGGCGACCAATACTTTGGTTTATACTTAGAGTTTTCTATATTTTAATGCATTGGAACTACGTCTCTTCCAAAGGAAAGGTTGACAGTGTAAATTTCTATGTCTTATCCAAAAGAAGAATTAGTGTCATGTTTGGAATTACAAGGAATTTCCTTTTTTATAATTATTGAAATAGTCAGTACAAAATATGGTAAATATCCCTATTTTATACATCTCTTTCTTTTTGGACGCACTCCTTGTCATTTTAAACGATACACTTATATTTATAAACCCGAACTTGATAATCCATAGGAATTTGCATTGCAACCCTCTAAATTCCAATGAATTAAAATACTACTTAAATCTCATTCATATTTTATCACTACTTTTGGTTATGTCTACTAACCCATATCAATTCCAACAAAATCTAGGATCATCTAAATCTCAACAATTTACCGTCATAACTTAATTTACGTTTTACTTTTACACATCATTCAAATCTACAAATCTGGAACTATCATATAATATACAAATTCAGGGAATACTACCACCCAAAGATTCAAATAAGTGCAAATTTCTAATTATACAATTTCAAGGTTTACTTAGGCATACTTGGAACACATCTACAATGATAGAACCTAATAAGGTAACACCGCCCGTAGGCTATTATGAAAACCAAATTCCACTAGTGCCACCGCATAATTCTACTGTGGAGACTGCTCTCCCACTAATACGACCTCTCACTCATGTTAACCTGGTCTGCTTGTAGCCTCCAGTGAAACAAACATAATACTTGGACCGTCTGTCCCCTATAGGCATCATATCCTTACAATATAAGAATTAAAGTAGACCCTACTTGGCCCTTTTTACACTTCAGACCGGATAAAACTCTTTGCCTATATAGCATCACTTGACAAAAACCATTTTGCCTTATTTTTCCTTATTCTATAATACGCTTTACCCAAACAATACTTTTTAAACCTTCCTACGCAAAGCTTCTACAATTCAAACCATATTTGGGTAAAAAGATACAAGGTGCTCATCTTTCACTACTACAGGAAGTTTGGCCTAGTACTCTATCCTTCCAATTCAACCATTGATTGAAAGGATTTCTATATTTCCATGTTACTTTCTATCTCTGTCTCAATCCTTTCGAGGCTTCCAAATTCCATAGTCAAATGCTTTCCTAGTGGTTGTTTAATCATATTTGGCTAACTTCAATCTATTTCTTTTCTTTTAAGTTTAAGTGATAGTCAAAATATTTTCACTTTACCTTTTTAAATCAAAGCCTTTGATTTTTAACATCATTTCCATAAAACTAGTAAGTTTTAAAGCCATAACATCCTCCCTTTTGTTTTTAACAACTTTTTCTTCTTACCAAGATCATGACATTTTCTTTAATTAAATTATCAAAACGGTTTAAACTTAATTTGACAAAATGTACTCAAAACACACCGTTTTAACATCTTCTTTCATTAATAAGAAATTTTCACAAAAACATATTTTCAAATATAATGTGGCATTTTTAACTTATTATTATCATCGTTATTTTAGAATTTGACGAAACGTTGATAAAAGACACTTTCAAGCACTAACCATTTGTTATTTATAAAAAGAGTTCAAAGGTTGAATCTTACACACTTCTCAATTTTTGTTTTTATTTTCTAAAGTACTAGATCAAAGTCAAAGTGGACATTGACAGTAAGCATAACAATGTGCCCAAAAGACCAAATAAAGCTTTAAAAATA
The DNA here is from genome assembly GCA_030737815.1 of Allium fistulosum. Classification (NCBI taxonomy): domain Eukaryota; kingdom Viridiplantae; phylum Streptophyta; class Magnoliopsida; order Asparagales; family Amaryllidaceae; genus Allium; species Allium fistulosum. The sequence continues at coordinate 1,130,926,886 of CM060901.1, forward strand.
GTTATTGATAAATCACTTTTTATCAAATTCTCAAATTTTACTTTTTACGCAAATTCCATAAAGTTTGTCTGATTATTCTATACAAAATAATTAATCGATTTCTTTTCTATTTAAAAGATCATACATCTACAGTTTCTAACTTTTAGAAAACATTTTCATTGATTTATCACTTAAATTGTAGTAGATAATAGCAATCCTAATTATCTAAGCCCACTTATACCTAACAATGCTTCAAATGAATAAGGTTTTCGCTCTTCATTTCAAAGATGGTTGACTCGATTTTCTTTTTCAATACAGTGTCCAACTTCAATATGGAAATACTCCAGCCATATTTTTAAATAAATAGGAGTCCTTATGACTACTACCAATATAAGAATATGTTTTCTACTTTAATTGGGAAATCCGCCCTTAGTTGGCAAAGTCCTCCTTCATGCTATCAATATCACATCCTTTTACATAGGTCTCATGGTACTTACCTTTTCCATTCCCACTTAAGTCCATAATTTACTTGCTACTGCTAGTTGGTATATAAATCCTCTACTACGTACCCTTTCTTTAGGGGGTAAACTCCAATAGATGTGAAAAGTTTATTTTCACCTCAATTATTATAACCATAACACTTGTATATTTTAACCCATAATTATCTACTTCTATAAGAAATTATAATTTCACTCTGTTAACCATATTAGGCTCATCCTGTCTCCTTGCTTTAGATATTGACGGAACCATATGGATGTTCACGCTCGGAATCTTAACTGCCTTTCTAGAGTCATTCCCTTAAAATTTTAACTATCTTCTGATTGGGAGTTAATTTCGACTTTCTTTAAGATAGTACTTGGCAAGAATACTTGATATCATTCTTTCTTGTTATACTTTTATACATATGTAAAACCTTTGAAACCTTTTATATAACCATATATACATATACATATACATATACATATACATATACATATACATACATATATATATATATATACACATGCACATGCACACACACATTCACCTCAACTATTATAACCTTAATACTTATATATTTTGACCCATAATTATCTACTTCTATAAGAAAATTATAATTTCACTATGTTAATCATATTAGGCTCATCCTGTCTCCTTGCTTTAGATACCGACGGAATCATATGGATGTTCATGCTTGGAATCTTAGCCGCCTTTCTATAGCCATTCCTTTAAAATTCTCATCATCTTCTGATTGGGAATTAATTTCAGCTTTTCTTAAGATAGCACTTGGCAAGAATACTTGATATCATTCTTTCTTGTTATACTTTTATACATATGTAAAACCTTTGAAACCTTTTATCTATACATATATACATACACACACACATGCCCACATACTATTCAAAAGTCTGTTTTGAAAAATATTTTGAAAGCCTTTTTGAAAATCCTTTTTTTCAAAACTTTTCAAATACGTTCTCTTAATACATGCCAAAATCCTAATGAATCTTAAACCTAAGCTCTGATACCAAATGTAACAACCTGCACTTTCCGACACCGATCCAAAGCCTAGTGTGACTTTCAGACTCACATCATGCCAAGAAATATGAGCTGTTAGCTTTTTAAAACATTATAGAGCATAATTATAAGGGTAAGTTCTAAGACATTCTACACTTCTATATTTCACCGTGGAAGGAAATTAAAATATAAGTACTGAAAAATAGATATGTCGAAAAACAGTCTCCAAAATACTTTATTTGTAATGAACACTATTTCAAAGTACAATATATGTTTTACAGACTTTTAATACAGTAAATAACTACATGATGAACAATATGAATAAATGAACTCCAACGTGAATCTCCTTTCTCCATGTACTATGCCCAATCAATTGCTAACCTGTCATCTTATGGTAGGGAAAAATGGAAAGGAGGGAGTGGGTCAGGCAAAAGTCTGGTGAATGAGTACAAGTTTGATATGTGATGATATATGGTGTGATACAAGTGTCCGTGAATTCTTAAAGTCTGTTACCTAAAGGTTCTTGTCTAATATATTCCTACACTACAATTTGTGTAGGCTAATACAATGGATCAAACTAAGGATCGCATCTCATGTCTAATGATCAGACACCGCTCCTAAAGCTACTCAATGTAAATAATACCGGTAGGCAACTAAACATGTGAACACTGCCACAACACTACTAAACTTGGAAACACTTCCCCATTAGTTACTAAACATGGAAACACCTCCCCCTTAGTTACTAAACGTGGAAACACCACCCCCTTGGCTAAAAAACATGAAACACCGTCACTAGGCTACTGTGGGACTAAATTCCCACTACTATCACTGTTGCTAGGCTACTGTGGGACTAAATTCCCACTACTATCACTGTTGCTAGGCTACCGGGAATGTTCCCCCTCACTACGTAAGGAGAGGAAGAACCTGAAATGTCGATTCAGTGGAAAGTCTCATCTTCTACATTCGCTTCCACCCCTTGATCGTAGTGTTGTCCTCTTATTGCACACTTTGGGTTCTCCTCTCTAATTGTATCACATGCATCAAGAATTTGTGAATACTAAGACCTTCCCCTTGTGTCGGACCCACTCCATTAGGCATCCATGTCAGTCGCACGCCCACTATTAGAACCTCTTATGCTGCCTCAAATCGATTACTATTCTAAATTGGGTAAACAATATTTACCCAACAATGCCACTATCTAGCGCCCGCTCCTAGGAAGCTAGCTTCCCAACAAGTCCTAACATGCACCCAGTTGACCTTAAATAGGCCCACAACAATTCATGTTTTATAGAATTTTTATTACAAATTTGGGCCTTAGGCCGAGATTCAAATTACTAGTTTTCATTACGAACGGTCGACCGCTAGGGTTTCCAGGTTGATCGTTAACGAACAAATTTTGGGGTTTCTTCCTATTTCTATTATAGATTGTTTATGCACTAAAGTCAGGTTGTTAACAAAGTTTGATATACCCTAATTGCAGTCTAAGCACTAACTTACAGTTAAGTTTAAGGTTTGCAAATTTGATAATAGAATATGTATCTAGACAATTAATTAGATTAGCAAATTGCTGTAATTCCAATTCTAGGGTTTTTGATTCAAATTTAGGGTTTATCAACCTAATCTTAAGAGGGGTATGCTAATATCAAGTTAGGTTTAGCAATTATAGTTGTTATCTAGCCTTTTGACCAGGCCATATTCGAAAAAATAGAATTGATCAAGCAGAAATCCAGAATGATAACTATTAAACTTGGATGCCAAACAGAGTCAAGAGACAAGGTTGCCAATATGCAAACAACTCCCAATGTGGTCCACATGTTACATTGCTTCAATTGTCATTGCCAATGTCCTTTTTGCAAGCAAAGGTATGGTTCGGTACCTGTTACCTGGTTACTTGGCCCGGCTACAAAGCGACAGTTGCAGAGGTTATGGTTGAGCCTAGACGGGACTCAAGCGAAGATAGATATGGAAGTATAAGGGTTTGGTGTAACCCGACTGGTTTAGTGTAATTATGGTTCGGCATGTTTGAGGTGGCTAGGTATGTTTTGGGTTCGACATTCTTGGGACTAATTCTAGTATCAAAGCCAGGTGCAGGCCGATGCATGGTTTATAGTGGTTCGGTATTGGGCAATGGATTGGTCGAGATACTTAAATGGAGGTGGGTCGGTTGTGTATTGGATCGGCATACGAGGGTCGACGAGCGTAGGTCGGCAGTTTTGGGTCGGCCTAGGTAGTTCAGTGTGAGTGGGATCGGCCTTAGAAGAATTCTTTCATGTGGCTCGGCTCTTAGTGGATTGGCCCTAGTGAGTCGGCCATGTTGGGTCGGCCTAGGTGGTTCGGCATACGTGGGTCGGTGCACATCAGGAGAGTTAGCATATTCTTAGATTTACAGCAAGGTGATGTGATCGGCAGTGTTTTTCTTTGAGACGCGCCACTAGCTACTCCGAGTTCCTTGAGAGCCTGCTTCGAGTCTGCTACGAGACAACCCCTGGATCGGCAACATGTGGATCGGTGGTAGTGGATCGGCCTGCCTTGGTCGGTCACCCTAACCTAGCAACTATGGGCCAAGCTATCTCGGTCATGGGCCTGGACACAGGAACCGGTCTATCTTCGTCTATAAATAGAGGGGTAGGGGTCCAGTTTAAGGGATCCTTTTTTTTGGAAAAGAGGGGGAGACTCTGCCATTTTTTATATACTCGGTTCTTTTCCATTCTAAACTGAAATCAAGTTTTCTTTGCGAATTGTATCTGTATTCAAGCAATTGAAAAGGCAATAAAGATTACATTCAAAGTGGACGTAGGCAGTTACGCCGAACCACTATAAATCTGGTGTTCTTGTTTCTGTTGTTGTTTTTGCACTTAAAACGACTAGCGACCCCTACCACATGAAGTTGAAACACTAATGAGGTAGTGCAAGCTAGTTGGAATGGTTACCAAGCAATCACCAACCCCGACACTTGACAAATGAACCGATCACTTTCATTCAAGCAAGGAGTTCCACCAGATTCGAGCTCATATCAACACAATTAAATACCAAGGACAAAGGCACAAACCAAGCAAGCCACTACATCAACTCAAAGGGGGATTTGCTGTAATGACCCCGCCGCTATGCCCAATTTAGCAAGAACATTAAAAATAACGTCATCTGCTAATCCAGAGAATACGGCGTGTTAAGGGCAAACAGATGTGAATATATCTTTATACTAACACTGACACGTCATTTATACCCTTTTCACTTAATATCTGAATTGAATTTGACGCGTACAGTATTAATACAAAGTAATAGACATACTGATTTCTCAGAATCAAAATAATATATAATATAAACAATAGTCACAGATCACAGTGGAATAAAATCTCAACTTATACATATACAAATTTTGAGTTTACAAAATGAAATACTAAACTCAATTAATATACAAGTTATGGTTTTCTAATCTCAATATATATCTTAATTTCAAATAAAATTCCTAAGTGATATAAATAAATGTCAAAGGTCCAATTTCTGCTAGTCCAACCATCCACAGGTTTACTCTTCCTGTAACCTGAAAGTCTCGGTCTGACCTAAGCAAAATAACACTCGGGTCAGACTATCTCTAAATATCCAATAAGGTGAAAACAAAATATAACACAAGAATAAACAACATATAAAAAAATACAGATGTCCAGGATATAACGAGTCAGGAAATTAATTTAATTCAGAACAGGGTTATAAATTTAAGTCACAAACACGAACTAGTCACTAAACATAGAATAACAGAATTAACTTAACTTAGCATCCACCATAAGACGAAAGAATATACATTTATTTCACATACACAAGACGCAAGAATATATATTTATTTCACGAACACAAGACTTAAGAATATATATTTATTTCACGAAAAGACATAAGAATATATATATATAATATATATATATATATATATATATATCATGAACACGGAATAGTTACAGAATCCAATTTCCAGAATCCAAGAGATCTTACTCAAAACGATCACAATGATCGTACACAGGCCCCATAATAAACAAACAATTTGGTATCACACGAACTGATCTGAGACCGGGGATCGTACACAGGACGAGAATCATAGGATCACAGGACGATCTCAAGGGTAGTAGCTATGACCGAATCTTTCAGATTTATTTTAGATTATTACACTTTAAAAATAAATCCAGGAGTAAACTTCCTAAGGATCTAGCAACACTTGCCGCACACTAAGAGAGGGTAAACTCTAAAGTGTCACATACTATCACATTTAGTAATCACTAGAATTTAAGCAATGCATCCCATACCGTATGGTGAAATCCAAGTATTTACTAAAAGCTAGTAAATATCACTTATTACGGATATCACCAGAAAACCTGAATTATATTCTCTTACAAATCTCTCAACCACTTGTCGCACACCCGAAGAGAACGCAACTCTAAAGTGTTAATTATTTCTCTATAGTGATCACATGAATTTAAACAAAATATCCCATACTACCCGATGAAATTTATGTATTCGCTATTGGTTAGTAAATTCCACTCAAACATTCTATTCCATGAGTTGTGCCATATTCGATGAAGTGTCATTCGAAAGCATTAAAACCAATCGATAACACTAAGTCGATTATTAACATTTCCCCACATTACAGAATTAAGGTTCACAAAACATTTATTTTATTTAACAATTATTAAAATGTTTCTAAATACGTATTTTATAAAACCAATATCTAATTAGTAACTAAGTATACTACCTATACATATTTTTATAGTTTAAACAAAACTTAAATATATATTATATAGGTTTGAGAAGTCAGTTACTAAGATATATACATGGATACATCAAACTTTTATATATAAAGGTCCTTTCATTAAAATCTATAACTTATTTTATTATAAAAATTAAGTTAAAAATCTATATTGAATAGAGTATACTTCATAAAAATATATTTTTTCTTAAAGACATGATTCACAAAGTTGACAAAATATTTTATTAAGTACTCTTTAGACTAGTTTAGAAAACCAGGTAACAATATATATACATATTAATCCATACATATAGTTAAATACAATTTAAAATCCATTGAAACTTACAACTCAGTTCTGACGTATATACACACAATGACACAATGACACAATGAAGCTTACAACTTAAAATATAATACAAAGACAAGGGCTACTCTTTCAAAATAAATAATAACGTGTCAGGTTCCTTTTCCATGGACAAATGCATATTAAATAATTAGTCTATATCCTATAAAAGCAAAACGTGAACAGCTCTTCCTTGTGCCCTTAAGAAATGTCTGACTATGTTGTTTTATGCATATAAAATTTCGAAACATCTTCAGACATAACGAAAAATTGAAATCTAGGGTTTTCTTCTGCCATGGGAGAAAACAAATTTCCTCTCAAATCCCAATCTAATCCTCCTCTCTCTCGTCCTTCTCCTCAGGATAGGCCACCTGAATCTCATTTCAGAAAGCCGAACAATGTCATCATGGATAACGAGGGCTTCCAATTGGTTCAGCCAAGATCACAAAGAAGATATCAGCCTAGAAATGATCAGATCTGGTCTCATACTAACGATGATCAAAGGAAAAAAGAGGGCCAGATGACCAACTCCTTTCAAGAAAAGACCAAACTGATGCAAATCAAAAACCCGACAAAGTTCTCTTTGAATAAAGAACTAGGACAAAAATCCTGGGCTGACATTGTCTCAGAGCAATCAAAGGAACCAAGGGATGAAGAATGCAGTCTTGAAACCATTTCTCTTATTCAGATCAATAACAAGAAATATGGTGTGGTAAAGGAGGCAGTATGTAAAAGAGCCATGGAGTGTTGGAATAACTCCATTTTGGTTTATGTGGTTAGTAGCAAACCATATTTCTTGTTCTCCAAAGAATATATAAAAAGAGTATGGAAACCGAAAGGTGAATTCGAAATCTATTCAAGAGAAAATGGGTTTTTTCTAATCAAATTTAATGATTCTCAAGACTGCAACTTGATTATCCAGAATGACCCTTATTTCTACAACGGCAAACTCATCATCATGAGAAGATGGACTGAATCACTGAAGTTGGACAGAGATCTTCTGTCAACTATGCCGATATGGGTTAGATTACCCAGTGTAAACCTCAAGTTATGGGATAGAGAGGCGTTCAGTATTATGGCAAGTATTATCGAAAAACCCATAAAAATAGACGCAGCAACAACCATGAAGACGAGATTGAATTACGCTCGGCTTCTTGTGGAAGTTTTTGCGACTGATGAACTTCCAGATGAAATCAGTCTCAATCTTTATAATGGTGAAGTCATAACACAAAAAGTTGAATATGAATGGTTTCCACCAAAGTGCAGCATCTGTAGGTGTTTCAGTCACACTAGAGAGCAATGCAACCTGAAATAGATGTGGATCCCCAAAAATAGTGATAAAGACAGAGATATTACTCAAGAAAATAGATCTGAAATGATTCAAGAAATGAGTATCAGTAAAAGCACAAAAAACCAATCAAGAACCCAAAAGGACAATGATCGAATCTATCAAGAAGATGTCATCTCCGATCAAGAAAACAATATAAGAGAGCTCACTGATCAAAGTGATCAGATCACGGCAATGGAAGTTCATCAGCCTAAAGGACGTAAAGAAAAATCAAATGTTCCGATTCCGACTAATAAAGAGGAGGGTAAAAATAAAAAGTTCTTTAACTCTGAAAACCCCCCTATTTCAGAGTCATGTTTAATTACAGACCATTATGCTACAAAAATAGTCAACAATCTTCATCAGAATAAAAGTCTGAACAAGGAAATTGATATCGAGGAAGAATCTTCTTCAAAGCTTGCTGCAGATGTTAAGAGAAGCAATAACTCAACATTGCCTCGCAAGGGTGATCCTCCCCCAGAGCAGGCTGCAGTGACTGACTGTAATGAGTCAGTCATGCCTCGCACAGTTTTGTTTCCTCCCCCAGAGCAGGCTGCAGTGACTGACTGTAATGAGTCAGCCATGCCTCGCACAGCTTCGTTTGATATTTCCTTAATCAAGATTCCAGAATCTGCACAAATGGAGGAAGACAAATCTGAGAAAGTAGATAACATAGAAGAATTCGACTTATCTGAACTACATATTACCAAAACAAAAGCATCAGGTAAGCTAAAGAGCAGCAAAGAGAAGAAAGCTTTCAAGCAAAAATACATTTCGATCAATGCAGAATGAGACCAAATGTCTACCAGATTGAAAGCAAAGGGTGTTGATACTAAAAGGAGAGGTAAAGGCACTATAGTGTCAGGTACAATTTAAATACTTATGTTTTTTATTAAATATATATGACTTTATTTGCTTGGAATGTAAGGGGGATGAACACCCCTGTAAAACAAACTGATATCTTTTATATGATTAATGTTTACAAACCTTCCATTATTGCTTTAATTGAGAATAAAATGAATGAAGAGAATTTTGAAATTTTTTGCCTTAAGATGTCCAGTAATTGGAAAGCTATTCATAACAATGATTGTGGTTGTAAAGGTAGAATCATAGTTATTTGGGATTCTAATATCTGGACTAATATAAGTATTAACAAAGATAGTCAATTTATAGACTGCAAATTTAAAAACATTGGAGGTTTTTCTTTACAAGTTACTAGTGTATATGGCAGTAATTTTGAAAATGAAAGAAATGCTTTATGGCAAAAACTTAAATCTTTAAATTTCACATATGATTTCCCCCGGATTGTGTTAGGAGATTTTAATACAGTCTTTCATGCTAATGAAAAATTAGGCGGAATTAAAATCCCTCAAAATAAATTGGATAGAGCTAATAAATTTCTATTAGAAACTAGTCTCATTGAACCAATTATCAGTGGGAACAAATTTACTTGGAAATCTGGTATAGCAAAAAATATTCATTGCAAATTAGATAGGATTTTGTATAACAAAGTTTTTTTAGAAAGATTTCCTAACTGTATTTGTTCCACTTTAGAACAAAACTTAAGTGATCACACTCCTTTATTGGTTAAGCTCTTTGTCAATGAGGATTTCAATAATAAAGTTCCTCCTTTTAGATTCAAAAATAGCTGGGTATTAGAAGAAGATTATAAAACTTTAATGGAAAACAGTCTTAATTTTTCTTGTGAAGGAACTAAGCAATATCAATTTTATATGTTTTTGAAATACACTAAAAATAATCTTAAAAATTGGAACAAAAATAACCATTTGAATAAAAATAAGATTATTGGATTAAGAAAAGAAGGTAAACTGTTACAACTGAGCTCTGATAATAAACCTGATGATATAAGTACAATCAATAAAAAATTTCAAAATCAGAATGAATTGTCTAGTGAATTGTATAAAGAATCTGTCAATACTAGACAAAAAGCTAAGGTTGATTGGCTTACTCTTGGTGATGACTATACCAAATTTTTCTATGCTAAAATGAGTAATAGAAAACATTTAAATAATATAAGTTGTATTATAGATACAGAGGGTAATTTATCTAATGCATATAATAAAGTTACTTCAGAAGCTATCAATTTTTGTAAGGAACTTTATTTTTTTGAATTTAATGAAAAGGAATTTCCTCATATAACTTGTAAAAATATATTAAATCAGAATGCATCTGAAATCCTGCTTGCCCCTGTTAGTTTAGATGAGATAAAAGTTATTATTTTTAATGCCGGTGATAACAAAAGTCCTGGCCCTAATGGATTCAATGCAAAAAATTTCAAAAATAATTGGGAAAATATTAAACAGCAGGTAAAGGAAGTGGTTGACGAATTTATGGACAAAGGTAAAATTCTTAAGAGTCTAAATCACACATTCATTACCCTTATCCCAAAAAATAAAAATCCCACTAATATTGGTAGTTATAGACCTATTTCTTGCTGCAACTTTATTTACAAAATTATTGCTAATGTTCTTAGTAATAGAATAAAAGTATTTTTGCCTTTTCTTATTTCTGAAAATCAAAGCGCATTTGTACCTGGTAGACTTATTTATGAAAACTCCCTTTTAGCACATGAGATGGTCAGAAAATTTAACATAAAACAGGGTGAAAATGTATGTATTAAAATTGACCTACAAAAAGCATATGATAAGGTAAACAGATACTTTATTCATCATATTATGAAATGCATGGGTTTTCCTATAAAGTTTTGTGATTTGGTGTTTGAATGTATTAACACTCCTACATTTTCTATTCTGATTCAAGGAAGGGCAGAAGGGTTTATTAAGAGTAACAGGGGTTTAAGACAGGGTGACCTCTTATCACCTTATCTTTTTGCTATTGTTATGGAGTATTTTTCTATTCTTATGGAAATAGAAAATATTAAAGGCAATGTTCATCCTATAAACAGAATTCAGCCATGTATTAACCATCCGATATATGCTGATGATCTCATGGTGTTTATAAAAGCTAATAAAGACAATGCAAACTCTATAAAAACAATTTTTGATAATTTAAAAACCTATGCTGGGCTTCAACTTAATGTAAATAAGTGTAAAGCTTATTTTAGTAAGTCTTGTAAATACAAAAAAGAATTTCTAAATGTATTACAAATAGCAGAGGGAGTTCTTCCAATCAAATATTTAGGGCTGCCTCTTTCTACAAATCAGATTAAGGATTCAGATTGCTCTATTTTATTTGAAAAAATCCAAGATAGAATGGAGACTTGGTCTTGTAAGTTACTTTCCATTGCTGAAAGACTTGAACTTATTAAGACTGTGATTTATGCTATTATCCTATACTGGCTTCAAACTTTTCATATACCAGCTGCATCTATTAAAAAATTGGAAAGTAGATGCGCTGACTTTTTATGGAGAGGAAAGTATCATAAAATTAGCTGGGATAATGTGTGTAGACCTAAAAATGAAGGGGGTCTTAGCATTAGAAGTATTAAGGATCTGTGTATTACTTGCCACTTAAAATTATTTTGGAGATTTATTAACTCGGATTCTTTGTAGGCTAGATGGATGAGATCCAAGTATTTGAAACAAAATTATTTTTGGACTTATGTGTACAACAGTAATCAATCGAATACTTGGAAGCAAATATTAAATTGTAGAGAAATTGGCAAGTCATTAATTGAAAGAAAATTTAAAAGTGGTAAAGAAACCAGTTTGTGGTTCGATCCATGGTTTAAAAATGAAGCCTTTATAAATAAGGTTGGGTGGAATAGTTTAGTTATATGTGGTGGATCAAATGATAAAGTATATGATATTATTGTAAATAACCAATGGCAACCACAATTACACCCAATTACTAACCCACACAAAAATGAAATATGCAATATTCAATTTGATATTTATGCAGAGAATGACTATTGGGAATGGAAAGCAAGCAACAGAGGGAAGTTTTCTTTTAAAACAACTTGGGATTTTATAAGAAACAAATTCCCAACAGAAGAATGGTATTATTGCATATGGAATAGAGTGAACTATCCTAAGATGGCATTTTGTACATATTTTGCAATTAAGAACAGATTGCCAACTTGGGATAGACTTAATAAATGGGGAAATAATATAAATTCACTTTGTTCCTTGTGCAATTTATGTGCTGAAAATGCTAATCACCTATTTTTTGAATGCAGTTACTCCTACTTCATCTGGAATCAAATTAAAGTCATTTTGGGTATTGATGACAACAAGCAAATGGATCTGATGCATATTATCAAAATGATCAACAACAAATTCAGATTTAAATCTAAGGAAACTGATTTTGCTCATATTCTATTGACTACTGCAGTGTTCAACTTGTAGAAAGAAAGAAACTTGCGTGTGCACAACAAAGGCAGCAGAAGTAAAGAGCAAGTTTGGTTACTTATTAGTACGGACAGCAAAATAATTCTGCAAAAATCAAAGAAAATACTGAAAAACCAAACCGAATTTGCTTCCCTTGCTGACGACTGGAAATCTGAAGCTGGTAGCAAACATTTAGAAGCTTATCTGTTGCATTCGAAAAGCTTTCAAGCCGACAATTATGTTCGTGAGTCGTGCTTTGTCAACCAACAAGAGCTGGTTGATAAAACTGATAAGATCTACTCCCATGAGGCCCAGAACAACTGCCTTAACCCACACCAATCAAGTATCAGAGCCAATTTGGGTAGGCATAGCAATCCGCGGGTGACATCGTTAGATCTAGGTCGCGATGACGCTAGATCTAACAATTATTTCAGAACTGTTTCTTACAAGGTAGAGAACAACCCACAGCAAGCTACGGCAGTCAGTTTCTCGAGCATCAGAGCTAATTTGGGAAGTAACTGCATCTCGAAGAAGACATCGTTAGATCTAGGTCGCGATGACGCTAGATCTAACAACAAACTGTATGACAACAGTAATCGTAAAGCTTCGAACAAGGATGAGAGTGTAAGAGGTATGAGAGATGGATTTAACAAAACTCTTTCATACTGGGAGCGTGGCGAAACAAGTGGGATGAAGAATGAAGGAGATTCGGCGAAGTTTTGATTCGATCGCCATTTGGTCGCCATTATTTTTTCTGTGAGCTTTGTAAAGTGGTATGTGTTTGTCGGCAGCCCTAAACCTAGGTTTAGGTTTGTAAAGAGAAGCGGTGGCTTCGGGTATTTTACCCGTTTCATGTAATTGGGCTGGGCCTTTTAACTCTCTTCAAAAAAAAAAAATCCGAAACATGCATATATCTCTTATTACACTACTTGCCTTTATACAATGTCAGTATTTTTTTAATCAAGGTTGGACCTCCTATCCAAAACAAGAAGACAGTATGCTATAACATAAATACAAGAACATGAATAGGCATATTTCCTTTTTCATTTAAAAAGTGTCAGATTAGTACAGCTATGAAATGCCAGGAACATGAGCATGTGCAGATCACGTACACCAATAGGCGAAGGAAGACAGGGGTGATATTCTTTAAATCATAATGTTAACGGTTTCTACAAAGATAAATATACAAGCTTCACATATATTTTAATCTACACATGTTATTATTTCACAAGCTTCTAATCCGGAATCAATTACTATCAAACAAATTTAGACTTCAGATCTGAAATAAACAAAGTGTATTAGAAACTATATCAGGTCATATAAACACTTTGAAATCATCTAATATCCAATCCTGTGCAATAGTTGGATGATCATGCTCAAATTCAATAAAATAGCAATTTCTTATTTTCTGAAATCAAGTTTATAAATTTGCTATTTTGTTCATTCAGCAACAAACAATCATTCACAACAATTACTATACGGAATTTACATAGCAACACATTTATAGTTTTTTTAGAGATAGATTCGTGAGGGATTAACTCACCTCAATTGTTGCCAACGAGGCTGCAGCCACCTCTAAACTCTAAAACACTTGCGTCCGCACTCCTAGGCAACCCCGACTTCACCAGCGTCACCCCACCTCCATCCATGCGAGCTCCGACCCATCGTTATCCTCATTAAACCTGAGCGTCCCTTCGCGTTGCCACCTCCTAGCTTCCATGAGAAGCTATGCCAAGCTCTCCTAAGCCTTGGGCTTGAATGATTTTTGCGATTTTGAGGTTGATAATTGGGAATTAAGGATTTTCTCTCAATTTAGAAAATGAAAAGAGATGGAGTGGGAACTTTGTTTTCCAAGAATGGAATGAAGAGAAAGGGAACTAGACGTATGAAGACTTAAGTAATAAGATTTTCTTAAGGGATGAACTAATGGTCTAGACTTTAACTTAAGGCCCAAACAATAATTAAATATAAATTACTATACATGGCCTAATGACGGATTAAATTATCCTAACTTATTAAATCAACTAATTTAAGTTAGATTAAATTTTCACAAACCAATTTAGTTATTAATTTATAAATTCCATTAATTGGTTTAAATAATATTTTGCCAAATCTAAATACACAACTTAAATCATTTATTCAAACTGGATTGAATTTCATAATCAAATTTCAAAAATTACAAATTTAAATTAATCACACTAATTAATTAAAATTAATTTGGTCGTTAACAATAGGGTTGTTACATTTGCCATCCATCTTATGGACCGATACCGATCTATAGGCATAGATCGGTACCGATCCATAGACACGGATCCTTACTGATCCATGAACTTTGATGATGTGACCAAATCCCATTTCGTTTAGCATTCCCTGGAAGTGGAGAAAGTGGATGAGAACATGGGTGAGTGATTTCCAACGACCCTCGGCTATAAGTAGGCATGGAGGGTGTAACATCCCGATATTTTCAACCATTCGCATTCGCACATGTCAGACTTGAATTGCTCAAAACATCAGATTGTTAATTTATATTTGGCAAAACTCGGCATATACAGTAAATAAAATAATCACAGACACAGAGTAATATAACAATAAGCAGCGGAAACAAATGAATAGTAGTTCATGAAGCTACTAAATATATAGAGCAGAGTTAAAACAAGATACAACAGAAGTCTCGAATACATAGAAGTCTCAGTGCAATAGTCAAATAACAAAATCAGAATATATCACTGGAGTCAACTGAATAATTAAAAGCTGAATAGATATAGATGGATCTCCAAGCGAAGCTCCAACTCCAAAGGTGAGTCTCTAATGCTGTGACACTCAGTCTGACCCGAGCGTAAAGCAAAACACAAAACACTCGAGTCAGGATTAACATTCTTATATCAATAAATTTAACTCGAGTGAAATATCAACTGAAATACAAGTAACTTAAAGGATGTTTGGGATAACCATCCTCTAAGGATCCGTGGAACTATCTACTATGTAGTAATATACGCTATTATAATAATGTCTAAAGTAAAGTAAACTATTAAAATAGCATTAAGGCGTTACCCATATCCCCCTTAACACATTTTATAGTGTCAATAGTCTATACAGTACCGTAATACCTCCTGATCGGGAGGCTACCAGAGGATACTCCATAGGGACGACACAAAACGAACTCGTAGTGGTCTCGATATGGTAGATGACACGGCACAACAAGGCAATGCCAGGGTAGATATACCTATTACACTTCCGGGCTGGTGGTAACGCATAGTCGCAACTATCGCCCACCTCGAGCCACACTCCCAAATCAAAGCTGTGCACCAAATCAATCACAAAGTAATAGAATGGCAATCGAAGAAGTGTGTCCGATCGGAGGAGCTACCTCACTTGGCCCGTCAATTGCTCATGTTTTAGTCACCTTATGCTAACTCACGGGAGTCAAGTCCACGTATATACCTCATATAGGATCGTCGCCACCATCCTACTTCATTCTCGAATCTCCACCACGTACATAGTTGTTAAAGTGGTTTTCGCTATTGGCAAAGAGTATGAAAATAACCGATCCCGGTCTCTTTAACAACCAAACGTTATTATAACACCGTGGTCATTTCAAAATATCATAGTTCAAAACCAAAATATCATATCCATTTCAAAACCATATCAATACGGTATCATTTCTCACTTAAAATATTATTCATTTCCAAACCATAACACTTTCCAAAAATTTAACTCCTTCGAAATTTTAACAGTTTAAAAATCAGAACACTTTGGAAATCATAACACTTTAAAATTATAACACTTACTCTTAAACAGTTTAGAAATTGAAAATAGTATATATAATAAAATAGTTTATATAATAAAATTGGAAATCATAACACTTTGGAAATCATAACACTTACTCTTAAACAGTTTAGAAATTAAAAATAGTATATATAATAAAATACTTTATATAATTAAATAGTTAGTATATTAAAAATAGTTATAAGTGAAAGTAGTTTATATTAAAATAATTAGTATCAAAATAGTTTATAATAAAAATAGTTTATATTAAAAATAGTTTATATTAAAAATAGTATATATATATATAATAAAATACTTTATATAATAAAAATAGTTTCCTCAAAGTTCACAAATCGATTCAAATCAACTCAAATTCCAAAATCCCATTTAAATCAAATCTCAGTTCTTCCATTTCAATTCAAATCTTGATAAACCATTTTATATCGTTTTCAAATATAGATATAAACTACAAATTAAACCATTTCAACTTCAGTAGATTTCAAAGCTTTAAATATTCAAACATTTATAATAACTCAATTTTGATAAATTCATTTATATTCAAATTCAACTTTACCATTATTTAATCAATCCAATAATCATTTAAATAAAACCTTAAATTACAATTTAAATAAATTAAATATTCCTTTCAATTTATTTAACTTGAACTATTCATTTAATCAATTTAAATCAAAATAAAGTTATAAAATCACATCTTTAAAATCTCAAGTCCAATAAGTTTCAAATCAATTTAAATTTATCTTTCCAACCTTAATTTATTTAAAATTATATAAAATCTATTTCTAAAATATAATTTTAAATAAATACTTAAACATATTATATATTAATTAAATCAAACTTTATTAAATTAAATCTTATTATTAAAATTAATTTATATTAAAACTTAATTTCCATATATTTTAAAAATAGTAAAAATATAAGTAAAATCTTAAAATTTATAATTTCAAAACTAACTTATAAATTTAAATTTCCCAAAACATATAATTTTTGAAAATATAAAATTTAAACCATATATAAAATAACATTTATAATATATAATATCTTAATATTTATATTTATTTAAAACCACATATATTTCTTTTCAAAACCCTGGAAATCATTTTCAAATATATATATATATATATATATAGACCAACGGTGTCTGTATATAATTTTCTATCCTATGGTCAAGTGGTACGGATATTTATTATTTCAATCCGTAATTTAAATATCTACGGGTATATATCTTTTCAACCCGCAATCCCAAATTCAATGTCAATGAAAATCGCTTGGGTTTATCATTTCAACCCATAACGATTTTCTCCTATTCTACAAGATCGTTCGGGTATGTATCATTTCAACCCATAGGGAATTCTATACTAACAGGGAACTTGCAGAGTGAGAACAGTAATGATAATAATATAACATATCAACAACATGCATATATCATCAATAACAAATAAAAGATAAATAACATATCATGGTGTCAGATGTCACAGGTGAACAGATACAAATAATGGCAGATATATAACAATTAAATAACTAACAGCAGCATATTTCAATTATCGTTTCAATTGAAATCAAATTTAATAAATATAAGAACGTTAATCGTGAGTGATTGCTCACCTTTCGAGGCTAGAGGATAGACGATGAGATTGAGTTATGAAATGCAAGCACAACTTCCAAAGCAAAGCTAGATTGGCACGAATTTGACGAGCAAAGCTGAAAGCTTGAAATTGACGAAATCAAATCAAACTGGATTGACGAAGATCAACGGTATAAGTGAACATATATATAACTATGTACATATATAAAATCATATTTTATATTCAAACACATTTTTAAAAAATTTAAATATATATATATGTATTTCAAAATCCTTATTTAAATTAAACTCATATATTTTTTTGGCATGGCCGACGGGGTTGAATGGTCCCCGACCATATTTTATTACAACACCAAAGAGTACAAACAGAAGCAACAACATGAGCAACTGCTCAAAGAAAACATAGGAACAAGGTGCTACAAACACAAGGAAAACAACAAGAAGACAACAAAGTAAATAGGAACACATGAGTTACAACAGGTTGTATCTCATGAATATACCAGGATCAAAAGAGAAGAGCAGATCCAAGGAACATTTAATCTCGTGCAATATCCAGAGCTTTAATATTGCATCGGTTTTAGCATTGTTGGCATCAAAAATTCTTGTATTTCGCTCTCTCCAAACTGCATTGATGAAGCTTTTAAGCACCATGGTGAATATTCTTTTTTGTTTCTCCTTTCCCCTCGCCTTAGCATGGATACATTCCCACTCTCTAAAATTGTCATGTGCAGGCACAGTACTATGTATCCTTGTCATGATATCTATACAGACTTGTTTTATTATTGAGCATTCAAAAAACAAATGCTCAGCTGTCTTTGGTTCATCGCAGCAGAATGAACAGTATATGTTCAAATTCATTCCCATACTCACAAGTCTCGCCTTAGTTAGTATAGCTCTTTTCAGAACCTTCCACAATATCAAGTTCTCTCGCATACTGCTATCAGATGTCCAGGTACACTTCCACCATTTGCATGTTGGTTTGGCACTGTTCCGTTGCATGTATTCATAAGCATCTCCAATTTTATAAGATGCCCTCTTGTCTCCCTAAACAATTCTCGCAGATGTAGTAGAGATCGGGGTGAATTTTCCTTTCTTGTTCCATAGGTTTTGGACCCTCTGGTTAGAAGAGAAAGTACCCATCCCAAGAAATGTGAAGATAACATCCCTAACTTTCGTTGCAGGGTGCACTCCGGTTTGATTAATTTCGTTGTGGGTAAGATGACGTCTCAGAATGAATCCCTTCTCCAGCCAGGGATCATCCCAAAAGTTAACATTGTAAATAGGATCAGTGTTCATTTGTATCATAGGGAGAACTAATTCTTTAAGCTTGAAGAGGCACTGCCACGTCCAACTTAAGTTTTGTGGCTTATGCATATTCCAGATACTCTTTCCTTTAATCACATTTCTCTCTGACCACTTAGCCCAAAGACTATCTGGGCAATTAAACAAGGTGTCAACATGTTTAGCAAAAGCTGCTTTATTCCACTGTTTGAGATTTAACAGTCCAAGCCCTCCCTTGTTCAAAGGTTGCTCTAGAGTACTGAACTTAATAGGAGCAAGGTATCTGCCCATAGTTCTTCCCGACCAAAAGAATCTCATTATTGCTGTTCTAATCATCTTAATTAACTTGAAGGGGAGTACATAGGTTCTGGCCCAGTACACTTGCATGGCAAAAAGAACAGACTTGATTAAAGTAATCTACCAGCTTGGCTAAGCTTTCTAGTGGTCCAGCAGTTCATTTTCGATGTTATCTTCTCAAACAGCGGGAGACATTGATTTGCTGTAATTTTAGATGTAGTTAGAGGCAGACCGAGATAAGAGACAGTGGATAAGTTAAGAGATAAACCAGTGATCTGAGTAATCTGATGAACTCTTTCCAAACTCACACCAGCTAGTTTAATATCAGATTTTTGGAGATTAACCTTTAGCCCAGTCATCGCATGAAATTGTTGCAGTGTATTCATAATATTTTGAACAGTATTGAGCTCAAGAGCACAGAACATGACAAGATCATCAGCAAACATAAGAGCAGAGATTTGTGGGTCTTTACACGATGGGTGTAGTTTAAATTTTCCTTGTTGTATAGTTTTGTTAATCAACCTGGTAAGAAGCTCCATAACCAGAATGAAGATGTAAGCAGATAACAGATCACCTTGCCTTATTCCTTGTTTGCTAATAAAAAAACCTTTCATTACACCACTAACATTGATAGAGTAAGTAGGAGTCGATATACATTCATAAATCCATGCTATAAAATGAGGGGGGAAATTCATATAACCCATAATTCTTACAATGCTGTCCCATTGTAACATATCAAAGGCTTTCATGATATCGAGTTTCAACATCGCTTTAGGGGGTGAATTTGATCTGTTATAACCTTTTATTAGTTCATGAGCAAGAAGGATGTTATCAAGTATATTCCTTCCAGGAAGAAAAGCAGCCTGATTAATGGAAACTAAACGAGGAAGCACAAACTTTAATCTGGTCGCAATAACCTTTGCAATGCATTTGTATATTGTGTTACAGCATGATATAGGACGAAAGTCTTTAACATCTTGCGCATTCTTGAGCTTGGGGATTAGAGCAATATTGGTGTAGTTAAACGACCTGTAGATTTTACACTTCTTGAAGAAAAGGGTTATTGCATTACACACATCATTAGAAACAATCGACCAGCAAGAGGTATAGAAAAATGCATTCAAACCATCCGGTCCTCCACACGAGTTAGTTTTAAGAGAGAACATCGCCTTAACAATTTCATCATTAGTAACTTCAGAACAGAGAAAGTTAAAATCATTTTCGTCAAGTCTTGGCAATATATCAGAGGGAATGTTATCAATATCAGGATTGAAATTGGTAGAGTTGCCGTACAACGTTGAGAAATATTGTTCAAAAGCTACATGCACACCATCAGTAGCAGTTTGAAGAACACCATGTGTATCTATTATAGAGGCAATATTCTCCCTAATCTGCTTATTTTTTAGGCTTGCATGGAAGTAAGCACTGTTTTTATCCCCTTTTTCCCACCATTTAATTCTTGACTTTTGCCGTATCATATCACTTTCCTTGGCTAATGTTTCATAGTATTGCTGAGACAAAGTTGATTCGGCAGCAGAGAATTGAGCATTGTTAACATCAGCCATCATATCAATTTGAGCATCAGCAAGTTTCATCTGAATAGATGTGCTCATCCTATCTCCCTTACCATACTTCTTATACGCCCAGAGCTTTAAGACATCCTTTACCTCTTTAATTTTTTCCTATAAAACAAATAAATGATTTCCAGGCTTAGTCTTGTTCCATGCAGCAGTAATAGTAGATTTAAAGTCAGGCTCAAGAGCCCAAGTATTAAAAAATTTAAAATTTGTTTTTCCTCTCTTGTCCACTCCACGGAGATGGATGATTTGTGGTGAGTGATCAGAAAGGAGAGGAGGGGGAAGGTAGTTGTAGAGGAGAGGCCATTTGAGAAAGGCAATTTGATTGGAGAATGTATGATCTATTCTAGAAAAGGTCCTATTACCATTTCTTCTTTTATTATTCCATGAGTATTGCATTCCCACAGTTTTAACAGTGACTAGGTCAGCATCAAATAGCGTTGCATTTAGAGGTTGTATCTCACTTTGGGACAGAGGATTCCCTCCAACTCTATCAGAGAGTTTATAACAGCAATTAAAGTCACCAAAAATTAACCATGGATGGGTGGATTGCCTAAGTGCAGGTATGACAGCATGTAAGGAGCTCCTTGCAGCGGCAGAGGAGGCTGCATATATAATGGTTACATAATAAGATGAATTATCAGTGCTATCCTTAGCATGATAATGTATCAATTGGGCAGTGGAAAGTATGGGAGTTAATTGGAGCTGAAGGGGATTATAAAGAATCATAATTCTCCCATACAGAGATTCGCTCAGATTGTGAATGAGCTTCCACTCCGGTTTTATGTATTCAGCTGCCTTGATTGTTAAGGGAAGATTTAATTTTGTTTCTAGAATCGCCAGTAACGTCAAATGTTGCGCACTAATGAGTTGTTTACATTGATCAAGCTTGATAATGTTGTGTCCCCCTCGTATATTCCATGCTCCAATGATCGACATCATTATAGAACACGTGCATTGAGCATTTCTATCTTCATTCTCCTAGTTACTGCATGCTTCGAAGTCAAGTAATTAGGAATAGTTGCTGAAAGTGGGGTTACTTCATTGCTTGTTGAACCAGCTATAGGGGAGGAGGACTGCTGGGACAGAAAGGGAAGTAGAATGGGAGGGGAGGAGAGGGTATGGGATATTGGAGGAGGTTTATAGGCCTTAGGTGGCTGGATATTGGAGTAAGAATGAGATTGAGAATGATTGTGAGATGCAGTTACAGGTTGGTAGGTTGTGTCATCTGTGCATGTCTCCTGAACATTGTGCATGTTCTTTTCTCCCTCTTCAGTATTCCTGTTCTTCTTTCCTTTACTCTTCTCGCTTTTTCTACTCGTTACGCTTGACCCTTCTTCATTTTCCTTATCTTTTTCTATTCCACCATCATTAGTTCCACTGTTGTTTGCTACTGTGTCTCCAGTGTTGTGTTCTTGCTGCTTTATTTGTATTGTGTTTTGAATCTTTACTTGTTGCATACTTTTGCTGCTTTGACTTCCTTGCGGAATTCTATTTTGTGTTTCACTTGCAGTTTTTCCCTCAAAATTTCTCATTTCTTCACCAGTTCCTCCATTCTCTATAACACTTTCTTCCTGTACTTCTCTCATATGTTCGGTGTCTTCTAAGTCAAGCAGCACAGCGAATTTATTAGATATCGGGACATCTTCAATCAACTCCTCAACTACTGATTTCTCATCTCTCTTGGTTTTTATTTCATTGCCCATATCTACTGTTGAAGTTTGTCTATTGTATGCTTCACTTTTATTGCTACATTCTCCTTTCTCTTTTCTTATTTCACTTTGCTCTCCGATCTGCTCTATCTCATCTCCCTTTTCATTCTTATGTTCATCATCAGCTTTGTTTATTAATTTCTCATTCACTTCCATATCTTTCTCACCTCTAATTAATTCCCTCTTTGACTCCTTTAT
Source organism: Allium fistulosum (assembly GCA_030737815.1). NCBI lineage: Eukaryota > Viridiplantae > Streptophyta > Magnoliopsida > Asparagales > Amaryllidaceae > Allium > Allium fistulosum. The sequence continues at coordinate 1,130,949,504 of CM060901.1, forward strand.
TACATTTACTACTTTCTTTTTGTTCACTCGTTGCCATCTCCTGGCATTCTGTTTTTGCAATGGTATGAACTTTTTATTACCCTGGGCAGTGACTTCAGCATCCTCATTGTTTACCTTCCTTCCATTCTTTTTTTATCTCTGTCACTTTGTCTGTTTCACTTTTATCTTTGACGTCACAGCAGTCAGTAGCATGTCCAAACTTTTTGCACAGCACACATACATCTGGTCTCCATTGGTACCGAACATAGATTCTCTGAAAGCCTCCTTCAACAAGTTTTACCAAGAAATCATCTGGTAGCTCCTTATTTGGTTTTACTTCTATTAAGCATGTAGCATAGCTCAGTCTATTTTGCGTCTCTGTCATTTCATCCATACACAGTAACTTGCCTAGATGACTGCTCAGCCAGTTGATGCCTAGGGGAGACCATGCATATATGGGGATGTTATACAGGTGAATCCAAACAGGAACAGCGGTGACTGAGCCGGTGATATTACTGGCAGCAGCATCATAAGGTTTTATGATGAACATTTTGTTTTTTATAATTACAGGGTCACTCTGAAGGATTTTACATCTATCTTCATCAGAAGTGAAGTTAAACAAGAAAACTATACCATCAGATTTAACTTTAACAGAGCCTTTAAGCTTCCAGATAGACTTTAGCTTCTGAATTACTGCCGTATATGAAAGTGGCTTATCTAAGAAGAAACCAACCAAGGTATCATTCCATATCTTAGCACCAGCTTCTAGGACTTCCTTCGACGGCACTAACAAATTGTCTTCATACTCAGGAGAGAGATCAACAGGGATGTACTTCCCAGCATTTCTAGGTTTATGCTTAAATAAGGAAGTCCATTTCTGTTCACCAAGGGTTGGGACAGAGGAAGGGGCTGGAAAAGGGAGTAAAGGAGGCCTTGAAGGGTGAGGGTCAGGAGGGACTAGTGGCGGAGGTACTGGAGGAGAAGGTAGAGAAGAGGAAGGAACAGCAGTAATGGGACATGTCGAGGAATCTAGGGAGGGTTGGGCTGGATTGATGCGACAAAGGGACGGATGTTCAGGAGAGGACGATGGAAGGACAGAGCTGTTGTGGTTGATTGAGATGGGAGCAGTACAAACAGGGAAGAAGGTAGGTATGTTAGGGGCGTGGGGAGGGACATGGGGAGGGACGTGGTTAGCAGACATGAGAGGAAATTTAGTAAACAAAGGAGATGTGAAAACTTTGGGGCCATGGATACTATGTATTCCATCGCCTTTGGTTAGACCGGTTTTTATAGTGCCCGGGCACTCATGTCTCATTATTGTGGCCGCTGGGTATCGAACCGGTGCCACTACAACACAATGTAGCAACTCCACTATGTCTTTACCACTGGACCACTAGAACTTGACAAAACTTTGGGGCCATGGACAATATGTATTCCATCGCCTTTGGTTAGACCGGTTTTTATAGTGCCCGGGCACTCATGTCTCATTATTGTGGCCGTTGGGTATCGAACCGGTGCCACTACAACACAATGTAGCAACTCCACTATGTCTTTACCACTGGACCACTAGAACTTGACGAAAACTTTGGGGCCATGGATACTATGTATTCCATCGCCTTTGGTTAGACCGGTTTTTATAGTGCCCGGGCACTCATGTCTCATTATTGTGGCCGCTAGGTATCGAACCGGTGCCACTACAACACAATGTAGCAACTCCACTATGTCTTTACCACTGGACCACTAGAACTTGACAAAACTTTGGGGCCATGGATACTATGTATTCCATCGCCTTTGGTTAGACCGGTTTATAGTGCCCGGGAACTCATGTCTCATTATTGTGGCCGCTGGGTATCGAACTGGTGCCACTACAATACAATGTAGCAACTCCACTATGTCTTTACCACTGGACCACTAGAACTTGACAAATTAAACTCATATATTAAAGTCAAATATATATATATACATAATATATGTTGAAATAATTACTTAGATATACCCATCCATATCATTACTTATATATAAAACTAATATATATAAACTAGCATATATATTCCTAAAATCAATATATATATATATATATACACACACACGCTCACACACACTATATCTTAAAACCAATATGTACAGTATTTAAAATATAAATGAAATATGCACGAATGATTTTATGTATAGGCTTATATATATACAAACAAATTATATAACCTATGTAACTTATTTCTTTACAAACTCAAACAAATAATTTATAAACTTGTACAGACTTGTACATATTAACAACAGATCTATTATATATTGAAGTTATTTCCAAAACTAGATCATATACAACGTTATATATACACATACAGATTAAAACCAATATTATAAACTTATATACACTTTAATATATACACTGTAACATGTATATTCACTTCTAACATATTGTAAACATAAACTGCATTCACTATATATAAGCTTATATATATATATGTATAAACTATAAATATATATGTAACATACTGTAAACATTAGTTATAATGGCTTATATAAACTAATATATACAAAACATTGTATACTATATATATCAAAACTGTTTCAAACAATATATAATGCTGTCACAACTATATATATAAAACTGTATTATATGTAATAGTATAACTTGTATTACATATATATACATAGTATATATTGCTACATTAACATAATATATATAAACTAACAGATGTATATTTTATACGATCCAACATATATACTAACATATGAATATACCTCTTATATATTTATATACGAGAAAGCTGCAGCTATGCAAAGCTCGGTTGGAGGTCAGAGACCAAGGCAACGGAGGTGGAGAAGTTTGCTGAGAAGTGGAGAAGAAGGAAGGCGAAGCTGGGTGGGGTGTGAGGTCGGAGCGGTGGTGTTTCAAGGCGGAGGTCTGGCCTGGGTCGAGTTGTGGTCGGCGTGACTATCATCTGATGGGTGGGTGCAAGGCGCGAAAGAAAATGGCGGCCGGCGAAGAGGTGGTTGGTGAAGCTCAGCAGTTGAAGGCATTTGCAAGCTTGGTTGTGGGGAGTTCGTGCAACGGTGGCGGAAGGAAGAAGTGGCGAATGCAGAAGAGCATGCGTGAAAGGGAAGGCGCGAAAGGATTGGGCAAGCAAAAGAAGAAATGGCTAAGGAATGAAGTGAAGAGACACACAGTTCTTTTATTATCATATTCTAAACGAATAGAGAAAATGAACCAGAAAATTTCTAAAACTAAATGAAACCAAAAGTCAGGTCTATTGGAATTCAGAAGAAATAAATTCTAATGGTTATGACTGTTCGTTCAGCTGAGAGAAAATGAATGGGCAAGGAGACAAAAGGTTAAAACGGTACTGATACGGATGACTATTTCGTAGTTTCCGCGGCGTACCGGACTTCTAAAACACAGAATTGAATATACTGCGGAAATCAGCACAACGAGATGATCAAAATGGTATACAGATATCAGTGGTACGATCATCCTATCAAAAGTCGATAATCGGTACCGAAAATGCTGCTAAAACGCCGGAAATAAGATAAACGGAGCAATAGCAGTCCAAATTTGAAGAAATAAAATATGACGTCTCACTCAAAAGATGATTTACAAATTTATTATATAAAAATATTCAGGTTTGGAAAATATTTTATTATCACCTAATATTAACTGATTTAAATTGAAATAAAATTACACAAGAAAATACACTTCCATATCATCTGATGAAAATTTACCATTTACTATGTTTAAATAGATGAAATCCAAATATCAAATTTTAGTTCAAAATTCAATTATTTAAAATTTCACAAAAATTCAGTTAATTACGTTATTAAAATTATTAAAAATTTACGGGTCGTTACAGAGGGGCATTTTTTGAGGATCTTTCGGCTCTCTTAATAATTTTCTCTATAATCCCCTGTAATCCCGAGGATCCATACTGATCCATAATAAAATCACTTGTAAACAATAACTAAATCTACACCAAAGCTAAGCGGATGTAAGCAACGATTAGCTAAAGCATTATAAATGTTTTGTGTTTGATTATTTCTTGGTTTTGTTTACTTTCTTCACACTTTTTTCTACTATATTCATTTTGGTGTTTGTGCTATATTTTTGTATAAACAATTTTGGTGCTTTTGTTGAGAGCTACTTGAATTCGGTTACTTGAGACTTGAAAAAATTTAAGATGACAAGACAATCAATTAAGAAGACTACTACTGGAGGAAATCATCAAGGAGCCAGCCAAGTTGCATCCTCAGGATCTAACCCCCCATCCATCTACTTAACTAGGGATGAGATGGAGACTATAATGACAAAAATGCAGGAAAGGTTGATAGCCCCCTAGGAAGAGATGATCGACGGATTTTTTAGGAGAATGGGACAAATAGGAACAGCCGATGTAGCTGCAAACTAGAATCAAAGACCTGAAGCTGGAGCAAATGCACCTAGGAGAAGAGTGGAGCAAACTAAAACAACCCTAGAAGGAGTTGTACGGATCATTACTGATCCCCAAGAACATCGGAACATAACCAATATTAACTTGGGTGGAAACGAAGCACATCTAGGGAACAATGCTAAGCATCTGAACGTAAATCAGAATGTAGATGCCCGACCTAATGAGTACATGCCAGAATTCCCTCGTGGGAATAGATGGCAAGCAGAAAATGCAAACTTGAGAGTTCCTTTACATGATAATGATAAAATTGCTGAGATGGTGAGACGAGCAATAAGAGGTGGACTACCTAACCAGAGCCTGGAAGATGTGAACATGGGTCCATTTTCTTCGAACATTCGGTACGCTAGAATTCCGCTTGATTTCAAGCTGCTTATGTTGGAGACGTATGATGAAAAGACAGACCCAACAGTTCATTTGATGAGGTACATCCAGCAAATGGAAGTGTTGGGTGCTTCTGAAGTAGTGATGGGATGGTGCTTCCTTTGTATTTGACAGATTTGGCGGCGTTATGGTTTAGATAGATAGAAAATGGTTCCATCAACACTTGGGCCAAACCGGTGGACAAATTCATGAAACAGTTTTGGATCCATATTTCATGGCCTAAGATTGTAATGACACTATCAAGTGTTAAGCAGAGGGCCGGAGAGACCCTCAAGAGTTTTTTGACGAGATCCAACATAGCAGCTGCCATGGTTGATAGGCCGGATCCATCAGTGGTTTTGGTTGGTGGCAGTTTCAGGAGTGGTCAGTAAAACAGATTTTAAGGTTGCTTTGGAGCGGGATGCACTAATGGATCTCGTAGAATTTTATCATGAGGCTGAAAGATATCTGCGTTAGGAGGATGATGAAGCTTAAAAGGAAGAAATTAATGTTGTGGATGGTGGAGGACCGTCCAGAGTAGGATCTAATAAAGATAGAGGAAAATGAAAGATGGATAATGGCTTTGGAGGATCAAAGTGACAGAGAAGGGAGCCGAAATTCTCTTCTTACATAGAATTGAACGAGACCATGTAGCGGACTTACCTTGATACCAAGGGATAGATCCACTATCAGAAACCATCGAGGAGAGAGCCCACTGACCGTGAGAGAAGGTCAGGAAAGTACTACTTGTTCCACGATCTAGACGGACATAACATAAATGATTGTCGGCACTTGCGTGATCTAATCGAGGAATAGGTCAGAAATAAACAATTATAGCAGTATGTGAGAAACCGAGCTGCGGTGGTGGAACATGAGCAGCCATCATCTGCAATAAATGGAAACGACCTTGGATTAAGGTCAAGGATAGTCATCTCATGATTAGGATGGCGAGAAACCAGGTTCGGTTCTCGCACTTTATTCTCATATTCAATAAATGATGCAATATTACAGTCTATCCACTTACTTATGTATGGGACCTCGATCGATCTCCAGGCACGCTCTGAGCTGGATGTTGGGCTATAACAACTGGTGGGTCGGTTATCATGACGTTTGATTTAATATTTGGATTTGAACCCTGTAAATAAATGCTTTATTTTTGAAATCCACTTGAATGTGATGATGGATATTGATCGTGGTAATCTCATCCCGAGACACGGGGTGTTGACCACATGGTACATTTCCCCTTGCCAAAGAGCAAGTGGATTCGACTTGCATGAAAAGTAAATCACCTCGCCAAAGTGTGAGCGGATGGGCTTGCTTGGTCGTTGAGTTCCCTCATCGGAGAGCTAGGGGATTGGGCTTAAAAAGGATCTAGAGAGATCAAACGCTAGTTTGGATGCTTAACACTCAGGAGAAATCATGGGCTTAACTATCGACCCATAATGGTAACGGATTCAACTAATGATCTGGAGAGATCGTAGATTTAACTACCAGTATGAAAAGGCCATGGATTCCACTAACGATCCTAAGAGATTGAGATTTTAACTAGCGAACTGGAGAAATCGAGCTTTCGACTAATGATCCAGAGTGATCAAGAATTAAACCAGTCATCGAATACTTAACCTGGAGAAATTGAGATTTAGACTTTGGCCTTGAATTACATTTGACCTTGAAACGATTCGTTAGCAATTATCGAATCGTGTCATTGATTTCAACACGTGACTACCAACTCTCGGATGAACACGGGATGATCTTGATTCGTGACGCAGCCCACAACTTACCGATTCTGGGAGAAGACGGAATGATTACCTATGACTGACGCTCAAGCAAGGGCTTGAGTCCTTAGCTATCGTGGTCTAGAATGATCTTTGATTTACCGATGAATCCAAAGGAACATAATGATTCGCCACAGCTTGATCAGGTGGTAGCCAGAAAATTCAACTACTAATGTTGCATCGAATTTGATATCTATTCTTGAGTAAAGCACACCTTCCATTCGCAAGATGTGCTTTGGTGGGCAAGTGTTATCCAGCCTTTTGACCAGGCCATATTCGAAAAATTGAATCGATCAACCATAAATCCAGAACGATAACTACTAAACTTGGATGCCAGACAAAGCCAAGAGACAAGGTTACCAACATGCAAACAACCTCCCAAAGTGGTCCGTACGTCACATTGCTTAAAGTGCCAGGGCCAAAGTCCTTTTTGCAAGCAAAGGTATGGATTGGTACCGATCCATACTTATGGATAAGACCGATCCACAAAATTGCCTAAAAATGACCAGCGACCCATTCCATATAAAGTTGAAACACTGATAAGCAAGTGCAAGCTAGTTTGAATGGTTCGCAAGTAATCACCAACCTCAACACTTGACAGATGAACCGATCACTTTCATTCAAGTAAGGAGTTCGCTCATATCAACACAACTAGATACCAAGGACAAAGGAATAAGCCAAGCAAGTCAATACATCAACTAAAAGGGGGATTTTCCATCGATCGTATGGATTGGTACCGATCCAAAGACATGGATCCTTACCGATCCATGAACTTTGATGACATGGCCATGATCCTATTTTAGTTAGCATTCCCTGGAAGTGGAGAACGTGGATGAGAACATGGGCGGGAGATTTCCGACAACCCTCAGCTATAAATATGCATGAGGGAGCATCTTTTTTAGGATCTTTTGGCCCTCTTAACAATTTTCTCTATAATCCCTTGTAATCTTGAGGATCCATACTGATCCATAAGAACATCGCTTGTAAACAGCAACCAAATCAGCAATAAAGCTAAGTGGATGTATGCAACGATTAGCCGAACCACTATAAAACATTTGTGTCTGGTTATTTCTTGTTTTTGTTTACTTTCTTCACTCTTTTCTCTATTATATTCATTTGGATGTTTGTGCCCTATTTTGGTATAAACAACAGTGATTTCAATTTCCATCTTGGTTATAATTTTCAATTTAGGGTTTCCAACATCATCCTAAATCATAGAGAGTATATCAATTTTAACTGTAATTAATCACCTAAATAAATTTGTTTCTACTCACCTCAAGCCTAAGCTCCTCCTATTACTTTACTTGAGAATTGTCCCTCTGAATGCTAGCTCTGTTTGTCCCATCTAGATCTAATTGCTTGCACTCTTTTAGGTTGATTTTATTTTGATTTTTTAAGAAGATTTGAGGTTATATGAGAGGTTGGATTTTGAAAGCATTTTATTACAGTAATTGTTATGTGAGAACTAGGGTTAGGTTAGATTCCAATTTATAGATATTGGGAGTGAATTTAAGGCGTTGATTTTGGCTAGAGAATAATTTTCTAGGATCACATCTGATCATCAAAACTTCAACACAAAGGAATGATTAGAACTGTCGAACAATGCTTCTAGTTATGCTCCCGTTTTACTGCATTTTCACCATCCATGGTTGACCCTAAATAACCCATGGTCAACCACTGTAGGTCGACCATGATACCCCCAGGGTCGACCTAGGTGCAATGTTATACTATTTATTTATTTTTTTCAATTATTTTATCCCAAATCTTTTCATGCCCATAACTTCTCCATACGTACTCCTTTTTCGAAGTGTTATATATAAAAATTGACCAAAAAATAGCTACAAATGCAATGGTACAAGTTTTGTAACAAAATTTGGACGTCTGTGAAAATTTCCTTTTAGTCCTTGTGTGACACCCCACCCCGAGACCCACATTAACAAAGAGTATTACTGGGTAATACCGTCTGCTAATACGGAGAATAGGTGAAATGACCCGAAATTTTGGTTATTTGAAAATAGAATATTTAATTGATTTTAAATATTTAAAAGTTAATTTTTAACTTGAATTTCTTAGTTAACTATTTATTTATAATTTAATTATTGAATTTAATAAATTGAAAATGGGTAAATTATTGAATCTGGAGTTTAAAGCTTGTTAAAAATAATTTAAAGGCTTGTAAAATATGTATTAATAACACTAAAGATAATAGAAGTCTTAAAATTTAATTTAAAAGTGATGTGTTCAGTTTTCAAAATATATCGTTAAATTGCCATTTAAAAATAGCCTTTTGGGGCACAATCTCAGAATTCGACGAAACTAGTTCCATTGGATCCGTAATAGTGTATTATTATCGGATTTCAAATTACGTAATGTTTGGAGTTATCGTTTGGACGTACGGTATATAAATGCGCTGAAATTTATATCGTAAATTCAATATAATAATTGAGTCCAAAAAGCTATCTTCTCACGGTCAAATTAGGACTCGAGACCTTTTCCATTACGTCCGAAATAGGGGTATAACATTATGAACGCCTAGCGGCACGCCTCGATAGGAGGTCAAAATTTTAAGCTACGGATCGAGACGATTTTAATTTAAATAAATATATGTTTATATTGATTGACATTATATTCACATCAGACCTTTTTCATTTCTCTTCACATCACTGTACACCCATCACAGTACCGTTCAACACATGTTTCCCTCCCTTTATTTGTTTTTTTTAAAAGAGCCTATTATTCCATTCGAACTTAAAAAACAAAAAATAAAAGAAAAATGGAGGCAGGCGAATCGAAATCTCGAAGTTAAAATCTCTTTCGGTTCATAAATCGGGATTCCTCAAAAATGTTGAATTTATTTTCATTTCAGTGATATATGAAATGTTGAATAATCTGTGATAGATTATGTTGGAAAAATTTAAATTTAGAGAATGCTATGATATTGCTGGACGTACCTTTTTGGCATTTTAAAATATCTAAAATATAAATATTGGATTTTTGGAGGAAAATAAAAGAAATTTTTAAGTAAAATATTTATGGTAAAGTTGGATAAATTTAAAAGTAATGAATTTGGGAAAATAAATGGTTTGATTTTAAATTTTGTACTTGATAATCTCTGAATGTGAGAAATACAGAGATTTGGGAATATTTGTATAAAAAGTATTTAAAGAATAGAACTTAAGCGATATTGCTTTAATATAAAAGAATGTTTTTTTTTAAATTTGAAATTTAAATAGTTGGGAAAATAAAAGGGGAATTTTTGAAATAAAGTATGAAATTGATGTTCCAGATTTAAATAAGATTTTAAATCAGAAAAAAGAAGTGAGTCTGGAATTAAGGGGTTTAAGAATAAATTTGGGTAAATCAAGAAATAAATTTTTAAAATGGAATTTAATTCAGGAAATCGATTTGAAAATCGACTAAGTGTGTGAAGCAGGGATTCAAGGGAAAATGGGACTATGGAAATTATAAACGAGATTTATAAAATAAAATGAAGTAATTATCAGTGGATAATTGAAATTATAAATGCACAGTGGGAATTTATAAGGAAATGGGTAAATTGTTTTAAAAAATAAATGGTAGATTTATTTTTAGAAATGTGGAAAGGAATTTACGGAATTGGAACATAAACTTAGCTGGAAATGAATCGGGAGGGATTTATGAATTAATTGGACTGGCTATTTTTGGATTGGAGATTTATTTTCCGGAAATTTAAGTATATTTTTAAAACAAAGATTACTTTTAAAGTATTAATTAGAAATGTAAAAGTGTTTAAAAGGATGTCTTAGAAAAATGTATCGTTTGGTTGTTTTACAAATTGTTAAAGCAAATATTAATTAAGTTAGTTATAGTAGCTAATTATTATTAAAGGTTTAATCAACATTTTTATTTTTAAAGAATAATTATTAACTATTTATAATTTATATAATAGTTTTTTAAAAGTAGCTTTTGTCTAAAGTTTTATTTGGAGAATTATTATAGAAATATCATAAATATTATTTTGAAATTATTAAATAGAGATTTCGGAGAGTATTAGTATACTCGTGTGGCGTAATCAGAGGCAGTGAGTGCCTGTAGCTAAGTCTTGAATTTCTCTGGGATAGAGACGTAACCATTGAGCAATGATCCATGGTTTGATACCGTAATGATACTTTCCAAAATTATTTTAAGAGTTTTCCAAATATCTTTGAAAAATATACCTTTGGTGAATTTACTTAACTCGATAAGATAAGTCTATATTTTGGATAAAGAGATTTAATTTATTAAAATTAAATTAAAAAGAGATTTGGAGTTTTCAGTGGAAATGAAGCGTTGGGTGAATTGTTTGTTTATTTGATAGTTAAATAACCAACTATCAAATATGGACCCCAATATAACTTTGGGAATATCTAGAAGAAGTACGGGAATTATATGGTACAGTTACCGTTCGAGGTGCTATACTGTACGTATAAACTCGTTTCGTTCTTCTAGGACGTTGATAAGGAAATCCGTCCACTAACAGTTAGGAGGTGATCTCCGATCTTATCTTCTCTTGTTTATTTCCTAAAGAACCAGGGTTGAGTTTACCGGGAATATCGAACGTTGTTTCGAAGAGACCGGGATCAGATTTGCTTCATTACAGCATGATAGGGGGTTCTCGCTTCGTGTTTGGTGGCGAGCAGGAGACTCTTACCCCTACATGTCCCTGAGTGGTTGGTTACAGTCGAGAGGCTGGTCGTAAAAGCAAGTTCGAGGTACTAGTGTATGCCACGGCAGAAAGTGGCCGCTGCTTGGGATGGTTGAAAAGTCTACCCGACTGTTACACTTGGTATCAGAGCAGAAGGTTAAGCGAGAACCTTGGCTCTGGTGGGAATTACTCATTAGAGATAGGGTCAGTAGCACCCTAGAATGAGTTTGAGCGTATAATAGATATGAGCGCGTATTTGTTAGTGAATATAAATTCGTTTTGTATTGTGTTGATTGGTTTGTTTAGTGGCTTATGGACTGGTCAATACGAGTAATTAACGTTATTGATAAGGATCTCTAAACACTTGAATAAAGAAATTCGACATAGTATTGTTTTAAAATGGGGTAAATGAAATAATTTTACCTAAATTATATTTTTGTATATAAAAGAAATAATTTTTGTAAATTATTATAGTTAAATATGGTTTGCTTGGTAGTTAGGAAATGATAATATTAAATTATTATCATTGTTGTTGTGGAAATTGAATAAAAGATGATATTATAACCAAAGGTTAAGAAATAAATTTATATAACAAAATGGAATTTGTAAATGTGAGTTATAAACGTGATTTATAATTTGAAATGGGATAAAATTCCAGAGTAATATTTGAATATTGATTGAAAGGATTTGGAATTCAAAATTTTAGGAAATTTAATTCCCTTTGAGTTTGAAAATGATTTTCAAAAGCTTTAGAGGAATAATAGTGATATTATTTGGAAATATTTTTGAATGGGATATAAAATCTGGTGAGATTTGGAATTAAAAATATTTGAAAATGATTTTAAAAGGATAAAAGCACTAAACTCACTTCGGTCGCTGGAAAATAATTTTGGTGATGACTGCAGCATCATTGATGTTCATTTTCGAGTTTCCAAGAGAGGGATTGCTACCTGAATGTTTTGGATTAGAGTTGTATTGCAAAACTGGGTTTGATTTTGAAATGCAAAGCAATAATTTGATATATCAAAAGATTTGGGGTATATATGATTTCAAAAATGATTTTTGAAATGCTTAAGTAATTCCTTAAACTCTAGGAGTTTACTTAAAAATGCTTATGGAATATCAATAAGTTTGAAGACTTATAAGATGGGAAATTTGAATTAAAGTGAAAATCAACTTGAATTAAGTTAAGTAAAGTGAGTTTGAGACATTAGCCTAAGGAGGCTAAATGAAATAGTGTTGAAATAAAATTTATTAAGTTGGATATAAATGAGTGAATGAACAAATTGATTTAATTTGTAAGTAAATGGAATTGGAACTGAATGTTGGAATGAAATTTAATTTAAATAAAGTAAAGTTGAAGAATTAGTTCAAGCGGACTAAATAAAATAATTTTTTTTGAGATTTGGAATAATTTAGTGAATGGAACTAATTAAAGAAATTAGTTAATCAAATATCGTTTGGAAGATGGGTGATAAAATTCAATATTTAAAGTTGGAGATAAATTGAGTTAAATTTGAAATTTGGAAAATTTTAAATTTGAGTAAAAATGGATGTAAAAGTTTAGTGATGAAGTGAGAATGAATATAGGAAGTTGTATATAATAATAAACTTAAGAAATTTGAGGGGGGAATTCTTAAGTAAAATTGGTATTGGGAAAATATATTGAGAAGTATGTGAATGAAGATTTAATGGAAGTGGGGTAAAAGGAAAAATTGTGAATAAGAGAATGGGGATTTAAATAAAGGTGAATAGAAAGGATTGGATATAGCTAATAATCAATTGGAAATTTATACGTAAGTTGTACGTATATTATTTTATTCGCATAACGATTTGATCTAGATTCGAGCACATAATTTCGAGATAGTTATATCGATCCGAGTTAGGATTTTTCACTCGATTTTCGACGGCGAACCCTGGATATGGATTGTTGATTGATTCTGGAAATTCTCTATCATAGTATATGGCTATGCAAGGAGAATGACGGTTTCTAATCAAGGAACCAGATTTGAGTCCGCACTAGAGAATCGTGTGAACGATACTAGTTCGGAAGTGAAATTGTGTGATCGAGTGAGCGATCAGAGTTGATATTGCATACGGATGATATATGTACATCGTACGGGCTTGAATGTAATAGATTTTGTAAATTTTGAAAGAAATGAATAAATTGATTTTGAACTATACGATTGAATATTATTGGTAGATAAAGTGTAGCTATTTAAAGGCAAAAGAAAAAAATTTATGTTTTCGATTTCAGAAGATAAATTCGATTGCCCGACAAAAGGTATATATTTAAATTGTCGTATGAAATTTGGGGATTTTCTGATTGAGCCACTTGGCTTTTGTTTTCTTTTGATGGTTTGGGGGCCATAAAGGCAATTTTGTTGTTGTTCGGATCTAGCCGCGTAAAGGAGACGCTGGCGAAATTTTACTGGAATTTAGGGAGTTAGAAAATTTTGGAGAAATTTTGATAATTTAAAATTTGGTTTTAAATTACAATTTGGACAATTAAAGGAGTAATATTATTTGAAATCTAGGGGTGAGTTTGGGAGGTCAATAAGAGTGATAGCGTGGCCTCAATAATAAAAAATTGTTTTTGGGAAGTTGTTGAAACTTTTTGGGGAAATAGTAAACGGGTATTGGACCATTCTTCTTACCTAGCAATTTCGAGGACGAAATTCTTATAAGGTGGAAGGAATGTAACGACTCCGAATTTTGGTTATTTGAAATTGAAATATTTAATTGATTTTAAATATTTAAAAGTTAATTTTTAACTTGAATTTCTTAGTTAAATATTTATTTATAATTTAATTATTGAATTTAATAAATTGAAAGTGGGTAAATTGTTGAATCTGGAGTTTTAAGCTTGTTAAAAATAATTTAAAGGCTTGTAAAATTTATATTAATAAAACTGAAGATAATAGAAGTCTTAAATTTTAATTCAAAAGTGATGTGTTTGGTTTTAAAAATATATCGTTAAATTGCCATTTAAAAATAGCCTTCCGGGGCATAATCTCGGAATTCGACGAAACAAGTTCCATTGGATCCATAATAGTGTATTATTACCGGATTTCAAATTTCATAATGTTTGGAGTTATCGTTTGGTCGTACGGTATATAAATGCGCTGAAATTTATATCGTCAATTCAATATAATAATCGAGTACAAAAAGCTATCTTCTCCATACGGTCAAATTAGGACTCGAGACCTTTTCTATTGCGTCCGGAATAGGGGTATAACATTATGAACGCCTAGTGGCACACCTCGATAGGAGGTCAAATTTTTAAGCTACGGATCGAGACGATTTTAATTTAAATAAATATATGTTTATATTGATTGACATTATATTCACATCAGACCTTTTTCATTTCTCTTCACATCAATGTACACCCATCAAAGTACCGTTCAACAAACGTTTCCCTCCTTTCATTTGTTTTTTTTAAAAGAGCCTGTTATTCCATTCGAACTTAAAAAACAAGATATAAAAGAAAAAGGGGCAGACGAATCGAAATCTCGAAGTTAAAATCTCCAAAATACCATCCCTCCTTCGGTTCATAAATCGCGATGCCTATCTATTTGAAAATCGAAGTCGTTATCTCTATCCCTTCTCCTTCTCTGATAATAATTCGAATTGAGCTAAAAAAAGGTGGTCATCAAATCATTCGAATCGAATCGCACTAGGCAGGCCGGCATCGACGCTTAGTGCGGAGGAGCAGCTACGACCCTTGCAGCGGTTGGTGGGTGTTGATGGAGGTTGCTGGTGTGGGTTGGGGATTCGAGGAGGAGATCGGTCGCGATTGGAGCAAGGGTTTGGCTGTTCGTGGGGGACGTGGGAATCGATGGTGGCTGATGTCTTCTGCTAAGTGGCGAGGGCGGGCAACTGTTAAGGAGGAGGTCGCGACTTTGGGGTTGTTGTCGCCTGGAGTCGCATTTTTGTTCGGGGTGGCGGAGGATATGCGATGGCGGGGGCCAAGACGAGGAGGGGAAGAGAGACACGATGGCAGGCTCGAATTCGTCGTCGGTGGTGGTGTCTCGAGTGGTGAACGGCGATGAAGCCTGGTGGGGCGGTGGTCAGGCGTGGTGATGGGGGCTTGGGCATCTCGTGTTCGAACATGAGGCAGTGAGGTATACAATATATTTTTAATTTAATATCAATAAAAAAAATTTTTACGTTAATGATGTTTACTGTATGTGAAAAAAATAATAATGAGAGAATATATATATATATATTGAATTAACTTTCTAATTAAGCTGAAATCGTTAATTTATACGCTTCAAAATTTGCTTGTACAAGGGTGAAACCGAGCAAATTGTGTGCAGTAGAGTCAAGTTGGATCGATCAGCAAATTCGAAAAATAAAAGTGAGTTAACCTCACTCAACTTGGATTTCCGTAATCAATTTTAAATGGTTAAAATTTATTATTGATTGATTGATAGAATTGATAATTATTATCAGTGGATGTGATATTACATGTAGTAGTATATATATTGGAGTGATTGATATTCCCGCATATATATATATATAGCGGATGAGACTCTATGCGCCCCGCATAATAGCGGATGACCCTATATACTGCGATATCCCCCTCGAAGTGGGATTGGTATTTTTATACTGTGCTAACATCTGTGGATGCAGGGAAAACAGGTTGGAGGGATCCATCGGGATTCCTCAAAAATGTTGAATTTATTTTCATTTCAGTGATATATGAAATGTTGAATAATCTGTGATATATTATGTTGGAAAAAATTAAATTTAGAGAATGCTATGATATTGCTGGAGGAACCTTTCTGGCATTTTAAAATATCTAAAATATAAATATTGGATTTTTGGAGAAAAATAAAGGAAATTTTTAAGTAAAATATTTATGGTAAAGTTGGATAAATTTAAAAGTAATGAATTTGGGAAAATAAATGGTTTGATTTTAAAATTTGTACATGATAATCTCTGAATTTGAGAAATATAGAGCTTTTGGAATATTTGTATAAAAAGTATTTAAAGAAGAACTTAAGCAATATTGTTTTAATATAAAATAATGTATTTTTTAAAAAATTTGAAATTTAAATAGTTGGGAAAATAAAAGGGGAATTTTTGAAATAAAGTATGAAATTGATGTTCCATATTTAAATAAGATTTTAAATCAGAAAAAGGAAGTGAATATGAAATTAAGGGGTTTTGGAATAAATTTGGGTAAATCAAGAAATAAATTTTTAAAATGGAATTTAATTCAGGAAATCGATTTGAAAATCGACTAAGTGTGTGAAATAGGGATTCAAGGGAAAATAGGACTATGGAAATTATAAACGAGATTTATAAAATAAAATGAAGTAATTATCAGTGGATAATTGAAATTATAAATGCACAATGGGAATTTATAAGGAAATAGGTAAATTGTTTTAAAAATAAATGGTAGATTTATTTTTAAAAAATGTGGAAAGGAATTTGCGGAATTGGAACGTAAACTTAGCTGGAAATGAATCGGGAGGGATTTATGAATTAATTGGACTGGCTATTTTTGTATTGGAGATTTATTTTTTGGAAAGTTAAGTATATTTTTAAAAGAAAGGTTACTTTTAAAGTATTAATTAGAAATGTAAAAGTGTTTAAAAGGATGTCTTAGAAAAATGTATTGTTTAGTTGTTTTAAAAATTGTTAAACTAAATATTAATTAAGTTAGTTATAGTAGCTAATTATTATTAAAGGTTTAATCAACATTTTTATTTTTAAAGAATAATTATTAACTATTTATAATTTATATAATAGTTTTTAAAAAGAAGCTTTTGTCTAAAGTTTTATTTGGAGAATTATTATAGAAATATCATAAATATTATTTTGAAATTATTAAATAGAGATTTCGGAGAGTATTGGTATACTCGCATGGCGTAATCAGAGGTAGTGAGTGCCTGCAGCTAAGTCTTAAATTTCTCTAGGATAGAGACATAACCATTGAGCTGTGATCCATGGTTTGATACCGCAGTGGTACTTTCCAAAATTATTTTTAGGGTTTTCCAAATATCTTTGAAAAATATAGCTTTGGTGAATTTACTTAACTCGATAAGATAAGTCTATATTTTGGATAAAGGGATTTAATTTATTAAAATTAAATTAAAAGAGATTTGGAGTTTTCAGTGGAAATGAAGTGTTGGGTGAATTGATTGTTTATTTGATAGTTAAATAACCAACTATCAAATCTGGACCCAAATATAACTTTGGGAATATCTAGAAGAAGTACGAGAATTATATGGTACAGTTACCGTTCGAGGTGCTATACTTTACGTATAAACTCGTTTTGTTCTTCTGGACGTTGATAAGGAAATCCGTCCACTAACGGTTAGGAGGTGATCTCCAATCTTATCTTCGCCTGTTTATTTCCTAAAGAACCGGGGTTGAGTTTACCGGGAATATCGAACATTGTTTCGAAGAGACCGGGATCGGATTTGTGAATCCGAAAACCACTTCGATCCAACGAGTACGTTTTCGTAATAAAGACAAGAGCTTGGAGTCAAAGATGGAGCAGTGAAGTGCAAGGGCTAATCGCTACTAATCCTGAGGGTGATTACAAAATGGATGTAGTAGGAATAGTGCCTTCGGTTCCGTTCGGACCGGGAATGGACTTTTATGGATGAATGCAATCAGTACATTGTCATTGGAGGACAATGAGCATTTTAAGTGAATATTTCTAAAAATGTAACGCTTAGCCTCGAGCCTCATCAACCGGGAATGACTGAAAATCAGGGGAGATGCAGCAAGGCTAAGTGGGTTGCACCCAAGTAGGGTAAGGTTACTCCTATCTAGAGTCCCTTTCTTTTTATTCGGCTGTGTGGTGCGGTTGCTGATCCCAACCGTGGGGTAATCTTATTTGGGCTATCCAGTTTAAGGGATAGTCCGGTCTTGTGTTGCAGGGGACCCCGGAGTGGTCCTCGATACGATGTTTCTAGACAGGTACCGTGACAGGTGGTACCCCAGTGCCTAGTCATTCAGTTGGAATCCATTCTTCAATACGTGCCTTTACGGTTTTGATTGTAGAGCCTAGTATTGCTGGAATTTAATTAATGTAACAATTTCAGCTATTTGAATAAGTATTTGTACTTAGACACTATTATAATATCAGAGAATTTGATATGAAATGTTTTGGTTATCGTTAGGTAAAAACCCGCCGTGATTATTTGTGGCGTGGTCTTACGAGATACCTTTGATTTTTAAAGGATTTTGAAACTTTAATAATTCAAATTGAGTGTGATTTCTCACCCTGGTTTTCCAGACTGACTCGGGTGGTATTTTATTATAATGCTCGGGTCAGACCGAGTATTACAGATACATGATAGGATGCTATAGAGCTCAGGAGACGAGCTGGATGACAAAGACGTATATCACGTATCTGATTTATATTCCACTGCGTATGGTACGCTGTATATTCAGCTTTTATGAGGGAAAGTTATTATAACTGTCCAGTATTGTGCTATTGATTGTGTTGTACTCTGATGATGTAATGTATAAAAACAGTTATAGTTCTTTTTGTATAAAGATCAGTTGTTATCTATTGTATATTGTTCCGCCGCGATTGTGAGATTCTGTGTTATTATTTCTATTTTCTTCTTCTACCTCTTCTTCTTCTTCTTTCCCTAATGATCTGGTATTTCCGGCATTCGATTGTTCGACATGTAATACATGGGACGTATTGATGTCGATTGTGACGACCGCCCATGACCCCTGCACTGAACCTAGAGAAGGTGCGCTGTAAAATGTGCCAGGCGACCATGGACGATTGCCAGGGTAAATTAAAACAATAGAATCTATCGTATTACTCACAGCGCATGGACAAAATACAATAGAACATATATATAGTGAAGCTTCACAGAATAGAATCTCATCAATAAAACTTCATAATAGTTGAATACAAACATCTGAATAGTTAATACAACAAGCCTCACTACATAGCACTTAGAGAAAATACAAACAGCGGAACACCCAGTACATAATAATAAGAAGATAATATGCAACCCTCCAGCTCGTCTTCGATATCAACACCGTGGAAAGCAAGAACAGCACCTGTCACCTGCTACCTAGTCTTCCCGTCCCAAAATGGACGAACAGCCCAAGGCAATAAGAGTTAAAAACATAAAGCCTTGAGTCAGACACAGTCTTAGTGAGCGGTAAATTAACTAACAACATACCAAAAGAGCATAAAGGAAAAGGAATAGGAATACAACCCTCCCACTCCACCTCTTTCTACAGTGATAGCCCCCAGACACACACTAAGTAGAAGCAAACATAGCAGAGCATACAACGTAAAGTAAAGCAATTATCATTCGAGTCAAGGGCGATGTTTTCCAAGCACAAACCCCCAAGGCCTAAACCAAGATCAGATAAGCACCCAGAAAACACTGCTCTTGAGACCAAATGACGATACAACCAAACATCCATGACTCTGGCTATCACTGTTATCATTTGCTTCGATATCATCGTTAATTGAATGATCGGCACCTTCTTTCAGCCGTCAGTCAAGGGCTAATGGAAACCCCGGTTCTAGACATTACTCCCGCACGTCGTCGTGACCCGTGCCTTGGATTATCGAATCTGCCCAGAGTACTCGACCATCAACGGTTAGTCTTTTGGGCATCCCCATGTACTCTTGCTTGGAGCATGCTAGAACCTTCAACAACGATGAGATCTCAGCCTTCTAGTCATCCTCCTCGACGACTATTTCCATACTAGCTCAAGCGCCTCTCGAGCAAACCATTATCCTCAAACTCGAACATTTCACCGAGTTATCAATCTGCTTGGAATGATCCCGTCTGGATTAGACCAAGACTATCACATATCGTACTTCGCCTCATCATCAAATCTATCCATATGAGCTTCCTCATCCGCCACATATGCCACGAGCAGCTTTCCCAATTCAAGAGCCTTTCCCTTAGCTTTTGAATCACCTTCAGTCTAAATCAAATCATCAATAATCTAATTCATAGCAATCAATCAAGTCAAACATTAATCCAAGTAAACAAGCATTCAAATATGATCTAAATAGACAATTATAACAATAAT
The DNA here is from genome assembly GCA_030737815.1 of Allium fistulosum. NCBI lineage: Eukaryota > Viridiplantae > Streptophyta > Magnoliopsida > Asparagales > Amaryllidaceae > Allium > Allium fistulosum. The sequence continues at coordinate 1,130,969,765 of CM060901.1, forward strand.
GGCAATTTCGTAATTAAAGAGTCAAAAGTCTAACAAGCATGAAAACATGAGCAATATCTCTATAATCTTGATGAATGAACTTGCATAGGTTAACATGTAGTAAAATGGATGTCAAATCATCATGAACAATGAATCTATATGGATCTATACTTAAGGTTAGGAAAATGCATGGAAATCACTTCTTTAACACCAAATCAAGCCAACGATCCGATATACTCTTTTGGATCCGTGTGAGAGATAATCACCACTCACCAAATCACCTAAACACCTCAAAAGAAACCACTTCAGATCTGGACAGCGAAGGATCTAACTCGATCTATCACCAATCCGCTTCAAACGATGAAATCTCTCTTCGATGGATGAAGATCTTCAATCTAAGCTCTTGAATCTTCGATTTGATCTTCGATATGGATGGAAGGAATCACTAGATTAGAGTGGAGAAAAGAAGTGAAGAAGTGTAGAAGTCGAGCTCTCAAAATGGCAGCACTTCGTCGCTTCGAAATCCGAATCCTAAAAAATGAAGAAATGGACGAGTATTTATAGCTGAAATCCTCCTTAAGTCGTTACTCGGAATTAGGTCGTCCATGACCTAAAGAGATCCCGCAACCTACGACCTAAGCCCATGCGCACTCACGACCTACCAGACCCACCTGTCTATGACTTACGACTTAGCGGCTTAACTCCTAAGTCGCTCGCGACTTAACAACTCCTAGGTCGCTCACGACCTAACACTCAGCCAAAACCCACCGACCTAACGTAGACACACTTCCTCGCGACCTAACAACTCAACAGAGTTACGACCTACGACTTAACTGAGACGCGACCTAGCAACAGCTCCGACCTAACAAATCTGCAACCTAAACAGACCGTCTCTTCGCGACCTAACGCTCTTGCGACCTAACACATACACGACCTAACACTCACGCGACCTAACACCTTAGGTCGTCTAACGACCTAACTACTCTACTACTGGACTTAGGTCGCTCACGACCTAACTACACTAACCAGCTAACCCTTAGGTCGCTAATTCCTATAGGTCGCTCACTACTACCACCAGCTCCTTAGGTCGTTGCCGACCTAACTTCCTTAGGTTGCTAACCTGCCTATCTCCTAGGTCGTTAACTCGCTACCTCCTATAAGTCGCTATCTCTTAGGTCGGAAATCCTTAGGTCGTCTAATTCTATAGGTCGCTCCAATACTTTGGTCGTCCACTCGACCTAACCTATCCCACAACCTAGGCTATCACACGACCTATCCTAAACTCCTTAGGTCGTCTACTCCATAAGTCGTCCACTACCTTAGGTCGCCAGTTTCTATGAGTCGCCTATTTCCTTAAGTCGTCTATGACCTAAGCCTCAACCTACGACTTATCTATCATACGACCTAATTGCTTAGGTCGTTCCAACCTCTTAAGTCGCTCCACTTCTTAGGTCGCCTACTACGACCTAACCACCATACGACCTAAGACTTAACTCTGGACAACTTATCAACCATGCGACCAAATGTCAACTGTTTTACGATGTTTTGATCCGTAAAAATACAGGTCGTTACATCGATTTTCGGACGTCGAAAATCCGGGTCGCTACAATTGGGCTATTTAGGAGCGACCATCTATAGCCTTGATTTAAATATCTATTGAATACGTCGATAACTAATTCATTTTTTTTCTAACTCAAGTGGATCAACATATCCAATAAATACTTAATACGAAGCCATAGGTGGCTATAGGATCTATAAAAACAAAATACAACAACTCAAATGCAAAACACATCACAAAACAGCAGATAATCATATATATATATATACACACACACATATACCGATACATCACATATGTGGTATAACGACCACAATACCAACACGAGTCAAAAGAATATACATATATGAGTAGCAACAAAAGGACTATACAAAAGCTACAACAAAAAGCTAGTAGAAAAGTCCATGCGGAAGCAGAATAGGCTAAGTCCAAAGGGTACCTTACCTGAAACACCTCGGTCTGACCCGAGTATAAAATACACGGGTCGGTCTAGATAATCAGTTTAAAAGGATAATCGATAACATAAGCATAAGGCAAGGTGATAATCTTGTCAAGTGAGAAGGAATAATTCAAGAGTATATGGTTACTTCACATGGCATAACTAAGTAGGTATAGTAATTTCAAGTGATATAAGGATATCACTAAATATGAATGCAACTCAAAGGCGATAAAACTTCATAACAAATCTCACAATAAAAGCACGCCTTATCTCATCGGCGTATCACAAAACATCAAATATGGTTTAGGAGAAAAACATAACTCCAAAGAGGAGAAATCCCAAACCCGTCATATCGGCAAACTCAAAAAAATCTCAAAGAAATCACCATCTCAAAATACGCCATAAGGCAATCAAATATAAATCTCCAACATAGGAGAATATAATCCCACATAAACGCCAAAAGGCAAATCTCATATAATAACGCCAATAGGCAAATCTCAAATAATATGCGAAAAGACAAATCCCAAATAAACCCTGTTAGTCCGTGAGATGATGGTTTTGATGACAACAACCTTAGAGTAGATTATAAAATATAAATACTGGCATTATAAGTTTAGATATATATGTGTATGCAGGATTTAACCATGCAGGTATCAAGAATGAAGACTGTATAGTATAGAGATTCAAGATATAGAGATAGAAGACTCATGAGTATCAAGATTATCAAGAGTTCAAGATTTCAAGGTTAAGTTTGTTTTATTAGGAATATTTGTTAAAACTCGTAGAAAAGCACTGGCATCTTAATATCCAATTTATTCGTGGAATGGAATCCACTTCGAGCCCGTTAAAGGGATGGAACCCTAAGTAGGATGGAACCTACGAAAATCTAGTGGGACATTGTTTTGTATCCACTAATTTTAATTCAAATGATTTTACAAAATTATCTTGTTTTCAAAATGATTTCAAAACTTTCCTTTTAAAAGATTCAAAACTCTCTATCCTGATTTTAAATAATTTTAGCCTCAAAAACATCTTTAATTTCAAAGTCAAATTACTCCTGATTTTAAGCTATCTTCAAATAATATATTTAACTTTTAAATATTTATACTTAGATTTAAATATAAAATTATAGTTAAATTATGTATATATTGTTCTTTATATTTACTTATGAATTTCAACTAAAGTCAAGTATATTTATAAAGTTTAAAATAGTTTTTATATAAGATAAATGTTATTTTCAAAGAAAATCAAAACATCAAAAAAGGCTGTGGGATGTCGACATGCCTATAGGTACCATGTCGACATGGTGTCAGTTTGATTCAAAATTCAAATTTCAAAAGAAGTGTCTATTCGCCATAACTCTTCACGAATGGACATGACTGTTGTTCTTCTATAAATATGGGTTAGTTTCAACGAATTTTTAATCATTTTTTTCTAGTTTTCACTCCTCTTCTTCTTCCACATTTCTTAATACAATTTTATACCATTACTCTGTCGAAATCAACATCGAATCATACTCGATTACTTTTAGTTTGATTCTCCATCAATATCTTTACAAAGTTCTCAGTGCTATTCAGAGTTATAGACTTCTTTGTAATCTATTAGCGAGAAAAGGTGTGATTGTAGCCTTGGAAATCAATCAAAAGGGAAAAGGTGTGATTGTAGCCCTGGAAATCAATTGGGTGAACTTGTCGCCCCGGAAATCAAGTATCTCTACCCAGAGGATTGTGATTTTGGAGGGTGTACCTCGTAGCCTTGAAACCGAGGGTTGTATTTGTAAGAATTGTTTTTGAAAGGAAATCTGTGCTTGTGTTGCGGGACTGGATGTAGGGTAACTCCAAACCAGTATAAAATCCGGTGTGTTCTTTCCTTTACTGCTTTTACCTTATATTTGCATCTGTGTTTGATTCTGCGTTCATATCTGTGTCTGATTAGTGTATACATTGTTAACAAAGTAAGATAAACTCAAAAAGATTAACAAATTTCTTAAAACACTATTCACCCTCCCTCTAGTGTTAATTCTAGCCTTAAGATCCTTAATCCGCATTTCTCACATTTGGTATCAGAGCAAGGTTTTCAAAGTTTTCATAATCTGAATTTTGAAAAAGTTTTTTTTAAAAAAATGGTTATTTTTAGGATTTTATTAACACTATTTTCATATGAATATGTCACAGAATCATCATGATATTTTTTTTAAAACTATATTTAGTATTTTGAAAAGTCACTTGATTCTTTAAAAAGTTATTTTGTTTTGCAGGAGAAGAATTATGTCTAATGACTGTTGGTTAAAAGATTTCAGATAATCATTCATCGATCAAGAAGAACAAGTGGATATATATTGGAAATCAACAAAGAAATCGGTACCAGATCAATACAAAACTTTTGGTTCTCATCTACAACTTGATTTGATACTGTACTTCTTTCCATCTGCTTCGCAATGCCACTGGTTTCGTGTGAATTCGTCAAGAAATGACCAAGTTATGGTCAAATGAAGTTTTGGTGAAGAAAGAGAAAAAGAAGGCAAAACTGTCAAAGATATTCTTCAAATTGTATCCATAGATTTGAGTATTTTGTTCCCAATCCTTTTCCAGATTGTAGTTCTTTTTCTCGCGGTCGTTTTGATGGGTGGATCATCAAATTCCGATCAAAATTGAGTAAGATATGACAGTTTGCAGTTGGCTATCGAAAACTGAAAAACTGTGTACGGGATCTTCTACATTTATTCTACTGTTCGGCCTGTTGCATCACAATACCATCCAAATTCGACACCAAACTATTACTAGATCATAGCCCTTGCCTTTCTCTTCGATTTGCCGCTGGTTTCATCCAATTCCGTTAAGAAACGAAGAAGATATGCTTTCTTGAAGTTTGATAGTATATAGAAAAACGGGAAGAAGATGAAGAGGAGGAATTTTTATGAAAAGTGGTGACCGTTGTGCCTATTTATAGTGGTTGAAGTGTCCATTCATTCAAAATTCGAATTCAAAGTTTTGGCGCCAAATTGGTCAATTTACTAAATCATCTGTATCTTTCTCGTACGGTCTTCAAATTCAGCAAATGAATATACTACGCTGATCAGAAAAACGAGCCCGTCGCAATAGAACATATCTCGTCGTCAAATTCAGAAAGATATAAATGTATGGTTCACAACAGTGGAGGAACAGCAAAGTTAGAAAGATGGAATGCAAAAATTGGTACGCTTTACTATTATTTCATCTTTATTGTTGCATTTAGAAATATATATCTATGCATTTAGTTAGATATAGAAATTTATCTCTTTTATAAGTTTTGATATTTTGGTCCATATATCGACACATCATAGTATAAATATCGTTATACAAGTCTAATTTTTTTTTAAAAAAGTCTTTTAAAATGTGTTTTCTTTCAAATAAAATCTACAACTAATTTATTACAACTATACTAAGTAGAAAAGCATACATTCATTCATGATTTCAACTTTTCTAATTTTATTTTTACTTCTCATACTCTATTTCTTTTAAGATACTAATTTTATATCTTTAAGAAATTAGTAGAATGAATTTAGAATGTTAGAATAAGGCTCTATTTATATATTTCTTCAATTAATAAGATTGCACCACATCACATGACCGAAATTTTAGATAGCATTTCTAAAATGCTTCTTTTCTTCCGTAATGTTTTGTAAGTACTGCAAATTCGTTTTTATAGCATTTCTATGCTTTGAAACGCTGTAGAGTTTCAAAAACTTTACACAGCATTTGGTAAAAGCTACAGTTTTTATTTTATAATGCTTTGAATATATTTTATTGCAAAAACTTTTTATAGCATTCTGTAAATGCTGTCTTTTCTGTTTGAAATTTTAAATTATAAAAAAAATGATATTTAAACTAAGTATTTTTCTCTATTCTTTTTAGAGTTATTTTCTAACTTATATTAGAATATTTAAAAAGTAATTTCATGTTTAAATATATTTTTAATGTAAGAAGCCTTAATGTAAGACATGTTTATTTTAGTTTTTCAATCTTTAATATTTTATTTAATATTTCATTATGATATTTTTTAAATTTAAAAGATGTTTAAACATGTTTCTAAATATTTAAATCAATAATAATTTGATATAAAGGTTTTAATTAGTAAGATAAGTATTTTATAAACATGGAAGTTTGGACTATGGTAATTAAATTAAAATAATTATTTTAAATAAATTAAATAAGTAGGCTATTAATCTGTATAAAAACCATATTTGATCATATATAGTATAAGTCCTTATTCCTTAGCATTTAATTTTGATATTAAGTTTGATTACTAACTTTCACGATTATGTTACAGTTTTAATACCATTTATTACCTTTAAACTATTGTCTTTACAACTATTTCAGTCTCATTCATTAGTTTCCTTAACTTAAGTCTAGTAATTAGTGTGTTTTACCTTTGTTTGGTTGAAGTGATTTATAATAAATAGTTTGATATATGTATACATACATACATATATAGACACACACATACACACACACATACACAGATATATATATATATATATATATATATATATATATGCTTGTCAACTAGATATTACTTATCACTCATGTTTATCTTATAGTCTGAACATCTATTACCATAGTATATATATCATCATATCATTTTGCAAATTATTTTACTTCATTGTCATTTTATTACATATCATTATTCATTCTATTTCATATCACATTTCATTGCATATTACATCATAAATTACAATGCATGTCATAATCATTTGCATCACAAGTCGCACTTCATTTCGCATATTATCTCATGCTACATTGCATATGTTATACACTTCATACTGCTTTACAAACTACATATTACATACATGTATATATAACGAGTGTATTTTATTTAGGAGGAGGTTGTAGTAATGTCTTATAATATAGGATTATTAGTTTTTGGTTGATTTGATTGACTTGTTTGAATTGTTTGACTTGATTGACTTGTTTGATTTGATTGACTTGATTGACTTGTTTGACTTGATTGACTTGTTTGATTTGATTGACTTGATTGACTTGTTTGACTTGTTTGAATTAATTGATTTGTTTGACTTGTCTGACATGATTGGTTTTGATGTGTGTGTTGATTGTATTGTCTGAAATATATTTATACATATTTATTGAAAAATTATAGTATAATTAAGTTAATATCTTTCACAATTCATTTACTATACTTTGTTCTAGTATTAGTTTAAGGGGGAGTTTTATAGTTAGTGGTTTAGGACTAAGTTTTAGTTTTAGATCTAAGTGTTGATTATTTATGATAACACTATCATTATAATCACATGTCATAGAGTATTACATTAAGGGGGAGTTATATAGTTTAGAGATAGTTTTTGTTGATGACAAAGGGGGAGAAATATAAAATAGGGTAGTTAGGCATAAATTAAGGGGGAGTTATTAGGATAGAAGTAATATTTTATAAACAAAGGTTGTCATCATCAAAAAGGGGGAGATTGTTAGTCCGTGAGATGATGGTTTTGATGACAACAACCTTAGAATAGATTATAAAATATAAATACTGACATTATAAGTTTAGATATATATGTGTATGCAGGATTTAACCATGCATGTATCAAGAATGAAGACTGTACAGTATAGAGATTCAAGATATAGAGATAGAAGACTCATGAGTATCAAGATTATCAAGATTATCAAGAGTTCAAGATTTCAAGGTTAAGTTTGTTTTATTAGGAATATTTGTTAAAACTCGTAGAAAAGCACTGGAATCTTAATATCCAATTTATTCGTGGAATGGAATCCACTTCGAGCCCGTTAAAGGGATGGAACCCTAAGTAGGATGGAACCTACGAAAATCTAGCGGGACATTGTTTTGTATCCACTAATTTTAATTCAAATGATTTTACAGAATTATCTTGTTTTCAAAATGATTTCAAAACTTTCCTTTTAAAAGATTCAAAACTCTCTATCCTGATTTTAAATAATTTTAGCCTAAAAAACATCTTTAATTTCAAAGTCAAATTACTCCTGATTTTAAGCTATCTTCAAATAATATATTTAACTTTTAAATATTTATACTTAGATTTAAATATAAAATTATAGTTAAATTATGTATATATTGTTCTTTATATTTACTTATGAATTTCAACTAAACTCAAGTATATTTATAAAGTTTAAAATAGTTTTTATATAAGATAAATGTTATTTTCAAAGAAAATCAAAACATCAAAAAAGGCTGTGGGATGTCGACATGCCTATAGGTACCATGTCGACATGGTGTCAGTTTGATTCAAAATTCAAATTTCAAAAGAAGTGTCTATTCGCCATAACTCTTCACGAATGGACATGACTGTTGTTCTTCTATAAATAAGGGTTAGTTTCAACGAATTTTTAATCATTTTTTTCTGGTTTTCACTCCTCTTCTTCTTCCACATTTCTTAATACAAATTTAAACCATTACTCTGTTGAAATCAACATCGAATCATACTCGATTACTTCTAGTTTGATTCTCCATCACTATCTACAAAGTTCTCAGTGCTATTCAGAGTTATAGACATCTTTGTAATCTATTAGCGAGAAAAGGTGTGATTGTAGCCTTGGAAATCAATCAAAAGGGAAAAGGTGTGATTGTAGCCCTGGAAATCAATTGGGTGAACTTGTTGCCCCGGAAATCAAGTATCTCTACCCATAGGATTGTGATTCTGGAGGGTGTACCTCGTAGCCTTGAAACCGAGGGTTGTATTTGTAAGAATTTTTTTTGAAAGGAAATCCGTGCTTGTGTTGCGGGACTGGATGTAGGGTAACTCCGAACAAGTATAAAATCCGGTGTGTTCTTTCCTTTACTGCTTTTACTTTATATTTGCATCTTTGTTTGATTCTGTGTTCATATCTGTGTTTGATTAGTGTATACATTGTTAACAAAGTAAGATAAACTCAAAAAGATTAACAAATTTCTTAAAACACTATTCACCCCTCCCCCCTCTAGTGTTAATTCTAGCCTTAAGATCCTTAATCCGCATTTCTCACAAACCCAAATCCCAAATATAGAACTCGATAAGAAGTTCAATTTCCAAAGATGTAATCTCCATATATAATATCTCGAATGGCTCAAATGGCCAATAATGTAAAAAGGCGATACACTTAGAAAATCACAAAGAAATCAATGAAATCATTTCAAAGATATAGCACGTGCTTATGGCCGAAGCCCGCCAATTACTGTTATATCAAAATAAGACGCCACGTCTCTTAGACAAATGTCCCGAAGGACAACATCCCGAAGGACAAATAAATACGTCTCTTAGAAAATTACCCCGAAGGACAACATCCCGAAGGAAAAATACGTCTCAATGGACAAATACGTCTCTTAGACAAATGTCCTGAAGGACAAATGACCCGAAGGTCCAGTACTGGCAAATACGTCTCTTAGACAAATGTGTCACAAACTTTCGGATAGGAACCCGAACAGTGTTAACGTGTGTCCCATACCACACGTTCGAACTAAACGGTTTACTAACCTCTAGTAAATTTCACAGTCAAAGAAGTAAAAAATTTACCTCATCTAATCGGTAAACTTGACCCGAAGGTCAAAAAGATCAAACGAACAAGTCAGGAATTAACGATAAGATAAACGCACGTGTCCCATACCACGTGTTTTGCCAAACTGTTTAATTCTCTTTCTCATTCGCTCGAATAGGGCAAAAACATGTATTTTATATATAAAATAATTTACTTGAGAAAACAAGCTGTTAAAACCAATTTTCAAAATCAATTTTGAAAGCCATATTTGAAAATTCCCTTATTATTGAGAATAAATAGATTCTATATTTGAAAATACTTTAAAAATATCATATAATAATAATAATTTAAAATGCCCATTTATTTTAAAAATTATTTCAAAACGGTTTGGAAAAATCCGTGCTCGAAAACGAATAAAAACCCAAGAAATCACTCAAATCGATATTCGAATTCAATTCAAATTAAACTCAAATTTAATCCAAAATTTGAATTTCAAAATCTCCAAAATTTGGCTAGTCTATTGATAGACATCATGGCCTCAAAACATTTCAGAAATATCACAAAAACATGAAGTAAAAGTCCAAAGTCGGACGGAAAAGGAACATATAAATGCATAGGCAAAATAATACCCAGGTCTGAAATCTTCTCTAGGTTCAACTTTCAGACATGAAATAGGTGGCCAAACGACCTCTGATTGAACTTAAAATTGGTGTGCACATAGTAGAAAACTTCAGCTTTCAAAAAAAAAAGAATCGATGAATTCCGACAGGAAATAAAAAAGTTACGCTGTCTTAAACATGAATTCAGACCATGTTTGCAACAGTTCAAAAACAGAAGTGTGCCCAGGCCTGAAAACCATCTTGGGTTCAACTTACAGGCCTGAAAAAGAGGAACAAACGACCTCATATTATGTTGAAAATAGATATACACATACTAGAAAACTTCATCTTTCAAACAAAAAAAGAATGAATGAATTCCGACTAGAAATGAAAAAGTTACACCGTCTCAAACATGGACTCAGGCCATGTTTGCAACAGTTCAAAAAAACATGTACAGGCCTGAAAACCATCTCGGGTTCAACTTTCAGGCTTGAAACAGAGGAACAAACGACCTCAGATTGAGCTAAAAATTGTTTTTCTTATATTAGAAAAATTTATCTTTCAAACAATAAAAGAATCGATGAATTCTAGTAAGAAATGAAAGAGTTATGCTATCTCAAACATGGACTCAGGCCATGTTTGCAGCAACTCACAATATATGCCCAGGCAAAAATCTGGGTTTTTGTTGATTTTGCAGCAAAGTTTTGAACACTCAAATGACAATATTTTTCAACCAAACTTTGTAGAGACAAAGTCAACTTATAAACTACTATTTGGAAGAAATCCGGCTGCATTTCGTTGCTGGAATCAAAAGTTATAAGCTTTCAAAGAAGCAACAGAAAACAGTTTACAAGCTGAGATAAAATAACTACAAAAGCAGATTATTCACCGTTTTTGGCGATTTGAGCTTTGGTCAGCTAGTATTTGTGAGCTTTTATAACTCACCTTGCTGTAGCTGTGCGAATATGCGGATTTAAGCAAAAAGAAGATACAGTACATGCAAAAAAAATTACAGTAAATTAGAAACCTATTTCTCAAATCAGAAATTTAAAGAAATTATTGGGGTTTGGAGTTTGATTACCTTTTGATTTACCCTCTAGTTTGCTAAAACTCTCAGCATGCTGATTTAATTTGGAGTTATGAGCTTGAAATTTGAAAATTGGACAGGTGGTTTTTTTTTTCTTATCCTCTAGTTTAAGAAGGAAGAAGGTAATGTAAATGAACATGCTGGTAATTGTTTTCCTCTTTTTCTCATTAATAGGTTGTCTAATGGGTCAATGGATCCAAAATTAAAAGAAAATAAAATGGCTAAGGTTAAAAAAATTCACACTTATAACAAAATGGCTTCATATTTACACCACACAAAACCAAAATGCATTTTCCTTCAAATTTTTACACAAGAAAAATATGTAAACTTGTATACTTATGAAATAAAACATTTTACATCTCATAAAAATATTATTTTTTTAAAACATTTTTATTATTAAAACCCTTTAGTTAACAAAAACACACTATTTACTCAAATAAATGAATAAAACCTTGTTTTTAACTTCTAAAATTCACCAAAAATACTTTTCTTACGTAGAAAAATATTTCAAACCATTTCCAAACATAATTTATGACCAAAACTCATTTTTAAACCAAGTTTCACCTTTTTATTTAAATAAACAACCTTTAAAAATTAAATACTTCCTTTAAAAATTATTAAAAGAAGTAATTGGCAATAATTAATAAAATTATTGCATTTTCTCCACATAAAAACCATTTTCCATTCATTATTAACCCAAACAAAACAAAATAAAGTTTTGAACTTTATTTTCTCATTTTTTAATTCCAAAATTCATTATTTATTCCAAATAAACAATATAAAATCCCCAATTTTATTTTAAATTACAATATTAAATTATTATCGTTATAATTCAATATTGTCCGGTAATCTCCAAACCATGGTTGTTACAGACTCCCCCCTTATAAAAATTGCATCCTCGTAATTTCTAGAGAAGAGTTTGTATTCAACATATTAATTTCATCAAGTAAAGGAAGATAGATAAGCTCGAGTTTAAAATTTCTCACCCTCAACACAAGATGATAGAAAACCAAGATAAGATTTCTCGATTAATTCTATTGTTTCCCAAGTGGAATTACTAGGATTTGAGGACCATTGAATTTCTACGAGCAATACATCCCTATTTCAAAAGCGTTTCACCTTCGAAGCAAAACACGGATATGATGTTACGCAATAGATAAATTAGGTGAGATCGATTCGTAAGAAGCTTCACTAACAGAGTCGGGATTTAGTCACAACTTTATCCCAAACTCTAACCCACAAGATGATAATCGATACAAATTTCTGTATAATCGATTCATTACTTTCCAAAATCTAACTTTAAAACAATTAACTTGAAAACTCATTTTGGAAAAGATAACTAATCTCTTCCATTATCAAGAGATGATTATTGATTATCCACCAAAATAAATTTTTCTCACAATTTAAAATGATTATACTACATGAATTGTTCATTATCAAAACATTATACTACAAGATGATAATCGATACAAATTTCTGTATAACACTACGAAGGGAGTCATACCGATATTAGATTGACAACTATTATGGAAAGAAAACCCAATAAGAGGTAGGTGGTTTTCTCCCAATACCACCAAACTCATCTGACTGCATAAATGTAAGTCGTAAAATAATTGCACAAAGGCAAAATAAACTCAATGAATAGATTTTTATATTTCTTTTACTAAACAAATATTCTTAAGTTCACAAACCCAATATCTTCAAAATAATTGAATTCTTAATTTTCAACATTTGAGAATTTCTAAAGCTTCTTACTTAGATTCTTAATTTAAACTCATTACTCTTTATTTAGAGTAAATAAAAATTTTGAGTTGTCTATCCTCTAATTCTTCCTTAAATTTTAATTGGTAACATATATTTCACATATAATTCTCGAATTTTCCATGTGTTAGAAATTTCCGAAAAAATCGGCGGAGTCTCCATTGTACAAAGGGCCGTATAAAATATTACAAAAATGATTTATATAATATACATCGACCATTAGGTCGGAAACACAATATATATCATCATTTAACACTTTAAAATTTTAATCCAAAAACATATCTTCCTTTTTAGCATTTTAAAGCGAGTTTGCACAATCTCATATATAATCTTTTTGCTCAAAATATATTCCAACTATCCTCTTTCACCTATACTTAACTCAAATAGATGATAATAGTTCATGTTCATAAATAAGGAGTACTACACTTAACTATTAAGGGAAACACATCAATTTCATTTCAGACCTGCGGTAAAGAAGACAAGTTTTGACACAGCAAACCATAAAATCTGAAAACTTTTATAAAATGAAAGTTGTTGTACTAAGTCTAAGATTTCCAGCAATATAAAGATCATCAAAATCGGATTTACGGTTTGAAAGTTATATTAAATTTAGTATCAGCTTAAATCTTAGATTATTTTATAATAGGGCAGAACTGCCTATCCACTTTCAAACCTATTTTAAACTAAATTAAAATTAAAACCTTCCAAAGTGGTAAAAATAAAATTTATAGTTTACTGAAAGCTTTTTCATTTACAAAATTATTGAACTCATTTGGAGTGATAAATCTCAAGTTATCGCTGTTTTAGTACAGCACTTTTCCAAACAAAATTTCAGCCTTTAAATCAATTTAAAATTAAAAAATTACCGAAACCATTTTAATCTCAAACTATATTTTCAAACAAGCTTTTTGCTAAATCATTTATTAAATGATTTTCTTTTTCCCCGGAAAGCTAAGACATACAAAGTTATGATCAACTTTATGTAATCATCATAAAACATTTTATTAAGTGGAAATATTTTCATTACTTTCCAAAATCTAACTTTAAAACAATTAACTTGAAAACTCGTTTTAGAAAAGATAACTAATCTCTTCCATTATCAAGAGATGATTATTGATTATCCACCAAAATAAATTTTTCTCACAATTTAAAATGATTATACTACATGAATTGTTCATTAATCAAAACAATCCAAATTCACATTTCCACTTGTCACAAAAATTAAATTTCCATCTAATTATCAACATAAATCTAATTAAAGTTGATAATTAATTCAAACTTGTTTTCAAAAGAATTTTGCAATTTCAAACCCACAAGTTTTAATACCATTTAAGTTTAAAACAAAAACTAGCTCACAAATTTATACTAAATGTTCTAAACTAACACTTCTTTATTTTCTCTTAAGATAGAGTTCTATATCTGTCCTCTACTATTACTCAAATAACTAAGTGCCAAAACAAATTTCATAGTCATCATTAATAACTTGAACTGAAATATTCAATTAATAGTTTAATTTTCAAACCAAAGTATTCTTTTACCTTAAATACATCATTTTATTAACCAAAGCATCAAATGGTATTTTCTTCTAATTAAGACATCCCCTTAATTAGAATCATTCACTTTGCTTACCCAAATTACCATATTCAATTTCTCAAATTTCAAATAATATAAGGGTATTGCCTCGCCATTGATTTATAGTGAATGACCCCATCGATTGGCTGCAGAGTTGATCAAATGATCAAAACTGCCTCGCCACTCATCCAACACTCACTATGGTTCAATGGCTTCATTAAACTTTTAAAATAAAAATTAATACTCCACCATATTAATTATTTCCAAACTTTACTTATTAAAACTCAATTTACCGTGTCTGACTGTCTCATCACAGCGTTTAGGAAATTCCTATCGATAACGTTGGCCAAACGCATCGACCAAAATTCTTAAAGCACTAGACGAACAACCCAACACAAAAATTCATTTTCTTTAAAAAGAAATACCTCATATATAATAATCAAAATATTCTTTGTTTTTCCCAAAAACAAAATCCAATTTCTCTTAGAAACATATCTTCAATTTTTTTGAAAAATTTGAAAACACAATTTATTACTTATTCTCAAAATCAAGGAACACAAATAGAGCTCATCGAGATATTCCTAGAATACTCGATCATCAAGATTGATGGAATAGACTAGAGTGTTCATTGTTCTGAACGGTAACGAACCACTCATAAGACTCATAATGAGTGCATAATGTGGTAAGAGTAACGTTATCCTCCACGACTCGTAGCTCATGAAAAATCGGTGTAGGGTCAAGCTGAGGAATGACCCTAGCGGCCCTCAATAGATTAAAAAGAGAGAAATGAGATATAAAAGCAAGGGTAAAATATCTTCTCGAATGAGGAAAAGTAACATTAACAACAAATCATTACTTTGAGTGAAGTAATACCACAAAGTATATCAACAATTGAGTATCCAAAGAGGGTATCTCAAAAGGGGGTAAGAATGACAATATCAAATAAATTCAATGAGTCACCTCATTTCCCTAGTGGATATCCTCGTGGAAGGATGACCGAAAGGCTAAGAACCGGGAATCAAGTCAATACAATATTTGATTGCCCAATTGGGTGTCATACCCAAAACGGACTCACAGAAATCAATAGAGTCACAATGACTGGAATTCAAGATATATCACCAACATCTCGAAACTCAAGAGTGAATACAGAGACTTTGGAATCATCATTAACATTCCTAAGAACAAGAAACAACGAATCAGCCAAAGTAGGATACTTAATATAAGGTACCTCTATTCATAAAATGTGGCTTGATAATAGGCATGCCACTTCATCTCAAACACTCCAAACTCTAGATAGAAAATGGCGTGCTAATTCGCACGAAAAGATAAGCTATAAGCAACAATCCCAAATCCTCATACATCATGCCAAATATTGCGGATCCCCTTAATAGGATTCGTAATCTTCAAAGAAATCACAAGATAAGAACATCAAAAAGCATCAACAAATTCCTCCGATACGGATGAGTGTCAAGCACCCATATCGAAGAGGACTCGAATAAAATGATCACGATTAGGATTACTCTTAAGATAAGATATAATCAATTCAGTTATGGAATACTACGGAATAAAATATATTCCTAGACATATCCCAAACTTCTATCTTAAAGGACACGATAAGATAAAGGATACAATGATTAAGGGATCTGTAACATATGTACTATACTTGGATGTATCGTAATATATGCTTTTGTTCTGTGTTTATCATATTTTGTTCTGAACTCAGCTCTGATACCAAGCTGTGACACCCCACCCCGAGACCCACATTAACAAAGAGTATTACTGGGAAATACCGTCTGCTAATGCGGAGAATAGGACTGTTTAGAAGCGACCATCTATAGCCTTGTCTTAAATATCTATTGAATACGTCGATAACTGCTCCATTTTTTTTCTAACTCAAGTGGATCGACATATCCAATAAATACTTAATACAAAGCCATTGGTGGCTATAGGATCTATCAGAACAAAATACAACATCTCAAATGCAAAACACATCACAGAACAACAGATAATCATACACACACACATATACCGATACATCACAAAGTGCACAAAATGATACATCACATATGTGGTATGACGACCACAATACCAACACGAGTCAAAAGAATATACATATCAGAGTAGCAACAAAAGGACTACACAAAAGCTACAACAAAAAGTTAGCAAAAAAGTCCATGCGGAAGCAGAATAGGCTAAGTCCAAAGGGTACCTAACCTGAAACATCTCTGTCTGACCCAAGTATAAAATACACGGATCCGACTAGCTAATCAGTTTAAGAGGATAATCGATAACATAAGCATAAGGCAAGGTGATAATCTTCTCAAGTGAGAAGGAATAATTCAAGAGTATATGGTTACTTCACATGGCATAACTAAGTAGGTATAGTAATTTCAAGTGATATAAGGATATCACTAAATATGAATGCAACTCAAAGGCGATAAAACTTCATAACAAATCTCACAATAAAAGCATGCCTCATCTCATCGGCGTATCACAAAACATCAAATATGGTTTAGGAGAAAAACATAACTCCAAAGAGGAGAAATCCCAAACCCGCCATATCGGCGAACTCAAAACAATCTCAAAGAAATCACCATCTCAAAATACGCCATAAGGCAATCAAATATAAATCTCAACATAGGAGAATATAATCCCAAATAAACGCCAAAAGGCAAACCTCGTATAATAACGCCAATAGGCAAATCTCAAATAATACGCCAAAAGGAAAATCTCAAATAATGCCAGGTGTTGGCTAACCCAAATCTCAAATATAGAACTCGATAAGAAGTTCAATTTCTAAAGATGTAATCGCCATATATAATATCTCGAATGACTCAAATGGCCAATAATGTAAAAAGGCGATACACTTGGAAAATCATAAAGAAATCAATGAAATCATCTTAAAGATATAGCACATGCTTATGGCCGAAGCCGGCCAAGTACTGTTCTCTCAAAATAAGGCACCACGTCTCTTAGAAAAACGTCCCGAAGGACAACATCCCGAAGGACAAATAAATACGTCTCTTAGACAAACATCCCGAAGGACAACATCCCGAAGGACAACATCCCGAAGGACAAATACGTCTCAATGGAAAAATACGTCTCTTAGACAAATGTCCCAAAGGACAAATGACCCGAAAGTCCAGTACTAGCAAATACGTCTCTTAGACAAATGTGTCACAAACTTTTAGATAGGAACCCGAACAGTATTAACGTGTGTCCCATACCACACGTTCGCACTAAACGGTTTACTAACTGCTAGTAAATTTCACACTCAAAGCAGTAAAAAGTTTACCTCATCTCATCGGTAAACTTGACCCGAAGCTCAAAACGATCAAACGAACAAGTCGAGATTTAACCGATAAGATAAACGCACGTGTCCCATACCACGTGTTTTACCAAACCGTTTAATTCTCATTCGCTCGAATAGTGCAAAAACGTGTATTTTATATATAAAATAATTTACTTGAGAAAACAAGCTTTTAAAACCAATTTTCGAAATCAATTTTGAAAGCCATATTTGAAAATTCCCTTATTATCGAGAATAAATAGATTCTATATTTGAAAATACTTTAAAAATATCATATAATAATAATTTAAAATGCCCATTTATTTTAAAAATTATTTCAAAAAGGTTTGGAAAAATCCGTGCTCGAAAATGAATAAAAACCCTAGAAATCACTCAAACCGATATTCGAATTCAATTCAAATTAAATTCAAATTTAATCAAAAATTTCAATTTCAAAATCTCCAAAATTTGGCTAGTCTATTGATAGACATCATGGCCTCAAAACATTTCAGAAATATCACAAAAACATGAAGTAAAAGTCAAAAGTCGGATGGAAAAAGAACATAAATGCATAGGCAAAACAATACCCAGGTCTGAAATCTTCTCTGGGTTCAACTTTCGGACATGAAACAGGTGGCCAAACGACCTCTGATTGAACTAAAAATTGGTGTGCACACAATAGAAAACTTCAGCTTTAAAAAAAAATAACAAATGAATTCCGACTAGAAATAAAAAATTTACACTATCTCAAACATGGACTCAGGCCATGTTTGCAACGGTTTAAAAACAAAAGTGCCCAGGCCTAAAAACCATATTTGGTTCAACTTACAGGCCTGAAATAGAAGAACAAACGACCTCATATTGAACTGAAAATTGGTATGCACATACTAGAAAAATTCATCTTTCAAACAAAAAAAGAATCAATGAATTCCGACTGTAAAAGAAAAAGTTACACTGTCTCAAACATGGACTCAGGCCATGTTTGCAACAGTTCAAAAAAAACAAATGTACAGGCCCGAAAACCATCTCAGGTTCAACCTTAAGCCATAAAATAGAGGACCAAACGACCTCAGATTGAGCTGAATATTGGTTTGTTTATAGTTGAAAACTTTATCTTTCAAAGAAAAAAAAGAATCGATGAATTTCAGTAAGAAATGAAAGAGTTATGATGTCTCAAAAATGTACTCATGCCATGTTTGCAACAACTCGGAAACAAAATATGCCCAGGCAAAAATCTGGGTTTTTGTTGATTTTGCAGCAACGTTTTGAACACTCAAATTACAATATTTTTCAACCACATTTTGCAGAGACTAAGTTCAAAATATAAACTACTATCTAGAAGAAATCTGGCAGCATTTCGTTGCTGGAATAAAAAGTTATAAGCTTTCAAAAAGCAATAGAAAACAGTTTACAAGCTGAGATAAAATAACTACAAAGAGAAAATTAATCTCTGTTTTTGGAGATTTGAGCTTTGCTCAGCTAGAATTTGTGAGTTTTTGTAACTCACCTTGCTGTAGCTGTGCAAATACTCGGATTTAAGCAAAAAGATTGAAGCTTGGCTTGAGTATTGACCTCTAGAAACCTGTAGAAAGAAGATACAGTACATGCAAAAAAATTATAGTAAATTAGAAACTTATTTCTCAAATCAGGAATTTGATGAAATTATTGGGGTTTGGATTTTGATTACCTTTTGATTTACACTCTGGTTTGCTAAAATCTCAACTTGTTGCTTTAATTTGTAGTTATGAGCTTGAAATTTGAAAATTGGAGAGGTGGGTTTCTCTTTTTTTTCTATTCTCTGGTTTGAGAAGGAAAAAGGTAATGTAAATGAACGTACTGGTAATTGTTTTCCTCTTTTTCTCATTAACAAGTTAAGTCTAATGGGCCAATGGACCCAAAATTAAAAGAAAATAAAATGGCTAAGGTTAAAAAAATTCACGCTCTTAACAAAATGGCTTCATATTTACACTATACACAAAACCAAAATGCATTTTCCTTCAAATTTTTACACAAGAAAAATATGTAAACTTGTATACTTATGAAATAAAACATTTTACATCTCATAAAAAGATTATTTTATTTTTCTAAAACATTTTTATTATTAAAACCCTTTAGTTTACAAAAACACACTATTTACTCAAATAAATGAATAAAACCTTGTTTTTAACTTCTAAAATTCACCAAAAATACTTTTCTTACTTAGAAAAATATTTCAAACCATTTCAAAACATAATTTATGACCAAAACACATTTTTAAACCAAATTTCACCTTTTTATTTTAATAAAAAACCTTTAAAAATTAAATACTTCCTTTAAAAATTATTAAAAGAAGTAATTGGCAATAATTAATAAAATTATTGCATTTTCTCCAAATAAAAACCATTTTCCATTAATTATTAACCCAAACAAAATAAAATAAAGTTTGAAACTTTATTTTCTCATTTTTTAATTCCAAAATTCATTGTTTATTCCAAATAAACAATATAAAATCCCCAATTTTATTTTAAATCGCAATATTAAATTATAACTACCATTATAATTCAGTATTGTCAGGTAATCTCCAAACCAGGGTTGTTACACCTTGCTTTAATTATATTTACCTTCCTTATTAGATTCCCATTTATTTTTCTAAGTAATTCTTGTTAAATTTTATGTAAATTTCTGGGGTGTTACAATTAGAGCTGATTTCAGATATGAATAATTCAATTTAAACTAAGAAATGATGAACTTGGAAACCCTAATTTTGTTGCTCTTCTCCAAACTCATATTCCAGCTACCTCTCTTTTATTTGTCGATTTTGTCAAGTTGGAAATGCATCCCTTTTGTATTTGGATGTGGTTATTAATATCACAATACAATGACTCCTTAAAGAGCACAATCTAGACATTAATCATTTATGGAAAATTGTAATGGATTTGGATGTGATGGTAGAGCACTCAAGGGTAATATTAGAGTCTACTGTGGTTCTTCCTGCGATAAACACGTACACCATCGGTCCCACAACCTCAAATCGACTTGAAGAAACTTGCTTTGGATATAGAAACAATTTCAAGTAGCAAAATGTGATGTGAGTCTGTATCCATCTTATAATATGTTTATATCACAACTGAATATAGATAGTGGTGTCATCAAAGAATAATTGGTTGTTACGGCCAATAAGTTTGGCTTAGTTGGTTAATAGTTCAGACTACGAGATTAAAGGTCACGAGTTCGATCCTCGAGATTGACACTAGTTGGCACTAATGAACCATGTTCAAAAAAAGAATTGGTTGTTATGGTGCTAAAGCCGAGACGTTTGATGATCAACATATTGTTCGAGGAAATGTTTAATTACAGTTTAAACTATAAGCTTCCATGGCCTCCTCTGCTTTTTGAGTATATTTCTTGCTCGGAGATTTTGTATCAACTACATAACATATTATAATAGTGTTATGTATAGTATTATTGATATATTGACCAAACGGTTGGGACTGGGCTAGCCTACAACGGAAGTTATGGGTGAATTTCAATTTTTTTACCATATTGGATCTTTATTTTGCTTATAAAGTCTAATTTATTTGGAACATTTATAAATTTAGTTTAAATAAAATAATGTCTTTTATTTAAATTTATATATTTTATAAGATAAAGTTAATTTGTTTTGATTTAATTTAATATACATGTATCATATACATATATGTGTGCGCGCACGCGCATGTTTATATATATATATATATATCTATAATTATATAATATTATAATTAGTAACTTAAATCATTTATGTATATATGTGTAGATAAATGAATGCATATATAAATAAATAAACATACATACATACATACATATATATATATATATATAATTTTTTAACATATGTGAAATATAAATAACTAATTGCTTATATATATAAATATATATATATATATATATTTATATATTTATATTAATAATAAATATATAATTAAAGGTAAATAATTTCATGATTTATTATATATACCTAAATATATAATATATATATATATATATAATAATTTTAAAATTCCTTTCAGTTCCAAACTAACTTAGATTTGCAAATATTATCATTTTAACATTTTAGTATATATTTTCTATGAATTAATTAGTAGTTTCGGCCATAATTAATTGATATAAAATAATTGCTTGATAAAAATTCAAATTTTAAAATTTTAGAAAATCTAATATCACATTATATGGGTTGCAAAATTTTTTTAGATTTTTTTGAATTAAAATATTAATTTTAATAAAATAATTACTCTTCGACCGAAATTTACATTAATTATTAAAAATATAAAGTAATGCTAAAAATTTATAGAAATATTTTTTAAAGCTTATGATATGATGTAATAATTTAAAAAAATTATGAAATCGAATTTTAGAGTCATTAATTATTTTACATAAAATAATCAATCCTTATAATCATTAAATATTGATAAAAAATATAAAATTAATTTTTGGTGTTTATAATTCATAATAAACATAAACAAGTATAAGAAAAAATTTAAATCAATATTATATAGTATATAGTCATATATGCATTTATATGAATAATGTATATGTATTTATATACAAATTAATA
Organism: Allium fistulosum; assembly: GCA_030737815.1. Lineage (NCBI taxonomy): Eukaryota > Viridiplantae > Streptophyta > Magnoliopsida > Asparagales > Amaryllidaceae > Allium > Allium fistulosum. The sequence goes on from CM060901.1 coordinate 1,130,992,100, forward strand.
TATTTATTCATATATATTAATTAACATAATATTAAAATAAATTTTATATAACAAATAATGTCTGATTATATTTGAAGTATGAATATAAACATCAAAAATCATGCACATAACAAATCTGATTGTGACAACTACATTTACATACAAAAATCTCACCTAATTAATAATTATATAATAGTAATATAAACATATGTATTCAGGTGTTCATAATTAACAGATTATAAAACATGATATTATATCTAGAATATTAATGAATATTACCTATCACAAATGCCTTTGAGTCCACATTGAAATAATGAATTCTCTTCTATGAATATTTCCTGATCCGTCAGATTGCTGGTCTGGAATCGCCGACCTTTCACTATCAAATAGCTTTAGATTTAACTTGAATTTGATTTTAGATTTTTGTAGTTGATTTGGGGATGTGTTTCGAATAGCAAACAAGATGATAATGGTGGCCAAAAAGGTGTCTAGATTAGGGTTTAGAGATCCATATATATATGATTGCATAAGAGAGAAAATAGGTTAATCTTATTACTTATTCTCTCTTAATCTTAACCATCCATCTCCAAGCCTATTCCTATATTTTAGCCACCTCCTATATCTACCCAAACCAACCAATTTCTTCCTTATAACATCATAGGCCATGAGCCGATTTGGCCTAAATTAAATGTATACAATTATATTTAATTTAATTTGTTATAGATACCTCATATCGATCGATATATTATAACTATTATAAATATATATAACATTATTTATTTCTCAAATCATATTCAAATTTTATAATTAATATTTATAAAAATTATAAACTAATTAAATTATTTGGTCTTAAAAGACTTCATTATTTGGGTTTTGTAACTCTTGGGTGTAAATTCAATCAGCAACTAATATCAAACTATTCGAATGTTGACGTTCACACGTCACTTAGCAAGTGGTGTGACATTATGGCCAAATTTATCGCTTACTCAGTTTCGATAAAATTCGATTTTTGTTTAATACGTATTACCCGGTTATGACATTTATTTATACCAATTCTCTTCGTCAAAAGTATATCACTTTGGACTTATGGAATTTGGTAATGGTCAAAATTCCAACAACATTCATATTCAACACTATAGTCCAAACACAAAGTCTTTGTTCAATAATAACAATTATTATTAACCGAAATGCACTGGCCAGAGACTTTGAGTTGAGTTAATCGTAATACTAAACCCATATAACTAAGAAGACGAATTATCTCTTGAATAGTACTTCATTTCCAATACTTCCACTCGACCCAACTATAGTCACTCGATGGAACGTCGTTTTATGATTTGACTATAATTAAAGTGGAGCTTTCATATTGAAGGTCTATAATATTCTTAGGTCGAAAGAACTATGTAAATCAGTCACATCAATATTTTTTGTTTGACCTTAATTATATTAACCAACAGAAGATTATCGATTGAGTCGTTCTATGGTTATCCGATAACTATTAGTACGTAATCCCTTGGTGCCCCCAACAGTTATGAGTAAAACACCGTCCAACATTTAGAGACCATTACGTACTCTAGTCTCAACGGATACATGATATCCAGTCTCGATGCATCTTGACTATGAACATTTAAAATGATATATTTATTTTTATTGTGATAAATTACTCAGGTTACAACACTTTGTAACTACTATCACAATACATACCATTTATGGATTTTCTATTAAATATACTTTTAATTAAATTAATTAATTAAAACAACCACACTATATCAAGTATATAATAAAAAGAAAAAATACTTTTGATTTTGAACAAGATTAATTATTGAGTTAGATGTATGTAACAAATTACATAATTACCCCTAGGGCATACCCCTAACTCTATCACAAACGAGGTAAGATAACTATATGTATTCGTTGAGAAAACTCAAGGTATATACATTATACTTAGGCCATCATGAAATGGTGGGTATGAATGAATAATCTATTTCGATTTATTGAGGAAACTCAAGATCGAGATTGGGATTAGGATAAAGACCACGAATTAGGAGTTGTGCATGATACGACTAATAAAGTGTTATCCATAGCTTGTGGACCAATGATTTATTGAGCAGACTCGAGATCAGAATCCCAAGGCAAGTAAAACCTAGAACTCACTAGAGAAATCGGAAGATCTGTTAACGATATAATCGTCAAATCCGAAGGTGCATTGGATTGAAAGTGAATCAAAAGAAGATCCCTTTCGAAGGACTTCAAAAGGGTTTGTATTATCAGAACCAAGATTAAATGTTGCAGTCCTATTTACCGCCCCTTTCGAAAGGATCAAAATGAGGTCAGGAACCCATTTGAATGGACCCCTTCGAAGGTGTCGATATAGCAGCAATGGGATGTTCTCCTTTAAAATCCAAGATATATTCAAAAGTATTCAAATGCCTTTCAAAGAAGTCCTCCCAAAGGGTTTGATTCAACACTTACAAAGAGAACCTCTTCGAAGGTCCAGTACCCTTCGAAAGGATTCGAAACTCGATATATATAAAGAGTGGATTCAATGTGCGATAGAGCCTTATTTTAGATAAATGTCATAAGTCCAACGGACTCAACAATGTTGAATTATCATCATCATGTTACTTTAGTATCGCAAGGGCTTTGAACGTAATGATAATATGCTTTAAAGTCAGGATATCCAAATAGGTTCTATAGTGTAGCATATGCTAATAAAGGGTTAAGAAGATAAGTGTGTATCATGTGCAATTGGTCATTAGACAAGCTAGTGGCCGAGATGATCATTCTCATGTTCGAAATCAATATCAATCCCATGCATCCTCTCTTTTTATTTCTCACAAATGGATTACAAGTAATAGAATTTGTCCCCAATTTGATTTAGAGTTACAAGAATTTGATTTGACAAAGAAATGTAGGAATGAAAAATCAGCACCGAACTTGGACCCCTAGGGTCATATTTATAGATTCAGGTTAGACCCTTCCACGTCCATCCTTTCGAAGCCGTCGAAAGGTCTCTTCACCAACCTTTCGCTGTCATTGATGCTGAGGTGCTTCTGCTTTCTTTGTTTAACTTTCATAATACTTGAAACTAACTTTTGCTATTGGGTATGGAATCAATTTTCATACCGCATATATGCATCTTTGGAGACTTTCATCGCTATCGAAATGGGATTTTCTAGGTTTCGAAAGGGTTGTAACATAGTTGAAGGCTTCTTGGATCTTTTCACTGTTGTTAAGACTTGGTGCTAACATGGTAGGTTGTTACTTGAATGAGTGAGGAGGGGCATTTTGATAGGCTTGAAAGGATGTAAAGGTGGCGGAAGGATCATTGCGAAAGGTCACTTATTATGGAGGAGGCTTCTTGATGGATAGATGATGGTTGCGGAAGGTGGCTTTCGAAGGCAATCCCCTTGATTAATGCAGAAGCCCATATTTTGATGCTTGCGGAAGTAATATTTACATATATGAAGCCTTTCCAATCCTTGCGGAAGGGTTTAACTGATTCGAAGGGCTAGTCTTTACAAAATCATGCTTTCGAATGGGAAGTATTGGTAGAGTCTTCTTCGAAAGGTAGATAGTGGCGGAACCAATCATTTCGAAAATTTTGATTTATGTGGAAGGGATAATGTTGGAAGAGTTCCTTATTTTCATCTTCTGTGGAAGTATCCAACGCTTACAGCACCAATCCAATCTCTTCGGAAGCTACTTCAATGCCTTCGACACCCCCTTTTGAACCATGGCGGAACCCCTTTTTTCAACTCTTGCGAAGCCTCTATAATGCTTTCGCAAGCCTTCTTTTAAACCCACAGAACCGTTCTTTTGATGCCTTCAGAAGCCTTCTTTCATACCTGCATTCTTGAGTGAACTTTATAGTTAACAATTTCTATGTTTTTCTTAAGCATTTGAGAAACTAAAATCTAGTGGGAACTTTAATAGAAAAATGAAATGGCAACGTTTAACTTTTCTAACATTGTAAGAACATTTGCTATATAAAGTTAAACTAATCCACGTTGATAAAATCGTGCAACTAATAAAATTGATAAAATGTTTATCAATTAAAATATACAACTGAACTAATTAAGATTGATACAGATATATTTTTTGTACTTACCAATAATTTTTTTAATATGTTGTCACTCCAAGACTCATGCAAGAGCCAATTTGTACAACCAATAAAACATTTGTGTCTCGGTCGCAAAACTATTTATTTGTACAAGACTTTTTATCGTCTTCTATGAGTGTCGAACTCTAATAGCAATACAAGAATATTGATATTTGATCCATATTCAATCGCATAAAAATATTATATGTTGGATGGTCGCGCGCGGTTCGTAATGTACAAAATTTCAATGAAATTAGTCCATTAGAAATAAGCAAATAAACTAAACCATGATGCAAAGTTGTATATTCAATACGATTGATTACAATGTGGATCTCCTGTAACGACCCGTATTTTTACGGATCGAAACATCGTAAAACAGTTATCATTTGGTCGCATTGTTGATAAGTCATCCATAGTCTAAGTCTTAGGTCGTATAGAAGATAGGTCGTATTATGGTTAGGTCGTAGTAGACGACCTAAGGAAGGGGAGCGACCTATAGAAAGTTGGCGACCTAAGGAGTGAAACGACTTAAGGAAGTTAGGTCGGCAATGACCTAAGGGAGTTAAGTCGTATAGGAGTTAAGTCGTATGGTGGCTTAGGTCGTGAGGTAGGATTAGGTCGGAGGAGCGACTTAAGAGGTTGGAGCGACCTAAGAGAGTAGACGACTTATAGGATTGGCGACTTAAAATAGTGGTGAGCGACCTAAGAGTTAGCGACCTATAAGGGGTTAGCGACCTAGTAGTTAGCGGGTTAGCGAAGTTAGGTCGTTAGACGACTTAAGGAGTTAGGTCGTATCCTGGCTAAGTTAGTAAGGTCGCGTGTGTGTGTGTTAGGTCGCAGGTTTGTTAGGTCGTAGGTCGCGGATGCGCGTAGGTCGCTTGGATGCGCATTGGCTTAAGTCGTAGGTCGTAAGTCGTGACATAGTTAGGTTGCGCATTGTTTAGGTCACGTGAAGGCTTAAGGGCTTAGGTCGCTGAGTCGTGAGCGACCTAGGAGTTGAGTCGAATGTGTGCTAAGTCGCAGGATGTTAGGTCGCGATCTTTGATAGGTCGCTAAGCCGCATTCGTGGGTTAGGTCGTAGGTCGTATGAATGCGCTGAACAACTAAGTGTTAGGTCGTAAGTCGTAGTGGCTTTGGTTCTTAAGTCGGAGGTTGTTAGGTCATGGGTTCTTAGGTCGTGGACGACCTAATTCCGAGTGAACGACTTAAGGAGAATTTCAGCTATAAATACTCGTCCATTTCCTCACTTTTTGGGATCCGGATTTTGAAGCGACGAAGTGCTACCATTTTGAGAGCTCGACTTCTACACTTCTTCACTTCTTTTCTCCACTCTAATCTAGTGATTCCTTCCATCCAAATCGAAGATCAAATCGAAGATCGAAGAGCTTAGATTGAAGATCTACATTCTTCGAAGAGAGATTTCATCGTTTAAAGCGGATATGTGATAGATCGAGTTAGATCCTTCGCTGTCCAGATCTGAAGTGTGTTGCTTTTGAGTTGTTTAGGTGATTTGGTGAGTGGTGATTATCTCTCACACGGATCCAAAGGAGTATATCGGATCGTTGGCTTGATTTTGTGTTAAAGTAGTGATTTTCATGCATCTTTGTAAACTTAAGTATAGATCCATATAGATCCATTGTTTATGATGATTTGACAACCATTTTACTAAGTGTTAACCTATGCAAGTTCATTCATCAAGATTATAGAGACATTGCTCATGTTTTCATGCTTGTTAGACTTTGGACTCTTTATTTACGAAATTGCCATTATTGTTATAATTGTCTATTTAGATCATATTTGAATGCTTGATTACTTGGATTAATGTTTGCCTTGATTGATTGCTATAAATTAGATGATTGATGATTTGATTTAGACAAGTTGGACGAAGATGATTCAAAAGCTAAGGGAAAGGCTCTTGAATTGGAAAAGCTGCTCGTGGCATATGTAGCGGATGATGAAGCTCATATGGATAGATTTGATGATGATGTTGAGATGAAGCTTTGCTATGATGATGATGAGGCGAAGCATGATATGGGATAGTCTTGGTCTAATCCAGACGGGATCATTCCAAGCAGATTGATAACTCGGTGAAATGGTTCGAGTTTGAGGATAATGGTTTGCTCGAGAGGCGCTTGAGCTAGTATGGAAATAGTCGTCGAGGAGGATGACTAGAAGGCTGAGACCTCATCGTTGTTGAAGGTTCTAGCATGCTCAAAGCAAGAGTACGTTGGGCAGATTCGATAGTCCCTGAAGGCTACTGATTGGTAGTCAAGTACTTTGGGCAGATTCGATAGTCCTAGCACGGGTCACGACGACGTGCGGGAGTAATGTCTAGAACCGGGGTTTCCATTAGCCCTTGACGGACGGCTGAAAGAATGTGTCGGTCATTCAATTAACGGTGATATCGAAGCAATGATAACAGTGATAGCCAGAGTCATGGATGTTTGGTTGTATCGTCATTCGGTCTCAAGAGCGGTATTTTCTGGGTGCTTATCTGATCTTGGTTTAGGCCTTGGGGGTCTGTACTTGGAAAGCATCGCCCTTGACTCGAGTGATAATTGCTTTACTTTAAATTGTATGCTCTGCTATGTTTGCTTCTACTTAGTGTGTGTCTGGGGGCTATCACTCTAGAAAGAGGTGGAGTGGGAGGGTTGTATTCCTATTCCTTTTCCTTTATGCTCTCTTGGTATGTTGTTAGTTAATTTACCGCTCACTAAGACTGTTGTCTGACTCAAGGCTTTATGTTTTAACTCTTATTGCCTTGGGCTGTTCGTCCACTTTGGGACGGGCAGACTAGGTAGCAGGTGACAGGTGCTGTTCTTGCTTTCCACGATGCTGATATCGAAGACGAGCTGGAGGCTTGCATATTATCTTCTTACTATATGTACTGGATGTTCCGCTGTTTGTATATTCTCTGAGTGATATGTAGTGAGACTTGTTGTATTGACTATTCAGATGTTGTACTCAACTATTATGAAGTTTTATTGATGACATTCTATTTCTGTGAAGCTTCACTATGTATATATTCTATTGTATTTTGTCCATGCGCTGTGAGTAATACGATAGATTCTGCTGTTTTAATTTACCCTGACAATCGTCCATGGTCGCCTGGCACACTTTACAGCGCATTTCCTCTAGGTTCAGTGCAGGGGTCATGGGCGGTCGTCACATTTGGTATCAGAGCTTTGGTTAATCGATTTTACCCAACGCTCGCTGACATAATTACGTATGAGAGACGTAATTGTATTTTGATGGATGACTACTATATATAATATAGTAGATTAGAAAAGTTTGAATTCCTTATGCAGTTGTTTCTCAAGGTGTATTAATCATTCCTTTTTATAGATATTGAGAATGAGTCGAAGAGGGAGACCAGCTGCTAGGGAAAGCCGTGCTACTGAAGGGGCTGCTGATTATGCTGCTATGTTCGAAGCTATGATGACTTCGATCATGAGAAGGATGCCAGCTCCGGGGCCATCAGTGGATGTTGGAGTTCAAGTTCAAACTCCAAGACCGGTGGATTTTTCTAAGCTGTGTAAGGACTACACTGCTCTTGGAGGAAAGGTTTTCTTGGGAAAAGAATCAACCATTGAAGTCCAGAGGTGGATAGATGCTTGTAGAAGGATTTTTGGTGATTTAGGAATTGAGGATGCGACTAAGAGGAAGTTAGCATCAAGACAGCTTCAAGGGAGAGCTTCTGATTGGTGGAACTCTATCACTATTGATACTCCGGAGGAAGAGATTACTTGGGTGCAATTCCAAGCTAGATTTGAAGCTAAGTTTATTTCTACAGCTCAGAAGTCTGTTCTGTTCAAGAAGTTTGTGGAGCTCAAGCAAGGAGGAAGACCAGTTCTTGAGTATGTTTCTGAGTTTGAAGCTTTGTCCAAGTATGCCCGGTCGTATATTGAATCTTCATATCAGAAGAATGAGAAGTTTGTGACAGGCTTGGACAGTTATCTTGGGAGGCAGTTGGTGGATCATCTGGACGATCCATTTGAGAAGCTTGTGGAAAAGACTCTCAGGTACGAGAATCCGTTTCCTAAGGAAGGATCTGTTGTTGCTGTGACCAGGGAAGAGTCTAAACCCCAGCAGAGTGGAAACAAGAAGAGGAAGCAGCAGCAGTAGAAAAAGGGTAAGGATGGCCAGAAGAAGCCGAAGGGCGAAGTGACCTGCTACAATTGTCAGCAGAAGGGCCATTTCTCTAGTGATTGTAAAAATCTGAAGGTACCGATGAAGTGTCACAACTGTGACAAGCCGGGGCATATCAGGAAGAATTGTCCGGAACCGAGGAAGGACAAGCAGATTGTGCAAGCTTATGCTTTGGGAGCTGTTCCATCATCTTCGAAAGCTCCTACCGCTGAAGAGAAAGGAAAGAGTGTAGTGGTTCAAGGTACTCTTTTCTTATGTGGTGTTCCAGTTAGAGTGTTATTTGATACTGGGGCGTCGCATTCGTTTGTTTGTAGTGAACTGGTAGGCCGGTTGGGTTTAGAACCGGATATTGTTGATAGGCCATTGGTTGTGACTAATCCAATTGGGGGTTCGTCTTGTTTGTATATGCTATGCCGTGGTCTGATTGTATCGAGTCATGATTGCTCTTTTGTTTGTGATTGTTTTGTTCTGAACTTTGCGGGGTTCGGAATTATTTTGGGTATGGACTGGCTTAGGAAGTATGCGACAAAGGTTGATTGTGAAAGGTTGGAGGTGACAGTCGAGAATGTGGAGGGGCAAAAGATTGTGATACGATGTAAGCATGAAGAAGGCGTCTTCATGAGCTTCATGTATTCACTGGTTGTTCCACGGGATGGACTGTCATCGTTGCCAATCGCTAATGGATTTGAGGATGTCTTTGACGAGGTCAAAGGGTTACCGCCGCATAGAGAGATCGAGTTTCGTATAGATCTAGTTGAAGGAGCCAGACCTGTTGTGATGCCTCTTAGGCGAATGGCGCCTAGGGAACAGCAAGAGTTGAAGGTGCAAGTTGATGATCTTTTGCAGAAAGGATTCATTCGGCGTAGTGTGTCCGAATGGGGTGCACCAGTTGTGTTCGCAACCAAAGCGGATGGGTCGTTGAGGTTGTGTGTGGATTATCGTGAGATGAATAAAGTGACTAAGAAGAACAAGTATCCATTGTCGAGAATAGATGACTTGTTTGATCAGCTTCACGAAGCTAAGGTGTTTTCTCAGATGGATTTGGCAACGGGATTTCACCAGTTGAGAGTGGCTAAGGATAGTGTGCCGAAGACTTCTTTTAGGACACCATCCGGTTTCTTTGAGTGGCTGGTAATGCCGTTTGGATTGACTAATGCGCTAGCATATTTTGTGGATCTTATGAATAGAGTATTCAGAGATCAGTTGAACAAGTTCGTGCTAGTGTTCGTGGATGATATTTTGATTTATTCTAGAACTGAAGAAGAGCACAAGACGCACTTGCGTGTTGTTTTGGAAATCTTGCGGAAACATCAGCTGAAGGGTAAGTTTTCGAAGTGTCACTTCTGGAAGAGTGAAGTGAGTTTCTTAGGCCATGTTATCTCTAAAAATGGAATAGCGGTTGATCCCGCTAAGGTGGCAGCAATCCAGGATTGGGTTAGACCTAAGAATGCATCTGATGTGAGAAGTTTTCTTGGATTAGCAGGATATTATCGACGGTTTATCAAAGACTTCTCCAAGGTGGCTGCACCATTGACAAGATTGACGAAAAAGAACCAAGTGTTCAGATGGGAAGATAAGTGTGAGCAAGCTTTCGGAATCCTGAAAGAGCGACTGACAAGTGCTCCTGTTTTGACTATTCCAAGTGGGAATGATGAGATGGTGGTTTACACCGATGCATGTGGTACTGGACTTGGAGCGATGCTAATGCAGAGGGATAAAGTTGTTGCGTATGCAAGTCGACAACTGAAGCCGCATGAAAGGAATTACCTGACTCATGATTTGGAGTTAGCGGCAATTGTTTTTGCTCTGAAGATGTGGAGACATTATCTATTGGGAGTTCGATTCGAGTTGTTTACAGATCATAAGTCGTTGAAGTATCTTTTCTCCCAAAAGGATTTGAATCTTCGGCAGCATCGATGGCTAGAGTTTTTGGCATCATATGACTTTGGTATAGCTTATACTCCGGGAAAGGGTAACACAGTAGCAGATGCGTTGAGTCGAAGACATGCAGGATTGAGAGCCATGTTTTCAGAATGGAAGAGTCTCGAGTATTTAGCTGGATTTGACTTCAGGCCCAGATGTGAATTGGAACCTGAGATGTTGGCAAACTTATCGATAAGACCGACTCTTGTGGAAAGGATTGGCGAGAGCCAAAAGCGAGACGATAAGCTTGTCAAGATTATCCGTGAATTGGAATCTGGATTGGATCCAGAAAAGGATAAAGGATTCGAGGTCGATCGAGAGGGTTGGCTTCGAAAACAAGGGCGACTAGTTGTTCCCGATATAAATGAATTGAGGATTGAAGTTCTGAAGGAAAGTCATCACTCGAAGCTGACAATTCATCCAGGAGGAAATAAGATGTATCGGGATATGAAGAGAACCTATTACTGGGAAGGTATGAAGAAGGATGTTGGAAATTTTATTTCCAAGTGCATGAACTGCCAGTTGGTAAAAGCCGAACAGAAGAAACCAAGTGGATTGCTTCAACCATTAGAAGTCCCTACATGGAAGTGGGAGCAAATATTGATGGTCTACCTAGAACAAGAACGGGAAATGAAGGGATTTGGGTCATCGTAGATTGTCTGACTAAGAGTGCAAGATTCATTCCTGTTCGATCGACTAGGACTGCATCAAAGTTGGCTGAGTTGTATGTTAAGTGGATAGTTCGATTCCATGGTATTCCGAAGAGTATAGTGAGCGATCGAGACCCATTGTTCACTAGTGGATTTTGGAAGAGCTTCCAGGAAGCTTTGGGAACCGAGTTATGTTTGAGTACAGCTTATCACCCTCAAACAGATAGTCAGACCAAGAGAGTCAACCGAGTTTTGGAAGATCTTCTTAGAGCTTGTGTCTTGGATTTCGGAGGATCATGGGAAGATCACCTTCATTTGGTGGAATATTCGTATAATAATAGTTACCAGTCAAGCATTGGTATGGCACCGTATGAGGCATTGTATGGAAGACCGTGTAACTCTCCGACATGTTGGTTAGAGACCGGAGAAAAGCTGATACTTGGGCCAGAAATGATTCGACAGACTACGGAGTGCATAGAGATCATTCGGAAACGAATGAAGGCAGCCCAAGACCGTCAGAAAAGTTATGCCGATAAGCGTCGTAAGGATTTGGAATTCGATGTAGGTGATATGGTTTTTGTGAAGATTTCTCCACTGAAGAATGTTATTCGATTTGGGAAGAAAGGAAAATTGACTCCGAGATTTGTTGGACCATTCCCGATCATCGAGCGAATTGGAAAGCTCACCTACAGATTGGAGTTACCCGAGAAGATGTCGAGTGTGCACAATGTTTTTCACGTATCGTATCTACGAAAGTATGTGCACGACTCGAATACAGTGGTTTCTGCTGATAGCTGTGAAGATTTCGAAGTTGATCCAGTCGATAAGAGACCTCGTAAGCTGCTTCGTGTTGTGGAAACCGACACGAAACAGCTGAGGAGGAAGGTAGTTAAGTTGCTCAAGATACAATGGAGTGATGATGATAACGACTGTACGTGGGAGGTGGAAGAGAGGATGAAAGCAGCTCATCCTGAACTCTTCAAGGTATGGCCCTAAGGTGTCGTGTCATCTCACGATATTGTAACTTGTTCTAGTTTTAGAATTCTGCATGCTAAGCTAGAATTGGATGCATGGTTTGTTGATTTCTATGGATGGTAGGCATGCAGAATAGTCTTTGATTGCACTTGTTTGTTTGGAATTTCGGGGGCGAAATTCCTAAGGGGGAGAGAATGTAACGACCCGTATTTTTACGGATCGAAACATCGTAAAACAGTTATCATTTGGTCGCATTGTTGATAAGTCATCCATAGTCTAAGTCTTAGGTCGTATAGAAGATAGGTCGTATTATGGTTAGGTCGTAGTAGACGACCTAAGGAAGGGGAGCGACCTATAGAAAGTTGGCGACCTAAGGAGTGAAACGACTTAAGGAAGTTAGGTCGGCAACGACCTAAGGGAGTTAAGTCGTATAGGAGTTAAGTCGTATGGTGGCTTAGGTCGTGAGGTAGGATTAGGTCGGAGGAGCGACTTAAGAGGTTGGAGCGACCTAAGAGAGTAGACGACTTATAGGATTGGCGACTTAAAATAGTGGTGAGCGACCTAAGAGTTAGCGACCTATAAGGGGTTAGCGACCTAGTAGTTAGCGGGTTAGCGAAGTTAGGTCGTTAGACGACTTAAGGAGTTAGATCGTATCGTGGCTAAGTTAGTAAGGTCACGTGTGTGTGTGTTAGGTCGCAGGTTTGTTAGGTCGTAGGTCGTGGATGCGCGTAGGTCGCTTGGATGCGCATTGGCTTAAGTCGTAGGTCGTAAGTCGTGACATAGTTAGGTTGCGTATTGTTTAGGTCGCGTGAAGGCTTAAGGGGTTAGGTCGCTGAGTCGTGAGCGACCGAGGAGTTGAGTCGAATGTGTGCTAAGTCGCAGGATGTTAGGTCGCGATCTTTGATAGGTCGCTAAGCCGCATTCGTGGGTTAGGTCATAGGTCGTATGAATGCGCTGAACAACTAAGTGTTAGGTCGTAAGTCGTAGTGGCTTTGGTTCTTAAGTCGGAGGTTGTTAGGTCGTGGGTTCTTAGGTCGTGGACGACCTAATTCCGAGTGAACGACTTAAGGAGAATTTCAGCTATAAATACTCGTCCATTTCCTCACTTTTTGGGATCCGGATTTTGAAGCGACGAAGTGCTGCCATTTTGAGAGCTCGACTTCTACACTTCTTTACTTCTTTTCTCCACTCTAATCTAGTGATTCCTTCCATCCAAATCGAAGATCAAATCGAAGATCGAAGAGCTTAGATTGAAGATCTACATTCTTCGAAGAGAGATTTCATCGTTTAAAGCGGATTTGTGATAGATCGAGTTAGATCCTTCGCTGTCCAGATCTGAAGTGTGTTGCTTTTGAGTTGTTTAGGTGATTTGGTGAGTGGTGATTATCTTTCACACGGATCCAAAGGAGTATATCGGATCGTTGGCTTGATTTTGTGTTAAAGTAGTGATTTTCATGCATCTTTGTAAACTTAAGTATAGATCCATATAGATCCATTGTTTATGATGATTTGACAACCATTTTACTAAGTGTTAACCTATGCAAGTTCATTCATCAAGATTATAGAGACATTGCTCATGTTTTCATGCTTGTTAGACTTTGGACTCTTTATTTACGAAATTGCCATTATTGTTATAATTGTCTATTTAGATCATATTTGAATGCTTGATTACTTGGATTAATGTTTGCCTTGATTGATTGCTATAAATTAGATGATTGATGATTTGATTTAGACAAGTTGGACGAAGATGATTCAAAAGCTAAGGGAAAGGCTCTTGAATTGGAAAAGCTGCTCGTGGCATATGTAGCGGATGATGAAGCTCATATGGATAGATTTGATGATGATGTTGAGATGAAGCTTTGCTATGATGATGATGAGGCGAAGCATGATATGGGATAGTCTTGGTCTAATCCAGACGGGATCATTCCAAGCAGATTGATAACTCGGTGAAATGGTTCGAGTTTGAGGATAATGGTTTGCTCGAGAGGCGCTTGAGCTAGTATGGAAATAGTCGTCGAGGAGGATGACTAGAAGGCTGAGACCTCATCGTTGTTGAAGGTTCTAGCATGCTCAAAGCAAGAGTACGTTGGGCAGATTCGATAGTCCCTGAAGGCTACTGATTGGTAGTCAAGTACTCTGGGCAGATTCGATAGTCCTAGGCACGGGTCATGACGACGTGCGGGAGTAATGTCTAGAACCGGGGTTTCCATTAGCCCTTGACGGACGGCTGAAAGAATGTGCCGGTCATTCAATTAACGGTGATATCGAAGCAATGATAACAGTGATAGCCAGAGTCATGGATGTTTGGTTGTATCGTCATTCGGTCTCAAGAGCGGTATTTTCTGGGTGCTTATCTGATCTTGGTTTAGGCCTTGGGGGTCTGTACTTGGAAAGCATCACCCTTGACTCGAGTGATAATTGCTTTACTTTAAATTGTATGCTCTGCTATGTTTGCTTCTTCTTAGTGTGTGTCTGGGGGCTATCACTGTAGAAAGAGGTGGAGTGGGAGGGTTGTATTCTTATTCCTTTTCCTTTATGCTCTCTTGGTATGTTGTTAGTTAATTTACCACTCACTAAGACTGTTGTCTGACTCAAGGCTTTATGTTTTAACTCTTATTGCCTTGGGCTGTTCGTCCACTTTGGGACGGGCAGACTAGGTAGCAGGTGACAGGTGCTCTTCTTGCTTTCCACGATGCTGATGTTGAAGATGAGCTGGAGGCTTGCATATTATCTTCTTACTATATGTACTGGATGTTCCGCTGTTTGTATATTCTCTGAGTGATATGTTGTGAGGCTTGTTGTATTGACTATTCAGATGTTGTACTCAACTATTATGAAGTTTTATTGATGACATTCTATTTCTGTGAAGCTTCACTATGTATATATTCTATTGTATTTTGTCCATGCGCTGTGAGTATTATGATAGATTCTGCTGTTTTAATTTACCCTGACAATCATCCATGGTCGCCTGGCACACTTTACAGCGCATTTCCTCTAGGTTCAGTGCAGGGGTCATGGGCGGTCGTCACATCTCCTTTGAATGGTTCGACCATTTTGGAAAGGAGAGTGAATGTACGAGAGTTGCTCTAACTTAGGCACAGTTGGGATGGAGAGAGCGAATGGTCATTTCAACTTCATGAAGAGATATCGAAAATGAGAATTATATAAGATAATAAAAGATTAGTTATTATGAAATGAGAAATGTGATTTCTATTCCAAATGTATTTTCATGTAGAAAATTGTTTTTTTTCGAAAGTTATTTCTTCAAGTTCATGATAATTGATCTAAAACTCACGATTGTAACCTAGCTTATAATGAATGAAATAAAATTTAATATCAAGTGGTTGAACAGAGCTTCATATTTCGTAAACTAGCTATTGTAGTAATGGAATAAATAGTAGGAGCATACCGTATAACACTTATTAATGAATGCATCAAATTATGAAAATTTATTTCCTAAATATACCAAATATTATTTACGATATAATAGTTGTTTTTGGTATTGACCAGAAATGGATATAGTTTTATTTTAATATGAATATTTGTCATATTCGTTCTAAAGTAGATATATAATAATGGTATTTATAACAAAAGTAATGCATTGGAAAACACATAAGTATTTGAAATTTTTATAATTACTTTGAAATTATTGACTAAGTCATAAATTTAAGAAATAATTCAATAATCAAATGATTATGAACCATATAGTACTAATAAATTATATCTCAGAAGATTAAAAGCGAAGCACCCATTCAGTGGGAGTGATAAAAGAGTTAGTGGACTCTTCAAAATGATACATATAGATGTATGCATTTTAAAGTTTAATACTATAAAAATGAATCCACTTACTTCGTTGAATTCATTATACCAATCCGGAATTTCGGACACTTCGTATTTAAAAGTCTGAATTATTTAAATATTTGAATAATTTATTTAATGTTATTAAAATGATTTAATAAGCTTTTTAACCTCCTTTTAAATCATAACTAATGATGGTAAATTTATTTTGGAAATTTTTTTACATAAATAAACAGTTTGAAAAAAATATCGATAATGTAATAGAAAATTGTTTTATTGATAAACAACTTTTTAACCATCAGAAGTTGTTCAGATTATTTTTACATACACTTATTTGCTTAATAATTAAAGAAAATGAAATAAAAAAAATTTCCATTTATGGAAATAAATTTTTTGGATGATTTAATGGGTGATGCCATCAAAGATATTTAGGAAATGAGCTTAAATGGAAAGTCTTAAAAGTTAAGTAAATGATAAAGGAGAGGTATTGTTTATAATTAATGTTAGGTCCTTTGTAAGGGTTTTTGGTCATTCAACATCTCATTTCATAGCCTATAAATAGAAGTGAGGGGTTCACTTTATAACTCACTAATTCACTAAGCTTGAGGTGAAGTATGAGGAGTTAAAAATGGTGGAAGTGCTTAATCACTAATCCACTAATTACTCTCTAACTTTTTCAACTCTTAACCAGATCACTTCCAATCTCTTTTCAACTTTGGCTTTGGGCTTAAGACATCATGGGAGGCATGATTAGGAAGTAATAAGTGGGATAAGGTAACAGGAAGAGGGGGTTCCTAGAAGAGGCCGTGAGCATGGAGGAGGAAAGAGAGGTGGATGCTTTGGTTTGAAAGTGCTGAAGGTTGGATATTTAGGCTTATGGTGATGGAAGGAGGTGGTTCTTTGGTTCTTGTGGCCTTATGCTTGGATTTGGCATGGATCTAAGTGAGTTACCCCACTATCTTATTTGTATATATTGTGTGTATATATGTTGTGTGTTACCCCGCCTTTTGGTCAAGGCCGGAATATCAACAAATTGGCCAAAAAGGATGGATATCAGGATTGGAGATCGATTGGAAACAAGGCTATGATCGATACCATCAAAATTAGACCAAGCTCCAATCAAGGTGGGATCGATTTGGAATGATAAACAAGGCTCGGTGAGGCTACACTTCGAATTGCAGGTCAATCGGAGTTCATATGCTCGAGTTATGGATGGATCAATATGCATGAAAAACTGGTCTGTATCGATCACTATGGATACGGGTTTGGATTAACACATGCACTTTACATTTGGTTTGGATCGATCGATATTCGTATTGATGCATCTCATATCGATACGATTCGTATCGATCTGGCAACTCCAAGATGGATATGGTTTGGATAATGCACTGCACTTTTGGTTTGGATCGATCAAACTTTGTCTCGATACATTTCGTATCGATTATGCAAGCATGGGATCGATACGAAGGATAGGGCACTGGATGGATTCGAAGGCATGAAAGTGTATTTCGTATCGATCATTCGTATTGATCGATACAAAAGAAGCGGTCAAGAAATGGAGCGCGAAACATGGATCATAGCACAAGACTCGGATCGATACGAGAATTAAGGAGCGCATTATATATGGATACGAAATGATGGATACAGATCTTTGGATATGAAAGCTGCAGCTTTACTTGCAAACTTGATCATGGATCGATCATATCTTACTATATACAACTCCAAATGCAATGAGATTTTCACAGCATGTTGCACAACACATAGGGAACATCCAAGATCAATCGCAGCTCAATTGGAGCAGTTTATGGTCGATACGAACTCACTGTGGATCGATCAAGGGTCGATCCCAAATGACTCCAGATCGATCATGTTGGCCCATCTATACTTGAGAAGGAGTATTCCGAGATTCAAGGCAGATATTTCCAGTTCCACACGTATAAATAGCACCTCCAATGCAACTAAAAGGGGGGTCTTTTCTCTCGGCTCCTCTTTATCTTCTTCTCTTTTGGCTAGACTCTGCCATTTTTAGCTATTGATATTCAAAGGATTGTAACTGTAATCATAGTATAAAGGAAAAAAAGGATCGATTCAAAGTGGATGTAGGCCGGAGATAGCCGAACCACTATAAATCTTGTGTCTTATCTTACTTTCTTTCATTTTAATTTTGTTATTTCTTCATTTTTGCTCTCTACATTATCTGGATCTATGATCTATGTTTGGATATTGAGTATTTATGTGTAAACACTGGTGCTTTCACTACTTTTGGGGTTTGTGACCATTTTTCGTACAAACACTGTGTTTGAATTATAATGTTAAAGTGACATTAACTAATTAAAGTTATAAACTTTGGACCCCTCTTGCTTTTAAAGAAAATGATAACTTTATATTATATAACATAACTTGTATTATGCTTTAAAACATCTGGCGTGGCCTTGACTTGATGTTTAAATGGTTGTTTAAATCGAGTGTTAAATTGAAGTAAGTTTGAAAGTGTTTGAAGCGAGAATAGTCGTTACAAGCGCACTTCTAATCCCTTATTTTCGAGAATTTTTGTAAATAAATGGAAAGATATTCTTAGGGGTTTCTTTTGATAGTTTTTATGTACCCTAATTGTAGTACTTACTATAAAAATTTCAAGTCTTGAATCATTTGTTTAAGTGGTTAAAACTAGTTATAAAGATCGTTCTTTTCAATGTTGTTTTAACAAGGACTTTTAACATCATTTATAAATGCCGTTGTAAGTCGTTTATGGTTTTAATGTTTAAAAGTGATATTTAAATTTGGTATTTTTCTCTAATCTGTTTAGAGATGTTTTCAAATATATTTTGAAGTATTCTAAAGTTGGTTTGAAGTTCAAATATATATAAATTTCGGAAAAGTAAAGAAGAGGTTTAACATTAAAAGACGACGAGATAGACTTCTCTAATCTCTAAGGGTTAAGATTGATGTCGAGTAGGGACGGAGCAATAGAGCTCTAACCTACCGGGAATCCCTCTTGAACGAGGAATGGTTAAGTTGGAATATCGAAAAAATGTTAGTCTTGTTGTTTACTTACTTGTTTAAAAGGTAATTAACTTTGCTTAACTCTAAAAGCCGATGAAGTAAGCTTATCTATTTCTGGGAGTTAACATTGATGTTGAGTAAGGATGAAGCAATAGAGCTCTAATCTACCAGGCTTCCCTCTTGAACGAGGAATAGTTAAGTCGGGAATATCGAAAATGGGTTAATCATGTTGTTTGTTACTTATTTATGGAAATCATTGGTACTATGCTTAACACTAGAAGCCGACAAATATGCTTATCTATTTGTAAGATTCAAGAATGAAGTATCAAGGCAAGGCTTTGATGCAACCGGTGCTCTAACTTACCTAGCTTCACTCTTGAATAAGGAATAGTTAAGTTGAAATGTCGGAAATGAGTTAAGTATACGAACATTGATTTGGATAAGCAACTGTTTCAACTAGACAATCGATTACTCGACTATCGAACTTAACCTAGTATTATCTTAGATCTTTAAAAAGAATGTTTTAAAGATAATACAAGTATGGAATGGTTTTGGGTTTGTTGTGATAACGTGTTAATTACATTCGTCTTTAACCCTTTTTGAATAAACTTATGGCTGTAAATAAATCTTTAATGTAACAACTCGAAATTTTGATCACTGGATTTTGAATATTTAATTAATTTTAAATATTGGAATAATTTGTTTTAAAGTTTAATAATTCAAATTCAAATACGTGGATTATTTAAATATTTGAATTATGAATTAAATTTTTAAATTTTTGATCAAATATTAATTCAATGGACTTTGTAACGACCCGTATTTTTAACTATTTTAAATTATTAAATTTAAAAAGATGATTGAATAATAATGGTTAGAAATAAAAAAATTTAATGTTTATTTATGTAATTTGTTGAATTTGAATTTGGATAAAATTTTGAAATAACCAATTTCGATGATTTAGGCTATAATTAGTATTGAAATGGAATTCTATATATTGAATGGGTTATAACCAATAGTTGGAGTTGAATAATGAATATTGAATGGCTGTATAATGAAAATACTTGTTTTATTATTTGAATTCGTTTTAAAATTAAATTTATAAGTTGGATAACTTATATTTGAAATAATGTAATTTATTGGATAATTAAATTGTTTAAATTTAATATTACAATTATTTAAATAATTGAATCTTGAATTAATGTGAATGAAAATGGTATCGGAAATTGATTTTAATTTTATTTAAACGAGAAAGAAGATCATTTACTTTTAAAATTGAATATAAAGGTGAATAAGTAGAAATCGAAAATTTTATATTTTAATTAACATGTAAAAATAGTCATTTTGGCCACTGTCTCGGATTTCGACGAAACTAGTTTCATCGGATCCATAATGGTGATTTATTGTTGGATTTCAAGTTTCATAGCGATCGGACTTGTCATTTGATCGTGTGACCTTGAAACGCGTAGAATTTATTTTCAGAATTTAATTAAAATAAATTGATTTTGAAAAGCTGTCTTCTGCATACGATCGAATTAGGCATCGAGACTAGTTCCATTGCGTTTGGAATGGGGGTAAAACATTAGGAACGCCAGGCGACACGCTTCGTTTGGAGTTCGGAATTTAACGGGGCGATCGGGCGAGATATTTTCGTATTAAATATATTATTTCACTCCTTCAAACAATACGTTCACCACGCCGCCTACTTTATGCCTACCCCGTACCCCCATCTCTTTCATTTCGAATAAGCTGATATTCCAACTCATAAAAAAAGCAAACGACTGCAGTAGTCGCGTGAGCCTGGGAGGTGAACAAGCGTGATCGCGGCATTGACGGCGGCACACGCAGAGGAGCACGAGTTGGTGGAGTCGGTCGGCGACGGTTTAGGGCTTGGGTGTTTTGGGTTTCATGCCGTTGATGCGCGCGATTGGTGGATGCGGCGGTTTGGAGGCGATGTCGGCGGAGTGAGCGAAGTTGGCGATGGCTTCGGCTATTGTTAAAAAAAATACGCGTAGAACGAACCGCGACTGGGTGAAGGAGGAAGATTGCAGCCTGAGGAAGAACGCTTGCGACCAGGAATTAGCGATGGTAATTAGTTGTTAATTATATTTAGTATGTTAATTAAATTGTTAATTATCAAATGTTTAAAAATCCATATCCTTTTTATATGAGATCCGTTTCGGACGAATCCAATTGCATTGGAACCGTATCGACGTCGTTTACAGCTTGGAGTCTGATTGGAATTTATTTAAGCTGGAAATATTTTCAATTTCAAATAAAAGCTGAGTGTTTTATAACGCTCACGACGTACTAAAATAATTTTTATGTTAGTTGAATTGACATCATGAAGTAATTTAATTTTATTGATTGTTGTTTGGTAAATTTAACTGACATTTAAATTTATATGAATTAAAATGATAGGAATTTGAATTGACAGTTCAAATTTGAATTGGGAACTAAATTGCCTGTTATTGACAACCGCTTAATTGTGATGATATTTTGACTGATTTGGATGTTGATTGTGATGGATGCTATTAATTGATATTTTGGATGATTTGGATGTTTATTTATTTTGATATATCCTATTATCATCCTGTATATTATTTACAGTATATAAACTGTAAATCGAATTATTTCGAATAAATTAAGAAATAGGTTGAAATGATATATACCTATGACATTTATTTTGGGTTGAAATGATATATATCCATCCCTAAAATTAAAACAAAAATAACTGATCACTTGGCCATAGGATAGAAAATTTTATACGGATATCGGATTGGTTAAATTAAATGATTTTAAAAATTTTGATTTGAAATTATTTAAATGATTTTGATTTAAGGAAATAAAAATCGAATTTATGGAAATCGAAGTATGTTCGACCTTGAGCTCAACTCTGGAATTAAAATGTGTTAAACGAAACTGTTTAAAATGAAATTTGAGATTTTGAAGTTATAATTGCAATATAATTTTGAGTTTCGGAAATTGATTTGTTTTAAAAGGTTGGACTTTTATTTGAATTTTATTATTGCTAAGTAAAAGTAATCTAAATCAATATTTCAAAGGTTGAGTTCGGAATTGAATTATTTTAAAGATTTGGACATTGAATTGAATATTGAAGTTAAATTTGATTTAAATGATTTAAATCAATACTTTGAAAATCGAGCTCGGAATTGATATAAAATTGAAATGGTTTAATATTAAGAATTGAGTTGAAATTTAACCATTGAATCAAATAGTTAAGGTTGAAATTGATTTGAATTCAAATTGGAATCGAAGTTAATTCGAATTGAAATCGGAATGGAACGATTAAATTGAAATGGAAATTGAATTGATTTGATGTCACGATCCAAATTTCAAGCGTTCGAAAATCAACACCCGTACTCACTTGTACTCGAATGCCGCAGATTCAATCGTTGAAATTCAACTCGTGCCGGAACTTATAACACATCAAGTATAACAACACAGCGGAAGAAAGAAATGAATGATATCATATACATCACAAATGATACAATATCCAGAATATGATATACAACAATGATATCTATATGATACAAGAATATCAGAGACAAATAATGATGTTACAGCGGAAACAACTTCAGTGATAACTCCAAATGATCTTTAAAAGAGAATGAGTCCAACAACTCCAACATCAAGCTCGAACCACCATCACATTGCAACAAGATAAGCAACGTCGGTCGTCCGTGAACTCCAAAAACTGAACTAGCTCCCGATAATCTACTAAACCTGACTATCTGAAAAACCCAACTCTAGACTGCCCGTGTGGAAAATTGTGGGCGCTCAGAGTTTAGGAAGGGAACAATAAACTCCAAGTCAGTCATGGGACTGGTATGAGTGAACAAAAAAATTTATTTTCACAAAGAAAATAAAAGAAATTCGCAATGCTTTTGGAAAGTGAAACTACCATAAGACCTCCCACCACACACACAATGCAATCGCAGACTTGGAGGAGATTTCTTCTTATGATAGTCAAATATGCTTAATACGAGAAAATCTCTTTTGATATTATTATTAGTGCATAGTGTACAAAATCATTTCGAAAATACAATATTAATCTTAGCCAGCATAGGTACCATTATATTATGCCTGTTATAGCTGCTGCTTGAGGAGACAGGTTATACAACTACAATCGTAAAGGGCTCGTATTGTTTCTTTGGATTTCCAACGAATGGTCAGGCTAAGGAACTTCCTACTGCCACATGGAAACGCCTCTGGAGGGACGCCCCGAGAACTTAACCAGCTCTCTGCCAACACAAGGCCGGGTTACCTCTGTAACTAGGTAACTACTACACGAATATGCCACCCCCCGGTCGTTTGCGACCTTTATCCGAGGATCCTTGATTACAAAACAACAATCACACAGTAAATGATATTGATGCAACCACACAGGTAAAGCATCTGGGCTCCAAACCATGATACCACCTTTTTCCAGAAGGAAATGACATACCTAAAGGGTGCGACCCTCATAACCTTGTCGCATCTTTCCTATTTCGACCATTTCCGGGGTGTGAGGTCCGATGAGGTCTCGTCCACAAAGCTACGCTTCTTCAGAAAGCCATGCTTTGAACAACAAATGATCAACAAATGATCAGCAACACACAACAACACTTAGCATGCCACACTACCAAATTGGGAGTATATCACTGATAACCTTCAATTACATAACCTCTGAGCTCGTACGTCTCAGAGAAGGGTGTTAAGCTAAGAGAATAAATTCTACGCCACCAAACAGAAATGTATTTGAAAGAAATCAGCTCTATATCTTAAAGTGTAATGTCAGACATACGGCCATACAAGTCTGTTCCAGGTTCAAACAGAACCGAAGGCACTTCCAAAGAAGCCCTTGCAATCTGGGTATTCACAATCGCGATCGGATTTCTTATCACTTAGGAAATCTCTATATCAGCGCGACTCAGTGCAGAGACAATCGACGGGTTATCCTTTCGTTTTCGAAAATACCCGGTCTCCAACACCGGTCTTCAAATGCAATCCATATACGACGTATCATTATTCGGAATGGGTTATATGACGCAAAGGTCCTCTCCCGGCTAAACCGAATAATGAGCGCAATATTTAAAAACATATGGATGATGGAATTTCAATTAAGTAACAACTTATTATCCAAATTTCCTCTTTAAATGGTTTAAACAAATCACCATTTTAATCTTTTTAAACAAAAAGATTTAATTCACAAAGTTCACCCAGTTTCACAAAGATCCATTCACAGATTTTCAAATCGATTTCCATCTCAATTGGATTAACTCATTAAATCTTTAAATCAAAGATTTAATTGATAGCTTTCAAAACAATTCCATTTCGACCTTTATACAAAAGGTACACCTTTTCAATTTCAAATCAAAGTTCAACAATCTTTCACAAAGATTTATTCATAACTCGGAAAACCAATTTCATTTCAAACTTGAAATTCTTTTGACACAAATTGGAAATTCATTCCTTATATGAAAGCTTCTATTATTTGAAAACAAATATTTTTCATTTCGGAAAATCTGATTTATTTATACGAGTTAAAGTCCTTGGGTTCAATTCAAATTCTCAAAACCATATTTTTAAAATGGTTTAAATTCATATAAACACATCTATAACATCTTTAACCATAATTTCCAATCATGGAATTCAATTCCAAATCTTTCAATTCAAATTAAATTATTTAAATTGAAAAAAACTTTACCAAGTTATTCAAAATAACTTTTATCTTAAAAACTCCTTTTTAAAAGCTTTAACATTTAACCCAAATCCATTTCCAAAATCAATTGAAATTAAAATTTCAATTTCAAAAACATTAAATTTAAATCATCTGTGACTTAACCGATTTCCTTGTGAAATCCATATTTGTGTGTGTATGGTGTAGTCCAAGGGTTTAATACAATAGTGTAACATCATTCAATCATCACATAGTCAAATACAACAATATATTTGATAAGCGGTATAAACTATAACGCTCATCTTTCATTCACAGATCATAGATCATAGATCACATATATATATATTGCAGATAATAAAATTACATTCATCCCAGATAAATAAACTACATTACAGATCACACATATAAATCAGAATATATCACAAAGCATCAGAGATCAAGAATATCAATAATTCCATCATCTAATCAAATCCAAACATTCACAAGTAAAATTTATTAGTTAACTGATTAATTTAAATCAGATGTATTAATTATTAATTTGGGTTAATTATCATAAGTTAATTACAATTTATTTGGAATAAATTCCCCTTTCGTCATTTATTGGTTAACTTTTAATTATTGACTAATCAATCTTAATTAAAGAATCAATTAATTTATCTTAATTAATTACAATTATTAGTTAATTTTTTAAATTATAAACAAGTAATTATACTAAAAAAATTTCTAATCATCATTTAATTACTTACATTCAGTAATTATCTATTAATTACTTTTCTAAGTAATTATAATTTTTTCCAATTTGTCAAATGATTGTTCTAGATTAATTAACTCAAGTAATTAACTTAAACTAATCCGATTAACTCACTTATTTACACTGAACAATTCATTCCTCAATTACTTATATTAAGTAATTATACTTAACAATTTCACAATGATTGTTATAAATTAATTATTCTAATTTTATTGTTAAATTAATCACATTGATTATTTATTTAAATAATCTTAGTTAATGATCTTTATTAACTATTAAATTTCTGTAATCACATTTCTAAAGAAATTTACTTATAAAATCATTATTGATTATAAATTGATTCACCATTAAGAACTCATTAATTAATGAATTACAAATCATTAATCTTCATTAATTAAAGTAAACTCATCCATATTTATGATTTAATTGTTATTTACAATATGGTTGAAAACATTGTTTCAAATTTCCTTTTAAATTCCAATTTAGATTTAAAATTTGAAATAAATCCTTATTTCCTTCAAATAAAGCTCAGAACAAATTTCCCAACATTTTTAAATTTACATGTAAAAATAACAATTGGTTACAAAAGAAATTTTAAAGAGTTTAAAATCACTATTCTTTTC
This sequence comes from Allium fistulosum, assembly GCA_030737815.1. Lineage (NCBI taxonomy): Eukaryota > Viridiplantae > Streptophyta > Magnoliopsida > Asparagales > Amaryllidaceae > Allium > Allium fistulosum. Next base: position 1,131,017,730 of record CM060901.1, read on the forward strand.
AATTTTTAGCATATTTAACTTATTTTAAATACTTAAGTTATAAAACAAAATTAATTTCAAAATCTTGAAATCTGATTAAAAATTTATTTCAGGTTTTAAACCTTTTTTTCTTTCAACTTGTTAAAAATTTCATTTACAATTTCAATCTATTTTAAATTCAAATTTTTCTCATACATTCAATTGCTTTTAAATTATTAAAACAAATTGAATTTAAAGCTTTATTCATGTCCAAAATAAATTCCAATTCAACTTGAATTTATGTTTACATTTTGATTTAAAATTTAGTTTTAAAATTTAAATTTGGTTTTAAATTCTGAAAACAGAAACAGGTTCAAAACCCTGTAACAAAATTGACCCGAGCCTCGTATCCCATGCTTCGAGTCAAATCGAAGATTTCCCGAACCAAATACTCAAGCTACTCGACATGTTCTCGAGCTCCCCCTTCTCTGTTCTTCCCAGCCAACAGAATCACCCAGGCAAACAGAGCTCGTGCACGTGCACGCTGCCGTGGATCAACTCTGATCGTCACTAGTACATCGAACAAGTTGAAATCCATCCACTAATGAATTCTTGATCATCATAACCCGACCATCGTCTCGAATTCGAAATCGAGTGAAAATCAAAACATGGAAACAGCTATCTGGAACATCACCAGACCTGAAAATGCCTCGCCTTCTCATCTCCGACCACCAGAGGCGACACAACTCCGGCCTCACCTCACCGATACCCTATTCTATTCTTTTCCTCAGTTTCGTACAGCTCGATCAATCAGGGGTGATGAAATCACCTCGTTTCCAGACACGTCAAAACTCGAGCACGAACCCTAATTTTGCTTCGTCTCATCAATTCGTGCAATGGAAATTTATTCAACAATTTTCATGGAATCGTTGATCAACAAGCTAGCTTCAAACAAAATCTTATCACCCAATGTTGGTTCGATCATCAGGAAATGATAAAATTCATATTCCATTCAAATATTAACTGCACCTAGAATAGTTAACTAAAAATCATCATATTAGTTTTAAAAATCCTATCTTGGAGTGTAAATTCGAATTATATAATCGAATTAATATTTTACAATACTCGAATTTTCCATATGTTCCTCTTTCCCCTGTAAAATCAAATTTTACAGAGTCAATATTTTAACATCGAGCCTAAAACAAATTCTAGGCTTTAATTTGAGTTTAAACAAACCTGTTTTGTTTGAATCCCTAAGCTTAATAATGTTTGTGTGAAGATGTATTAATTATTTTCTAATTTATTTTCCTCTGTAACCAAAAACCAGAAGAACAGGCTATTTAAACTACACAGTACAACATACACATATACAGAACCAATTATTTAAAAATATACAACAAAACACAAAGTTATTCATGCATCAACACTTCTAAAAGTTGTATGTTTACTCACTTGTATTTTTGGAAGAAGAACAGAGCTTCTTTGACACAGATTGAAACTTGCAAGCTGAAGCTCCTTTCTTTGATTCTCTGATCTGATTTCAGTTGGTTTAGATTGAAGTTTGTTTAAGATGTTATTGTTTACTTCTGATCTTTTCTCAGCTTTGAGGAAACGAAGTGAAATGAAGAAGTTGATATGCAGAAAGAAGATTACAGGTGATATGTATTTTTGTACAAGTGATGTTATATATTTGTACAACATCAGAGATATTTTTATATTCCTTTGATTAAGCTGATTTTCTTTGGTGGCTGATATGTTGATTTGGTGGCTGATATAATTTTTCTTGTGTACTAATAGATATGGCATTAATTGCTTTGTCTTTCTTTTCTTTCTTGTACATAGATATTTACATTCCTTCTTATGCAAGCTACTCCATATATATATATATATATATATATATATATATATATATATGTTTTCATACTTATGTATATTATCTGTCTTCCTTTGTCTTCTTTTTGCAGGTTCATTTACATAAATTTTTGTTTTATTTCTTGTTTGTTTAAGTGTACATACTTATGCTTTGTTCATCTGTGAATTTATTGTTTTCTTTTCGGCTGAAATGATTTGTTTGTGTTGAGATGATTTCTTGTTTTGCACAGCAACATATTTGCTGTTAATATATTTTTATACTTATTTTGTATGAAGATATCTTGTCTTATTATTTTCTTGCTTCATACCTTTGTGCTTATCCAATTTGTTTTCCAAGTCTATTTATATATATTTATTATTATTATTATTATTTATCTTTAAACCATTTAGTTAAATTTAATTCAAACTCAATATATACACATATATACAATATTTAAATTCATATGATTTAATATATATTCTATTTGAATTGGGGAAACTCACTTCAATTTACAATTAATTTTACAATTTTAATTCAAAAATTCAATTAATTATCAATTTAAACTTAGTGAAAATCCGGGATCTTTACAATTTCCCCCCTTAAGAAATTTCGTCCCCGAAATTTGAAAGTAGGGAGACTACCAAAAGAATGGATGAAGAATGTTTCATCAAATCAAATTGAGCATCTATTCTGCATTTGGCTTACCAAATCAGAATATCAATAATAGATACGAGAACGAATCTTTTTAAAAAAAATTCCACAAGATGCTCGAGTTATCCAGATCTACGAAGTATACAGTCACATTGGTTAGTTCAAAGGGATAACTAACCATTCGTAGAATATTTTGGGACCCAAAGAATAGATAAATATTTGGATACAATTTCAAAACTTTTAGTTTAGAACTAAAGTATACCTATCAACCATAGCAAACAAAGCAACCAATTCATCCAAACAAACAATTCTGACCTATTTGGAGTTTATGTCCTGTAATGACCCAAAAACTCGGCCTTCGAAAATCGGCACCCGTACCTCACTTGTACTCAAAATGCCGTAGATTCAAACGCCGAATCTGGTTCACCGGAGCTTATAACACCATTAAGCCTAATAACACAGCGGAATAAAAATAGATGATATCATATACAATCCAATAAATACAATATCCAGTATGATATACAACAATGATATCAATATGATACAACCATATCAGAGATACAAGAAATAACAGCGGAAAACAGAAATGATAACTCCAAATGATCGGTCAGAGAGACCGACTCCAAAATGATCTTCAATGTCAAGCTCGAACCACAAAGAGAAGCAAGTACAGTACTGAACTCCAAATACTGAACTAGCTCCAGATAATCTACTAAACCTGAATGTCTGAGAAACCCAACTCTAGACTGCCCGTGTGGAAAATGGTGGGCACCCAGAGTTTAGGGAAGGAACAATAAACTCCAGGTCAGTCGTGGGACTGGTGTGAGCAACAAAAACAGTTTAACTTTAAACAACAGCAAAAGAATTTTAAACATTGAAATCCACAATGCTTTTTAGAAAATGAAACTACCATAAGACCTCCCGCCACACACACAATGCAAACGCAGAATTGGAGGAGATTTCTTCTTATGATAGTCAAAGATGCTTACTACGTAAAATCATCTTGATATTATTATTAGTGCATAGTGCAGAAAACATTTCGAAAGTATAATATTAATCTTAGCCAACATACGACCAGTATCGTATGCCTACTATAGCTACCATCTAAACAGTGGTGACCACCGTACGTAAATGGCAGGTTCTACAACTAAAACCGTACAAGTTCCGTATTGGAGAAATGGATTTCCAACAAATGGTCAGGCTAAGGAACTTCCTTCCGCCGCATGGGAACGCCTCTGGCGGGACGCCCCGAGAGACAAACTGCTCTCTGCAAACACAAGGCCGGGTTACCCCTGTAACAGGTAACTCACGAATATGCCACCCCCCGGTCCTTTGGGACCTTTATCCGAGGCCTCGATAACCAACATCACACATAATAAAGTGTATCCACATGAGTAAGTATCTGGGCTCCATACCATGACACCACCCTTTTCCAGAAGGAAATGACATACCCTAAAGGGCGCGACCCTCATAACCTTGCTGCAACATTCCTGTTTCGACCATTTCCGGGTTGTGAGGCCCTGACGAAGTCTCGTCCACAAAGCTACGCTTTGTCACAAAGCCATGCTTTGGGTCAACAGATGATCAACCTATGATCTCAAAGATAAATGATCAAACAAATGATCATATCACAAATGATCAAACGATGATCATCACATAGCTACACTCAGCATGCCACATTACCAAATTGGGATATATCGCTGATAAATTTCAACTACATAACCTCTGAGCTCGTACGTCTCAGAGAAGGGTGTTAAGCTAAGAGAATAAATTCTCCGCCACCAACAGAAATGTATTTGAAAGAAATCGGCTTTATATCTCAAAGTGTAATGTCAGACATGTATCCATACAAGTCTGTTCCGGGTTCGAACAGAACCGAAGGCACTTCTCACGAAGCCCTTGCAATTCCGGATAATTTCCAATCACGTCCGGACTTCCCATCACAAAGGGTGATAAAATCTCTATACCGGGGACCAGTCGGTGCAGAGACATTCGACGAGTTGTCCTTTCGTTTTCGAAAATATCCGGTCTTCACCACCGGTCTTCAAATGCTATCCATATACGACGTATCAGTATTCGGAACGGGTTATATGACACAAAGGTCCTCTCCCGGCTAAACCGAATAACGGGCGCAATATTTTAAAAACATATGGATATTGGGATTTCAATTAAGTCACAACTTATTACCCAAAACTTTTCTTTCAAATGGTTTAACAAATTATCATTTCAAATCTTTAAACAAAAAGATTCATTTTAACAACCTTCAAATGGTTTAACAATTTTCCACACTTTAATCTTTTAAACAAAAGATTCATTCACAGATTTTCCAAATCGATTTCCATTTCAATTTGATTAACTCGTTAAATCTTTAAATCAAAGATTTAACTCATAGCTTTCAAAACAATTTCATTTCAAATGGTTTAAACAAATCATCATTATAAATCTGTTAAAAATAAACAGATTTAATTCATAGCTTTCAAAAAGAATTCATTCATAACTTAGAAAACCATTTTCGCTTCAATCTTGAAATTCCTTTACTTAAACTGGAATTTCATTTCTTATCTGAAAGCTTTTATCCTTTTAAAAACAACAGTTTTCATCTTGGAAACCCGATTCATTTATACGAGTTAAAGTCATTTGGGTTAAATCCAAATTCTCAAAATTATGCTTTTAAAATGGTTTAAATTCATACAAACACATTTATAACATTTTTAACCGTAATTTCCAAACATGGAATTCAATTTCCAAATTATTTTGAATTCAAATTCAAATTAAATTATTTAAATTGGAAATTTAATTAAGTTATTTAAAATAACTTTTATCTTAAAACTCCATTTCAAAAGCTTTAACATTTAACCCAAATTCATTTCCAAAATCAATTGAAATTAAAATTTCAATTTCAAAACATAAATTTTAAATCATCTGTGACTTAACTGATTTCCACGTGAAATCCATATTTGTGTGTGTAGGGTGTAGTCCAGGGGTTTCACACAATAGTGCACAACATCAATCATCACAGATATATCGATAAGCGATATAATCGATAACGCTTATCTTCATTCACAGATTTATAGATAAAGTCAATTTATCAGTCATAAAGATTCATCATTACAATTCGATGTGGGTTTCGGACAACCAATTGGAATCCGACTCCCTGTCGCATCGAAGTTCAAATATCGTTTTACGGGTCAAGGGTTTCATATTCACATAGTAATATATCACAGAAATAGAAATTTCAGATCACAACATAAATCAGGGTATATCACAAAGCATCATACATCAGGGATATCAAACAATCAAATCATCCAATAGAATCCAAACATCCATAAGTAAGATCAATTAAATTGTCCGATTAATTCAACTTAGATTAATTACTTATGAATTAATTACTAATCCTGGTTAATTAATTGTTAATAAATTATAAACCATTTTTGATTAATTATTCTTTAATCAGTTATTAATTATCCATTAATAATAAGTTAATTAACCTTTAATTATAATTCATCAACCTTTAACTATTAAATAATTAACCTTTAATTATTTAATTCACTATTTAATTAATTATCTTTAATTAATTAATTAACCCTTAATTAATTATCCTTTATAAATTTCACTAAGGAATTAGCTTCTATTTAATTTCACAAAGAAATTATCTTTTGATTTATTACATTAGTTGATTTATTATCATTAATTACCTTTCAATTACAATTCAATTAACCTTCATATCATTACTAAATAAACCTTTAAATCATTACTTAATCACCTTCATTTATCAATTAGTCTTTAATTAATAAATCATTCTTTGATTTGTAATTAATAAATCCTTACTACTGATTAAATAAACCTTTGATTAATCACATTCATTAATGAATCACATCAATTAATCATTCTTCAATTTCATCAAAATCTTAATTTATTAAATCAAATCCCTTTTTGTTTCCCTTACTTACTTACACCTTTATTTAAACAAAAATTTGAATTCAAAACTTTACTTTTTCTAAACCAAGATTTAACTGACTTGAATTCATCATTTAAACTTTGATTTAAAACTTATTTCTAACTTTGCTTTGAAATTTTTAAATTTCAGTTTTAAATTCAAAAGAAAACAGGAACAGGTTTGTTTAAAAGCTGTACAAACATTCACCCAAGCCACTACCCTCCTTGCTTCGAGTCACCCACTCATCCACGCGAGAACAAGCCCGAGACCATCCTTCTTCCCCAAAATACAACCTCACAGCAATAACAACCCAAACCCAAACGTGTATGTGCACGTGCACATCCACTCCGGCCATCGCTGATCGTCATCGAGTCCCCCAACGAGTCGCCTACGACCCCAGCAGCTACTCCGACCAACCTTATCGCCTTAACGAGGTCGAACTCGAAATCGAACAACTCCACATCCACCTGGAACAAAACTCCTCACCTCAAATCACCTCGCTCCGGCGCCTCAAACCACCAGAGGCCATCAAACTTCGGCCATCGCCTCGTCCATCTCCCCTCTACAAAACCTCAAGAACACGCTAAGCTCGATCAAACGGCGACCTCGAACGAGATGAAAACATCACTGCACCTAAAACTAGGTCTACGAGAAAGAAATCGACGCCGCCGTCACCACCGTTAACTAACCACCACCGCACTATTTTTCCTAGCACCCCCCATCACTCCTCCACCTCCAGACCTAATCACGACATCTCCAGTCGTCGAGATCGACTGCGGCAGCTCAAAAAGGCAAAAATGGTCAAACTAAAACTGCTCCTGAACCACACGCTAAAAAAACATCAAACAAGGCCTAAAAATCCTATTTTGATGTAAGGATTCAGGGTGAATAATCGAATTAATATTTCGTGTCATTCGAAATTATCAAAAATTGTAGTTTGCTCTGTAAAAATTAAGTTTTTCATACCATATATGCTTAAACTTCTTGAAACTATTTTTAAGTCATAGTTTATACTTAAGCACACATATTTGCTTTTGAAATCAACGCCTGACCCTGATTAGATAATATAAAATTGAATTTCTTTGGTCATTCCTAACTTGGGAGCTAAACAGGGAGATGTATAACTCAGCACTGTTAAATACAATTACATATACACACAGAGTTAAATCAAGGAAGGTATCCAAGTATCCATATTAACATAAGTCATTTTCTGATTATAATTAACTTAAGCTTATACGTTATGTTATTTACAAACAGGCATTTCAAAACAAAGTAGGTGAAGTTTGCTCACCATATCTACATATATATGTCTAAACATACAGACATATTTAACCACTAACAACATTTCATAATGCATTCAAGTATCTACCACAATATCAAGATATAGATCATGGGTGGAAAGTTGCTCACCATTGAAAGGGAAGAAGAACAGAGAGCATTTCATTTTTGTTTTAAGCCTGGAATTTGAGACTTGAATCTGGAAATGAATCTTGCTTTCAGATCTTACATTTCACTTTGATCCTGCAGCATTTGTTCCTTTTCTTTTCTTTTCTTTTAGTTGAACTGAACGGTAGCTTAGTTGAATGATGATACTTATGTTTTAAGCTTTGAGATGTTTTACTTCAGTTTTTCTTTGGTTTTGAGGAACGAACAGATGAAATAAGGAAGGCTGATATTGATATAAAAAAAAAAATGTACAGGGTATATATTATTTTGTACAATAGGTCAGGGATATTTCTTGCTTTGTCTACTAATATTTGTTTTGGTGGCTGATGTGAAAATATGGTGATGGCTTGCATTAATTGCCATGTACAAATGAATATTTTTTCTCATATCGGCTGTACGTGTTCAACTTGATCTTGTTCTTTAAACTAATAGATATTTACATATCTTTGTTGTCTTCATTTGCAAGCCAACATATACTTAGATTCTTGTTTCATTCCTTGCAAGTGTACATATATATGTTTATATCTTGTTATTTGAATGTATATTACTTTATAGCTTATCTTTTATTTATCTCTATTTATAACTCAAATATTTTTAGCCTTGTAATATAAATAATTTCTATTTTAATTTGTTGTTAAATTTTTATCAAAGGTATTTATTTTATACTCTATATCTTATATTTAATTTGTACATTCAAATCATCACTAACCATCAATTCTAAATCTTTAAAAATCATTTTATTTTTATACTTATCTTTAAACCATTTATTTTAAGATTAATTTAATGGTTTCACAATTTATTACATTGAGTTATTTAAATTCAAATCACATATATATACATATATACACAATATTTAAATTAAAATGATTTATACCAAATTTATTTGAGTTCGGGGAAACTCGCATTACTTTAATCGATTAATTTCACTTTAAACCATTTGTTTTACTATTTTTATTCAGAATGAAATAAATTAACAAATTTTAAATTCAAAAAATCAATTAATTATTAATTCAAATACTTATAAAATTTGGGGTCGTTACATGTCCCTTGCAAATATATCAAATCTTCTTCCTGGATCTACCAGGAACTATCAAAGAATTGAGAAAAGAGATGTTGAACAAAAGAGGTTGATAGAGAAAAAATTGTTTCCTTGTTGTTACAGGGTATTGACCATTTATAGTCGTATTCCCCTGTCCCCTATCTCATCCTCTTCTTGCACTCATACTTACTATCAGTGGATAGTAAGAGAAATTACTGAGGTATACGGACAGATATCTTAGGGATACTCATTCTAGGGTATACTTCACCCTATCTCTAATGAGCTACTTAATGTGTTATACTCCTGAGCTAAAGTTCAACCTTAGCTCTGATACCACTTTGTCACGGTCCAAACCAGTGGCGACCGGTAGGCTTTTCAACCATCCCAGCCCCACCGTAGCAGACAATGGTACCCTGCCCTTGCTTTTATGGCCAGCCTTTCGACTGTCACACCTTACGGCTAACCAACCCCACAAAGAGGACATGTAGGGGTAAGAGTCCCCCGTTCGCCACCAAGCCGCGAAGCGAGAACCCCCTATCACATCTCACTAAGAGAAGCAAGGTCAGTCATGGGACTGGTATGAGTAAACAAAAACAGTTATTTTCACAAAGAAAATAAGAGAAATTGGCAATGCTTTTGGAAAGTGAAACTACCATAAGACCTACCACCACACACACAATGCAATCGTAGACTTGGAGGAGATTTCTTCTTATGATAGTCAAATATGCTTAATACGAGAAAATCTCTTTTGATATTATTATTAGTGCATAGTGTAGAAAATCATTTCGAAAATACAATATTAATCTTAGCCAGCATAGGTACCATTATATTATGCGTGCTATAGCTGCCGCCTGAGGAGACAGGTTATACAACTGCAATCGTAAAGGGCTCGTATTGTTTCTTTGGATTTCCAACGAATGGTCAGGCTAAGGAACTTCCTACTGCCACATGGGAACGCCTCTGGAGGGACGCCCCGAGAACTTAACCAGCTCTCTGCCAACACAAGGCCGGGTTACCTCTGTAACTAGGTAACTACTACACGAATATGCCACCCACCGGTCGTTTGCGACCTTTATCCGAGGATCCTCGATTACAAAACAACAATCACACAGTAAATGAGATTGATGCAACCACATAGGTAAAGCATCTGGGCTCCATACCATCATACCATTTTTTTCCAGAAAGAAATGACATACCCTAAAGGGTGCGACCCTCATAACCTTGCCGCATCTTTCCTGTTTAGACCATTTCCGGGGTGTGAGGTCCGATGAGGTCTCGTCCACAAAGCTACGCTTCTTCACAAAGCCATGCTTTGATCAACAAATGATCAGCAACACACAACAACACTTAGCATGCCACACTACCAAATTGGGAGTATATCAATGATAACCTTCAATTACATAACCTTTGAGCTCGTACGTCTCAGAGAAGGGTGTTAAGCTAAGAGAATAAATTCTCCGCCACCAAACAGAAATGTATTTGAAAGAAATCAGCTCTATATCTCAAAGTGTAATGTCAGACATACGGCCATACAAGTCTGTTTCGGGTTCAAACATGACCGAAGGCACTTCCAAAGAAGCCCTTGCAATACGGGTGTTCACAATCCCGATCGGATTTCCCATCACTTAGGAAATCTCTATACCGGCGCGACTCAGTGCAGAGACAATCGACGGGTTATCCTTTCGTTTTCGAAAATACCCGGTTTTCACCACCGGTCTTCAAATGCAATCCATATACGACGTATCATTATTCGGAATGGGTTATATGATGCAAAGGTCCTCTCCCGGCTAAACCGAATAATTAGCGCAATATTTAAAAACATATGGATGATGGAATTTCAATTAAGTCACAACTTATTATCCAAATTTCCTCTTTAAATGGTTTAAACAAATCACCATTTTAATCTTTTTAAACAAAAAGATTAAATTCACAAAGTTCACCCAGTTTCACAAAGATCCATTCACAGATTTTTAAATCGATTTCCATCTCAATTGGATTAACTCATTAAATCTTTAAATCAAAGATTTAATTGATAGCTTTCAAAACAATTCCATTTCGACCTTTTATACAAAAGGTACACCTTTTCAATTTCAAAACAAAGTTCAATAATCTTTCACAAAGATTTATTCATAACTCGGAAAACCATTTTCATTTCAAACTTGAAATTCTTTTGACACAAATTGGAAATTCATTCCTTATATGAAAGCTTCTATTATTTGAAAACAAATAGTTTTCATTTCGGAAAATCTGATTTATTTATACGAGTTAAAGTCCTTGGGTTCAATTCAAATTCTCAAAACCATATTTTTAAAATGGTTTAAATTCATATAAACACATCTATAACATCTTTAACCATAATTTCCAATCATGGAATTCAATTCCAAATCTTTGAATTCAAATTCAAATTAAATTATTTAAATTGAAAAAAACTTTACCAAGTTATTCAAAATAAATTTTATCTTAAAAACTCCGTTTTAAAAAGCTTTAACATTTAACCCAAATCCATTTCCAAAATCAATTGAAATTAAAATTTCAATTTCAAAAACATTAAATTTAAATCATCTGTGACTTAACCAATTTCCTCGTGAAATCCATATTTGTGTGTGTATGGTGTAGTCCAAGGGTTTAACACAATAGTGCAACATCATTCAATCATCACAGATTCAAATACAACAATATATTTGATAAGCGGTATTGTAACGACCCTGAATTTTTGACATTTGAAATTTGAATATTTAATTTATTTTAAATATTTGAATGATGGTTTGACTTGAATTTCAAATTATCAGAATAAATTGGCAATTAAATTTTATAATTTAATTTATTGAATGTTGAATAAAAATTTGAATCTTTAGTTTTAAGCTGAAGAAAAATATTTCAAAAGCTTTTAAAATTTATATTGATGATATTGAAGATAATAGAAGCTCCAGAATTAAATTTGAAAGTGATTTATTCAGTTTTGAAATTATATCGTTTGAATCGGTATTTAAAAATAGCCTTCTGAGGCACAATCTCGGAATTCGACGAAACCAGTTCCATTGGGTCCGTAATATTGAATTATTGTCGGATTTCAAATTTCGTATTTTTCGGAGTTGTTATGTGAGCATACGACACATAAATGCGTTGAAAATTTGTATCGAAAAAAAACAAATTAAATTTAAATAATGAAAAAGAAAAAAAGGGGCTTATCATATGCACGTTATCTCCTTGAATCACGCCAAAAATCACGAAATAGATCGTGCAAAGCTTACCCCTTTCATTTCAAAGTAATGGCCGATACTTTAATATTTATCTCAATCTCCCTCTTCAGTTTTCAAAATCAAAAATTGTTTTAATCAATGGCCGAGCACCTTCCCCTGTAATTCAATTCGTTCGTTCCCCTTCTCCCTCCATTCTCAAAATTATTTCGAACGAACGAAAATCTCGCTCCAATATATATATATATATATATATATATATATGAATTCGAATCAAATCAAAGGCGGGCACGATGAAATCGATGCTAGAAGGAGGCACGATTTCAAATCTGGTGACGCATACGTGCTCGCGTGGTCTTCGGGTGCACGCGAGCAGTTGAATTGGGCGATCGCGATTTTGAGGCAATAGAGGCTCGTGACGAGGGTTGTGGAGCGTGTGGTGGCCAACGTGGCATCGGGGTGGAGTCGCGATCGAACTCGCGTCTGCTCGAAGTAGCAAGTGGCGGTAGTTGTCGCGATGGAGGCGCGAGCAGTCGGCAGCTCGCGTTCGACTCACGAGATCTGGGATGCGAGGTTGGAGGCGAGATCGATTTCGTTCAGTGATGAGCAGGGACAATCTCGTTCTGGTTGTGGTGGGTCGACGATTTGGGCCGTCTCGATTTAGAATGAAGGTGAGGCAGGTATATTCATATGCTACCTTCTCAACTTAATTTAATTTTACATTATTTTTATATGTATGTTAAACAGAATTTTTTTTAACAGTAAAGTGGATTACTGTTTTGATTTCAGAAAAATTTGTTTTTCAAAATAAATACATATATGTAGATATGCCACAAAAAAACAGAAATATGAAAATATAAATGTTTTGGCCTATTAATCTTTTAGAAAAAAAATATTTATCCAAAGGGTAAATTTGTTAATTCATCTTGGTTGCCGAACGAGTTATTTAAAAGAAAGTTAGTTTAAAATTTGAACTGGTTAATTAAAATTATTAAATGGCAAATTTAATTGTTCGATTTATTTCGAATATTAATGAATTGTATAAATTATTTATACAAGGTTTAAAACCGTGAAGAAATGGTCAAAACGGAAATGGATTGCAAATTTAAAGCTAAGGTGAGATTTTCTCACTCAAAAGGAAAATTTTGATTTTGCAGTTATTGATTGATATGATATTTGGATGTGATACTATATATATTAGTAGTATATAGCAATATATATATATATATTGGCATATGTATATATTGCAGTTGTTGATTTCCTGCACTATATAGCGGATGAGACCCTATTGAGCCGCATAATAGCGGATGATATTTTTATAAATCCCATATACCGCGATATTCCACCTCGAAGTGGAATTGGTATTGTGCTAACATCTGTGGATGCAGGGAAACAGGTTGGAGGGATCCAACTGGATTCCTCACCAGTATTTATTTGATTTCAGATATTGTGATATTTGTTGATTTTCATATCGATATATGATGTTTGTTGTCGTGATTGACCATTTGGTGTGTTGCATCATTGGAACGATTTTGGAGTTTTTAAAATGTTAAAGGAACGATTTTTAATTTAAAAGAATTTTTAAAGTGATTTTTGAAAGTATACGTTTTATTAAATTTTGAATTGTCAAAATAAATAAACATTATAAGTTTATTGTTATAAAAGTTATATTTTTGGAAAATAGTACTTAAGTATGATTTTGGAGTTATATAAGCTTTAAATAACGTTTTGTAAATTATTAAAAGGATTGGTTTATTTAAATTAAGATTTTTGAATTATTATAAACGTTTTATATAAAAGATTTATAAAATTGATATTTATAAATAAAAAAATATTGGAATTATAAAACGAGTTTTTATAAGTGTTAAAATGGAGTATAATTGGATTTCATAAGTTAATGAAATTTAAAAGTTTTACAATTTGTGAAGTTTTAAAAGAACGATTTCTTTTAAAATAAATGAATTATAAGTTATTAACTTATAATATTGGACTTTTGGTATATAATTGAGTTATAATTGAACTGGATAATAAAGGAGACTTATAAATCGAAGTATTATAAATAGAAATGGAATTTATAAACATTGTTTGTAAATTCGAAATCAATTGAATTTGATAAATTAAACATAGAAGTTATTAAAGGAGATATATTCGTGATTTTGGACAGCGAATTATCCTTTAAGTTAAATGTTGTAAATAATAAGAGTTTGGTTGGGAATTTTATTCACGATTTTGGACAGTGGATAATTCTTTAAATAAAATGTGTAGAAATGTTGAAATTGGTTAATGAAGTATATTCATAATTTTGGACGTTGAATAATATATTGAAAAGAAATATTTGAAAGTGATATTTGAAATAGAATCAAAACAATTTAAAGATGTTTTGTTTTAAAATGTATTAAGTATCGAATACATAGATTTCAACATTCATTGTTGAAATAGACGTTTCGAGGAATAAGGAAATGGTGGACTATAACACTGTTGTTATAGTAAATGATTTCCGAAAGGAAATGTTTTATATAGTATTGGGGTTTATATATCTATCTAAATTTCGAATTCCTATACTAGTGATTTTGAGTTGTCGTAACGATGTTTTACGTAACATTCATTTTGACTCAAATAGATGTTGTTATAGTAAATGATTTCCTTAAAGAATGAAATATATACTTAATTTTGATTTAAGTATATTGAATATTTTCAAATGTTGAAAATAAATAAGATTTGTGAATTGCTTATCATTAAATAAGTATGGAAATGTTTTCCAAAATGAAATGAAACGTTTTTGAGAATTTATCTTTGAAAAGATAAATTGAAAGTGGATATTTGAAATCGATTGAAAATCGTATATCAGTAGATATTTTGAAAATATAAATTCACTAGAGAATTTATAAAAGAAATGGAAATTCGTTTTAAAAAAAATAAACGTTGATTTATTTTTGAAGTGTGCAAAATAATATATCTTGTAAAGATATTTTTGAAGAATAAATAATTTGGAAAATTATTTAGAATCTGATGATGCTGTGCAGACCTATTGATAGTTAAATAACCGACTATCAATAATTACCTTGAATAGGTATTTGTTGTGATTTGCTTGAATTTGAATGCCACACTTATTTTTGAATAAGCGCTCACTATTCGGGTTAGCCGGGAAAGGACATTGGGGTCGTATAACCCATTCCGAATATGTGATACGTCGTTATGGATTGCGTTTGATGACCGATGTTGAAGACCGGTGTTGAAGATCAGATATTTTTGAAAACGGAAGGATTACCGTCGAGTTACTCTGCATCGGCTGATCTCCGATATAGAGGTTTTATCACCCTTAGTAACGGGAAATTCAAACGTGATTAGTGAATATCTAGATTTGCAAGGACTTCTTTGAAGTGCCTTCGGTTCTATTCGATCCCGGAACAGACTTGTATGGATTGTATGTCTGACATTACAAATTGAGATATAAAGCTGGTTTCTTTCAAATACATTTCTGTTGGTAGCGGAGAATTTATTCTCTTAGCTTAACACCCTTCTCTGAGATGTACGAGCTCAGAGGTTATGTAGTTGAAGGTTATCAGCGATATACTCCCAATTTGGTAATGTGGCATGCTGAGTGTTGCTGTGAAATGATCATTATTTGATCATTTGTGATATGATCAATTGTTTGATCATTTATCTTTGTGATCATTTCTTTGATCATTTGTTTGACCCGAAGCATGGCTTTGTGAAAAGCGTAGCTTTGTGGACGAGACTTCGTCGTACCTCACACCCCGGAAATGGTCAAAACAGGAAGGATGCAGCAAGGTTATTAGGGGGTAGCGCCCCTTTAGTGTATGTCATTCCTTCTGGATAGAGGTGGTATCATGGTATGGAGCCCAGATACTTAACCTATGTTGTTGCTGCAAATTTATTACTTTATGGTTGTTGGAAATCGAGGATCCTCGGGAAGATCGGTTACGATCGGGGGATGACATATTCGTGTCAGTAGTTACCTAGTTAGGGGTAACCCGGCCTTGTGTTGGCAGAGATCTAACCGTAATGTTAGGTTATTTCTCGGGTCGTCTTTCCAGAGGCGTACCTATGTGGCAATGGGAAGTTCCTTGGCCTGACCATATGTTGGAAATCCAAAGAAACAATACGAGCCTTGTACGGTTTTAGTTGTAGAACCTGCCATCTAATATGGTAGCTATAGTAGGCATACTATAATCGTACCTATGCTGGCTAAGATTTATATTGTACTTTTGAAATGTTTTCTACACTATGCATTAATAATAATATCCCAAAATGATTTGTTTTGCGTAGTAAGCATCTTTAACTATCATAAGGAGAAATCTCCTCCAAATTCTGCGTTTGCATTGTGTGTGCGGCAGGAGGCCTTATGGTAGTTTCATTTTCCAAAAGCATTTCGAATCTGTTTTATTTTCTTTGTGAAAATTAACTGTTTTACGATCTCACACCAGTCACCATGACTGACTCGGAGTTTATTGTTTCCCATCTAAACTCTGGGAGCCCATTATTTTCCACACGGACAGCCTAGAGTTATGTTATCAGGATATTCTGGAGCTTTGGAAGCAAGCTGGATGGCGAAACGTACATCCGTACTTGTTTATTTATTCCGCTGTGTATTCTGTATGAGGACAAGTTTATATAACTGTCCATTGTTGTATTGAGTTGTATATTGACTCTGATTGATGTATGTATAAACTGATATAGTTCTTTGTTTTAAAAGACTAGTGATTATCTATTATATATTGTTCCGCTGCGAATGTGAGATTCTGATATTGTTTCTGTTTCTGTGTTTTCTGTAGTTGTTTCTTCTTTCTTTTTCTTCTGTTTCTTCTACCTCTTCTTTCTTAAACCCTAAGAATTCGGTTTTCCAGCATTCGATGGCTCGGTAGTCGATACAGTGGACGTATTGATGTCGATATACGGAAGTCGAAGAATCGGGTCCTTACAGGTATAAACTATAACGCTCATCTTTCATTCACAGATCACAGATATATATATTGCAAATAATAAAATTACATTCATCCCAGATAAATAAACTACATTACAGATCACACATATAAATCAGAATATATCACAAAGCATCACAGATTAGGAATATCAATAATTCCATCATCCAATCAAATCCAAACATTCACAAGTAAAATTTATTAGTTAACTGATTAATTTAAATCAGATGTATTAATTATTAATCTGGGTTAATTATCATAAGTTAATTAAATTTTATTTGGAATAAATTCCCCTTTCATCATTTATTGGTTAACTTTTAATTATTGACTAATCAATCTTAATTAATGAATCAATTAATTAATCTTAATTAATCACAATTATTAGTTAATTCTTTAATCATAAACAAATAATTATACTAATTTTTTTTTCTATTTATCATTCAATTACTTACATTCAGTAATTATCTATTAATTACTTTTCTAAGTAATCATAATTTTTTCCAATTTGTCAAATGATTGTTCTAAATTAATTAACTCAAGTAATTAACTTAAACTAATCCAATTAACTCACTTATTTACACTGAACAATTCATTCCTCAATTACTTATATTAAGTAATTATACTTAACAATTTCACAATGATTGTTATTAAATTAATTATTCTAATTTTATTGTTAAATTAATCACATTGATTATTTATTTAAATAATCTTAGTTAATGATCTTTATTAACTATTAAATTTCTGTAATCACTTTTCTAAAGAAATTTACTTATAAAATCATTAATTGATTCACCATTAAGAACTCATTAATTAATGAATTACAAATCATTAATCTTCATTAATTAAAGTAAACTCATCCATATTTATGATTTAATTGTTATTTACAATATGGTTGAAAACATTGTTTCAAATTTCCTTTTAAATTCCAATTTAGATTTAAAATTTGAAATAAATCCTTATTTCCTTCAAATAAAGCTCAGAACAAATTTCCCAACATTTTTAAATTTACATGTAAAAAATAACAATTGGTTACAAAAGAAATTTTAAAGAGTTTAAAATCACTATTCTTTTCAATTTTTAGCATATTTAACTTATTTTAAATACTTAAGTTATAAAACAAAATTAATTTCAAAATCTTGAAATCTGATTAAAAATTTATTTCAGGTTTTAAACCTTTTTTTCTTTCAACTTGTTAAAATTTTCATTTACAACTTCAATCTATTTTAAATTCAAATTTTCTCATACATTCAATTGCTTTTAAATTATTAAAACAAGTTGAATTTAAAGCTTTATTCATGTCCAAACTAAATTCCAATTCAACTTGAATTTATGTTTGCATTTTGATTTAAAATTCAGTTTTAAAATTTAAATTTGGTTTTAAATTCTGAAAACAGAAACAGGTTCAAAACCCTGTAACAAACTTGACCCGAGCCTCGTATCCCATGCTTCGAGTCAAATCGAAGATTTCCCGAACCAAATACTCAAGCTACTCGACATGTTCTCGAGCTCCTCCTTCTCTGTTCTTCCCAGCCAACAGAATCACCCAGGCAAACAGAGCTCGTGCACGTGCACACTGCCGTGGATCAACTTCGATCGTCACCAGTACATCGAACAAGTTGAAATCCATCCACTAATGAATTCCTGATCATTATAACCCGACCATCGTCTCAAATTCGAAATCGAGTGAAAATCAAAACCTGGAAACAGCTATTTGGAACATCACCAGACTTGAAAATGCCTCGCCTTCTCATCTCCGACCACCAGAGGTGACACAACTCCGGCCTCACCTCACCGATACACTATTCTATTCTTTCCCTCAGTTTCGTACAGCTCGATCAATCAGGGGTGATGAAATCACCTCATTTCCAGACACGTCAAAACTCGAGCACGAACCCTAATTTTGCTTCGTCTCATCAATTCGTGCAATGGAAATTTATTCAACAATTTTCCTGGAATCGTTGATCAACAAGCTAGCTTCAAACAAAATCTTATCACCCAATGTTGGTTCGATCATCAGGAAATGATAAAAATACATATTCCGTTCAAATATTAACTACACCTAGAATAGTTAACTAAAAATCATCATATTAGTTTTAAAAATCCTATCTTGGAGTGTAAATTCGAATTATATAATCGAATTAATATTTTACAATACTCGAATTTTCCATATGTTCCTCTTTCCACTGTAAAATCAAATTTTACAGAGTCAATATTTTAACATCGAGCCTAAAACAAATTCTAGGCTTTAATTTGAGTTTAAACAAACCTGTTTTGTTTGAATCCCTAAGCTTAATAATGTTTGTGTGAAGATGTATTAATTATTTTCTAATTTATTTTCCTCTGTAACCAGAAACCAGAAG
Organism: Allium fistulosum; assembly: GCA_030737815.1. Lineage (NCBI taxonomy): Eukaryota > Viridiplantae > Streptophyta > Magnoliopsida > Asparagales > Amaryllidaceae > Allium > Allium fistulosum. The sequence goes on from CM060901.1 coordinate 1,131,037,113, forward strand.
AACAGGCTATTTAAACTACACAGTATAACATACACATATACAGAACCAATTATTTAAAAATATACAGCAAAACACAAAGTTATTCATGCATCAACACTTTTAAAAGTTGTATGTTTACTCACTTGTATTTTTGGAAGAAGAACAGAGCTTTTTTGACACAGATTGAAACTTGCAAGCTGAAGCTCCTTTCTTTGATTCTCTGATCTGATTTCAGTTGGTTTAGATTGAAGTTTGTTTAAGATGTTATTGTTTACTTCTGATCTTTTCTCAGCTTTGAGGAAACGAAGTGAAATGAAGAAGTTGATATGCAGAAAGAAGATTACAGGTGATATGTATTTTTGTACAAGTGATGTTATATATTTGTACAACATTAGAGATATTTTTATATTCCTTTGATTAAGCTGATTTGTTTTGGTGGCTGATATGTTGATTTAGTGGCTGATATAATTTTTCTTGTGTACTAATAGATATGGCATTAATTGCTTTGTCTTTCTTTTCTTTCTTGTACATAGATATTTACATTCCTTCTTATGCAAGCTACTCCATAAATATATATATATATATATACACATGTTTTCATACTTATGTATATTATCTTTGTCTTCTTCTTGCAGGTTCATTTACATAAATTTTTGTTTTATTTCTTGTTTGTTTAAGTGTACATACTTATGCTTTGTTGATCTGTGAATGTATTGTTTTCTTTTCGGCTGAAATGATTTGTTTGTGTTGAGATGATTTCTTGTTTTGCACAGCAACATATTTGCTGTTAATGTATTTTTATTTTTATTTTGTATGAAGATATCTTGTCTTATTATTTTCTTGCTTCATACCTTTGTGCTTATCCAATTTGGTTTCCAAGTCTATTTATATTTATTTATTATTATTATTATTTATCTTTAAACCATTTAGTTAAAATTTAATTCAAACTCAATATATATACATATATACAATATTTAAATTCATATGATTTAATATATATTCTATTTGAATTGGGGAAACTCACTTCAATTTACAATTAATTTTACAATTTTAATTCAAAAATTCAATTAATTATTAATTTAAACTTAGTAAAAATCCAGGATCGTTACAATTGAATTGGAAGATTTGGAATTGAATCAGTTTGACTTTGAAACTATTTTCAAATAATTTTTTTTAATATAAACTGTTTAAAATCTATCTTTTTAAATATGCAAATTATTTTGATTTTCCAACTATTTCCTATATAAACCAGTTTTAATATATAAACCATTTTATTAAACTATTTTCTATCAAACTAATTTAACTTTTTAAACTATTTAAAAAAATTCAAACTATTTTTTGGAAAATTCAAACGGGTCAAAGAGTGGAATGTTTATATTTAAATCTTGGATTTAAATACGAATTGGGTTAAATCGAAGTTATAACCCAAATGAAAATTCGAAGCAATTTTGAATTGGAACAGAAATCGAGATATTAAGGCGAATGATCTTTTAATTGAAATAGCATATTTTGAGTAATTTGATGATTTCGAAATGAATTTGATTTTGAAGCGAATATGATATTTTAATATCTAGTACGAATGGTTTTGGAAATTTGAAAGAACCAACCAGTGTGTAAAACGACGTTTGGTTGTTAAAGGGACCGGGGTCTCTCATTAGCATACTCTCTGTCAATATTGGAACCACTTTAACAACTGTGTACGTGGAGGAGACTCCAAAACGAAGTGGTTGGATTTTGGCATCGTTTTCTAGATTTGAAGAAAGAGAACGATGATGGATAGACCCCGACACTTGTGCCAATTTGAAATGACTAAAACAAGACGGCTTGACAGGGCCAAGCAGGCTAGCTACCCGTAGCAGACATCTGTTCTTTGATTTTCTTGGACTTGGTCCATATTATTACTCTTTTTGTTGGTTTCGATTGGTGCACCTTGATTTGGGATAGCCTCCCTTTGACTCGATATGGGATGGATGGACATGGTTGGCGGTCGTGGCTACGATGCGTTACCACCAACCCTGCGACCTGAACTGTTAATATCCAACCTTGGGCATTGCCTCACATACCTTGTCATACTTTTATGCCTATACGAGACCCCTACAATTTTTTTTAGTGTTGTCGTATCATGACACATCCCTATCCCTTGACGTGCTACTGGGGCGTTATATGCAAACTGTACGACAATGCTTAAAAACGCGTTAAAAGGGGTTAATGTAAAGCCTTAACGCTAAGAAAATTATTTATTTTACCGATTAGCCATTATATATGTAACGTATTCTACTATATATAAATAATTTGATGGATCCTTAAGAGGTGGAAAATCCCGTAACATCTCTTGAGTTATTGCACGCACGATATACACTGGATAGGAAATGTAAAACCCCGTAAACATCTCTGACGTTATTACACTCATGTTATGTGATATCGATTTGACTCACATAAGGATATTTTAGTCCTGACTCAAGTGTTTTGTTTCCATTACGCTCGGGTCAGCCTTGAGTATTTCAGTGCATTGAAGATCATTTTCTGGAGGACGAAGACGAAGATTGGTATATTATTACTATTACTATTCCTGCATCATGTTATCTACTGCATCATTTTATTTATCCCTGTTGTATATATGACTCTAATAAATGTTGTATAAATTAAAATCAAATGTTCAATATGAACAGCTTCATGAATTGTTTATCTGATTATTATATTTTGTCGTTCCACTACGAGATTTTGTGTTTGTTTTCTTCTTCTTTTCTTATTTTCTTAATTAACCCCATTGATTATCTATGTTCCGGATTGTTTAAGTTGGACATGTGTGGTTATTGTCGATTTAAACCTACCAAAATGTGGGTTGTCACGGTTGGTATCAAAGCTTTGGTTTAGCGATAACCTTAGCTTTGTGGGGGTTTGACTCATTAGAGATAGGGTAGTAACACCCTAGCATGAGTTGTTTGAGTGTGTATATATGAGAGAGTGTACTTGTTAGTGTTATAAAATGTTTATATTGTGTTTACTTATCCGTTGATTTGTTTATGAATTCTGGTCGGTGGGTGGGACGCCATGATATCGATAGGAGTTTCTAAACACTTAAACGAGACAAGTCGGCATAATATTGTTTTAAAATCAGGTAAATGAAATAATTTTACCTAAATTAGAGTGTATATATATATATATAATGTTAATTATTAATGAATGTTAGGTTTTAGGAGATGATAATATTTAGTTATCATCGTTTATTGGTTGAATTAAAATAAAAACGAATACTTTGTGAACTCTATTTCATGAAGTGTTCAATAATTAAATTGGATTGAAATTTAATTATAACAAGAATTGGTTACAATAATAAATTTGTAAATTAACGAAATGTTTTGATAATAATGGTAATGAAATTGTATAAGTATATTTATAATATAGTTTATAAATAGAAAGGACTTAAAAGCTGAGAGATTTTAGAATTTAAATCTCGTTGCTTTTAAAATTGTTTTCAAAGCCTTCAAAATTAATAATAATATTATTTGAAAGTGTTTTGACGAGTTATATATTTTGAAAAGATTTTTGAAAGAAATAAAAGCATTTAACTCGGTTTGGTCATTGGAAAATAATTCCGGGGATGACTGCAGCATCGCCAGTATTCATTTTCGAGTTTCTGAGTGAGAATTGCTACCAAAAGAAATTTATTTTCGATTAAAAAAAGTTTTAATTGTGAAAACTAATTCCAAGTATGATTTGATAAGCATATGAAAATAGTTTTGAACTTAAAAATTGAAAATTGTATATATAATAAATAAGTTATAACTTATGAATTTGAACAGGAAAATAAAACCAAATTTGAAAAACGGTTGAACACTTTGATTAAGCAATAAAAGAAAATTTGAATTTGAAATATGCAATAAAAGAATTAACCTAAAAATGTGAATATATTAAGTTAATGAAATAAAGTAAATAAAATGAGGTTTAACTCAAGAAGCTTAAATAAAAGTGAATTGTATTTGAAATGAATTAAATAAAATAACGAAATGAAATTTTGAGTGAATCAAGTTGTATAACTTATAGATTTGAGTAATATTAAGTTAATAACAAATTTTAAATTTTTTGAATGTAAATGATAAGAAAGGGAAAATTTAACTTAAATAAAGTTGAATAAACCGAGAAATTGATTAAAGGAAATAAAGTTTAATTTAATAATGATTAAATGAATTGAATTGGATTTAAATGGAACTAGATAAATTAGTAAAGTGAATTAATTCCACTTAAGCTATAAAATGAATTAATATAATGAATACGAACTTGAATTATAAAATTAAATGCAACTTGAATTGTGAAAGAAATTGAATAAAAATAAATGAGTGTAAGAAAAAAAATTAATATGAGTAATTAATTTAATTTAAATTGGATGTAAATAAATTAAGTGCAAATGGAACGAGTTTCAATAAAAATTGAATGTTAACTAATTTAGTATGAAATAAGTTAACAAAATGAATAATAAGATGAAGTTAACTTAAGAAAATTTAAAGAAATTGATTTTGATGAAAACAAAATTTTATTAATATGAATTTGAATTACTGAAATGAACTAATGGAAGTGAAAAATGAATGTAACTATAAACGAATGTAAATTAATAGAATGTGAATTCATTAATGTTGATAAGTGCATGTCAATCAATTGAAAGTAAATAAACTGAATGAAAATCAACTGAATGCTAATTAAATTGAATGTAAGTTGGTTGAATACAAATAAACTGAAATGAGCCAATTAAATGATTTCGTTTATAAAAATAAGATTTAACTTAAACAAGGTTAAATGGAATAATTTTATAAAATGGTTCATAAATGAATTTATATGAAAATATTTTAAACAAAAAGTGAAATAATTAGAATTTAACAAACTGAAATGAATAAATTGAATGTGAACGAAATAGATGTGAATAAATTTGAAGCAAAATGATTAAATGTTAATAAAAATTGGATGTAAATAAGAAATGAAGTGTATAAATTAAATATGGACATTAGAAGATGTAAATTAACATAGGTATGAGTTAATTGGATTAATTGGATGAATATTAATAATTGAATGGTTTATTTTGTTGTAAATTGTCTTTATAACTATTTTGAATGCATATGATTATTATATGTTGTGTATTTGTGCTCGTGTTTATGATTTGGATTCATAATGCATGTTTCATAGTTTATTAAACTCATACATGTTCTATATCTTAGTTTAAATGACTAATATTTTAAATTGAGTTGAGATAGGTACATATGAAAACCGTTTGGACATATACGCAGGTTTTTATATGCTTTTTCTTGCTTAATATGAGCGAACTCGCTCGTATTAATAATAATAAGGTACGTATCTCAGATTACATACCGTGCTTTTATAATTTTTCCCTACGGGATGCCTAACCATTGAGATGAGATGTATATTTGATATATATTTGGGTTATATATTGTATTGTAAAAAAATTTCGATCGAGCCGTGCAAAGGAGATGTTGCCGAAATTTTTCGTAAATCCGGGTGATAGAAAAATTTTGAGGTTTAAAAATTTTTATAACTTGTTTTATATATAAGTTATAATATCCGTAGAACCGATATCGGAGTGGCGTAGCGAGAGTGTAGTAAAAGTTTGCGAAATAGATTTTAAAGTTTTATAAGTTGATTATTTTGAATAAAATATTTCATATGTTAAATTCCATACTTAGCCCTTTTCGAGGACGAAAAGTTTTGAGTGGGGGAGAATGTAACGACCCGTATTTTTAACTATTTTAAATTATTAAATTTAAAATGATGATTGAATAATAATGGTTAGAAATAAAAACTTTTAATGATTATTTATGTAATTTATTGAATTTGAATTGGGATAAAATTTTGAAATAACCAATTTCGATGATTTGGGCAATAATTAGTATTGAAATAGAATTTTATATATTGAATGGATTATAATCAATAGTTAGAGTTGAATAATGAATATTGAATGACTATAAAATGAAAGTAGTTGTTTTATTATTTGAATTCGTTTTAAAATTAAATTTTATAAGTTGAATAACTTATATTTGAAATAATGTAAATTATTGGATAATTAAATTGTTTAAATTTAATATTAGAATTATTTAAATAATTGAATCTTGAATTAATGTGAATGAAAATGGTATCAGAAATTGATTTTAATTTTATTTAAACGAGAGTAAAGATCGTTTACTTTTAAAATTGAATTTAAAGGTGAATAAGTAGAAATCGAAAATTTTATATTTTATTTAACGTGTAAAAATAGCCATTTGGGCCACTATCTCGGATTTCGACGAAACCAGTTTCATTGGATCCATAATGGTGAATTATTGTTGGATTTCACGTTTCGTAGCGATTGGACTTGTCGTTTGACCGTGCGAGCTTGAAACGCGTAGAATTTATTTTCAGAATTTAATTAAAATAAATTGATTTTGAAAAGCTATCTTCTACATACGATCAAATTAGGCCTCGAGACTAGTTCCATTGCATTTGAAATGGGGGTAAAACATTAGGAATGTCAAGCGACACGCTTCGTTTGGAGATCGGAATTTAACGGGTCGATCGGGCGAGATATTTTCGTATTAAATAATAGTATTTCACTCCTTCCAACAAAACATACACCACGCCACCTACTTTATGACTACCCCGTACCCCCATATCTCTTTCATTTCGAATAAGCTGTTGTTCGAACTCATAAAAAAATAAATAAAGCAAATGACTGGAGCAGTCGCGTGAGCTTGGGAGGCGAACAAGCGTGATCGCGGCGTCGATGGAGGCACGCGCAGAGGAGCACGAGTTGGTGGGGTCGGTCGGTAACAGTTCAGGGCTTGGGTGTTTTGGGTTTCGTGTCGTTGATGCGCGCGATTCACTACACCAAAACAGGTGATTCCCAACGAGTATAACTGTCGCAAACAGTTTCAGCAACGCTTATTAGCGTCGTTGTAGGGGCGTCGCAATTTATTGCCAACGCTTATAAGCGTTGGCGAGTTTAGTTTCCCAACGCTTATAAGTGTTGGAAGACTGTATTCGCCAACGCTTATAAACGTTGGTGTATATTATTTAGCAACGCTTATAAACGTCGGCAAATTAACCATCCACATTGTTTAATTTTCTATGCTGACGCTTATAAGCGTTGGTAAATTTTAATTGCCAACGCTTATAACGCTGAAATATTTTCATTCTCAATATAATCAATTATTTTAACATTAATAAACAATTAATAACTAACATGATATGCATTATTATACTACATTCAATAGGAACCCAAAATTTACAATATTCATGATCAAATAACAACATATATTTCATAGTCAACTACTTCATAACATAAGGAAGAAAAAAAAAGTTATTCATTTTCCATGTGATTAAAGCACATGATCAACCCTTATTGCATTCTCACTTGAGCATCTAAACCAAGGTACAACATTGAACACGAATCAAAAATGTAATAATAATACATACTAACAATGACCAAAACATTACAAGGTAGACTGCCTATTTCTCTAACTTCAGTGTATAACATTAATAAGTATGCAGCAAATCTAGTAGTACTCCAGAAGAAAAGGCTCGTCGAGTCGAAATTCAATATCATCGACCAAAGAAACCCAAGAACTAGATCGACTGAAACTCTCTCTTAAATCAAGCAAAAGATCAGGCAGATCAAAGAGCGTGTTCTCATCATCGCTGCTAGCAGCAGCAGCAGCAGTTGGTAAATCCTGCTTTTCTTTAGCTTTAAGGTCAGTGAAGTCTAACATTGCCGCTTTAGCAGCAGCTTCCTGAATATCTTTAGGTGAAGTAGAAGCTGGTCTCGGCAACTGCGATGCCAATTCTGGAAAATTCAGATAAGCAGATTCACCTTTTATGGTCAGTATGCCCAGTTTGAGACTATCAAGAGTGCCTTGCTTAATTATAAATCATGTAAAAACTGCAGGAAACAACAGCCATCAACAAAATTGATTAAAAGTCATAAGCAACTTTGAAGTACATATGAAACATGTATGTTATGGTTTTGAGTTATAAGTTGGAATAAAGAAAAATGGTTATCAAACATTTCATAGAGATTAAAAGTTTAAAAGGTTGTTCGCAAACAGGAACTGAATTGAACACTAATTTAAGTGAGCAACTTTAATCGATGGATGAAAAAAGACTTAGCAAGTAACTTCTATTTAAAAGTACAAAATAAACTAATTATATGCGACTCGATCTCACTAACTTAACTTGCTTAACTTGAAAAAAGAGTATTAAAACATGTATGTGAAATAGCTTATGACCAAAAGTTGCTCAAATAAGTTGTTATCAAACACAATGAAGAATCTAGTTCCTGTACAAAACTTGAATCTTTACATTTTCATTTTATGAAAAGAACACATATTTACACCTGTAGAATAATGATTGTATATAAAGAGTTGGAATCCCAATAAATAAATAAAATATAAACTTGTTCTCAATACTGCATCCACATCTACATATCCATAACTTAAGAAATCTCACGAATATCTTGCTCCTACAATTAAAAGTAAACACCGCTTTCATGTGCACTAATTCATGAATAATGCGAAGAAGCCAAAATCTTACTTTGAATATCAAACATTTTTGCACATAAAAATCCCTGCTTTTTAGGAAGAAGAAAATATAAATGTATCTCTACAAAAATCTTTAGGGGAGATGAATTGGTGCAGAGGGAAAGAAAGAGAGAGGAAAACCCTGATTATATAAAGCAGCGAGTATTTGTCTTCTCCGCGGGACAAAATAACAAAAAATTAATAATGCATAGGTTTAAAAAAAAATTGAGGATGTGTCATCATCAGATAAAATTAAAGTGGAAATTACAGTAAAAAAGACAGTAAAGAGAAACGAAAATATAGTGAGGAAAGGTCACATGGATTTCACAAATAATAAACCGAGGGCGGCCTTTTCGGCTTATTATTGAACGCTTCCTTGATTTACAAGTGCCTTTATTTAGGAAGTTACTGATGTTGAAGTGTGTAACTTTTTAATAAGTTCCAAAAATCACTTTAATCGGTTAAACTAATTAAGCAAACCATATAAATTGTAGCATATAGAAATTATCGAGTATCGGTTAAATTTACGTTGTCTTTCTAGTCATTTCGTTCTCTTTGCCAACTTTTGGGAAAACAAACGACCACTCCAAGTCTAGGTACGATAAAATAAATCGATGAATTTTTTTTTTAATAATTATTCATTCTAAAAGCACATATTGAAAAGAAAAAACTACGATAATTTATCAAAAATTTGATGCAACCCCTTAAATCTCGACAAGCGTACAAAATGACAAATGAAGATATTTACTGTAGAAAAAAAGACAATACTTTTTTTATAGCATAAGCTTACTTGCAAGTGTGCATGTGCGCGCGTGCGCGTTTATAAGAAATTCATACCAAAATTATTCGTTAAAACCATGACTCTCAATTTCCAATCTTCGCTCTTACCCACTATCATCAATATACTATGTCAAATAGTTTGCGCCAAGGTTTTATGGTTTTAATGGAAGAAGATCCTGTCATCACTTACAAAGCAAGTCTCAACTCCAAAATGTTACATGTTTATCCACTTTCTTTGTTCAAACATATATATGTTGTAGTTAATCTATGTAAATGAATATGAATTTGTATAACTTCTCCACGTAATTACAGTTAAGGCAGTAGGTTCATTTTTCATATCTAGGTAACTGCCCAGTACTTAGAGGAATGGAGATGAAGTGGAAAACTACAAACAAAAAGTAGTGAACAGGAATGACATAATATAGGAAGTGATATAAATTCAGTACTAAACCTGAAATCATCCCTCTTCTTCTAAATGGTTACCAAAGAAAGATCAATCTGAGCTCCAGATAGCACTAGCAACTCAAACAACATCCTGCATATTTATCACTTAGTCAAAAATAGAAGAAATGACTAATGCTTTAAGACTTGAATATTCAAAAATATGTAGAGAAATCATATATTTCTAAATCATATAAGCTGATTGATATCACCCCGGACAAAGAGCTACCCGAATACATAAATGTTGGAGAAGGTGACTGCCATAAAGTGTACACTGAATACTCTTGGAAACTACTTGTTTGCACACATTGTAACTCCTTTGGACATGCTTCTGATACCTGTGACATGCACACTTCAACTAATATTTCTGATACTCCTCAAGTGCAAGCCTCTGTCCTAAGTTCTGATGCCCAAAGAAAAATCTCCTATGCCAATAACCTTGAAGCCAACCATGATACAAACTCCAACCCAGCAACTTATCCCATCCCCAAGGTTAATAAACAAGTTTGGTAAAGAAAAATGAAAGACTCAACCAGCAAAGTTAATGAAGAAAGCGTTAAGTAGATTGCTGTAAATAGTAATGAAAACATTCAAAATGGAAATATACAACAAGGCAACAATGTAGACATCTCAGGATCTGTTACCAACCTTGTTCACTCCCCAATCTAAATAGTTACATCCCCTAATTCATTTGCTTCATTAGAAGGTCTCTAAGATAGTGAAATCCCAAACCTGATCATACCTATACAATCACCCTCTCATGCATCTCACAATGACACTACCTCCGACATCACATCCCCTACCAAAATTATCTCCAACCAAGCTACTGACCAATCTCATCACAATCCAAAAACTGAACCTGATCCTCTTATCCCCGCTACTCCTCATAATATTGACCCTTCTGCATCCTCCCAACTTCCTGATCAAACCTCAGACTCTCCTCACGATACTGTGCATGTCTCTGACATGCACACTCCACTAACTTCAATCCCTCAAACCCATATTCTAAGGTTAAACCTCGTGACCCATTATCATATTTCCCTTTGATAAATCTCCTTCTAGTTCTACTAGTCCCCCCACAATTCCTTTGCCAATATTCTGAAAGAAGGCTTGGTTTTTGATGCTCCCAATGATGACATTACTTCCAGTAACAAAGCCAATAAGGCAGGACATAAGGATGACATGAATAATGGAGAAGAATTTTTTATTATCCAAATTCTTCCTAATACCTCAAAGGAAAACAAATCTTCTGATAATCCGAACAAAAGATATACCAGGAAATCTGCCTCCAAATCCATAAATTCATCATGTTAGAGAATATTGGCTTTTGGAATGTTCGGGGAGCTCATGACATCATTAAATCTTATGAAGTAAAACACTCGATCCACACCAACCAACTTCAACTATTTGCCTTATGTGAAACTAATTGCTGAGAGGAAAAGGAGGGAGAGAGTTAGTGAAAATTTGTTTACATTGTCTGGTCTTGTCCCTGGTTTGAAGAAGGTACCTTTTCTTTCCTTTCAACAGTGAAAATTTAGCATCTTTTTTACTCTACCTTTTCAATTTGACGTCTACAACCTCTCTTTTACTTGAAGCCTATTTGGGAACCACCTTTAAGTAGGAAATTTAAAAAAGTGTTTGTGTAAAAAAAAATTGAAACAGTAGTAAAATTTAGTATGAAGAATTGAAATAGGTGATAAGCAAGTAATTGTTTCTTATGGGTTAACAATTTATTTTGCCTCTTTATGAACTGTTGTAAAATACACAAACAGTAATAAGTAACTGATAAGCTTTTGTTTTTGCTAAACATGGCTTTAATGAAAAAGGCTCGCATTTTACATTTGGAAAGTGATCTACTGTAAAACATTTTTGCATATAGTAGCTTAAAGAAAGATATCTTATGCTTAGTGCAGGAGCAAAAAAGCCAGTAATTAATTGCACCTTTTTACAGAAGAAAATGTTCAAAACTAAATGTATAGATTTCGTCATATACAATTAGACTTGAGTGAGCATTTTGATAATGCAGAGAGACAAGGCATCGGTTCTTACAAATATATGATCTACCCACACAAGCCTGTTCGGATGCACGTTCTTATAGAAATCATATATTTCTAAATCTACCGGAAGGACAGACTTTACCAAACGCACTTACCTTCTCAATAACCGACTTAGATTCAAAAGAATGGCAATTTCCAATGGAATAGCTTCCACAGTCACCAAGAGGGCTCTATAATAGAAAGTTGCGATTTGAGCAATCTACAATAGAAAGCTTCAATAAACCCAAATAAACGCAAATGAATAAGTCACCAGGGCAAAATCCAATACCTAAAGTCGAGATCCTGAATCGCCTGAAGCTATAACCGAAGTCGAGATACTTGAAGTTAAATCGCCAAATCGCCTGAAGTGATGGCAGATCCTGAAGTTGTTTTGCAGAGCGAAGGAAATCGCGTGGTTTTGTTTTTCTTTCTTTTTAAGCCGTAGGAAAAAAAGCGTGGAGAGGTCGAGAATTAGGGCTTCGGCTGAAAACAGTCCACATTTACATTTTTGCCCCAACCAATTTAGTTGAATTACACTTTAACCAGATTTTCCAACGCAAATATGTGTTGGCAATAAAAAAATTATAAATATGTATTTTCGATCACACATTTATAGCTTACCAACGGTTATTATCGTGACCGATGTACAACACAAATAAATGTTGGCAATTGAAAAAAATAAGTGTTGCAAAATGGCTGTTATGGTGTAGTGATTGGTGGATGTGGCGGCCTGGAGGCGATGTTGGCGGAGTGAGCAACGTTGGCGATGGCTTCGACGATTGTTAAAAAAACTACGCATAGAACGAACCGCGACTGGGTGAAGGAGGAAGATCGCAGCCTGAGGAAGTACACTTGCGGCCAGGGATTAGCAAGGGTAATTAGTTGTTAATTATATTTAGTATGTTAATTAAATTTTTAATTATCAAATGTTTAAAAATCCATATCTTTTTCATACGAGATCCGTTTCAAATTAATCCAATTGCGTTGGAACCGTATCGACGTTGTCTACAGCTCGGAGTCAAATTGAAATTTATTTGAAGCTGGATATATTTTCAATTTTAAATAAAAGGTGAGTGTTTTATAATGCTCACGACGTACTAAAAAAATTTATGTTAGTTAAATTGACATCATGAAGTAATTTAATTTTATTGACTATTGTTTGGTAAATTTAACTGACGTTTGAATTAATATGAATTAAAATGAAAGGAATTTGAATTGACAATTCAAATTTGAATTGGAAATTAAATTTTCTGTTAAATTCCTGATTATTGACAACCGTTTAATTGTGGTGATATTTTGACTAATTTGGATGTTGATTGTGATGGATGCTATTGATTAATATTTTGGATGATTTGGATGTTTATTTATTTTGATATATCCTATTATCATCCTATATATTATTTACAGTACATAAACTGTAAATCGAATTAATTCGAATAAATTAATAAATAGGTTGAAATGATATATACCTATGACATTTATTTTGGATTCAAATGATATATATCCATCCCTGAAATTAAAATAAAATAACTGATCACTTGGTCATAGGATAGAAAATTTTAAACAGACACCGGATTGGTTAAATTAAATGATTTTAAAATATTTGATTGAAATTATTTAAATGATTTTGATTTAAGGAAATAAAAATCTAATTTATGGAAATCGAAGTATTTTCGAACTTGAGCTCAAATGTGGAATTAAAATGTGTTAAACGAAACTGTTTAAAATGAAATTTGAGATTTTGAGGTTATATCTGCAATATAATTTGAGTTTCAAAAATTGATTTGTTTTAATAGATTGGACTTTTATTCAAACTTGAATATTGCTAAGTAAAAGTAATTTAAATCGATATTTCAAAGGTTGAGCTTGGAATTGAATTATTTTAAATATTTGGACATTGAATTGAATATTGAAGTTAAATTTGATTTAAATGATTTAAATCGATACTTTGATATCGAGCTCGGAATTGATATAAAATTGAAATGGTTTAAAATTGAGAATTGAGTTGAAATTTAACCATTGAATCACATAGTTGAGGTTGAAATTGAAATTGATTTGGAACTGAAATTGATTTGAATTGAAATTGGAAACGAAGTTAATTTGAATTGAAATCAGAATGGAATCGATTAAATTGAATGGAAATTGAAATGATTTGAATTGGAAGACTTGGAATTGAATCAGTTTGACTTTGAAACTATTTTCAAATAAATTATTTTAATATAAACTGTTTAAAATCTATTATTTTAAATATGCAAATTATTTTGATTTTCCAACTATTTCCTATATGAACCATTTTTAATATATAAACCATTTTATTAAACTATTTTCTATCAAACTAATTTACCTTTTAAACTATTTAAAAAGTTTCAAATTGTTTTTTGGAAAATTCAAACTGGTCAAAGAGTGGAATGTTTATATTTAAATCATGGATTTAAATACGAATTGGGTTAAATTGAAGTTATAACCCAAATGGAAATTCGAAGCACGAATTAGAACTGAAATCGAGATATTAAGGCGAAAATGATTTTTTTAATTGAAATAGTATATTTTGAGTAAATATGATATTTTGATATCAAGTACGAATGGTTTTCGAAATATAAAAGAACCAATAGGTGTGTTAAACGACGTTTGGTTGTTAAAGAGACTGGGGCCTCTTATTATCATATTATCTGTCAATATTGGAACCACTTTAACAACCGTGTACGCGGAGGAGACTCCAGAACGAAGTGGTTGGATTTTGGCATCGTTTGCTAGATTTGAAGAAAGAAAACGATTATGGATAGACCCCGGCACTTGTGCCAATTTGAAATGACTAAAACAGGATGGCTTGACAGGGCCAAGCGGGCTAGCTACCACTAGTGGACATCTGTTCTTCGATTTTCTTGGACTTGGTCCATATTATTACTCTTGTTGTTGGTTTCGATTGGTGCACCTTGATTTGGGATAGCCTCCCTTTGTCTAGATATGGGATGGATGGACGTGGTGGGCAATCGTGGCTACGATGTGTTACCACCAGCCCTGCGACCTGAACTAGTGGTATCCTACCTTGGGCATTGCCTCATGTGCCTTGCCATATTTTTATCCCTACACAAGACCCCTACGATTTTGGTTTAGTGTTGTCGTATCATGGGGCTTCCCTATCCCCCGACGTGCTACTGGGGCATTATATGCAAACTATACGACAATGCTTAAAAATGCGTTAAGGAGGATTAATGTAAAGCCTTAACGCTAAGAAAAATATTTATTTTACCGATTAGACATTAAATATGTAACGTATTCTACTATATATAAATAATTTGATGGATTCTTAAGAGATGGAAAATCATGCAACATCTCTTGAGTTAATGCACGCCATGATATACACTGGATAGAAGATGTAAAATCCTGTAAACATCTCTAATTCTATTATACTCATGTTATGTGATATCAATTTGACTCACATAAGGATATTTTAGTCCTGACTCGAGTGTTTTATTTCCATTACGCTCGGGTCAGCCCTGAGTATTTCAGTGCATTGAAGATCATTTTTTAGAGGACGAAGACGAAGATTTGGTATATTATTACTATTATTATTCCTGCATTATGTTATCTGCTGCATCATTTTATTTATCCCTGTTGTATATATAACTCTGATAAATGTTGTATAAATTAAAATCAAATGTTTAATATAAACAGCTTCTTGAACTGTTTATTTGATTATTATATTTTATCGTTCCGTTGTGAGATTCTGTGTTTGTTTTCATCTTCTTTTATTATTTTCTTAATTAACCCCATTGATTATCTATGTTCCGAATTATTTAAGTTGGACACATGTGGATTATTGTCGATTTAAACCATGTGGGTGGTCATAGACTTATTAACCTTATTTAATTTTAATTAATAAATAATAACAATGAACTCATTTTGTAAATTTAATTTCAATAATAAATAGTTCGTATAAATAACAAGAAAAATCAATCGTTGATAAAATAACTTGATCTTTAATAATGATTTTTAATTTAATTTATTTGATTTTTTCATAATTTTTAATTTCAAAAATATTTAATTTTTCGTTTGACGTATTTTACGGCAAACAATGTTACTTTTGAAATTTCACAGAATTAAATAATCTGTGCATTTTATTATTGTTTTGGGATCGTATCACTTTTTAGTGCACGATCGTAATTTCATTTTTGTCGTTCGCGGTCCATATGCAAATGGTATATTGGGTAGTGGAGTACCGTAAATATTACTTTTCAAACACTTTTCAAAAACCAAATCAAATTCAAAATTTTGAACTTAAATTAATGATGACAAGATTTTGATTTTATACCTTGCTTGAAAAAGTTATTTAAAGTTAATGGTTGCTTGGAGACCTGGTTTTAACCCGTAGATAAATAAAGCATGTGGTTTTTAAATTGGATAAAAATTTAAACGCTTAGTCCATATATCTCGTTCCATACTTATACAATAGCCTCCCACTCTCAGTTTCTCTTCTTCTTTATGTTTTTTCCATTCGACGGTTAATAATAATGGCCGATTCTTTGAAAATCAATATCAAATCCATCACTCCTCTAAAAATTATAAAGTTAATTTCATTGCATTCGTGAGGGGTAGATTTACGCATCGTGCGACTTCCATCTAAGTCGATCGACATTTACAATGTCGAACTAGGCTTTCGGGTCGCGTACAATTGAGGCGTCGATAACTCGATTGGAGGGCGGAGTTGAGTTTAAGACGTCGAGGAGCACGGATGGGTAGAGTTTGGGCATGTGTGGTTCATCAGAGAAGGAAGCAACATTTTTGGTCGCACTAGGCTACTCCCAGGTTGCGATTTATGTTGCTTTATCGAACCCCGCTTGTGTGACGATCGGGTAGCTCTCGCGAAGAGCAGATGAACGGGGGTAGTTTCGGTGGATTTCATAGTGCATGGTGCGAGGTAGAAGGAGACTAGGAGGTCGACATTGGTGGGTTGGCCGTGTTTCTGTTTGGAGGGAACATGATTTTTGTAATTGGGGAAGAAGATTAATCATGGGGTAATTAACTTAATTAATGTGATTAAGGAATTAATCCTTTTAATTTATTCGGTAACTTATAAAATTAATATATAGCTCATACAAGGTCATATTCTTATGTTTTCAGTCATGTTGGACTCGTATCGACAATATCTTCACAATTAAGTTGGATTCGTGGAATTTGGAGCTTATTAAATTTCGAGCTAAAATCGAAGGTTGTTCGATTTTTGATGGAAACAGAATGCTTTGGCGATAACTGGAATTTAGGTAAGTTAACTCACCTCTAAATAAACTATATAATATCTGTGATGCTTTAGATTATTGTTGAATGCTTGGATGTTAAGTTATAATGTTGTTTGACTGATTGTTTGGTTGGATTCCCGTTTGGGAAGATGGATGACATATTATCTAGTTTACAGTGAACCCATATGACCATATATATTGTCCTTAACCATTGTTTTGCAGGGAGCATTTGTAGAGTGACCCTGAGGGGTTTCTCGCTAATATTTATTTATTTGTTTCCTTATGTTGCTTATATTGATGTTTGGTTGAAAATAATTGTGATATTCTATTTGAATTGGTTAAGTGTCGATATAGTGATTTTCGCTATACAATCACTTATTGAATACCATCCCTTAAACTTTTGTATGTTGACTTGAGCTTTGTATTTTCACAAAAGTTAATAAATAATTTAATTAATGATATTTATAATAATTAATCATTTTAGTTCATGATATTTGAAATTAATTAATCATTTTAATTAATGATATTTGAAATTGATTAATCATTTTAATTAATGGTATTTAAAATTAACTAATCATTTTAATTAATGATAGTTGAGTGTAATTAATCATTTTAACTAATAATATTTGAAGTTAATTAATCATTTTAATTTATGGTGTCCTAAAGTAAATTAACTGGTTTAATAAAAGTGATTAAAGTAAATTAATTGATTTAATAAAGATGTTTTAAAGTTAATAAACCAATTTAATAAAGGTCTTTAAACTTAAGTAATTGACTTAACAAAAGTGTTTAAGATATTTGATTGGTTTATTATAAAAGATTATAAATGTGATCAATTATCTTGTGGGATGGTTAATATTATTTTAAATTTATAAAAAGATTTTAAATTTGATTTATTTTCCTTTAGGAAAGTTAAAGTGGGTTTAAAGTTACAAAAAAGAGTATTATAAATTATCCTTTGGGATGATTAACATTGTTTTAAATTTATAAAGGTATTCTAAATTGATTTATCATCCTCTCGGATGATAAATGTTGTTTTGAATTTTTAAATGAGAAAATCTTTTAAAAGCAATTGTTTCAAAATAAAGCTAAGTATAAATTGTTTTAGGGTTTATAGTAAACAATGTTTTAATAACATTTCTTTTTTATCCTTGTTTTAATACACTTAGTATTATAATTTTCCCTCTTAAAAGAATATTCACTACACCAAAACAGGTGATTCCCAACGAGTATAACTGTCGCAAACAGTTTCAGCAACGCCTATTAGCGTCGCTGTAGAGGCGTCGCAATTTATTGCCAACGCTGATAAGCGTTGGCGAGTTTAGTTTCCCAATGCTTATAAGCGTTGGAAGGTTGTATTCGCCAACGCTTATAAACGTTGGTGTATATTATTTAGCAACGCTTATAAACGTTGGCAAATTAACCATCCAACATTGTTTAATTTTCTATGCTGACGCTTATAAGCGTTGGTATATTTTAATTGCCAACGCTTATAACGGTTTAACAGCATTATTATACTACATTCAATAGGAACCCAAAATTTACAATATTCATGATCAAATAACAACATAAATTTCATAGTCAACTACTTCATAACAATGTCAACTACTTCATAACAAGTACAATACATAATTAAGTTGGTTAATTCAATACATAATCAACTACTTCATAATAATGTCAACTACATCATAACAATGTCTAAACACTACCCTCTGCCATCTCCTCCATAAAACTTCTACTGCACCATACAAACACATCAACACAAAACAACTTCACCAACTTGCCTGCCATCAATCAACAAGCAACTGACATCACCTTGCCAACAAACCACACTTCTCTAACTATTGTCCCCAAACAATTCCATCACCTCACCAACATTATTCAAAACTGTCATCCACCATCATATACTCCAGTCATTTCTGCCCACAACATTACATCTCTAAACATCCCCTGTTCTGTTTCACTTCACCACCAGAACGTACATCTCTAAACAATACTTAACCGACCTTCACAATTCAACCTCCCATACAAGCACCATATCACTGCACTTCCACCTACTGACCAGTCTCCATCCCACCACCCATGCCTGTCACCCTTGTTGCAACCATCTACTTACCACTGTCATAAAAACCCTACACAAATCACATTGCACTCACTTCTGCATTCTTCTGTCCTGTTTTCCTCATATTCATCACTTCACCATTTCTTCCCTATCATTACATAACCGCTGCAAACACTGCTTGTCCTCAAACTTTAACATTAACCAACACTTCCACCACATATCCAATACAACCATCCAATACCCATCTGCCATCATTACAAAACATACAACAATTTCACTCCTACTTTCAACCAACTGACCTCACCGCATATACATCATAGTCGACCACATCCTCCTGCCTTCCTCTGTCGCCAGCAACAGTTCACACCACAGCAACACAAATATCACACCGCATTTCACCAAACTTTCCAAACCAAACAACCATAAAATATCACCAATCATCTCCACAAACCCACCAGAACTCTACCAATACCATACAACATCTTCATCATTTCAGTTCACCACTTTCTCCACCAGTTCATACAACTCCATCTCCATTCAACAACACTACTTCATTACCTCCTACCTGAACACCACATCACAGCACCCCTCTTCTATCTACAAAACAAGCAGCC
Organism: Allium fistulosum; assembly: GCA_030737815.1. Lineage (NCBI taxonomy): Eukaryota > Viridiplantae > Streptophyta > Magnoliopsida > Asparagales > Amaryllidaceae > Allium > Allium fistulosum. The sequence continues at coordinate 1,131,056,817 of CM060901.1, forward strand.
ATCCATCCACACAAGTTACTGCCACCCCATCATCAAACTCCTCACCAAACATCTCCTCACATGATCAACAGCCCATGCCTACATATCCTCTGCTTCACATAACACTTACCCTGTCACAAACATAACACTGCACATCCTCCACCACTTGCTGCATTATATCATCACTGGCTGCCTTCCACTATGCTTTCCAAAATGCATTTAATTTGTTTTACCAGCTCACTGTCATTCTTTTGCCAATCACAGAACATTGATAGCATATGTGGACCTATAAAGTAAGATTAAGAACTTCAAATTCTATTTGGTTCTCATCCAAGATCATAAAAACACATTCAAAATAATATTGATTCTGCAGGTGCATTGCTTGAGATAAGACAAACTTTTTTATTTTTTGTCCGGTTCCCAAATTTACATTCGATTGCTATCTCTTCGTATTTACTTTCATTTGCTTATTTCATATTTTTAGTTTTATATTCATTTTCACTCACTTTAGTAAATTATTATTGTTATCACTCAAGCTGTTTTTCACTAATGGAATTTCTGCAAAATAAATTAGATTAGATTAAAAGAAAAGATCCAAAAGTTATGCAAATTACAAAGTACAAACTAAATAATTTTTAGACTAAATTATACTAGTAGATAGATAAGAACTAAATAGTTGAATTTTAATTTAGCTTAATGAAAATATCACATTACCCTCATGGTTTTCCAATTGAAACAGAAATTTAGTTACTCTGCTTCGATAAACAAATCGAAAGATATACCATCATACACATGTATGGTGTGGTTGTACATACATGATCTCACATCCAATGCTTGGTTATCCAGATGGCAAAAGGAACAATGATGATTTTTTTAAATGTAAAAATCTACAACAATGGTGGGAAAAAATACGATAATTCATAAAAACTTGAACTTGATTTTTTGTGGCAGTACAAGACCTAATTTCTTATCATTTCACATATAACAATTTATCACCGAAGACATTAACAAAAGCATTGAACTTCGACATGTGTAATGTGTAACACACTAAAGATGAAAACTTAAAATACTACTACTTTATCCAAACCCTACAAAATACTACTTTTATTTGAACCAAAACGACTAAGCAAAAGTTGGGCGATTACAGGAAAGGAGAAAATGTGTGCCGAATTAAGCAGAGAACTTGAGCTTACTATTAAGGACGAGGAATAATAGGCGTACAGCTTTCTCCCATACACAAATGCTCTTCTTCTTCCGTAACAACTGTGGCAAACTTTCTACTGTTTGCTAAAAAAATTCCTATTAAAATATGTATTCTCAATTATCTATTATTACAATAGAGTTTCACTGTACAGAGGTAATATATGTAAGCCACTCATATCTGTCTTTAAATCAAAACATTGCGTTATAATAAGATGAAGAAAAGCCACATAATCAAGTAATTAACTTAATAAACAAAATCTTACATGTATCTATACTCACTACCATCCATGATTAGCATATCCATATAAACAAAGAAAGCTGGCTCCAACTTTTATCACAAAGGTTTCAAATCTATTAAGATACTAGAAGAGAGTTTATTTCTATTGAATCTCATCAACGATATGAAAGGGACTCAAAGTATATCTTGTCCACCAGTCCCTTAATCATTTGATTTCTCGAAACACTAGTTAATAAATAAAAATAAGCTCCATTTATTACTTGTATGTTCCGATAAGTACATGCTTTCCAGTCTTCTACTTTGGTAATATAACTGATATGAACTGTTCGGATCATAATCATAAAGTACAGATGATTTGACTGGATGGTTTCTTGTTTTAGTTTATTTTTTCTAAAAAGAATGATAAGTGAAACGTACTCCAGACCAACAGCCCTTTATACTATGAATTTTTTTAGATGAGGTTTCTTAAAATTCTTTTAGACAATTCTTGGTATATTTCTCGTCCTTTAATTTTCCTTGACTATTTACATTTTTGTTTAGCAAAATTAACAAGTGGCAAAAGCATATAAAAAGCATAGCCTATGATTCGTACCGCATTACATATATAATGGTATACAATACAAGCATAGCATATCTAATGGATCAATTACATACTAAAAGACAACTAAAAGAAGAACGTACTGGCAATCCAGACGATCAGAAACAGCATAATAGGAACAAATCTGCTGTGGAGCGCCGACTTTCGCTTCAAAGGCGTACGGACTAGACAAGACCGACGAGGCCTTCTCAGTGCAGAGCGACCGCAAGGAGTTGAAGGCAGATTCGAAATGCGCGGTGGTGCTTTTAAGGTTTCTGGCGGTATTCTTCTGCGAGTGCGTGGCGGTATATTGCTTGTCGCAGGTGGAAGTTTTGATTAACATTGTTGGGGTTGATGATGAAGGAGGGGCGGTTGGAGAATGAACGTCAAAGAGGGAAACGATTTGGGGAAAATGCGGCCAGGGATAAGCGTGGCTAGGGTTAAGCGTGATATGTTATTCAATTACAATTTTGCCCTAGTATATTTCAATTAACTCCAATTAAACCAAGGCTTACAACGAAAATAAGTGTCGTCGTATTTAAAAGTGTAAATTTTTATTTTCAGTAACACTTATATTGGATAGCGACACTTATTAGCGAGACTAAAATGCAACCCATATAAGTGTCGCCAAATGGAAAAAAAGTGTTGCCAAATGACTGTTTTGGTGTAGTGATTTCAAAGAGTATTTTAAAAATATTTTTAATCTTTGAAATGTGAAAATCAAGCCCAAGTATAGATCAAATGTTTTAAAAGTTTGATTCATTTATTAGCGGTAAGCGTATGCGATTTAATTCCCATACACAAATCACTTTGTTATTCTTGATAGTTGACTTATCGAATCTCAATTTTGATTATGCTATCTTTTTTGTATTTCGTCACTCTAAGACGATGTGTTGCTCTTTTTGAGTTTTGATATCCTTTACAGAAAATGACTAAAACCAAAGCACATGTGAAAGCGGATGCACCATCCTAGTCAATGTCATGCTTCATCATTCTAAGATGAATTGTCGCTCATTTTGAGCATTGATATCCAACAACAGAAAATCTAAAACCAAAGCACGAGTGAGAGCCAAGCCATGTGGGTTACACCCATTAGGATATATTCACATTCATCTTGAGAAGTCGGTAGCATGCACGCAATGATGTGAGTATACTCGGATGCCTGTGGATTTAACGGGGTCCAGCTTGGAAATTTTTGAGAGTGACACGTGTGCCCTCAAGTCTATTTTATCTAGAGGTATACTTTTATTGAAGAAGGGAGCATCCTCCTAGTTATGTTGGATGAATTCATTTTCCTTGTTTCTATCACGAACCATGGAATTGATCTGTTCATCTTTTGTGTTTCGTCAATTTAAGACGATTTGTTGCTTACTTGAGTGTTGCTATCGTTTGCCAGAAATGTTTAAACCAAAGCTCGAGTGGAAGCCAAGCTATGTGGGAGTTTTCCCATTAGGATATCTTCACATCTACTATAGATCGAATTCGGTGGTATGCGTACGAAGATGTGAAATAATCGGATTCTCGGTTACCGTCGGCCGGGTCCAGTTTGGTATTGTCCGAAAGCCATCGTAGCTCTCAAGTATATTTCTAGAGGTACACTTTTGGTAGGGGGCGCACCCTCCTAGTCATTTGTAAAAAAATTTCTCTTTCCTTATTTAATTCAAATCTTTGAATAATGTTTCATAATTTGCATTGAGAAGTGTCTGAAGCTCTTCTCTATGTCTAATTATATTTGTCCATTTTATAAGTTCGGACTTTGTAGTTATCTACGTACATCCTTTCTTGTTTTGACTGTTATTCTAATTGTTTCTCATTTCTTAATATATGGATGTTGTTCTTGTGAGGTAAAAACCCGTTTCGCATTTAGCTGCGTAGTCTCGTAGAATTATTAAATGTTAGCCTTATTACTTGAGTTTTCTCACGCAGGTTTTCCACACTGATTCGGGTGTATTTTATTATAATGGTCGGGCCAAACCGAGTATTTTTTTTCCAGGTTGTCATTGGTGGGACATGGAGCTCATGGAGTAAAGCTGGATGTTTACTTGTCATAGTATTTTGCTTTTTGCTATATTATAAATACCTATCCGAAAATTATGAGGTCGGAATTTATAAATGTCCAGCTGATGGAATTTATTTTTAACTATGATGTATCTTGTATGTTGGAGTGACATTTTATACTGTCTTTACTGTAATATATGTTGTCAATTTCGCTGTGAGATTCTATTTTCCTCTATTCTTTCCGTGTTGTTCTTTTATTTACCCTAACAATATGCTTTTTCGATGATTGGATGTTCGACGTTTGAATACCGTGGATGTATTCAGTGTCGACTTTCAATGGTTGAAAAGGTGGGTCATTACATTTAGTATCAGAGCTGAAGGTTAAGCGAAAACCTTGGCTTAGGTAGGGTATGGCTCATTAGAGATAGGGTAACTGACACCCTAGAATTAGTTTGAGAGTAATATATATATACGAGAGCCTATTTGTTATTGTTATAAAAATGTATTGTGTTAATTGGTCTATCGAGTTGTTTATGAATTCTGATCGAGATGTAGGATGCCATAGTGTCGATAGGGATTTCTAAATACTTGAACATAGCAAATGGACATGATATTGATTTTTGAAAATTTGCCAAATGAAATATTTTTCCTAAGATAATATTTTATATATAAAGGAATACTTTTCATAATTTAAATATTTATTATGGTGTGTTCGTTTGAAAATGATAATATTTATTTATTATCATAATTGTTTGATTTGTCATGCTTAGATAATTTAGGAGCACCAACTATTGTTTGTTAATTTATGCTTGTCCAGTTATGAGCATTTATTGATAATTGTGAGTGTATTAGAACGAACCCCATTGTGAATTAAGTTTCACAATTTTACAATAAGGTGTTTATAAATGGTAGACTAAGACTTTTAATCAAAAATTGTTTAATAATCTAAATGGTAGACTAAGACATTTAGAGAATAAATAATTGAGAAAATTTTATTATAATAAATGAGAATTATTATAATATGAAATGATTTTATATAAAGGTAATTTTATGTAAATTTGATTTATAAATGTGTTTAAAAAGAAATTTTTGAATTTAAAATCCCAAAGTCGTTTGAAATAATTTTGAAAATTTGATGGAAAAAATATATAGTAGTACTACTTGGAAGTATTTCTAAAAAAATAATTTGGAAGAGAAATTTTAAGTGGAATACATTTTCTTTAGGGTAATTCAGGGGAAATCGTTTCGATTAGTTTTGTGGTAATCTGAATAATCTTCTATGTGACGATCGGATGTTTGCTTAGACGAACGTTGTAGTATACTTAGTAAATTATTCTCTTTATCATCCTGCGATCGAAATGAATTCAAATCCAAACGAACCCAAAGTGTTTTAGAAAATAAATTATTAAAGTTATTTCATATAGAAATATTTGTGGAATGTTTTCAAAAAGGAGATTTGAAATAAAAACCGGGAATTTAATTCTTAAGTTTCCTTAAAGGAAATTTATTTAGAATAAAATAGTGTTTTGGTAACTAATTTGATAAATAGAAAATTTAAACTGTTAGATAGAAAAGAGATAATTAACTCAAGTTTTGAATGGGTTAAATAGATAGAAAGGTTTTGGTAAATCAATTTTATTAAAATCGTAATTTTTGTCAATCGTATAAGTAGTGTAAATTAATTGGTAATATTGGGCCTCCATCTAATTTTCGAAAAAGTAAAATGAAATTACTATTTTTATATACTCTTAGGATCAATAAGAGTATTTTACAAGTAAATAGAATGGAGTAAGTTTCAATTTGATGTTTTATAAACAAATGCTTTATAAAATATTTATAAACTTAGGTGAAAATTTATGAAATAATTCATAAATTATTTTAGTATTGAATGAAATACTATAAATGAAAATAAAAGTGGATTTAGAAGGAGATTGGTGCAATTAAGAAACCAATCGAATTAAGTATGTAAGTTATACGTAGATTATTTTATTCGCATGGTTGTAGATCTAGGATTCGAATACATAACTTTAGGTGATCCACACTAGTCCGAAAAAGGATTTCTCACTTGATTCTTGTCGACGAATACTTGATTCAGATTCTTGATATGACATTGAGATTTTCCATCAAAGTTTAGGGCTATGCAAGGAAAATGAAGTTTCTAATTGAGGAACCTGATCGGAGTCCACTCTAAGGGGGACCGAGTGAGCGATACTAGTTTGGAGTAGAAGTCTATGTATCCGACCAAGTGATCAGATTAGATATAGTAGATGGATGATTTATGTATATTATATGGGCTTAAGAATATCTGTATACTTATTGGGTGACTTTAGAAAATTTTGAACCTAGCAAAATTATAAATCTTATTTGTTAAGTCACTTAACATTTTAAATGATGTTAAGTGTTAGTTTATTCCTTTATGGAATTTGATTTGATGATTGTATGATTTTATAGACTACGGTTTATGAAATTTTTGTTTGTTAGAACTTAAATCCCGGTGCTTTTGGAAAAAAGTGATTTCGAAAGAATTGGTGAAAGAAATGATGATAATATTATTTTGAAAACTTTGAGAAAGTATTATTATTTCAGTATATTTGAAAATATATACATTGGTTGAGGTGATTTTTCAAATATTTGGGGTTATGACTAAAGTTGGGCAAAAAGGGAGCTTTTCGATTTGGAGGACTAGCCGGGTATATTTGTTTTTTCTAGTTGTTGTTTAGGAGGAACCGAAATACCACTTGATGCTCCATGTTGTTTGATTCTGGAGTTATACCATGCGTCGCCCCTCCTTGTCATAACTAAATTTGATTTTGATTTATTTCTCTTTGGAGAAATTTGAAAATATATTTTAAATATAAAATTATGGGTGTTATGAATCAATTTTTTACCTTAATCTATTCTCACGTGTATCTAGCCCATAAGCCCATTTAGCCCATCAGTTGTTTATTTCCATTATTAGTTTACTGTTCAGTATCATATACATCTTACTGTATCTGCTCGTGAGATATTACTTGCATTCTTTTCTATTTTTCTTCTGATGATAATAAAATTCATGGCGTCTTCAATAAAGCTTTTAATTTCTTATTAGTTTGAGTTCCAGATTTATATGAAAGTTTTGTTACATGGTATCAGAGCAGACAACAGCGATCTAGGGTTTCTATTTCCAGAATTCAAATTCAAATTCAGATCTAGGTTTATTTCTCAAAATTCATCATGGCCAAAAACAAAAGCTCAGCAATGATTGATGTATTTCCAATCATGTCAAAAATAACATATCGGAAATTAACAAGCTCGAATTATCTGGAGTGGAGCAAAACTATCCGACTTTATCTTCGTAGCATAGATAAGGATGATCACTTGACCAAAGATCCACCAAAGACACAGGACCAGAATGATTTGATCTGGTTAAGGGAAGATGCAAGACTATTTTTACAAATACGAAATTCGATTGATAACGAAGTGATCAATTTAATTAACCACTGTGAATTTGTAAAAGAATTGATGGATATGTTGAATTTCTCTACTCTGGTAAAGGCAATTTAACTCGAATGTTTGATGTATGCAAGTCATTGTACAGAGTAGAAAAATGAGATCAAACACTTACAAACTACTTTATGAACTTTAAGCAAACCTATGAAGAATTTAATGAATTGTTGCCTACAAGTACTGATATCACGGTTCAGCAACAACAAAGGGAACAAATGGCTATTATGAGTTTTCTTGCTGGATTATCATCTGAATTTGACTCAGCCAAATCACAAATATTATCTGGATCATCACTCACTTCACTTCAAGAAGTTTTTAGTCGCATACTTCGAACTGAAAGCACATCTGTTCCATCTAATAGCAACACCAGTAATAGTGCTTTGGTTAGTTCTAGCAACAATCCCACTGCTTATCATACTTCATGGAAACCACCATAAGAGTTTAGACCACCATGGAACTCCACACAACGACCAGAATCATGGAGACCACCACCATCACAACCATGGAGGCCTCAAAGAAATACATGGAGACCAAATAATAAGGTCTGTTCATACTGCAAGAAACCAGGGCACTTAATTTCTGAGTGTAGAAAATTGCAGTACAATAATCAGAAGAATCAAGGAGTTACTAATGCTAACAAAACAATGCTCATGACTGCCGAAGAATTTGATAAATACTTAAAGTATCAAGAATCATTCCAACAGCCAGCTAGTGGTTCTTCATCATCAGTATCAGTGTCTACCCTAGCCAATACAAACAAACAAACATCCAAATGGATTATTGATTCAGGAGCTACTGATCATATGTCAAGTAACTCTAAATTATTTTCAGATCTTAAAATTCATGATCAAAGTCAAGCTGTCACCTTAGCAGATGGATCTCAGTCTAATATTCAAGGCACTGGTAATATAAATATATCACCACCTTTAAAGTCTGCATTGTTCATACCATCCCTTTCTTATAATCTGCTGTCAGTGAGTCAACTAACTAAAAGTATGAATTGTAGCATATCATTCTTCCCTGAAAAGTGTGTCTTTCATGATCTTATGACGAGGCAAACTATTGGTAAAGGATACGAATCTGGTGGTCTCTACATCCTTGACACTATACCAGTAGCATGCTCTAGTGTAGATTCAGCTATCAAAGTTCATCAGCAACTTGGACATCCTTCTCTTACTCTATTAAAACGTATATGTCCCCAATACAATGATATTATTACTCTTAATTGTGAACCATGTCAATATGCTAAACTTCATCGTAGTAGTTCAAAACCTAGAATAAATAAACGTGCAAGTGCACCATTTGAACTTGTACACTCTGATATCTTGGGACCATCATCTACTGTATCTAAATCTGGTTTTAAATACTTTGTAACATTTGTAGACGATCATTCTCGTGTTACTTGGTTATTCTTAATGAAGCATAGATCTGAACTATTCTCTATTTTCTGGGACTTTCATATTGAGATTCAAAACCAATTTAAAACAAATATTTGAACACTAAGGAGTGATAATGCCAAAGAATATACGTCTCATATCTTTAGTACATACTTAAGTCAGCATGGTATATTACATGAAACTTCATGCGTGGACATTGCCTCTCAGAATGGTGTTGCTGAGAGAAAGAATCGCCATTTACTTGAAACCACTCGAGCACTGTTATTCCATATGAAGGTTCCAAAACCATTCTGGGCAGATGCTGTGTTAACAGCATGCTACCTTATTAATAGAATTCCATCAACAGTTCTTGACTTCGAAATTCCATATAAAATCCTATTTCCTAATAAAGAGTTACACCCTATTAAACCAAGGATACTTGGAGGCACTTGTTTTGTCAGAGATGTTAACCCCCAACTAGGCAAACTTGATCCTAAGTCTGTAAAATGTATATTTGTTGGATACTCAAGGCTGCAGAAAGGTTACATGTGTTTTTGTCCTAGTTTAAAAAAATATCTGGTATCTATAGATGTAAATTTCATTGAAGACTTGTCATTTTATCAACCATCTAATGTGGTAAGTCAGGAGGAGAATGATCTATCATTCAATTCACAAAGCCAGGAGGAGAATGATGATTTCTTAGTTTATTCTACTACTCAGCAAGAATCTGAACCACCTATTACAGTGGAAACTAGACCCACACTTAATCCTAATCTTGATCTTCCTATTGCTCTTAGAAAAGGAAGAAGGCAATGTACCTATCCTATAGCTACATATATATCATATAAACATATTCCCTATCAGTCATACTCCTTTATTACCTCACTGGATTCCATTAGCATTCCCAAAACTATTGCTGAAGCTCTCTCTAAACTAGAATGGAAGAAAGCTATGATAGAAGAAATGAGTGCTCTAGAAATGAATAACACATAGGATTTAGTTAAATTACCAAACTCAAAAAAGGCTATTGGATGCAGATGGATCTATATAGTTAAAATGAATCCCAATGGAACAGTAGCTAGATATAAGGCTCGACTTGTGGCTAAAGGTTATGCATAAGTCTATGGTATGGACTATTCAGAGACTTTCTATCCTGTTGCAAAAATTACTTCCATTAGACTATGTATTGCATTAGCTGCTAGGTTTAACTGGAAATTGCATCAATTAGATATAAAGAATGCTTTTCTTCACGGTGATCTTAATGAAGAAATATACATGATTCAACCTCCTGGTTTCATTGCACAAGGAGAAGATAAACTGGTGTGTAAACTCAAGAAAACTCTCTATGGTTTAAAAAAAGCCCAAAAGCCTGGTTTGGGAAATTTAGTTAAACACTTGAAAGCTTTGGAATAAGTAAATGCAAGAGTGATCACTCAGTGTTTCATAAAATTTCTGAAAGAGGTATAATTTTATTAATGGTATATGTGGATGACATTGTGATAACTGGAAATGATGAGAAAGGAATTGCAAGTCTTAAACAATTCATTCACACTCATTTTCAAACCAAAGATCTAGGAGAACTGAAATACTTCTTAGGTGTAGAAGTTATTAGAAGCAATCAAGGGATTTTTCTATGCCAAAGAAAATACATACTGGATTTATTAAAGGAAACAGGGAAACTTGGTGTCAAACCGCAAAGCTCTCCAGTTATACCTAATCTAAAGCTAATGTTTGATGGAGAATTATTGGATAACCCTGAAAGATATAGAAGACTGGTGGGAAAATTGAACTATTTAACAATAACCAGACCTGATGTATCATTTGCAGTGAGCTTAGTAAGTCAATATATGGCATCACCAACCAAACAACATTGGTCACTTCTAGAACATATTCTAGGATATTTGAAAGGAACTTCTGGACATGGCATCATGTACACCAATAATGATCATATGAAACTAGAAAGCTTTGCTGATGCTGATTGGGCTGGATCAAGAGAAGATAGAAGATCAACCACTGGATTTTGTGTACTTCTTGGAGGAAATTTGGTGTCTTGGAAAAGCAAGAAGCAAAATATAGTATCAAGATCAAGTGCTGAGTCTGAATACTGTGCTATGTCTAAAGCAGTGTGTGAGGTTATGTGGATTAAACATTTGTTGAAGGAGTGCAAGCTAGAGTTTGAGCAATCTGCAAAGTTATGGTGTGATAATAAAGCAGCTATACACATTGCTTCAAATCCTGTATTCCATGAAAGAACAAAGCATATAGAAGTAGATTGTCAATTTATTCGTGATAAGATTCAAAAAGGAGAAATTGAAACTCAGTATATTCGAACTGATGATCAACCAGCTGATTTGCTTACTAAAGCAGTGAATGGAGATCGGATTAGGCAGTTGAGTAGCAAGTTGGGTTTATTAGACATGTACAACCCAACTTGAGGAGTGTTATGAATCAATTTTTTACCTTAATCTATTCTCACGTGTATCTAGCCCATTTAGCCCATCAGTTGTTTATTTCCATTATTAGTTTACTGTTCAGTATCATATACATCTTAGTGTATCTGCTCGTGAGATATTACTTGCATTCTTTTCTATTTTTCTTCTGATGATAATAAAATTCATGGCGTCTTCAATAAAGCTTTTAATTTCTTATTAGTTTGAGTTCCAGATTTATATGAAAGTTTTGTTACAATGGGCAATAAGTTCTAAATTTATCTTTTGAAATAATTGGATGCATATTATTTTATTACAGGATATCCTCTGTGTTTTGTTGCATATGGTTGATATGTTGTTTTTGGTTTGCATGTGGCTTTATTCATTAGAGTTGCATGTAGATTTATATCATGCTAGTTTTTGCATATAGTGTTGCCTCGTTATTTTTAGTTGCATCATATTGCTCTTTAGTCAGCCTGACTCTCTTTTGGATTGTGTAAATACATATAAGCAAGAAATTGCTATTTGATTCTTGTGCATCCGCATTAGCAACAAGATAACCAGTTGCTTGCAAAAATTTTAAAATTTAACGCAAAAAGGTAAGTAGTAGATTTAGAAATTGGAATTTGTTGGTGATTTTATGCCCCAAATATGGGAAACCACTTGGCTTTTGTTTTCCTTGGTTGGTTTGGGGCCGGTAGAGGCAATTTGTAGTTTTCCCGATCGAGCCGCGCAAAGGAGATGCTGCCAAAAAATTTCATAACTTCAAGAGAATTGAATAATCGGTAATACATTTAAACTAATTAATTTTGAATGTCTAGGGTTTAAAGACATTTTTCTACTTTGGGAATTCCGGGGATGAAATTCATTTAAGTGAGGAGAATGTAACAACCCAGAATTTTGGTCACCGGATTTTGAATATTTAATTAATTTTAAATATTGGAATAATTGGTTTCAAAATTTAATAATTCAAATTCAAATATAGGGATTGTTTAAATATTTGAATTTTGGATCAAATATTAATTGAATGGACTTAATAACCTTATTTAACCCATTTTAATTAATAAATAATAACAATAAACTCATTATGTAAATTTATTTACAACAATAAATAGTTCGTATAAATAAGAAGAAAAATCAACTATTGATAAAATAACTTGATCTTTAATAACGTATTTTTAGTTTAATTTATTTGATTTTTCCACAGTTTTAATTTGGGAAATATTTTATTTTCCGTTTGACGTATTTTACGGCAAACGATAGTACTTTGAAATTTCACATAATTAAATAATTTGTGTATTTTACTGTTGTTTTGGGATCGTGTCACTTTTTAGTGCACGGTCGTATTTTCATTTCTGTCGTTCGCGGTCCATACGCAAACGAAATATTGTGTAGTGGAGTACCGTAAATATTACTTTTCAAACACTTTTCAATAATCAAATCAAATTCAAATTTTTGAACATAAATTAATGATGACTTGATTTTAATTTGATACCTTGCTTGAAAATATTGTTTCAAGTTGATGGTTGACCTTGTTTTAACCCATAGATAAAGAAAAGCATATGTTTTGATAAATTGGATAAAGATTAAAACACTTAGTCCATGTATCTCGTTCCACACTTGTACAATAACCTCATCACTTCAGTTTCTCTTTTTCTTTATATTTTTTTTCATTCGACGGTTAACAATAATGGCCGATCTTTGAAAATCAATATTAAATCAATCACTCCTCTAAAAATCATAAAGTTAATTTCATTGGATTCGTGAGGGGTAGATCCACACATCGATGTGTGTTTCAAGTGGTGCGGCTTCCATCTAAGTCAATCAACATTTACAGCATCGAACTAGGGTTTCGGTTCGCTTACAATTGAGTCATCGATAGCTCGATTGGAAGGTGGAGTTGAGGTTATGAAGTCGAGGAGCACGTATGGGTGGAGTTTGGGCATGTGCGGTTCATCAGTGAAGGAAGCGATATTTTTGGTCGCATTAGGTTACTCCCAGGTCATGATTTATGTTGCTTGACCAAACTCCGCGCGTGTGTGTCCATCAGGTAGCTCTCGCGAAGAGCGGATGAAGGGAGGTGGTTTCGGTGGATTTCGTGGTGTATGCAGTGAGGTAGGAGGAGAGAGGGAGGTCGACGTTAGAGGATTGGCCATGTTTCTGTTTGGAGGGAACGTGATTTTTGTAATTGGGGAAGAAGATTAATCATGGGGCATTTAACTTAATTAATGTAATTAAGGAATTAATCCTTTTAATTTATTCGATAGCTTATAAAATTAATATATTGCTCATACAAGGTCAGATTCTGACGCGGTTAGTCGCATTAGACTCGTATTGACAATATCTTCGCAATGGAGTTGGATTCGGGGAATTTGGAATCTTGTTAAATTTTGAGCTGTTCGATTTTAGATGGAAACAGAGCGCTTCGGCGATAACTAGAATTTAGGTGAGTTAACTCACCTTTAAATAAACTATATAATATATGTAATGCTCTAGATTACTGTTGAATGCTTGGATGTTAATTTATATTGTTTTTTGGTTGATTGTTTGATTGGATTCCTGTTTTAGAAAACAGATAACATATTATCCATTTTAAAGTGAACACATATGACCATATTTATTGTCCGTAACCATTGTTTTGAAGGGAACATTTGTAGAGGACCCTAAGGGGTATCTTTCCAATATTTATTTATTTGTTTCCTTATATTGCTTATGCTGATACTTAGTTGAAAATTGTGATATTCTATTCGAATTGTTTAAGTGTTGATATAGCGATTTTCGCTATACCCTCACTTATTGAATACCATCCCGTAAACTTTTGTGTGTTGACTTGCGCTTATATTTTCACAAAAGGTAATAGATCATTTTAATTAATGATGTTTAAAAGTAATTAACCATTTTAATTAATGATATTTGAATTTTATTAATCATTTTAATTAATGGTATCTGAAATTAATTAATCATTTTAATTAATGATATTTGAAATTAATTAATCATTTTAACTAATGGTATTTGAATTTAATAAATCATTTTAATTAATGATATTCGAGTGACTAATGATATTTGAAGTCAATTAATCTTTTTCATTTATGGTGTCCTAAAGTAAATTAACCGGTTTAATAAAAATGATTAAAGTAAATTAATTGGTTTACTAAAGATGTTTTAAAGTTAATTGTTTAAAAGGAATTGTTTCAAAATAAAATAAGTGTAAATTGTTTTGTGTTTATAGTAAACAATGTTTTAATGACATTTGTATTTGACCCTTGTTTAATACACTTACTATTATAATTTGCCATCGTAAAAGAATATTTCAAAGAGTATTTTAAAAATGTTTTATAATATTTGAAATGTGAAAATCAAGCCCAAGTGTGGATCAAATGTTTTAAAAGTTTAATTCAGTTATTAGCGGTAAGCGTATGCGTTTTATTTTCCATACACAAATCACTTTGTTATTCTCGATAGTTGATTTATCGACTCTTGATTTTGATTCTACTATCTTCTTTGTATTTCATCACTCTAAGATGATGTGTTTCTCTTTTTCAGTTTTGATATCCTTTATTGAAAATGACTAAAACCTAAGCACATGTAAATGGGGGGCGCACCCTCCAATCACTGTCTTGTTTCGTCATTCTAAGACGATTTGTCACTCATTTTGAGCATTGTATCCAACATTGGAAAAATTAAAACCAAAGCGCGGGTGGCAGCCAAGCCACGTGGGTCGCACCCATTAGGATATGTTAACATTCATCTACAGAAGTCGGTAGCATTCATGCAATGATGTGATTATATTCCGGTGCTTGTGAATTTAACAAGGTTGTAACAACCCTATTTTCGAAGCCGTAATATTCTAAAATTTTAATTACCATAAAAGCATACAAACTCGATTTCTGATAATTATTATTTTTAAAATTAAATTACTATTCAGTTAAAGTCTATTTAATAAAGGATTTTGTTATAGTAAAATTTAGTTTATTAATAAATTCCTTTTTGATAATATTTGGAAATATATTTTATTCAATGAAGTGTAAATCAAATTAATTTAAACTAAATTGAAAAGAAGCCAAATGTCTTAAGAAAAAATATATTAATAATAAACACTTTAAGTTAATGGGCCTAACTACTCAAGTCTAAGCCCAAACCAGATACTTTTCTTATGTAAATATGAGCTTGTATCCTCATTCTTCTCAGGCTAAAACTCGATTTCTCCTAATCCCTAAATCGCTTGAAATCGAATCGAAAAAAAAATCATGCGCAGGCTTTATACGTCGACGCGGCTATTGTTTTTGGGAGGTAGCGAACTGGAGGGGCACATCAAGGGAGGTCGCGCACGCGGTCGGAGTTCGACAACGATCTAGTGGGTGTGCGCGTTCTTGGGCTGGGAGAGCTCGACGTTGACAGCAACTGGAAGGGAGGGTGACTTGAGATTTACGAGCATGGCGATTGGAGGAGCCACATGGTCGAAGGCATCAGATGCGGTCAACGTAGGGCTAAGGCGCGCGTTTGGATGGAAGTTGTAAGCTTGACCGGCGGCTGTCGGTCATGGATGGCCAACGATGTTCGTGGATGAGGCAGATGGTGAGTGATGATTTATGGTAGCATTGAAGGTGATGGTTGCGGAGTTAAGAGCAAAGCTAGAACAAATTGATTTAAATGTCCGCTAATTCGGTGAGTTAATCTATTTAACTCACATATATATTTAAAAATGATTATATCCCTTTTTCATTCGTTGCTTGATTATGAATTGCGATAATATTTGTTAATGAATTATTGAATTGTTTAAAGTAAATTTGCTTGCTAGAGATTCAATTGATTTGATGGATGAATTGTT
Source organism: Allium fistulosum (assembly GCA_030737815.1). Taxonomy (NCBI): domain Eukaryota; kingdom Viridiplantae; phylum Streptophyta; class Magnoliopsida; order Asparagales; family Amaryllidaceae; genus Allium; species Allium fistulosum. The sequence goes on from CM060901.1 coordinate 1,131,072,931, forward strand.
TGTTCGGGATATTGAAAATCTATTGTTAGTAATATATGGATTGTTATGTGGGTTAGAATAAGTCAATTTGCGAACGAAATTCTATTCGATTGCAAATTTCATTTTTATTAACTTGTATAAAAATACTTACATTATTTATGTGATCTTAGTTGTCAAAAAACAACACGGATCGCTAATAATTCCATATTTGGAATAATATTTTATATAAAGTGATGTTGGCTCTAGGTAATGCATTTTAATTTCTCATTCTTTGTTGCAATTGATTCTTTAATTTTGAGGCATATAGAATTTCTATTTTATGAAATTGGAAATTTTTTAGTAAAAATTTATATTTTATATAGATATTAAATTATAGAATTTTTGAAGAATAATTTTAGAAAATCATTTTCTATAGGTTATATAGTTTGGAATCGCTTTTAAAGTACATAAATTATACTTATGATCATACTTACAAAATTTAGATTATTATTATTAGAAAACACTTTTAGAGATAAAAATATTAGAATAAAGCAAAGATTTAGTATATATATCAGGGATTTGTTGAAAAGAAATGATTTTTTTTTATATTAGCAAATTATGAATTTTTTCTATTATAGAAAAAAAAGAAATATAATAAATTCAAAGGTTTTGATAAAGTTATTAATAATATATATAATTAGATATTTTGAAAAAGATTTTCTTATTATTTCAAAATTTTAAATCAAAATAAATTTTATAAAATCCTTCCTTAAATTAAAATTGGATTAATAATTTTAATTTAATTTTAAATTGGAAAATTGAATTAGATTTCTGTTGAATTTTATGATTTTCTATGAAACAAAGAATTTTAATAAATGATTGAATTGTCGGGTGGTATAGGACACTTTGTACAATTCATTCGGTTATTATTATAATTTGTTAAACAGAGTTTAATGTGGAAATTACTAGCTTTTAGTAAATATTTGAATTTACTATCTGGTATGGGACAGTTAGTTAAATTTTTGTGATTACTGGAGTGACAATAATTAACACTTAGAATTGTATTATCTTAGGGTGTACATATTTCAGACCGATGGATCCTCGAGAGAAGATAACTCATTTTTCATCGGTTTGAGAATCGATACATTTTTAGATTTGGGTAGGTAGACCTATTTCTTGGGGTTAGGTCTATTCTGGTATAACACGGCTGTCCTTTTTATTGTTTGGACAGATGTTATATTGCAGCCCTATTAGTTTATTTACAGTGGACAATGTTTACCTATTTATATTTGTTAGGTAAATTCACATAGTTTTGTCATAAATACGACTACATATTTCTTAATGTTAGGAGTCAGGGTTTTTACCTGATAGTCTATTTCTTTTCGTTGGACTATTGCGCTATGTGGCGGAGTTTATTTATTTTAGTTAGGCCCACGTCACACTGTATCATACTGATAGTTGACTACCATTATTATTTCATTATTGATAATTATTTCATCAGAGATTTTTAGTATGGATATTCTGTATCCTTTATGGCTCTGAGGAATTTTATATTGATTATCACCATATTTTGAGATGATAGTCTATTGAGACTTGATATGTATTTATGAAATGGTGATTTGTTAGATATGCCTTATTGAGTATTTTTTTTGGGCATATTTTATTTATGACATAATTGGTTATATTTATTGGTTTGATATGCCTTTTATGGATTTTTGGGTATTAAGCATATAAAAAATTGGAGAATAAGTAAGTCATTTATGGATCTATAAAATAGCAAATTTAATTAATATGCCTTATTATGATTGTTTGTTCGGCATATTTTATTATGGCTTATTATTTTAAGTCATATACTTATGATATTAGTATCTCACCTCTCTATTAGATATAATCTGACCCGTTTATTTTTATAATACTCGGGTCAGGCTGAGACTTGCAGGTACAGGAACCCATTGACCTTTGGATTTTGGGCTAGCATTGAAGTAGTCTATTTTGATAGTTTTAGTTTACTTCATACTTGCATATATTGACAGTAGTGAATTTGTACCTGATACAGGATTTTGGATATGATGTATATATTTAGTGAGTAGTACTGATAATTTGTAGACTCACATTCTATTATGTATATGATGATGATGTATATTATTCCGTTGTGATCTGTGACTCTGATTTATCTATATTATATACTGTTATGAATAATTTTAATCGGTGTGTTTATTACTTTGTATTAATACTGCACACGTCAAAATTTTTAGTTCGGATCCTCAGAAAGGTAAATAAGACGTGTAAGTGTTAGTATAAAGATATATTCACATTCGATCGCTCTTAACCAACCATATTCTCCATATTAGCGGACGACATTACATGTAACGTTCTTTGCTAAACTGGGCATAGCGGTGGGGTCGTTACAGCTTGGTACCAGAGTTGCATTCAAAACATTATAGAATATAAATTGCACAGAGTCGAGATCTAGACATAGATCACCTAGAGTCCCGTTCCTTGGGTGTGTAGTAGTGGTTAGTAATTTCATTAACAAATAGGAATATAAATAATTATTGGGAATAATCATTGGGACATATTTGAAAAATCTTTTGATAATACTATATAACTTATAATTATGAAAATATTGGAACTCACTTCTGTAAAGAGTGGGATTTAATGGATATTATAAATAAGTAGATAATTAACTTAGAATTAAATTGTTGTGTCCTGATTTGTTAGTAATCAGAGTGCATAGCAGAAGTTGGAAAATAGCTTTCCGCTGAAGGCGATTGTTTGTTTGTTTGATCAAAATGTATGTTGTTTGCATCAATGGATGTTTGATTGTTTTGAAAATTCTAAATAATTGTTGAATTAGTATTGGGTAGGAATTTTCATCTGAAAATTTATAACCGGCTCAATTTTAATTATTAGACATTACGGTATCTTCATTTGTGTGGTTACTGAAAAGGAAATTGAAAACTTTGTTTTTTATAAAATGAAATTATAATTATTGGTAAAACCAAATAAATACTAAGATGCCTAGTGGAATTAAAATTTGTTAAGAATTATTTTAATTAAATTTTGAAATGGATAGAAAGAACTTTTATAAAAGCAAATATTAAATTTGATATTTGAAAATATACTTGATAAATAAAATAAGATATAATAAAAATTTATTGATTGATGGATGCTTGGTTGTTTTAAAATTGTAAGTGATTGTGCAAAATTAATATTGAGTAGGAATCACTATTGAGAGTTAAAATCTGCTCAATAATAACAATAAAAACTTGTGGTGTCTTCAATAGTGCAATTACCGCAAATAATATTGAAAATTTAAACTTATATAAAGTGGAATATTAATTCATAAGTATACTTGGCTAAACGTTAAGATGTAATGAATTAAATGTTATGAAAAATTTAAAAGTTGATGTTTGCTTGAAGTATCTATTGATGAATGAGTGTACTATGGAATCGTAATCTTTGAATTATTCTTATATGTAAATCAAAGATTAATTGAAAGGATTTTATATAAAGCAAGCATCTATTTAAATTAAAATCTTTTTGATATTGGATATACATATATATTGAATATGGTTATATTTATTATAAACAAGAAAATATTTGGAAAAGCAAGTATTAAGAGATATATGTATATCGTATAGAAATTTAATATCATGTAAAATTGTCCGTTGAGTGCTTTAAGAAATCTGGTCGTTGCGCCTGATCAACGTTATCGATAGGGATTCCTAAACACTAGAATGAGGCATTTTGACACCATGGTTTGAAATTATGATGGATATGAAGTTTCATGTAAGTGTTTAATTGCTAGAGTTTTTATTTTATAAGCATAATAATAACTAAGGATTGGTTCAAATTTAGGGTTACATTATGATATTACATCTTTGGTCTAAGTTGAACTTTATTGTTTTCCGCATCCAATTTCTGAAATTTAAATGATAAATTAGGTGTTATGTTCAATATTGATTGACCAGAGATGATTTTTTGTTTTTTTGTTGTGTCTCAACTCTATTGACCCTGAGACAATTCTTTGTTGTTGTCTCCGTTGAATTGACCCTGTGAAAATTCTTGCTGTTGGTTTTGGAATTTAATTGGTTGACCGTGATTTATAAGATGTGAATCTTTGGGATTTTTCATTATCAATTTTTACAATACATGGAAGAAAAAAGGAATATTGAAGTTAATTTGTTTAATAATGCTGGTCAGATCTAAAATGATAGGGGTGGATAAAATAGGTATTGGCAGATATGACTAAACTAATTTATACTGATGCAGTGTTACGTAAGTATATTGGGTCTGATTTCTACTTGTATATTGGAATCCAGTTATAATTGATATACAAAATGAATTCACTGTATGAATAGTATTATAGGAATCTTAACCTCACTTTATTAAGTGTTATTGTAGAGGGATATACCAGTATTGAGAAACCCTGCACACAATTAAGTTGGCAGCAACATCTTTCACTACAACAAAACAACCATATTACAACCTTTCATTTACAACTAGCAAAATTTGACAGTTGTAATAGGTAGTTTTTAACAACTATTTTATTTCAGCAGTTGTAATAGCTATTTTTTAACAACTGTTCTATTTCAGCAGTTGTAATAAAGACACTTTTAACAACTAGATTTTTATAGCAGTTGTAATATTTATTTATAACAATTGTTGTCAACAGTTGTAACAAATATTATATTTCATTACTATACGGGACTTTCAATCTCCCTCCTTTCATTTCTTCGACCGCCTAAACATTCAATCTCCCTCCCTTCTTTCATTTCTTCGGCCGCCTAAACATTCAATCTCCCTCCCTCCTTTCATTTCTTCGGCCGCCTAAACATGCAAATAAAAACCTAAATCGCTCCTTCCCTTTTTCTCAAAACCTAAACGCCAAGAAATTAACCTAAACCAGCAAAAAAATTCGATTTCCCTCCTTGTAATAATTTAGTCACAGATCAAAAAACCCTAAATCATCGTCGTTGCTGATTGCAGGCCTCAACTATAGCTCCTATCTATATCGCTCGCGCTCGCCGCTTGTACTCCCTCATGCTACCACTCAAGAGGTTTGATATTTTTCATTCTTTTTTAATCTGTTGATTTAATTTCATTTTTTTGGATTATTTCTATTGATTGCATTTGGTTGCTGGAGACTTTGTTAGTATTTTTATTTCTCTTTGCAGTTGTATTAGTAGGAGAATCAATCGATTTGTTTGGAGAATTCGTTGGTCTATAACTATTGAATGTTTTACATGTGGTTTCTGTAAAATTAAGTATCAAAAGTTTTGAAATAAACTTTTATAAGCAACTTGTAAGGCTGTAAATTTGATTCGGTTATTGTCTTTCTTTTCTTTTTCTTTTTTTACACAAGGAGACAAGCATCTAAGGTTTACGTTAGGAAGATGTGTTGTGTTTCTCTCCTTTCTATATCATATAGATACTGATGCTTGTTTTATGTTAGGAAGATGTGTTTTCTACTGATACAAAAATCTAAGTATTTAGCTTCACGTTTATGAAATATCTGTGCAAATCGACATAGAAAATACTAACTATAAATTGATCTTTTTTTAGTTTTTAGCATGCAGTAAGGCTTCTCTATTGACAGTAGAAAAATACTAAGTAGAAAAAGTGTTTAGCATGCAGTAAGTATTTAGCATGCAGTAAGGCTTCTCTATTGACAGTAGAAAAAGTATCATATCCATTTATGAAAATTGTACTTTGTTGTTCATGAGCTTCAATTGCGACCATTCTGACCTGAAAATTGCATGCTATGAAAAGAAAAATGCATACAAGCATTACTTAAGTTGCAAAATTATATATTATACTTAAAATAATGTAGCGAGATGGACATGCTATGGTAACAAAATCAACCTAATGATACCATAATATGCTCAGGTAATCAAATCCTTAATGGCATACACACCATTTAATATGCTCTCATACAAAATGGAAGCTTAATGATATAATCAAATAGGGGAAGGCACAAATATGTATAACAATTTAAGAAAGGATTCCATATTCAAATATTTTTATCTTTGTATAGTCACATGGTTTTTAGAGAAAATCAAGCACACAAAAAACTACCTTTTTGGCTTAAATATATTTTCTATTCCTTTTCTATTATAATTTGGCTTAAGGTGGTGAATGGCTTAAGACAGAGAATGGTAGAATAAGTAGCAGTTTTAATATAAACCTACCAATATGTAAACTATTGAGTGCATACACAATTGTGTCATGGTAAACTTAAGATAGTGCTTTAGTCTTCCCATATATGAATCAAAATTAATGGATTTAGTTTCCTAACTTGATTTAACAGCCCCAGGTTTAATATCATTTTTGTTTTTGTTTCTCTATCACAGGCTCAGTGAATCGTTGAAGCTGTTCTGAACTTTGTAAGCAAGGAGATACTAAAGGGTTTTTGGTTGGAGGTGCTTCTTTGAAGGTATATACATATGTACCCTATAAATTCTCTTCTTTTAGGGTATGATGGGCAGTAATATATACAATATTTTATGCAGATTAGGACTTAGTATATATTTTCGCATATATGAAATGCAAAGCAGTATATGTTCAGGATATATATGTGTCCAATTAGCACCTGATTATTATCAAGATCATGAATTGAAAGGTTGAGAGGATTCAAAAGTGGTTTCATTTAAATTGTCAGTGCTTTCTTGTTTAGAATGGATAGTTCTTAAAGATCATATTCAGACTTTAAAAGCAAACTCTTACATGAAACTGTTCAAATTAATATACACGATTAATGTCTGCTTTGCACTTTACAAATCATTCTCTACAATTGATTATGTTGCTGCACAATGCCTTATGTAGGTTTATATATTTGTTCTGGACAGACACTAAACCGGAGTCAATGATTAGTAACACCATCACTTAGTCAACAATGCCTAAGGGATCCTAAGTATATTTTTGAATATATTAACATGTTGAATTTTCTATATTGATTCAAATCTAGGATTTGTATTTTAGATAAAGCCTTCTATGTTTATCTATTAATCCTTCAGAATTCCGATTTTTACCACATTTGATATTTTGTTTTTCCAAAAGATTACATCTCAACATTTTTTTTTATTGTTCAGTTATGATAGTAACACGATATAAATGTGTTTGAAATTATAGCTCTCCGTCAATATGAAATCTTGTAGAAATCATTTACAGTTTATCATCATCCACTTTTCTTTTCAACATGTTTAGTATGCCTCACGTGACACCACTTTTATTGTAATTATTATTTGAAAAAAGGGATAGGTAATCTTTCAACTTTAATTATAAACTCTTTTGTTCATCTATAAGGGAATAAGGTCATCAAAAATAAATATCATATGCCCAAATATTATTCTGAACCACACTGACTACATTATTTATCTAATTAACCTAAAGCTTTTGATGGGATATTGTGCATACTTTTTTAGAGATGACAAGCATAGCTTAGTTCTCTTGTTTTTATAAATAAAATAAAAACAAAATTTTGCTTTGGAACACTTTACATTATCTCCTCAAGTTGGACGAGCTAAATTTGACAATCTTTTATACGTGTACCATTTAGTTACCACTAAAATTATGATGATATATCGTATTCTACTAGTTAACTTATACTTCCTAAGTAATTTACTCAATTCAAGAAGTCCTATACAGGAAATGGTAGATGCACCATTACATGGAAATTTTTAAAAAGGTTGGCATCATTTTTAATCCTACATCAGCGTGTGTTTCATTTCTTTTCATAAAATTTTGTACATTTTCACGCATATGACTATGACATGTATACATTTATTAGTAAACATCATCCAAATTCCATTTTGAAATGTGCTAGCTCATGTTCTATATTAAACAAAATATTTCACTTGCTCAAGCTTCACATGTTTGTTAGTTTTATTTACCTATCAATATTAACCCTCCTTTTCATGACATTTGATTAGCAATAAGCATATATAAAACTGAACAAGGTATTGTTTTTACAGATTTACTATCTACTTTTCAAAAGGATAAATGAATACATTGTGTTATAAACTTTTACATCCTTAACAAGGCATCATTGCTTCTTCAATGAGTCCTTGTATCAATTTCTATTTAAATTTTAATAAATTTAATAAGTAGTTAGGTCTTGTATCATATTTGACACACTGATACTTTCTTTTTTAACCATTAGTGGTATAATTATTAAAATGAGATTACTCAGCTTAACATCCATGAAAGAAACATGCCATGTCCATCGAATTGATTGTTAACAACGTGGAAAATTAACCAAATATACTTTATATATATATATACCAAAGAAATGAACTGGATTAAAGATATATTGTAGGTTACTGGTGTATAAAGTGTTTATGTCAATTATTTTATTGCTGGCTAAGTAGATGTGTATTTCTTCTCAACTTTTAACTAGCCATGACAAAGTGATAACTCTGGTTTAGTGGATGTGAACTGTAATGCAGCCATCCAAAAGATTTCACTATCCAGTACATATTTACAAAAGTTTAAGTTCCAGAATTATCAATGTGTAATTATCAATCTTATTTGAATTATCAATGCCCATCGCTTCCAGAATTATCAATATTATATTTGCATTGTGTAATTATAAGTCCACGCTCAATTCAACCAAGCAACAAACTTAAAATACTGCAATTAAGCCAAAGGTCATTCAGATTGTAAATCAAAATGCTCAGTACTGGATCACCAAAACTGAGTGTGACAGTAAAAAAAACACTTTTCTTTTTGAGACATGAATAAATGTTACCAAGACCTACTTGCAAAAGAGTAATTGAAAATTTAGAATTTTCAAAACAAAGCTTATCAGGTGTTGTATTACATCTTCTTGAATTTTGGAGGTTTCTCCTGTTATTTTCATATTATTCCAGAAGATAACTGTCCACATATAACAATAGCATTTTCTTCACTGCGTGTATGTGAGTTTCAACCTACAAATGCTTTGTTTTTGCTAGTATTATCAAAATTACATATGTTTGGTTTCTTTATTTACCGCTCCACTTACAGCTGCATGAATTATACTTTTAACAGTCATAGCATTTACTTTTACAATAATAACGTCAGAGTTAGAAATAATAATGGCATTTACTATATAAACTTCAGAGTTAGAAATAAAGTACAACAATAACATTTTGTGGTTGGTGTTTAACGTTTACTTCATGTCAGATTATGTATTTAGTAAATAATAACATTATAATTACTGTAATCTTTTATGGTAATAGTGTGGTGTTTGTTTGTGTCTTTCCATTAGGTTCACGCATTAGAGGCATTTTATCAAAATGGACAAAACATGGGTCAACCTGCCAAGGTTTCATTATTTTGATTATTACTTTCATAGTTATAAGCATTTTAGAATGATTATTAAATCATATAATTGTTTCGTAGAATGACAGAAGAATATAAGCAAGCGGTTCGAAATTTTGTATATAGGCATGCTGAAAGCAAAGGAAATTCAGAAAAAATTATATGCCCCTGCTGTAAATGTAGGAATCTAATATGGCAAACATCAAGGAATGTTGTGTCACACTTGATTTGTTTTGGAATTGACCCAACTTATGATGTATGGATTTTTCATGGAGAAAAACGCCCTTCGCAAAATAAAAGCGATGAACCGACAAATACATATAGAATGTATTTGGATGCACAAATCTGTGATGAGGAGGTAGAAGCTAATGCTAATGAAAGACATGGGGAAGGTATGAAGGAAATGATGGAGAATGCCGAAATTCCTTTGTACCATGGTTGTGTAACCCACACAAAGTTATCTGCTACAATACTCCTTTACAAGCACAAAGCGCGAAATGGTATATCTGACACAGCATTTACAGAACTCCTTAAACTTCTCAAGGATATGTTGCCTAAAGAAAACACGCTTCCTGATTCGACATATGCAACAAAGAAATTGCTTCAATCCTTTGGTTTAGGCTATAAGCAGATACATGCATGTGTAAATGATTGTTGTTTATTTAGAAAAGAGCTTGCACATAGTGATTTTTGTCCTAAATGTGGTAAGTCTCGTTGGAAAAAAAACAAGACTAGTGAGGATGGGAGCAAGCCAAAATACCTATGAAGATTTTGAGATACTTCCCATTGATACCAAGATTTAAAAGGATGTTTACATCACCAGAAACATCAGAACAACTAAGATGGCATAGCAGCCATAAGAGTGAAGATGGTAAATTGCGTCACCTTGTAGATTCTTCTCAATGGGCTATGATTGATAGAATGTATCCTTCTTTTGCTTCCGATCCACGAAATTTAAGGCTTAGTCTTGCATCTGACGGCTTTAATCCTTTTGGTAATTGGAATTCTGCATATAGCTGTTGGCCAGTGTTTCTTGTTGCTTACAACTTTCCTCCATGGCTTTGTATGCACAAAGATAATATGATGCTATCTTTGTTAATTCCTGGACCACGACAGCCGGGGAATGATATTGATGTATATCTACAACCACTTATTGAAGATTTGAAAAAATTATGGGATAAAGGGGTGAAGGTGTATGATGCTTATACTCGTAGTGAATTTAGATTAAATGCTATTCTGATGTGGACAATTAATGATTTTCCAGCTTATGGAAATTTAGCTGGTTGCACTGTAAAGGGTAAGAGAGCATGTCCTGTTTGTGGCATTAATACATGTTCCGTATGGCTACCATTTAGTAAGAAGTGTGCATACATGGGTCATAGACGATTTCTTGAACCTAACCACGAATATCGTCAACGGAAAAACTTATTTGATGGAACCGTAGAAAATAGACAAAAGCCTCAAATACAAATCGGTGTTCAAATCTTTGACGATCTTCAAGATATTAGTAATGATTGGGGAAAAAAATCAAAAGATGAAGAAAAAGGTGAAAGGAAAAGGAGTGAGATGAAAAAAAGATATAAGATGTGGAAAAAGAGGTCCATTTTTTTGATTTGCCTTATTGGAAGGTAAAATTAAACTAGAAACAAGTTGTTTTTCATTTTCTATTTATGTTTGCTACGTAGTACGTTATTATTACTTAATGATATGTGTGTTTTTAATTTCTTAGGCACTCCCTTTACGGCATAATTTGGATGTGATGCATGTTGAAAAAAATATTGGTGAAAGTATTCTTGGTACATTACTTGATATCAAAGGAAAATCGAAATATGGCCTCAAATCACGACAAGATCTAGAAGCGATGGGCATTAGAAAAAAGTTGCACCCCATAGACATTGGAAATAAAGTATTGCTTCCAGCCGCGCCATGCACCTTAACAGATCAAGAAAAGGAGATCTTTTACAATAGAATGAAGAATTTAAAAGTGCCAGATGGATATAGCTCAAATATTGGAAAATGTTTTGCAAAACAAGACAAGATCTCAAGTCTTAAGTCTCATGATTATCATGTTTTGATGCAACAACTGTTGTCTGTAGCATTAAGAGGACTTCTACCTATAGGGATAAGAAATGCACTACTATGACTATGTTCATTTTATAATGACATATGCCAAAGAGTGCTTGATAGAGATAAATTAGAATTATTGGAGTATCAAATTGCATTAACACTATGCGATCTAGAGAGGTTCTTCCCCCCTTCCTTTTTTGATATCATGATTCACTTGACAATACATTTAGGGAGGGAAGCAAGAATATGTGGACCGGTCCATTATCGATGGATGTATCCATTTGAGAGGTAAAATTTATTAACAGTACTTAAAGTGGTTAATAGTATATGCAGTTATGAAAGTAATTTGTTTATGCGTTTTGGTTATAGGTATATGAAAATATTAAAGGGGTATGTTAAAAATCAAGCACGGCCTGAAGGGTGCATTGCTGAGCGTTATTCTGCCGAAGAATGCATGAAATACTGCTCTAGATATATTAAAGATGCATTACAGATTGGAGAGAGGAAAAATCTAAATGAAGTGGAACAAAATGATTTTATACTCGAGGGGCGTCCTATTTCCAAAGGAAAACCTATGACAGTCGACGCGAAGGTGATTAATGCTGCTCATCGATATGTTTTGTTTAATACGGAAGAAGTAGAGCCGTATATAGAGTACGTATAAGTTCAACTCAACTATGATCTATAAAATAAATTAGATCTTTAATTACATTTATGTATGCAGAATGCACAAAGAGGAGCTAAGATGTTTGCATCCTCATCTTTTACGAGATGATTTGGAACTTTCAAAGTTGCATTCAGAGACTTTTAGTTATTGGTTTGAAAAAAAGGTTGAAAGTTATATTTAAAAAAAACTATTAACGATGAAAGGATTACATCATCATAAATCTTTATTTAATATATTATACTTGTCCAGGTTAAAGATGATAGATGTGTACCCAATGCTAGCAACATAATAAAATGGCTTTCATACGGACCTCGTTCGCAAATAATTTCTTATTCTGGCTATATTATTAATGGTTGACGTTTTCGTACGAAAGACTTCGAAAGGGTACACAAAATAGTGGTGTTTCCATTGAGTCAAGTACTATTTGTGTAAATGGGTCCATTGAGAAGGTAATATACTATGGGGTCTTGCGTGAGATTTTCTTGTTGGATTATCGTCAATTTCAAGTTGCCTTGTTTAAGTGTGATTGGGCAAATATCTATCGTGGAGTTAAGGTTGAAGATGGATTTACATTAGTCAATTTACATCAGTTCCAAAATCAATTTGCAAGCGACCCTTTCATCTTAGCAACACAAGCCGTACAAGTCTTCTACTCTAGAGAAAGTAGTTCTTCAAATTGGTATGTTGTGTTGAGAGCACCCTCTAGAGGGTTTCATGAGTTGGAAAAATATGATGAGGATGAAGAGTCAACTAGTAAACCACTAGATGAGTCACTACTTGATGATATAGACGTAGATACTGGGGATGAAAGTTACATAAGGAAGGATTGTGACGGCATTTTGGTATGATATAAGCATACTTTATTGATTTCTTAATTTATGCATAGTCGTTTAAGCATAAAACTCGATCGATAACTAATTTAGAGTGAACTTTGTTACTTTGTTACTTTCAACTTGCAAATTTAGAGCACCCTCTTAATTTAGTGTGATGTTCTAATTCTTTGTAAATTATTATGTTTTTTTATAGGTCGATCACTTAGTAGAAGAAGAGTGAACTTGTAGTATCAATGGGGAAGAGGGAGCAACATGACGGAGAGGTATTCAAAATATCTTATTTTATAGTGCAAAGTAATGATTGTAGGATACATTTCGTGCTACTTTCACAATGCTTGTATGAAAAATTGATCTGTTAAAAGTTTCCATTTAACATTGTTAGTAAATGCTTTCTTTTTAGATTTATATATCATAACTATATAATCACTTTCTGTACTTTCTTATAACATATGTTTAATAACAAGTTGGTTACAGTCATGGTGGCTACAATCATATACTATAGATACATGTGATCCTAACCAAAAGTCATCGGACCTTATTGGTTGTTAAAGAACACAAAGCATCACATTGCATGTTGCAATAGAAAAGCCTAGGTAAATGGAATAAAAAGATGGGCCATAGTCTGATTAACTCACAGTATTAATATTAAATTTATTGCAAGTATTCAATGACTTGAGTTTGTGTTTACACAAATCAAACAATTCATAATCAAAATGACTACAAACAAGCTGCTACTACTACTAAATGGGTAATAATACTTAAAAGGAGTACAGACATTTAATGGCAAGCTAGTTGCAGTCTATATTTTTATGGCGGCTGCAATCATACACTATATATACATGTAATGTGATCTAACCAAGAGCTATGGGACCTATAGGTTGTTCTAGAACACAACGAGCACCACATTGCAGTAGAAAAGCCCCGACAAATGGAATAAAAAAGGGGTCCTTATCTTATAGTATTAATATTAATTTATTGCTAGTATTGAATAACTTGAGTTTGTATTTACAGCGTGATTTTCAAACAATTCATAACCAAAATGACAATAGAACAAGCTACCAAATGGGTATCAACTTGACATCAATTAAGAACTATATGCTTAAGTGACAAATGCAACAGTAGTAAGATTTAAATGCAACAGCAGTAGGATACATTTCGTGCTACTTTGGCAGTTTTTATTGATTATTAACTGCACTTTCTGTACTATCATATGACGCTTAAGTTAGCATGTATTTCACTGACTTCAATTTTGATATTTCAGAGCTCAAAGACAGCAATCAAACGAGCAAAGAGGCAAAATCTTGATGCACTTGCAGCTTTTCGTGCTGTTGATGAGAGGGCTGATGGTGTTAGAATCAACGAAATCCAAGGTGACCATCTTGATGTTGCTAATTCGCTTCGGGATTTAAATTGTGATGTAAGAAGATCTCCCCGAAAGCATACTGAACACCCAATACGGCCCCCTCGTCCACTTTGAAGCAACCGTGGCCATACTACAAATCCAATACAGTCCCCTCCTCCACCCACTAGCATCCCTGTGCATACTACAAACCCGATACAGCCTCCTTCTCCACCCACTCGCAGCCCTATCCATACTACAAACTCGATACAACCCCCTCCTCCACCTACTAGCAGCCCTGGCCATACTACAAACCCGATACAGCCTCCTCCTCCACCCGCAAGCAACCCTATACATACTTCAACCCCCTCAGATGTCACTCCAAGCCAGCTTCCATCGGATTCTGGTGAAGGTTATACATTGAAGAAACCTAGAAAAAAAAGAGGGAGGACAATGTTGAAATCATTTGCTATGTTACTGAGTGAGAAGCCGGAATTAGAGTTTAATGAACGAGGACAAGCCATAGGTCCCAATTCCAAGCATTTGTCATCATATATTGGTGTTCTAGCAAGGGAGATGGTGCCAATGACCATTAGCGAATGGAAGAAAGTCGACGATGAATTGAGGGATGATCTATGGACTTGTATTCAGGTAATTGGTTTCATCGTTAGTATTTATTGTAATTGGTGTTCTGTTTCTTGGTAATTCATGCAAGTTGTTGTCATGAACTGTTTCTTGGTATTTAATGTCGGTAATTGGCTGTCATCCAAAATTTGTGCCATAAGCTGTAATTGGCTGTCATCCAAAATTTATAGCTCGCAATAATGTCGCCATAAGTGGAGGTGGCTGTTTCATTTTTGTATGGTTGTATGTCTAGGTTCCTCATGTGAACTGTTTGTAATAGAGACATTGTGCTGCCATTTTATTTTGTTTTGACTATTTATCGCTTAGATACTGTTATTCCCAACTAATCACTTAACTGATCACTTGGTTTATTTTAAACATTGAACAATGAACAGAATTATTATTTTCAATCACTTGGACATTTGCAACATTTAAGGATTTGTGTGCTTAATAACAATGACATTGAAGTATTTGTTTAATATTCTATGTATTCTTGTTGTGCAGTCGAGATTCAAGGTGGATAAAGTGTACAAGGATTACTTGTTAATGATACTGGGACAACGATGGAAGGAGTCGAAATCAAGATTAGTTGCAGCTATCAAAAAAGCGTCCACTTGTCCCGACTCTACTTATAGAGTAGCAGCCTTAAAACCAGATAATATAAAGAGCGTTGAAGAGTGGAATGCTTTTGTAAAGGAAAAATTGTCGGAAAAGTTTAAGGTGGTTATTTTTATTTTATTGATTACAACTATTAAATTTATTACATTTTCTTATATCATATTTATTGAATTTATCTTATGTAGGAAACCAGCCAAAAATTCAAAGCTATGAGAGATAAGAATAAATTTCCACATACCATGAGCCGAAAGGGTTATGCAAGATTGGAAGAAGAAATGGTAAGTAAATATTAAAAACTTAATCGGTACAAGTTCCAAAATTTTAACATTGCAATCCCATTTGATGTATATTGATTATTGCTAAAGCATTTTTTATTTGTTATTACTTGTACGTTCTTAAGCTCTTATGCTATTTTTGTAGAAAAAGGAAAGTGCAACGTCTGATATCAATAGAGACATAGAGACGAATTGTGGTGCAAAGCCCATACCAGAAAAAATGGAGAACTCCCGAATTCAGTTGTTGGCGACTGCATAGTAAGGACAATTTCAAATATACGAAATAAGCAAAAAAAAAAGTGACCGTGGCTTTATGTTATTATTAATGTAGTATTTTTTTAGTTGCTTAATATTGGTGTTTTTTGAATTTGTAGTCTAAGGTAAAAGAGCATAATGCCATGAGTCAGAGTTCTCAGGGAACAACATCAATTACTCAAGATGGAGTGTCAATGCTTTTTGGTCAGGAACATGGCGGACGTGTAAGAGGATTAGGCTTTGGGGTTGTACCATCTCATCTGCGTATTCATCGGGCTAATTTAGGTGAAGTACATGCATTGCGAAACCAAGTTAGTGGCATGGAGGTGAAATTACAAGAGCTTACTGCGATTGTACTGGTAAGTGTTAATTAGCAATGCTAATGAATATGTGACATGTTCTTACAAATTACTAGTTATATATGTAATAATACAATGTTCACAGGATATGAAAGGAAAGAGAAGACTCAATGAGGAAAATCCAGAGACTCCTCCTGCTAATACGCCTCAGGTACCGTTTCCATATGTATGTTTCCAGTGATATAGTATAGAACTTGACTAGGACATCCGCATATGTTTCCATACGTTGCTGAGTTATAGTATAGAATTTGGCAGCAGACTTGCTTTTATTTATTTTTCAGATGTATTTTGGTATTTAAAAAGTGGGAAAATTATTTTTACAAAATATTTATTTACAAATTAAGAAAATTGCATTTAAAAAGTATGATGGATGATGGTCAATGGTAAGGCAAGTAGATGCACTTTGACAACTTGTTTAAAAAGTAGTTGATTGTTTTTGGGAGGGAATCTGTGATATGTGTTGTTGCATTGGTCTGGTCAGGTATTTGTGTGGTAGAGAAGGATTGCGGCAAAAGGAGCAGTCGGGTAGGACAGTGGAGAGGAGTGAGTTAATGGCAGTTTTGTTAGTGGAAGTAATTGGCAGCAAGGATTGGTTTGTTTGAAAGAGTGGTTGATGGCAGGGGGATGACTGAGTATTACTGTTGTATATGGCTATAGCAGCAGTGATGAATGCAGGAGGGAGTTTGTTATGATGGTATATGGGTATGAATGGTATGTTGTTCGAAGCAGGTGGCAGTGATGGTTTGGGGTGGTAACAAGGGGTTGTAGGATGTGGGAGGATGTTTGGTGGTTAAATGGTTGATGAGAAAGTGCACAGTGGTTGAGATATAGTGGACAGAAGGATAGTGCACTACACAATGAAGCACTGGGTGGTGACAGTGGTCAAATGGAGATACGTGAATATGTCACAGTGGGAATGTTGAAGTTTGAAGTTTGGGTGGTGTGTGTTGTTTTGTTGTGTCTGTGAGGTTTCGGCGGATTGCAAGCAATGGTGGCAGAGATGTAGACAAAGTGTAGTGGTTAGTAAATGTTTGATATGGCATGATGATGAATGTAACAGTAAGAAGAAATGGTTGATGAATCATAGTGTAGTTGGTGGATGTTTTGCACTGTTGTGTTGAAGGGGGATGGTTGGATTGTGATTCAAGTGGGTTGTGATTGGTTTGAGGAAGATCAGAGGGGGTAGGAGTTGAGGATGTATGAGTAGTTAGTTGTGCACTGTGTTATATGTTCATTGATATGGGTGGTGAACTAATGCGTTTGTATTGATATGTGAAGGTGGACAGTTGGGTTTGATTGTTATGATTATAGAGGAGGTGGCAATTTAAGTTGAAAGTTGTATGCAAGGTGAGTGGAATCAGTGTGAGTTTGAGGCAGCTATGCATGTGATGTCTGTGTTGGACAGAGCAACTATGAGAGTGATGTGAGGATTGTGCGACTGCGTATGGTTGTAGCTATTGGGCAGTTTCTATGATGATAGTGTGGAAATGATGTATGGTGTAAACAGAGGGATGATGTATGATTGTTTGAAGTAGTTCGTCATGTTAACAGAGGGATGAAGTATGTGGTATGATAGGCAATGTTAATAGGTTGAAGCAGTGGGTAGTTTTGGTTAGATAGGCAATGTTGTAGGGGTTTGAAGGAACCGTCAGTGGATGTATATGAGTGATTGGCACAAAGATGTATGATGTTGCTGCTTCGAGTTGGATGGTTGTGTTGAAGGGGAGGGGAAGTAGAAATGCAGTTGTTTGTGAATTTTGAAGGAACCGTCGTAAATGTCAACTAGTTTTAGAGCAATAAAAAACATCATCGAGTAAAAATATGATATAGGAGTGTAACTTAAATTTCTTGTGCTGTCATTTGTTTTTTGCTAAGGTTTTTGGTAGAGAGTGGACTAAGGAGGAAATCGCAAACAATAAGCAAGCCCAATGCCAATATTCTAATGATTTAATAACTTGTATTCTATTAATTTACTAAGCATAACATCTCTTGATACTAGGCTTCCAAATGCCTTGTGTCTGTTTACTAACTTAATTTAATTAGTTAACAAAAATAGGCAACCTTTTATATAACCACATTGCATTGTATGTTTGATACTGATAATGGCTACTCTAATCGGATTTTCCTTGTTATTTCTACTTAGCTCGATTTTTGATAACTTGTATTATTCCATGACAAAATAAACAAGTTAACAATATTTTTGTCTTTAAAAGTTTTGTATAGTTAATATCACATTTTTGGTTTGAAATGCTTCTACATAAGCTAAATTTTTCTTTATCTTCTCATCAGTGACCGTGCAAAATTCATACATTAGTGAACTCAGTGCTTCCAGTATTGTTTTATGATGAGCTTGGACCCTTGTGTATATGTTATGAAAACCATCGTTCCTTTAAATGTTAGTTTTGTATTGGCATTGACACTCTTTCAGGAATACAAAGTATCATATATTTTATTCAAGCTGTTTAGTGGTACTTTACTTTTATATTAGTTGTTATTATTTGGAAATCGGATAGGTATAAAACCAACTGGTTTATTGAATATTATTGTAAATGAAAAATGCTAAGCAATGCAGTAAAATATTTTGGTTTTTTAAATGCAAATTAACACAAAAACAAACATACACACAGATTATTTTTAGTTGATGTTATACATATACCATAAATAGTCTAATGTATTCGTAAATTATTTTTGTGCAGTCACACCGTGAGAGCAATACTCTGACTGTTGAAGAACGGCCTAAACGGGATGCAAGGCATGCTGGAATTAAGGTCGGAAAATGTAAAATATTGAGTTGGCATAAGCAAGTTGTTGCAGAAGGAACGGTAGTATCCACTGATCCTGATTGTTTGGTGCATTTTAAAAAACTAGGACCAGATGGTTGTAAAGTTTGGGTGGATGTGGCGGTGGATCCGGAAGCTTTCTTGTGGAGGCCGAGTTCCGAGATGTGTACTATTGGAGAAGCAGTTGGATCGACCATGGCTTGGCATAAAGACTTCGTTGTCTTCGACTAGTGTATTTCCTTAGGGTATGTGTTTTGCGATACAAAACTTTATCTTTCTTATGTATTTTGTGTTGTATCCTATTTTGGAATGGTTATGTGAGAATGTTGTTTTGGTACTGTTTTAGTTGGTGATGTGAACGAATACTTTAGATTGTTTTATTTGGTATGTATTGTGTTTTGTTAGAATTATATAAATATTAATATTTATGAATGAATTTGATTCAGTTATGTATATTTATAGTTTTGGTAAATTATTAAATGGTGCATGCAATTATATTTTTGGGTTTAAATTGCAATTGATGTGGTTGTAATTAAAGTATATTACAACTGTGGAGGAGGTCGCAGAACATACTAAACTGCAACTGCGTATAACAGTTGTAGTAGGGATAACTACAACAGTGGCCACGTAGTTGTCATACCTGCTATATGACGAATGTTACAATCTATAACTGCTATCAACTGTTGTAAAAAGATTAATTGCAACTGTGAATAACAGTTGTAGTATATAACTGCAACAGTTATCCAACAGTTGTCATACCTGCTACAGCACGAAATGTTACATATCTACAAGAGTTACCAACAGTTGTAAAATGGTTATTTGCAAGGGTAAGAAACAGTTGTAATATACAATATCACAACGGTTATATGCAACTAAAGAACACAGTTGTAAAAAATTGATAGTCTTTTACAACTTCTTAAAATACGGCCGTGGTTCCACCGTTGTAATATATCTTTTATAATTGTGTTCCACTGTTGTTATATGTCTCTTTTGTTGTAGTGTTTGAATTGGAAGTAATAAAACAGAATTTGAGTTGATGTAACCTGAAACGGAATTTACTGACTATACGTATAAAGGCATGTACATGTGTTTGTTACTGTATTTCTAGAAAGTTAGGCTAGTTGATAAGATAATTTGGTGGCGGTATTGATGTACATGCTTGCTGAGACATACACAGTCATTTGTATACTTGAAATGTATATATATAAGGAAAAAAAATTTAGCGGCCTGCATCAGTAGTAGTAACTTATACTATTCTTTGTTGTAGTGTCAGTAGCAAGTAAAATTGCTTCATGGTTTCATCTCTAGTCAGTATATAAACCATATGCCTTTATCGTCATCACCATTGCTATTTCAACATTGATAGATTAAGAGTAGATATAGGGTAAAAAAAAGTAGGAGTGCATACATGAAAACATCTTATAAAGTCAGGTCGAAGCCGATCCTCGAACGATGGCATAAAGTGGTGTTGTTTTAGGCAACAATGCCTAGACATCGGCACCATCGACCTGT
The DNA here is from genome assembly GCA_030737815.1 of Allium fistulosum. Classification (NCBI taxonomy): domain Eukaryota; kingdom Viridiplantae; phylum Streptophyta; class Magnoliopsida; order Asparagales; family Amaryllidaceae; genus Allium; species Allium fistulosum. The sequence goes on from CM060901.1 coordinate 1,131,093,524, forward strand.
TAGTTTTGAAATCTTGGCAGTGAGCCCAGCATTTTTCCTAAGTGCTTGTTTTGCTTCTTTTCTTCTTCCTCTTGATTGTTTACATTGATTCAATGATCTGGAACTGAATCACACTAAAGATACAGTATATAACACAGTGGTTCTATGATCAAATTATTTAAGGTAAAGATAGAAAGACTTTAAAGTTACTGTAAACAAATGTTCAAATTTCTGAATATTGCCAGACTCGATGTTTTGCTACTTTTCTTATTTCTTTTGATTCTTTGCATTGTTTGGATGATCTAATAATACTCTGATCCAATATTTAAGACATTGTTAGGATGGAAAGTAATTATAACTTACTATAAATAAAGTTTATATTTTCAAAACTTTATGACTTTGAATTTTATTGATGCAATACTTGTTTTAAAGTATACGTGATGATTTTAGTTAGTTTCATGTACTTTTGGTTTCATGTCCGGTCCTCTGCCTAGCCTATCCCTGCCATGTACACTTGTAACTAAGCATAAATTTTCATTTCAAAGTATAAATTGGAATAAGTTGGACCTCAACAACTGACAGTGAGACTGAATGGTATAATATCAGTGTAGATATTTATATACCTAAGATTTTAAATATTTTACCTCTAAGGGTGTCATAAGTCTTTCCTTATTAATTGATATAAGTACTTTATCATATAATATTTGTAAAAGGTAGTTGAATGACTACAGCTTCAAATGAAAATCAAAAGGGGAATATAAGCTAACTGAGAATGTTAGCTTTGTATTCATACCAAACATATCAAGTAAAACAATAACATTAGCTTTTATGTCAAAAACTTTTCATCCCATTGCATGAAAAAAAAAATCAAGAGAGTTTAACTTGTAATATTTTTGTATTGCATAAAGTTCATAAAGCCATATTATTATTTGGCATGTTGTTCATGGTATTGATATGGAATTTTAAAATAAAAGAGAATTCAAAGAAAAATTTATATCAAAAATTTTAAGGTCTTTGTGGAATAATTTTATGAAAGGAACGTCTTGCGATAAACATTGAATGAATTTTTAATTTTGAGATCTTAGAAACTAAACTTGAAAATTTGTTAAAGTACTTCTGGCAATATGTAGAAAGCTGCAAAGTCAAATTAATGAATTGTTTAGATCGTAAAACACCAAAGTACAGATCTGTCCTCCATGATTCCAAATTCGTTGGGAAGCTATATTGTTGGTGAACCATTTTATTTGAAATGCCATGATAAGTTTTGAATTTTACTATAATTTAAATATGAATAGAATTGAATGTATATTACTGTCCCATAAACCCAAAATTACCGGAATCTGAGCTGAATTCATTGGCTCTTAACATTTGTATGGATAATCCGATTTCTATGCTTTTGCCCATTCCGGAAAGCTAAGAGCGTTAGCTACAACTTTTATTTTGAGTATTTTGCAAATTATAACGTTTTTTTAGGCTAAAAATACAGATTATTGGAGTGGGCCTGTGTAAACATTAAAAATCTGCTATAAGCATCTTAGAAAATTCTACGTAATTCAAGTTGTAATCAATATTTTTAAATCCGAAACTTGTTTTGGAAGGCTAACACATTATTCAACAATTCACTCTTTGATGTTGTTGTCTAGTTTCATTTTGTAAATTGTTAAAATAAAATGTTTTCCGAAAAGTGGCTAGAATTTTGAATTTTAAATTGCTATGAAAATAAGTGAATGCATACCTATTATTTCTCACCACATGTTGCTAATATTTTATTTTGAATTGAGGTAGATACAATTGGAGCACATTGGGACTTATGAGTGACGATGACTCACTTATGCACGCTTAATAGTTAAGTAAGTTGCTTTAAATGCTAAACTAAAGGTAAGCTTTTGGATTAAATATAGAATTGTTAGAAATTTTAATATATATTGTGTTTCCGACCGTGTGGTCGATATATATTGTTTATAATATAATTGTGAAATTACAAACGGCTCTCCGTACAAAGGAGACGCTGTCAAAATTTTTGACACTTCGATTTCTTGATAATTTTTCGTATGTGTTTGCGCCAAAAATTGGTCACAAACCCCAAATTTCGTGAAAGCACCAGCGTATGAACACAAATCAGCAGTATGTAATCACAGATCTCAGATCTAAGCAATGTGGAGGATAAAAAATGAAGAATAATAAACTTCAAACATAGAGAGATAGACAGAGACACAAGGTTTATAGTGGTTCGACGATCTTGCCTACGTCCACTTTGAAGTAGTTTGTTTTATTGATCTATCTTTGATGTTTACAATTGATTTCAGCAAATTACAGCGAATAACAATGATTTCCAGCAGTGAAATTCATTGGTAGCAGCAGCAATGGGGTTCAGATCTGGATCCGGCGGAGTTTGGGCGTTGGAGATATCAAAGAGGGAGAAGGACCCCTTTTCTGTTGGCTTTGGGGGTCTATTTATAGGTGTAGGAGGCTGGTATTTCGCTCAGATCTCGGGAGGCCCTCTCTGGCACGTGACCAGGCCCGCGCGCCCAAGCCCGTGAAGTTTCGGTCCGATCCGTGATCGATACGAACAGATTCGTATCGATCAAGATTTCATCCAATGGAGTCGAAATTTGGCGTGGACATTCTTTAGCATGCACGTTTCATAGCATTTGGACTTGTAGATTAGGAGATATGATCGATACGAAATGAGATTCTCGGTTGGCTGTTTCGTTCGACTCCATCACTTCGACTCGCTTTCGTTCGACTCGATAGCTGGGCGTGATTGTCAGATGACGTGGCGAGCATTCCTCATGTTGATCCACTTCCTTGGCCGAGTCATTCTTGAACCTCACCTTGTTTGTATCGATGGTGACAGACTTCGTTCGTATCGCCTGTGTGCTTTGCTTTGCTTCGATGGATACAAAGCAGAAGTCTTCGGATGGATGCGTAGTCGATATTGGATGATCGAGTCGAACTATGCATCGATCGACCGAGTCGAACAAAGCCTTCCCTGATGGACGCGAGGCTGATCGAGTCGAAGTGTGCACTGATCGATCGAGTCGAAGTGTTGCTCTCTGAGGGATGCGGATCGAGTCGAACAGAGGTTCTGAGATGGAGTCGAAGTGGAGCGAGTCGAACAGTGGTTTTCTGATGGACGTGAAGTGGAGCGAGTCGAAGTGGACTTCCCAGATGGATTCGAACTGAGCGAGTCGAAGTGTAGTTGGTTTTCATCCACTTTTGTATCGCTCGTAACTTTAACATGCAGACTCGGTTTGACTTGAAATTTGGAACGTTGGCTCTCATAGCTTCGCTTGTCGTGTCTTGTTGATTGCAGCTTGATCCGGACTCGGACAAAATTCATTGATATCCATAATGAACCTATGTATAATCGATTTTCTAGACGAACTGTCTTTGGTCTCTAGTCAAGTTCTTGGTGTCACGGCCTTGCCAAAATGCGGGATAACATTTGCCCCCCAAAGTACGTCTTGTGGAAACATGATGTGCTTTGAAATGCGCCATCTTCATCTTGAATAGCCATCTTCATCTTGAATAGCCATCTTCGATGAAAGTTGTTGCTTTGTAATGCCATGAGCTGGATATTCATATTCTGTTGATGACCTGCAAAGAAATTGATAGCCTTATCTGACCGCGAATGACGATCGTTCGGGATCGTATGTCATTCGGGGTAGTATGTGACCGTTCGGGGTCGGATGCCGTTCGCGGCGAATGGTGACCGTTCGTAGTCGGGGTGTTGTTCGAGGCGATTTGTGACCGTTCGCGGTCGGGTGCCGTTCGAGGCGATTTGTGACCGTTCGCGGTCGGGTGCCGTTCGAGGCGATTTGTGACCGTTCGCGGTCGGGTGCCGTTCGAGGCGAATTGTGTGTGCCCGGGGGGGGGGGGGGGGGAACTTAGTATTATCAATGTCAAATTTCACGTTCGAGTGAGTTTCTGAATTGTTTGTGGTGGCGGTTCATCGCCATCTCAGAGCATGCCTGAGGACCGTTCGCGATCCCTTACATGTGTAAGTGGCTTAGCCGTTATGGCATCACAAATGGCATACTTTTTTTTCAAAATGAGTTTTTTAATAGAACTATTCAACAAAATCAAATTCAAGCATCAGAAATGGAAAATAAAAGTAAAACAGGGACGTCAAAGTGCAAACACAAACACCGTTGCGATTAGTAGTCGTATCAGAGCATGCCTCAGGATCGTTCGCGGTCTTGTACATGTGTAAATGACTTAATCGTTTTGGTGTGGAGTTTGCTACTTATTCGTCATTATCCCAATCAATTGATGACAAGCTGACGTCTCGATCCTGAGCCGTCCCCAGTAGGTGTAGGTGTAGGTGGTTGTCGCTCTCGTTCCACCGTCGTTCTCCCCCTTCTTATGTACTGCGATAGCAGACCATTCCGGATATGTCCCTTAACCTCATCCTTCAAGTGTTTGCAGTCATTTGTGTTCTGACCGTTCAGCTCGTGGAATAAGCAATACTTGTCGGATCTTCTTTCATTGTTGGTTGGATCCCTACTCATTGGCCTTCGATAGGAAATCTGCCCCCTAGTATCCTGGTAGATTAGCTCCAAAGTCTCATTCAACTCCGTGTAAGAGGTGAATCTTGGCTCCTTTCGTGGTCGCGTCGGTTCGTCACTATTATCCTCAACCTTTCGTTTCTCTTTACCGGTCCCTAAATCTGATCTAGGAGGATTTTCACCTTTGACCGTGTAAACCTCGGTTCCTTCTCCTTCCTCTCTTTCAGCATTTGCATCCTCTAATCGTAAAAATCCTTCAGCCTCGTGATAAAACTCTCCTAGATCCATAGGGGGATCCCTTGTTAATGAATTCTTGAACTCTGTGCCATCAACTATGCCAGATACAGTTGCCATCAAAACCATGGATGGATCGGGTCGATCCACTGATGCTGCCGCCGCATTGAATCGCGTCAGAAAGTTCCTCAAAGATTCCCCGATTCTTTGTTTTAGCGCTGCCAAACTCATCACATTCTTGGGTCTTGAAATGTGAACTCTGAATTGCCTCATAAACCTCTCAGTCAGATCGGTCCATGTTCCTATGGAGCCACTCTCCAGTTGTCTAAACCATAGTGCTGCGATGTCTGTCAAATACAATAGGAAGCACCGGGCCATGACCTCCTCCGATGCCCCCAACACCTCCATATGCCTCATGTATTGTGTCAGATGTACTGCAGGATCTGTCCTTCCGTCGTACGTCTCTAATGTTGGTAGCTTGAATTCTGGTGGGTTTCTGGCTTGCCTGATCGTAGAAGCAAAGGGACTCCTATTCACATCCTCCAGATCTCTATTCACTAGTCCGCCTCTCATGGCTCGTTTGACCATCTCCGTCAATCTGTCATTATCTCCAAGTTGCAGTCCTTGTACGTTGCTTCCGATTTTCCCCCCGAGTTCACGAGGGATTCCTGGAGTCTGCTCTCCTGAACGAGCATTCGCTTCTCTATCAACGCCGCGCTGCGCAGCTCCTTCTGGTACTGCTCGTGGGATCGGGTAAACATGCTCTGGGTAAGTGCTCCCTAGTTCTGGGGCTGTGCCAGACGGTCCTGCTCCGTTCTGAACTCTGGTTGCTCCTTGATTTTGCGCTCCAAGTTGCCCAATCTGAAGAAGCAAGTTCTGGATCATTTCCTCTTGTCTTTTCATCATTGTCTCTATCTCATCCTTGGTGATGAAGATTGATGTCTGGTTTGCACCTGAGGAAGCCTCTTGACTCCCTTCTTGTTGACCTCTCTCCGCCCTTTGTCTTCTATTTGATTGCCTTGCCATAGCTTCTCAGATCTGAATTCTTCGAGCTTTCAAATTCAATTTCCAAATGATAGAATCATGAATTAGCCTTTTCAGTGAAAGCACCAAAGTGTTTGCGCCAAAATTGGTCACAAACCCCAAATTTCGTGAAAGCACCAGTGTATGAACACAAATCAGCAGTATGTAATCACAGACCTCAAATCTAAGCAATGTGGAGGATAAAAAATGAAGAATAATAAACTTAAAACGTAGAGATATAGAAAGAGATACAAGGTTTATAGTGGTTCGGCGATCTTGCCTACGTCCACTTTGAAGTAGTTTGTTTTATTGATCTTTCTTTGATGTTTACAATTGATTTCAGCAAATTACAGCGAATAACAATGATTTGCATCAGTGAAATTCATTGGTAGCAGCAGCAATGGAGTTCAGATCTGGATCCGGCGGAGTCTGGGCGTTGGAGATCTCAAAGAGGAAGAAAAACCCCTTTTCTATTGGTTTTGGGGGTCTATTTATAGGTGTAGGAGGCTGGTATTTTGCTCAGATCTCGGGAGACCCTCTCTGGCACGTGACCAGGCCCGCGCGCCCAAGCCCGTGAAGTTTCGGTCCGATCCGTGATCGATACGAACAGATTTCGTATCGATCAAGATTTCATCCAATGAAGTCGAAATTTGGCGTGGACATTCTTTAGCATGCACATAGCCTTCTGTGAAAATTTCATAGCATTTGGACTTGTAGATTAGCACATATGATCGATACGAAATGAGATTCTCGGTTGGCTGTTTCGTTCGACTCCATCACTTTGACTCGCTTTCGTTCGACTCGATAGCTGGGCGTGATTGTCAGATGACGTGGCGAGCATTCCTCATGTTGATCCACTTCCTTGGTCGAGTCATTCTTGAATCTCACCTTATTTGTATCGATGGTGACAGACTTCGTTCGTATCGGCTGTGTGCTTTGCTTCGCTTTGATGGATACGAAGCAGAAGTCTTCGGATGGATGCGTAGTCGATATTGGATGATCGAGTCGAACTATGCATCGATCGACCGAGTCGAACAAAGCCTTCCCTGATGGATGCGAGGCTGATCGAGTCGAAGTGTGCACTGATCGATCGAGTCGATGTGTTGTTCTTTGAGGGATGCAGATCGAGTCGAACAGAGGTTCTGAGATGGAGTCGAAGTGGAGCGAGTCGAACAGTGGTTCTGTGATGGAGTCGAAGTGGAGCGAGTCGAACAGTGTTTTTCTGATGGATGCGAAGTGGAGCGAGTCGAAGTGGACTTCCCAAATGGATTCGAACTGAGCAAGTCGAAGTGTAGTTGGTTTTTATCCACTTTTGTATCGCTCGTAACTTGAACATGCGGACTCGGATTGACTTGAAATTTGGAACGTTGGCTCTCATAGCTTCGCTTGTCGTGTCTTGTTGATTGCAGCTTGATCCGGACTCGGACAAAATTCATCGATATCCATAATGAACCTGTGTATAACCGATTTTCTAGACGAACTTTCTTTGGTCTCTAGTCAAGTTCTTGGTGTCACGGCCTTGCCAAAAGGCGGGATAACAGTATGTAAAGAAGTGCAAATCAATAAATGAGTCTATTTAAGTTATAACTTACGATAAGTTTGATTTCAATATTAACCAATTAGAGAATTGAATGAGTTTTAATTTGATTGTAGTTGTCGAAAGGGAGTTAATTGTTGCGCTGTATGTGACGTCTCCCTATAAGAAATTGCGAGGACGCAATTTTTATAAGGGGGGAGGTCTGTAATAACCTTATTTTCGAAGCCGTAATATTCTAAAAATTTTAATACGATAAAAGTATACAAACTCAATTTTTGATAATTATTATTTTTAAAAATTAAATTACTATTTAGTTAAAGTCTATTTAATAAAGGATTTTTTTAAAGTAAAATTTAGTTAATTAATAAATTCCTTTTTGATAATATTTGGAAATATATTTTATTCAATGAAGTGTAAATCAAATTAGTTTAACTAAATTGAAAAGAAGCCAAATGTCTTAAATAAAAATATATTAATAATAAACACTTTAAGTTAATGGGCCTAACTACTCAAGTCCAAACCCAAACTAGATACTTTTGTTATGTAAACGTGAGCTTGTATCCTCATTCTTCTTAGGCTAAATCCCGATTTCTCCTTATCCTTAAATCGCTTGAAATCGAATCAAAAAAAAATCATGCGCGGGCTTTATATGTCGACGCGGCTGTCGACTTTAAGAGGTAGCGAACTGGAGGGGCACATCAAGGGAGGTCGCGCACGCGATCGGAGTTCGACGACGATCTGGTGGTTGCGTGCGTTCTTGGGCTGGGAGAGCTCGACGTTGGCAGCAACTGGAAGGGAGGGCGACCTGAGATATGCGAGCATGGCGATTGGAGGAGCCACATCGTCGAAGGCATCAGATGCAGTCAACGTAGGGCTCAGGCGCGCGTTTGGATAGAGGTGGCAAGCTTGACCGGCGGATGTCGGTCATGGATGGCCAGCGATGTTCGGGGATGAGGCAGATGGCGAATGATGATTTGTGGTAGCATTGAAGGGGATGGTTGCGGAGCTAAGAGCGAAGCTAGAACAAATTGATTTAAATGTCCGCTAAATCAGTGAGTTAATCTATCTAACTCACATCTATATGTAAAAATGATTATATCCATGTTTCATTCCTTGCTTGATTATGAATTGCGATAATATTTGGCAATGAATTATTGAATTGTTTGAAGTAAAATTGCTTGCTAGAGATTCCACTGGTTTGATGGATGAATTGTTTGTTCGGGATATTGAAAATTTATTGTTAGTAATATATGGATTGTTATATGGATTACAAGAAGTCAATTTGCGAATGAAATTCTATTCGATTGAAAATTTCATTTTTATTAACTTGTATAAAAACACTTATGTTGTTTATGTGATCTGAGTTGTCGAAAAAAACAAGGATCGCTAATAATTCCATATTTGGAATAAACTTTTATATAGAGTGATGTTGGCTCTAGATAATGCATTTTAATTTCTCATTCTTTGTTGCAATTGATTCTTTAATTTTGAGGCATATAGAATTTCTATTCTATGAAATTGGAAAAAATTTAGTAAAAATTTATATTTTATATAGATATTAAATTATGGAATTTTTGAAGAATAGTTTTAGAAATCATTTTCTATAAGATATATAGTTTGGAATCGCTTTTAAAGTATATAAATTATACTTATGATCATACTTACAGAATTTAAATTATTATTATTAGAAAAGCAAAGATTTAGTATATATATCAGGGATTTGTTGAAAAGAAATGATTTTTTTATATTAGCAAATTATGAATTTTTGTCTATTATAGGAAAAAAAGATTTATAGTAAATTCAAATGTTTTGATAAAGTTATTAATAATATATATAATTAGATATTTTGAAAAAGATTTTCTTATTATTTCAAAATTTTAAATCAAAATAAGTTTTATAAATTCCTTCCTTAAATTAAAATTGGATTAATGATTTGATTTTAATTTGGAAAATTGAATTGGATTTCTATTGAATTTTGTGATTTTCTATGAAACAAAGAATTTTAATAAACGATTAAGTTGTCGGGTGGTATGGGACACTTTGTACAATTCATTCGTTTATTATTATAATTTGTTAAACAGAGTTTAAAGTGGAAATTACTAGCTTTTAGTAAATATTTGAATTTCCTATCTCGTATGGGACAGTTAGTTAAATTCTTGTGATTACTAGTGTGACGGTAATTAACACTTAGAATTGTATTATCTTAGGGTATTCGGATTTCAGAACGATGGATCCTCGAGAGAAGATAACTCATTTTTCATTAATCTGAGAATCGATACATTTTTAGATTTGGGTAGGTAGACCTATTTCTTAGGGGTAGGTCTATTCTGGTATAATACTGCTGTCCTTTTTATTGTTTGGACAGATGTTATATTGCAGCCCTATTAGTTTATTTACAGTGGACAATGTTTACCTATTTATATTCATAAAGTAAATTCACAAAGTTTTGTCATAAATACGACTACCTATTTCTTATCGTTAGGAGTCGAGGTTTTTACCTGATAGTCTATTTCTTTTCATTAGACTATTGCGCTATGTGGTGGAGTTTATTTATTTTAGTTAGGCCTGCGTCACACTGTATCATACTGATAGTTGACTACAATTATTATTTCATTATTGATAATTATTTCATCAGAGATTTTTAGTATGGATATTCTGGATCCCTTATGGCTATGAGGAATTTTATATTGGTTATCACCATATTTTGATATGATAGTCTATTGAGACTTGATATGTATTTATGAAATGGTGATTTGTTAGATATTCCTTATTGAATATTTGTTTTGGACATATTTTATTTATGACTTAATTGGTTATATTTATTGGTTTGATATGCCTTTTATGGATTTTTGGGTTTTAGGCATATAAGAAATTGGAAAATAAATAAGTCATTTATGGATCTATAAAATAGCAAATTTAATTAATATGCCTTATTATGATTGTTTGTTCGTCATATTTTATTATGGCTAATTATTTTAAGTCATATATTTATGATATTAGTATCTCACCTCTCTATTAGATATAGTCTGACCCGTTTATTTTTATTATACTCGAGTCAGGCCGAGACTTACAGGTACAGGGACCCATTGACCTTTGGGTTTTGGGCTAGCATTGAAGTAGACTATTTTGATAGTTTTAGTTTACTTCATACTTGCATATAATGACAGTAGTGAATTTGTACCTGATACAGGATTTTGGATATGATGTATATATTTAGTGAGTAGTACTGATAATTTGTAGACTCACATCCTATTATGTATATGATGATGATGTATATTATTCTGCTGTGATCTGTGACCTTGATTAATCTATATTATATACTATTTTGAATAATTTTAATCGGTGTGTTTATTACTTTGTATTAATAATGCACACACCAAAATTTTTAGTTTAGATCCTCAGAAAGGTAAATAAGATGTGTTAGTGTTAGTATAAAGATATATTCATATTCGATTGCCCTTAACCAACCGTATTCTCCAGATTAGCAGACGACGTTACATGTAATGTTCTTTGCTAAACTAGGCATAGCGGTGGGGTCGTTACAGGGGTCCAGCTTGGAAGTTCCCGAGATTGACGCATGTGCTCTCAAGTATATTTTATCAGGAGGCATACTTTTGTTGAAGGAGGGAGCACCTTCGTGGTTATGTTGGATGAATTCATTTTCCTTGTTTCTATCACGAATCTTGGAATTGATCTGTTCATCTTTAGTGTTTCGTCAATTCAAGACGATTTGTTGCTTACTTGAATGTTTCTATCGTTTGCCCGAAATGACTAAAACCAAAGCGCAAGTGGAATCCAAGCTATGTGGGATTTTTCCCATTAGGGTATCTTCACATCTACGCTAGATTAAATTCGATGGTATGCGTATGGAGATGTGAAATACTCGGTAACCGTTGACGGGGTCTAGTTTGGCATTGTCCGAGAGCCATCGTAGCTCTCAAGTATATTTCTAAAGGTATACTTTCGGTAAGAGGAGCGCACCCTCCTAGTCTTTGTTGCAAAATTTATGTTTCCTTATTTAATTCAAATCTTTGAATTGTGTTTCGTAATTTGCATCGATAAGTGTCTGAAGCTCTTCTCGATGTTTAATTATATTTGTCCAATTTATAAGTTTGGATTTTGTAGTTGTCTATGTACATCCTTTCTTGTTTGGATTGTTATTCTGATTGTTTCTCATTTCTTAATATATGGATATTGTGCTTATGTGGTAAAAGAACACATTCCACGTTTAGCGGCGTAGTCTCATAGAATTTTTAGATATTAGCCTTATTACTTAAGTTTTCTCGCGTTGGTTTTCCAGACTAATTCAGGTGTTATTTTATTATAATGCTCGGGTCAGATCGAGTATTTTTCCAGGTTGTCGTTGGTGGGACAGGAGCTCATGGAGTAGTGCAGGATATTCTTGCCGTAGTATTTTACTTTTCGCTATATTGTAAATACCTATCAGCAAATTATGAGGTTAGAATTTATAACTGTCCAGATGATGGAATTTATTAACTCTGATGTATCTTGTATGTTGGAGTGACTGTTTATATTACCTTTACTATATTATATGTTGTCGATTCCGCTGTGAGATTCTAATTTCCACTGTTCTTTTTGTGTTGTTCTTTTATTTACCCTCACAATCTGCTTTTTCGGCAATAAGATGTTAGGCATTTGAATACCGTGGATGTATTTGGTATCGACTTTCGATGGTCGAAAAGGTGGGTCATTACATTTAAATAATATTTTAAAGATAAGCATAAGTAAAATGGTTTTGGGTTTGTAGTGACAATGTTTAAATAACATTAGCCTTAAACCTTTTTGAATGGTTTTGTGAAAGTATTAGATCCTTAAAATGGATATTTTGAAGGAAATTATAAGTAAGGATTCTTTTGAAAAAGATAGAAAAAGCAAAGTTTTAAAGTGAGAAATCTTGTTAATAATTTTGAATATACTTATACCATTTGAGGTAAGTATAAGAATACATTTTGAAGTATAGAAAGAGTAAAGGTTTGAAGTAAGAAATCTTGTTAATGATTTGTGAATATATTTATACCATTTGAGATAACTTATACCATTTGGATTAAGTATATGAATACTTTTGAAGTATTAAAAGAGTACAAATGAATAGTAGAAATTGATAAACAAAGTTTTATTAGATAAAAGAAGTTTTACTAATAAAAAAGGGTTTTAATTAATAAAGGATTAATTTAAAAAAAGGGATTAGAAGTCACTTATGTGACTTGATCGTGCTTTGTGCGACTTGATTGTGCTTTGTATGTTTACTCGTTTATGGAAAGCATCTAGTCGTATACTTAGCACCAAAAGCCGATGAAGTAGGCTTGTCTATCTGTGGGAATTAAGACCGAGGTTCGTGCAGGGATATGAGCAATAAAGCTCTAACCTATTGGCTTCACCCTTGATTGAGGGATAAGTATAGGAGATTTGGTTTCCATATAGGATCACTCTCATTATCATTGAATGAACAAATTCGTCGATTCATTCTTGAAGAGACATAGATCGATAAATGTTTTACTTATCTAAAACCACTTCAAGACCGAGATACGTATTCTATCTCTTGGAAGTGGTTAAAAGAGAATCTATATGAGGTTTAAGATCTGTTTAAGATGCTAGAATCCATGTAGTGATTCGTGATCTGTTAGAGATAAGGGAATCCATTTGGGGATTCGCATTCCATTCGAGTGACGAAGACTCATGTGAAAGATGTCGAACATAACCTCGACATCGGAAATGACTAAAAATTTAGTAGGCCTCACAACCTAGGGTTAGCAATCCATGTCAGGATACTATCAACTCCATTTCTAGATAAACTTATCGATTGTTGGCCAGTAGGAATTAATGATATTTGGTTCACGTTGTTCATGTTTATGTTCAGATGTTAGGCTGCTTGTGTTTACCTAAAAATATATTTTATCTAGAGATATATGTCGCTCGGAGGTACTTTCTGACCGTTGTTTAGGAGATTGGATTCGGCGTTGACCAAAGAGATCTCCATGGAAAAATTCATTATGCGTACGAACCTTGGCGGTTTTGATTGTACCTTAAACATATTTTGGTGTGGCCAATGTAAGCATCATGGCTATTTGATATGATTTATATTCTACACCCTAGAAATTATCTATCATATCACTACATTAAACTTATTGAATGGTTAGTTTCTTTGAGGGAAAGACCATTATGAGAATCCGTATGGTCTCAATGGTTACTGTTACATGTTTCATGTTTCATATGTTTTTCTCACACTGGTTTACCAGACTGATACATGTGTTATTTCCTTATAATGCTCGGGTCAGCTCCATTTGTGTTTCCAAATTTAGCTACAGATTCTTTAGAGCTTATGGAGAGAATCCAGATGATTACCTTCCGTTGTATTCTTATTTCCACTGCATTTTTGTATTACATATATTAGCATTGTGAGGGCATGCAGTTATAACCGTCCAGACTGATGATAATACATAGGTTTTAGTACTTTGATAATTCTGTATTCAAACTAACCCTTTGTACTATTTCTTTGATATTACATATTATCGTTCTATTGTGAGATTCTGATGTTGTGTTCTTCTTTTCTTGTTCTATTATTTTTTTACTCTAAATTTATATCTTTCCAGCACTTAGGTGTTTGGTACACGAATATCGTAGATGTATTTAATGTCGATATTTGAGGGTCGAAAAGTCAGGTCGTTACATTCGTAGGTGAATTAACATAGAAATGAATATTTGTATTTGATACAAATGTAGTGTATTTATCATAAGTACACTAACTATTAAACGGAAGTAGAAAACCATAGCATGCAAAGAAAATAAATATTCGATTTGGTCGAATTTGTGAGCATATTGAAAAGGGTTCCAAAAGTAACAAAAAACAAATAAGATTTAATCTCAACAGTCACTCCTTGCTATGATACATAATGATGTTTCAATAAGGAGTAATCAGACTTTGTTAGATAAAGAATGATTAATGATGAGTAAAGTTGAGTTAACTTCTTTATGTTAGATATTGTACTTAAGAGCGAGTACATAAGGTTAAAGTTAATTTCATCTAAAACATAGTTTATAAAGTCATATTAGATAAGAGTTTATAAGAAACCCCTATATATCTTAGGTCAAGTAGTTGATAAGTTGTATGAGTCGAGAAACTACATGTAATACTTGTTCATAAGAGATCTTGTATGGACCACCCCAAATGAGTTTGGAATCAATCAATATTAATTGATTACTTTACGTGATGAACTTAAATTTTGTAAACTAAAAACTAATCCAGTTTTATACTTATATAAAGGTAGCTCATTAAAATATTTATGAGCATTATTTCGTTGCATTGAGAAACGATTGTTGTTTCAAGAAATGTCAACTTCTCGATGAAGGTAGTAAAATGTATTTGGATACAATCCACATATAAAACTAATTACAAAGGATGAAATGAAATCGACCAAGCCTAAATGGACACAACTAATTAGAATGTTTAATAAGAACTCTTGTTATTAAAGAGAAATCATGATTTTCTTATTGATGTTGAGAAAATAATTTCCTCGTTTGTCAATAAGTCATTAATAGTATTGACTCTACCATATGACATGATGCGCGAATCCAGAATGGATTTTAAGTATCAAAATATGATTTTAATAGTTGTACTTGAAGGAATATGATGCATCGACCACAAAAGTTTCTCCGAAAAGAAAACTAATGCAGTTGGAATATGCTAAGCTATATTGATAGAATAAAATCGTAAATTTAAGTTGCTAAAATTAACGTAGCAAAATTTTCATTCAACGTACTTAAGTTACTTTAGATTTTACTCGCAAATTATCGCTCGATCTAACTTTGAGTTTTAGTACATGTATGTTGAAACAGAAATTCAAAATAATGATTTAGAATATGTTGTTTGCGCTTAAAAACGAAAAAGTCTCGAAGTCGGTGGAAGGGATATATAACTGAGTTTGTGAGTATTGGATATGATTTAGGAACAGATACGAAAGTATCAGTAGATAAACATCAAAGTTAAACAAGTATTTTGGTAGAGAAATCAAATAGTTTGAATTTCTATCAAAATGCAGAGGAAGTATGTGTCCATAAGAAAGAACATTAATATGTATTAAAATATTTCTAAAACTATAAGTAAACAACAAACTTATGATTGTTAACGGTGTACTCATGTTAAAATCATTTTAGTTTTGTTGTTTAATTCTCGATTTATAGATTTGAAATTAACATCTTTTATAATCAATATAAAAGGACACTGGGATTGTTCCAAAATGATATATATACAAACAAAATATTAAAATGTTTAATCTGGAGTATGTAAAATGGATTCCTTATGCATTAGCAATAGGAATTATCATACATGCTGCATTGCCTACAATATTGCATTTCATTTATGTATTTGATACATAAAGCAAGTATCAAATCCGCATTAAGATCACTAAATGATAGTTTGAGCGTTCTCCTGTATTTATAAAATACTAGAGAATTGTTTATAGAATGACAAACTATTTATGAAGGAGCGCAAACACTTGGACTTCGTAATTGATATCGAGTATAATATGTCAATCCTAAATTCAAGTTTAATCTTAAATTAAGAACTCTAAGTTTGAAATGTTCCAAACAATCAGTAGTGGTTGATTCAACAAAATATTAAGTACATCACCTTGAATAGCGCTATAATAATAGATATACAATAAATGCACAAATATGAATTTAACAATGAATTAAATAGGGAAGATTCTAAAGGAGGGAAATGGTTTCAATATTTCATTTAAAATAAATTCTCTTTTATTCATTCCATAAATCCTTTTGGTAGTATTTCTTTGTTCTCTTCACCCTCTCATGGCCGAAATTCCATGGCAATATGAAAGGAAAAAATGTCAAAGAAAAATTCAAATTAAATCAAAATAAAATATGGGTGTTATCTTTATTAATTCTTGCAAAATCTACAAGTCGGTTCAATTGAGTGTAGGAGCTTCATTCATCATTCAAGGTGCAACCTTTTGGCTACATCCTAAGGTAATATTCTGATTGGATTTAATTATATGTTTCTCTTGTTCACATGTTTTAGATTCTATATGTCCCATCTCATTTATTTGATTGTTCACCTTGCAATATGTAATTTGATCCCTTTTTGTCCACCTCAATTAAATGTATGTTCATAATGTTGATTTAATTCATATCTTTTTTATATATCTTAATTTACTGTATATTCATCATGATTGATATATTTTAGATCATCTATCTCATTTGATTAATTGTTGGTATTCTTTGTATAATTTAGATTTGAATGCTTCAACAATGAATTTACATGTGCCAATATTGTCTGATTCCTTTTTTTGTTAATTATTATTAAAAAACTAATTTCTGATTGAAAAACATTTCATAATTCTACAACATTTGTATACACAAACATAATTAAACCTTTTATGTTGATTGTATAAGCTATCTAAAAACTGATTCTTAAGTTATATGGTTACTATTTTGAATATTGTTTTTTTGTTATTATTTATATAAAAGTAAAGGTTGTTTCAATCTACATTTCATAAATAGGCTTTTGCGTAAAACATAATTTTTTTTACTTTCTAAATTAAATATTTGATTTAAATTTGTTAACTTTAAATTTAAACATATATATATATACATATAATAAAATTACAAATTTTACATACATATTTTACTTTAAATTTAAAACATTATATGTAACTATTTATGTATAGATACATATACAGGAAATTAGAATTTAATGACAACCCGCCCACTAGAATTAGTTTCCAGAATATCAATTCTAATAATTATGTTTCCAGGACATTAATACATAATTTATTCTATTTAGGTACATTTGACAACATTTCATTAGTTTCAAGGACAAAACCAATAATTCATAGTTCCTTAATTACCCTTCTCCTTCGTTTCTTCTACCACCTACTGGGAAGGATTTTTTAGCTCTCGGTTTCATCCCCTATTTAGGAAGAAGGAAAATCTAATTGCAAAATCTAGTTCCAAATCCAATTCAAATTTCGTCAACCCTTCCATGTCGCTTGTCATCATCGTTTCTTTCCTTCATCATCACTTGCGTTCGTTGATTGCCTCATCGTTTTTGGCTTATCGCCTGAAGTTGATCATTAATTTGATTTAAATCATTGTAGTACTAATATCTTCTCTTGTTTTTGATGTAAGTTTTTCAGATTCAAAGAGTCCATATGAAGTTCATACAATGCTGATTTTGATTTTAGTTCTCAATTTATTTTCTTATGTTTTCATTCCCAAATCATACCTAAACCTGGATTGAGATGAATGCTACTGATTTGATTCTCATAATTTGTTCTTCTTACTATAATTTTAGTTTACAAGTAAACTGTTACTTATTTTTTCTTCTAATCTGTAATTTTCCAACTACAATTATGTGCCTAGCTTTTGAGCATTCGTTGGACTTGGCTACCAAAATTCTCAACGTTAAGAAAAAAGTGGAAAAATATAAATGTTTCAAAAAGTAAAAGGCTTGGATCATTATTTAATGGATAAGACATTTTTGTGGCCTAATCAAAGCCTCCACCACTATGAATATACTTCGTTATTAGGGTAGAAAGAGCCTTAATGTTTGAAAGATCTACAATTTGAAAAATGTAATTGAAGCTCTTGTCATTTGTCTTTGTAGAGGGTCGATCATGTGTATGGGTGAATCATCAATAAATTTTGGAACTTATTCACAATTTCGCAACACAGGCATTTTGTTATCCAGCATTTTTGACCAGGCAATATTCGAACAGATTGGACGAGTCGAACTTGGAGTTATCAAGGCAGAAAGTCCGGAGGGATAGCCTAAGAATCCAAAAACCATGCACAAATAGAGCTATAGCACAAATACTAAACCAACCCTATACAAGAGAGGCAGAAACCCACCTAAGTGGTGGATCAGTACCGATCCAACCTCCTGGATCGGTACCGATCCAAATTTTCTCCACCATTGGTGCCCATCTCCGACCTACTTGATCAACTTGATGTTAGAAGCCTACTTCAACTGTTATTTTGTTGTTCCAATGCAATTCTCTATTAATCTCCACGAGCACTCGAATCAACAAATTTGTTCTTTCAAGGATCCATCGCTTGAGCTCGAAAACAAGCAAACCTTGATGCAAACAAGTTTGGAATGATGAAGCTAACCATAAGATGATCTAATACAAAGAGTATAAAATAACCACTTCGACCATCTCTTGGATCGGTACCGATCCAAGCACATGGATCAGTATCAATCCACACAAACTGATGAGGTGTCTCCTTATTTCTTTGGAGAAATGGCCTATGGCGTGGAAAACGAGGTGGAGATCTTCTGGGTGAGATTTTATGCTTTATATGTCTATAAATAGAGGGACATGGCTTATTTCTAAGGATCTTTTGGCTCTTGCTTTCCCTAACTCTAATTTCTTGTAATCATTGTCGATTCATATCGATCCATAAGAGCTCCTACTTGTAATTTGCAAGATAATCAATAAAATCACAAAGTAGACATTGGCCAAAATTAACCGAATCACTATAAATTGCTGTTTGTTTTTTCCTACTCGTCTTCATTTAAATTTCTTCACTCTTTATTCTCTACTTAATCTTCTGGGTGGTTGTGCCATTTTTGGTTCAAACATTTTGGTGCTTTCACCGAGAGCTTCTATTCTCAGGCTACTTGGATCCATCGTCTACTAGTGGGTTTCATAGATCTAGTTTTCCAACCTTATAGTTCTACTATTCAGATTTTAAATAATCTAAGAGAAGCTATTTGTCATGGCCCCATCAAGGAAAGAACGTGCTACAACTTCCAGAGCTACTAATGATGCTGAGAATCAAGACATATACCATGTGGTTGGAGCTGCCCAAACAGAACAACCAAAGATCCAAAATCCAGCTGATGTCGTGACCAAAGTGGAAATGGATCAGATGATAGAAGATGGAGGATAGATTCCACAAGAGTCATAACCAGATGAACCAGCAGATGCAACAGAGCTTGAGGTTGTTGAACGAACTAACGTAGAACAGCTGAAGGAGGAGCAGGAGGGATTCAAATTCAGAATCTGAAAGTTCCTCACCATTGGACCAGAGATGGAGAGATAGAAAGCAAAGGAAGATTCAAAACACTGTTGGGATATCATATCAAGGAGGAAGAAAAAATCGGGGCTTGAGTTTGAGGATCGGTACCAATACAAGAGGACGGATCGGTACCGATTCAGCCGATGGTGGGCCCAGTGCTCGCTCTTTGCATAGCGGCGTCGATCTGACTTCTGGACATGTCGTGGATGATTAGAATGCTGAATACTAGACAACCGCCAATGATGCTACGCATGGGAATCAAACATGAGGGACTGCTGGACAAACAGATGTCCTAGAGTTTGGAGAACCCAGGTATTGAGAGTATGCCCGAGAGCATTCGCCGGGGCGAACACTCGGAACAGACCTAAACCACCACCGTTCAGTCTAACTTATGGACCTAGAGTACTTGGAGGATATGGTCAGGAGACTTATGAGTGAAAATTGATTCAGAAGCAATGATGAATGAGGGTACTTCTCCTATTCGGAATCTATTTACTGAGAACATTCTACATGAGAAGTATCCACGAAGATTTGTAATGCCAACGATGCTACTATATGGTGGAAAGATAGATCCTAAGCAGCACCTGATGAAGTCTAAATGGCGTATGGACTCTATCTGAGCATCTGATGCCATGAGATGTCGTTGTTTTCCAATTTTTCAGAAAGGAGTAGCGACGATATGGTTCACTCTGCTCCCACCGAGATCCATATCGTATTTCGCTTAGTTGTCACGAAACTTTCTAGAGTAATTCTGTTTACACACTGCATGTTCGCAAGATGTGATGTCATTATCAAACCTCTTTCAGGAGCAAGAGAATCATTAAAAGATTTCATGAATCGGTTCCATACAGCTGCGATGGAAGTAACAAATCCCAATGATGTCATAGTATTGATGGCGCTGATTAGGGGGATTCATCCCGAGATGGATTTCGAGGAATGGTTGACGAGGAAGCCCCCATCAACGGTGGATGCTTTCTATAGAAAATTTAATTAGTACTTACGCTTGGAAGAAGCGCGCAATCATCCCTGGATATGCGGTGATGGAAATTCAGATGAAGTGATACAAAGCAACACTCCTGTAAAGCAATCTGGAGGAAGTTCTAGAAACGTGGATGTGAATATTGGCAACAAGAATGATAGCCAGAAAAAGAGCGATAATGAGACCAAGAAATGAAAGCAAGATAATAGGAATCATCCTAGGATTCCTAAATACGACAATTATACCGAACTGAATAACTCAATCGAGAAAATCTATCTGGCAACTCAAGATACTGAGCAGTACAGGAAGCTGGGTCCGGGAGAGTCAACTGACAAGGAGAAGAGATCTGGCAAGTTTTGCAAGTTTCATGAGACGCACGATCATAATACCAATGAATGCAGGCATTTGCGTGATATTATTGAGGAGCTGATTTGAAAGAAAAAGTTACAACAATTTATGAAGGCCCTGTAGAATGGCGAGCAAGGAAATTCTAATTCTCCTAGGTCAATATCCAAACGGGGGCTAGTTGTTCCTAGTGGTGAGGAGCCTAAGCGACTTGAAAAATGGCTAGCGATAAACACAATCATCGGTGGACCGCATCCAGTCGACAGGAGTTTGAATGGGATGGACAAGTATGTTGGTGCTTTGAAGCATTCCGAGTATGAGAGTTGTTTGGTAGTTGAGGATGGAACTCCAGCAAAATAATTCAAAACCATAAGAGATGACATTGTTTTACAAAACAGAGATGCTAATGGGATCAAAGCCCTGATGATTGACCCTTTGGTTATAACAGCCATGATTAGTCCTGCTATTGTACGAAAGGTGCTGGTTGACTGTGGGAGTTCAGTCAACATTCTGTTCAAAAAAGCCTACGACCAGATGCTTCTGAAGGGTAAGGACATAAAACCGTGTAAATCTCGGATCCAACGATTTAACGGGACAGCTACGGAGCTAGTCGGATATGTGGAATTACCGGTGGTGCTTGGAGAGGGCGACCGCAGGTGAGTACGGGTCATGCCTTTTGTTATGCTGGATATTTACTCTGAGTATAACGCATTTTTAGGCCGACCGGCCCTGGCTGAGATTGGAGTGGCTGTAGCTCCCTGGCGTTTGACGCTTAAATTTCCTACGGAGAATGGTGTGGGAGTAGTGCATGGAGATCAAGGTCTTGGTCATTAATGTTATGTCGCCAAGATAAGAGAGGCAAGGCGAAGGGAGAAAGGAAAAGGTGTAGAGGTTACTCTCTGCATCAAGGATTTGGATGCGTAGCAACCAATGCATGAGCCCTGGCTCGGGCAGTACAATCAGTTCCATAAAGATATGGATCCACGAAAAGAGCCACTGGATGGAACCTCAGCTCCGGCCAAGCTAATGATTAATATCTCTAACAGTCGGGATGGCCCAACACGCATCCCGAAAGTCGAATCACAGCTTGGTGTTAGAATGATGAAGGGGTTGATTGGTTTTCTCCAAGCGAACTTGGATTTTTTCTCCTGGACGCACTCTGATATGTGTGGGATCTCGCTAGAAATATCGAGCCATGCATTGAATATAAATCCCAAACGTGTTTCTATGAAACAGAAGCACCACAGCCTGGGTCTGGAGAGATCCACTGTACATAAAGAAGAAGTGGAGAAGTTGAAGGACAATGGCTTCATCTGTGATGCCTTATACCTGGAATGGGTATCCAATCCAACCTTGGTGAAGAAGGCTAACAGGAAATAGAGGACGTGCATCGATTATTCTGACTTAATTAAGGCCATGCCCGAAGGACAGCTTCTCGTTTCCAAGGGTTGAATAGTTGGTGTACTCAACAGCCCGACATGAATTGGTTTCATATGGACGCGTACTCTGGGTACAACCAGATTCCAATGCACGTCCTGAACCAAGAACATACCAGCTTTATAATTGATCTGGGATTGTATTGCTATATGGTCATGCCTTTGGGATTAAAGAATGCTAGAGCAACATACCAAGGCTGGTAAATAGGATGTTCAAAGATCAAATTGTCATTCAATGGAGGTCTATATGGATGGCATGCTCGTGAAGTCACGACGTTCAGGAAACCACATTGACAATCTGGCAGAAATGTTCGACGTTCTCCGAAAATATGAGATATGAAGCTCAACCCTTTGAAATGCTCTTTT
Organism: Allium fistulosum; assembly: GCA_030737815.1. Taxonomy (NCBI): domain Eukaryota; kingdom Viridiplantae; phylum Streptophyta; class Magnoliopsida; order Asparagales; family Amaryllidaceae; genus Allium; species Allium fistulosum. The sequence goes on from CM060901.1 coordinate 1,131,115,994, forward strand.
GGCCTTGCGTAAGGGAAGTTCTTGGGCTTTATTGTGAATTCCTATGGAATTGAAGCCAATCCGGAGAAGATAAAGGCATTAAGGTACATGGAGGCCCCGAAGACAGACAAGGAGGTCCAAAGTTTGAATGGAAAGTTCGCCGCCCTAAGCCGATTCATTTTCAGGGCCACCGACAAATGCAACCCATTCTTTGACATAAGGGAAAAAGAAACTTCATCTGGATGCATGAGTGTGTAGACGCATTCTGGTTATGCTATTGACCACCTTTGTTGATCTAGTTATGCTATTGACCACCCTCGTTGAATTGCTGAAACTTGTTTTATGATATGTGCACCTGAGTTGAGCCCGAGGAGGCTTGGGCTTGACCTTGTGCACATTTGCATTGCATTGAGCCTTCGGGCTTGACCTTTGCAATAGTCCATGAGATTTAATCGATACACGGCCTTGTGATATTCATAGTGATACACTATGCATATCATAAGTTTTCCATGCACATATATATTTGTCCCTGTCTAAATCATGAAGAGAAAACAAACCCATAAACTGAGGCAATATTAATATTCAAATTCAATTTTATTTTTTCAATTTAGGTTTGTTTCCTTTTCCATTTTACTACGTTGTTTATTTGACAGGTATAGGAAATGGCTAGACATTAGCTGGAGCAAACAAATCAAGATCAACATCAAAAACAAACTCGAGTGAGTGTGAGTAAGAAAAAAAGTTATATATGAGAGTGTAGAGAAATGTTGTACATATGAGAGGGATAGTGAAAGTTGTATTGTATTTGAAAATGTAAGTATAGTGGAAGCCAAATGTGTATTCTTTGAATTTGATTTGAAATAAAATATTTATTTAATTATGTTAGAACCCTTAGTTTACGATTTCGACGATGACAACTATACAATGAAAATCATATATATATATCATACAACTATACAGATATTAATACAAAGCAAGACAAACCACTACCTTGACAAGATGATGACTAAGGCATTAAAGAAATTCACCTACAAAGTTGCACGAAGATCGAAGGAAGAAACACTCAAGAATGAACGCAGAAAAACCTCACTTGACAAGTTCAGACGTCTGAATGCAGAACTTCAGACGTCTGAACGTAGATACTGAACAAAAAATAATATTAGGTTCCATACGTTTGAAAACACCATTCAGACATCTGAAACTGGGCTCAGGGAAAAAATTCAAATAACAACTGTCATCTTCGAAGAGACACAACTCCATCTCTCCTCCACAACTCTTCACCAGTGAACAGTAACGACTCTAGACTGAAAGGGAAGAGTTGCAACTACTAGAAGCAACACTCTACAACTATATAAACAAGAATCAAGAAGGATCAAAGTACAACTCGACTCTCTATCTTGATCATCTCTTGTTCTAATCATCTACTTGCTATCCAATCTGAAAATCTGAGATCATACACTTCTATATTCTCTCGAACAATATTGTATTCAATCATTCAAGAGATATAGGAAGTTCAATTGTACTATATAGTCAAAATTCGTGTAATAGAGAACACATAGTTGACATAGAAACACTACTATTGTAAACCTGTTCCTCCGGGTGAAGTGAGGGTTATTTGGTGAAAGGAAATTCCGAAGAGGAGCTTCGGGACTGGACGTAGGATGAGAGGTCCGAACCAGTATAAAAACCCTGGTGTGATTATTCTTATTTACATTCTTTACTATCATTACACTATAGTTTAATTTAGTTATCTACTTGTCATTTGTATAATCGATCCACCATACTATAGACTTTCAATTGGTATCAGATATTGGTTTGATCAAAATTACTGTAACAAGTTTTTGAATCACTAATATGGCAAGTATCTTTCAAGAAGGTCAATCTACCGCACGTCCCCCACTATTTAATGGCTCCAACTATGCATATTGGTCCACTCGTACGCGTATCTTTATGGAAGCCAATGGTCTAGAAATATGGTCTGCCACACAAAATAAGTATGAAGCACCTGACACTGCTATGAACACTTGGACCGATGCACAAAAGACCTTAGCCTCAAACAATGCTAAAGCTATGAATGTCTTATTTTGCTCTCTAGATAAAAATGAGTTTTCACATGTCATGTTATGTATCACTGCATTTGACATTTGGTGTACCTTACAAATCACACACGAAGGTACAACAAAGGTCAAACAAACTAAGATTTCAATTTTGCAAAACCTATTCTCTTCATTCAAAATGAAGCAAAATGAAACTATTGTTGACATGTATTCTAGATTTCAAACTATCCAACATGATCTTATGGCATTAGGAGTTAAGTTTACTGATTTTGATTTAGTTTCTCGAATACTCAACTATTTAACATCGGATTGGGAAAGGAAGGTATTAGCTATTGAAGAAGCTAATGATCTCTCTACTCTCAAGGTTAAAGAGTTGATAGGAAATTTAATGTCCTATGAAGCTAACTTACAGGCTAGAAAAGAACAAAATATTGAAAAGAAGAACATAGCATTTCAAGCAAAGAATGATGACTCGGATTTGGATGAAGAAGAGATAGTTTTCATTGCCAAGAATTACAACAAATTCAAGAAATTTAGAAAGATGGCCAAATTCCAAAAAGAAGGGAAGTCCAATACAACAAATCTATCTCAAATCAAGTGCTATGAATGTGATCAATACGGACACATGAAGAAGGATTGTCCTAAACACAACAATGATAAAAAGAACAAATTTGAGAAATTTAAGAAGAAAAGAGCTTTTAAAGTCACTTGGGATGATTCTGATTCATCATCATCTTCTGATAGTGATAGTGATAGCGATGGTGAACAAGCTAATGTATGTTTTATGGCTAACATTGATGAGGTATGTCCTGAATTTAACTAAATGAACTATTAGAATTAAGTATGGAACTCGATGATAAGTTTAGAAAAATCAAAAAATTGAATAAAGAACACCTAGCCAAAATAAATCGACTAGAACTAGAAATTGGATTATTAAAGGATGAAAAAGTTATTTTAGAAGAAGAATCAGTGATTTCACAAGAAAAGTTTAAAAAGTCTATCGAATATGATACACAACTTTATGAAATAGAAAGGTTAAAATTTGAGAATAAGAATTTGATTAAGGAAAATATTGAACTAAAAAGTAGTATAGAAATTTCAAAAACTGAAATTTGTGAATTAAAGGATAAGCTAGAAAAAATTACTAACAATGTTTCAAAGTTTAACAAAGGAAAACAAGATCTTGATAATTTAATTAAAATTTCAAAACCTTCTGGTAATCGAAATGGATTAGGATTTGAAAAGAATTCACAAAAGAAAAAAGGTAATACTATAAAGCAAAGTATCTTGTATCAAAGTTTCAAAAAGACAACAAAGTTAAGTAAATATGCAAAATCTAAAAATATAAAAATTTGGATACCAAAATATAATAATAAGTTAATTAGACAAAAACATATTGATAGCTTTTTATCAAGTGTAGTATTTAATAACAATTATATTTTTAAAGGACCCAAACCCACTTGGGTATGGCTACCCTCCCCTTCTAACATTTAGGACCCTAATAAAAGAAGTGGGTACCAATTGAATAATTTTTGTTTTATAGGTACCCAAAAATAAAAGCAAGGAGAAATGGATACTCGATAGTGGCTGTTCAAAACACATGACCAGGAATGCCAAGATGCTCTCAAATATAAAATATATCGATGGAGGCACCGTAACCTTTGGAGACAACTCAAAAGGATATGTCATCGAAATTGGAGAAGCCATAAACATCGGTATTTCTAACTCTCCTATTGTTTCTAATGTTTTATTAGTAGAAAATTTAAAACATAATTTACTAAGCATTAGTCAATTATGTGATAAAGGTTTTCAAATAAATTTCGAGAAAAATCGTTGCAATATATTTGATAATAATAAAAATTTATTATTTGAAGGATTTCGAAATAAAAATATTTATATTTTAAATATGAATATAAAACAAAATTCCGATTTATGCTTGACCGCTAAACTTAATGATCCATGGATATGGCATAAACGATTTTGTCACATGAATTTCAAATCTATAAATAAATTATCAAAACATGAACTAGTTAGAGGTTTACCAAAAATAAATTATAAAATAGATAATTTGTGTGATGCATGTCAAATTGGAAAATTAAAAAGGAGTACTTTTAAATCTAAAAATAACATTTCAACAAAACAACCATTAGAATTGTTGCATTTAGATTTATTTGGTCCTACTCAAGTAAGATCAATAAATCATAGCAAGTTGTTTTTGTAATTGTTGATGATTTTTCAAGATATACATGGACTTTGTTTTTAAAACATAAAAGTGACACTTTTGGTATGTTTAAAATTTTTGCAAAAAGAATTTAAAATCAAATGAATTTGAAAATTAAAAATATTCGCAGTGATCAGGGAGGAGAATTGGAAAATAAATTTTTTACAATTTTTTGCAATAAAAAGGGAATTAATCATAATTTTTCAATTCCACATACACCACAACAAAACGGTGTAGTTGAACAAAAAAATCGAACATTACAAGAATGTGCAAGAACAATATTAAACAGTAGTAATCTACCAAAACATTTTTGGGCTGACGCTATTGCTACAGCTTGTTATGTTTTGAATAGACACTACGACCAATGACAAAAAACACTTGTTATGAAATATTTTTTGGTAAGAAACCTAAAGTATCATATTTTAGAACATTTGGATCAAAATGTTTCATATTAAATACTAAAGACAATCTAGGAAAGTTTGATCCTAAGGTCGATGAAGGAATATTTGTTGGCTATTCAGATCGTAGCAAAGCTTATAGAATTTATAACAAAAGGACAAATATTATAGAAGAAAGTTTACATGTTTCTTTTGATGAAAATTTTGTAACTACACAAATTAATGACGAAGAAGAAGTACATCCAAATGATTCTTCTAACACACCTCACAATAATAATGAAGCTATTGATCAAAATAATACTTTAGTTACACCTCCTAGGATTTTAAAGAATCATCCTACGATAACATTATTGGAGATTTAAATTCTAGAGTAACTCGAAATCAACTAAATCAAATAAGTCATGTTGCATTCGTTTCAAATTTTGAACCAAAGAACTATAAAGAAGCCTCTAAAGACGATTTTTGGATTGTAGCTATGCAAGAAGAATTAAATCAGTTCGAATGAAATAATGTTTGGGAACTCGTTCCAAGACCGGAAGATCAATCCGTCATTGGAACTAAATGGGTATTTAAACATAAAGCCGATGAAACCGGAAATATAGTTCGAAATAAAGCACGTTTAGTAGCACAGGGGTATAATCAAGAAGAAGGAATCGATTACGATGAAACTTTTGCACCTGTAGCTAGATTAGAAGCTATACGAACTCTACTCACTTTTGCTTGTCATAACAAATTTAAATTATATCAAATGGATGTCAAAAGTGCATTTTTGAATGGTTTTATCAAAGAAAATGTTTATGTCGAACAACCACCATTATTTGAACATGAAAATTTCCAAATCATGTTTTTAAATTAAATAAAGCATTATATGGGTTAAAACAGGCCCCTAGAGCATGGTATGATGGGCTTAAAAATCATTTAATCTCATCAGGATTTCAAATTGGTAAAATTGACACGACTCTATTTATTAAAAGAGATAGTGATGATATTTTTGTAGTTCAAATTTATGTCGATGATATAGTATTTGGATCAACTAATGAAAATTTATGTGTACAGTTTTCTAATATAATGAAAAATGAATTTGAAATGTCACACATGGGAGAATTATATTTCTTTTTAGGATTACAAATAAAGCAACTAGAAAATGGTATCTTTATACATCAAGAAAAATATTGTAATGAACTATTAAAACGTTTCAGTATGGATAAAACATCTAGTAAACCTACACCTATGAGTACAACGGTTCATCTTGATAAAGATGAAAACGGAAAAGATTTTGAAGAAAAATTATATAGGAGTATGATTTGTTCGTTATTATATTTAACCGCAAGTCGACCTGATATAATGATGAGTGTTTGTCTTTGCGCACGCTTTCAAGCAAAACCAAAAGAATCTCATCAACGAGCCGTTAAACGTATTTTGAGATATTTATCTAACACGAAAAACTATGGACTATTCTACCTGAATGGATCTTCCTTTGCACTTATATCATATATCGATGCGGATTTTGGAGGATGCAAAACGGATAGAAAAAGTACTAGTGGAACATGTCATTTCATCGGACAATCTCTCGTCTCATGGTTTAGAAAAAAACAAAATTGTGTTTCTCTATCCACTTGTGAAGCCAAATACATTTCAGCGGCATTAGCATGTGCCCAAGTAATTTACATGCAACAAACCTTAAAAGATTATGGAAAAATAATTGAAAAATTCCCGATTTATTGTGATAACACTAGCGCAATCAATCTATCTAAAAATCCGGTAAATCACTCTAGAACTAAACATATAGATATAAGACATCATTTCTTAAGAGATAATGTCGAAAAAGGAACTATAACTCTAGAATATGTTAACACTGATAATCAAATAGCCGATATCTTTACAAAACTATTAAACGAACAAACTTTTGTAAAATTACAACGCGATTTAGGAATATGTTCTCTTAATGATCTTAACAACTAATACTAAATTTTCATTTCATTGGTTAACCAGTTTTAATCCATGAACTAACTGTTTAGAAACATGAATAAAATTACAAAACAAAATAATATTTATTTTGTACCTCTCATAATCTATGGATAAGACACTTTCTGTAAACACCACAAGAAATTTAACAAACTAAAACAAATGAAATGATTAAAATAGCAAATTCCTACTCTTATATATACATATAATTTTTAAACAAAATCATAGTACAAACTTCTTCTGCAATATATTAATCAAAATATTAAAACATGTCATCTGATCACAATTCCACTTACTCTACCACAGATTTTTCATCCCCCTCATCTGGGAGTACATACACATCTCCTTCCAAAACAACTCCAAAATCATCTCCATCTCTTCACATTGTGCCCTCACCATCATATCATACAGGCTTTTCTCCAAAAGGGAAGAAAGCGAAACATAATATGAATCTTCCCTCATCCTCTCTTTCGGAAAAAGAAGATGAAATCCATCATTATCAAAAAGAAATGATGGATGTACAACGAGAAATGTATTACGAACAACGACGTCAGGGAGCACATTTAAAATTTCTGGAAAAATGCATTCTTGCCATCTGTGGACATTCTCCTACTAAGGATTGTGTTCATGCATGCTCTCCTCATCTCACAGAAACTCCTTCGCGTGCTCGTCACATAACTCCATGAAGATTATGGGGAGAAGGAACATCTAAAGGACAATTCAGTCCAATACCTCCTTCTTGGTCACCAATACGAGCATCGGAAGGAAATACCCAGGCAAAACCGAATTCATAGGATCGTCAGGAATGGAACCAAGAAAAATAAACTATGACGGTTGGAGACGATTATATACATATATATTTGTTTGTATTATATTCAATAAATAAAAAAAATTTCACAACACTCTCAAGAAAAAGCTAATCTGGAGTTTTTCAGACGTCTAAAATAGATTCCAAACGTCTGAACTAAGAATCTGGAACAAATTATATGTTCCCAGACGTTTGAACTCAAGTCCAGACGTCTGAAATCACTCTCTGTCTCACATTCAAACTTTCCAGACGTTTGAGTTTTGATCCAGACGTTTGAGTTTTGATCCAGACGTCTGACTTCACTTTCTGTTTCTAATTTAGACATCTCCAGACGTCTGATCTGCTTTTTCAGACGTTTGGAACGGAAAATGACAGTTTTTTAAAACCCTATACCTAGTCGATCAACTACTACTTCCTCACTTCAATTCATTTCCAAATTAAAAATTATTTCTCTAAGAATCCCTAAATCAGAATTTCTATACAATGCCTCCACGAACAAAAAAGAAGAGAAAGCATGGAGAAGGATCCTCCTCTCAATCTTTGATGGTAACTGACACTCAAATCAACGATTGGTTATTTCACAATCCAACAACTATACGACGGTTTGACGACTTGAAGATTAAGAAGATGCATCTCGGACCCTTCTATAACATAATCAAGTTTCCTTCATACGATATGGATGACATCTATGAGCAAGGTGAATTAAAAACCCTTATTTCTTTTAATGCCAACGATATTTCTATCGATCAATTGGCTATATACCTTTTTTACGCTAATCTGGATAGTTCATCGGTATGGACTACTGAGAATGATGAACAATGGTTATGGACGAGTGTCTATGGGACAACAATCAAGTTAACCCCCGCTATAATTGGACAAATTTTAGAGTGCTCTTATACGGGTCACAGATTATTTGAAATGGATGATATGCGATTCAAACCTCGTGATATTATCACTCATCAATTATGGGAGAATCGAATGCCTCAGTTTTCATCCAAATTCCTTAGGCCATGTGCTAGGCTCCTTACCCGAATGCTTATAAATACAATTATTCCTCGATTAGGTAGCCATGAACAAGTTACCGATTTTGAGCACAAAGCTCTATATGCTCATTTTGGTCGAACTAAGATTAATTAGGCTCAGTTCATTTTCGATGAACTTAACGGTTTTTGGAATAGATCTCGCCATACAATCATTTAACCAGCTTATATTATGAGAATTCTCAAAGCACTAAACATACCATCATACATTTCTGCTTTTGAGGAGTTACCTGTCAAATTTAGTGGAACCAAATTTTTTAATCTAATGCATTTGCCGAAGGAACCACCATCCTATATAACGTTTCTAGAAAAATGCACAAGATCAACCTCCTCCTCCTCAACAACAAGAAGAAGAAGGTGGTGTTGAACTACCAAGGCAACCATATCCACCTCCTCCTTCTTCGTTTGAATATCACTCCGAAATGGAGATATTGGAAGCACAAACTCAGCCTAATGCTAACGAGACTATTGCTCACTTAACCTTGCAAAACAAGGTGCTCTTATCACGAAATCAAATTATCCTTGGTAAACAAATTGCGAAACTTAATCATACATTGTCCACAAGACTTTCCAAAGTTGAAGATTCTCTGGTTTCAGTGGTATCCAAACTTAATAATGCACTTCAACAAGATCGTCAACCTTCAACTGACTGGTCTACACCTTCCCAATCTACTCACACATCGCCAAAAACCGGCGATAAAGGGAAAGGGGAATAAGACTCCCTTGGTGATGATCTACCTTGACCTCATAAGGTTAATATTTTGTTGTAGTTAACTTCTTTTCAAATTTCTGGTAATACACTATAAATATTCTTCTTTTTATATGCTTAATGATGTACTCATAACTTTGTTTGTTAGTGATATAAGTCTGTATGAACATCATACTTGTTTATGCATTATTGTTATAATTCTTCGATTGTTTTTGATAATGACAAAGGGGGAGACAAATAGATATGCACATCTGTAGGGGGAGATCAAATTTAGGGGGAGAACCTTTTTGTAATTACTATCTAAGTACATTATATAGTTGTCATCATCAAAAAGGGGGAGAATGTTAGAACCCTTAGTTTACGATTTCGACGATGACAACTATACAATGGAAATCATATATATATCATACAATTATGCAGATACGAATACAAAGCAAGACAAACCACTACCTTGACAAGACGATGACTAAGGCATTAAAGAAATTCATCTACAAAGTTGCCCAAAAATCGAAGGAAGAAACACTCAAGAATGAACCCATAAAAACCTCACTTGACAGGTTCAGACGTCTGAATGCAGAACTTCAGACATCTGAACGTAGATACTGAACAAAAAATAATATTAGGTTCCAAACGTCTGAAAACACCATTCAGACGTCTGAAACTGGGCTCGAGGTAAAAAATTCAAATAACAACTGTCATCTCCGAAGAGACACAACTCCATCTCTCCTCCACAACTCTTCACCAGTGAACAGTAACGACTCTAGACTGAAAGGGAAGAGTTACAACTACTAGAAGCAACACTCTACAACTATATAAAAAAGAATCAAGAAGGATCAAAGTACAACTCGACTCTCTATCTTGATCATCTCTTGTTCTAATCATCTACTTGCTATCCAATCTGAAAATCTGAGATCATACACTTCTATATTCTCTCGAACAATATTGTATTCAATCATTCAAGAGATATAGGAAGTTCAATTGTACTATATAGTCAAAATTCGTGTAATAGAGAACACATAGTTGACAAAGAAACACTACTATTGTAAACTTGTTCCTCCGGGTGAAGTGAGGGTTATTTGGTGAAAGGAAATTCCAAAGAGGAGCTTCGGGACTGGACGTAGGATGGGAGGTCTGAACCAGTATAAAAACCCTGGTGTGATTATTCTTATTTACATTCTTTACTATCATTACACTATAGTTTAATTTAGTTATCTACTTGTCATTTGTATAATCGATCCACCATACTATAGACTTTCAAAATAAAATTGCGATTCATTTATTTCATGTTGCAAATATTTATTTCATTCTGTGAACAACATATAAGTGTAATTGGTATTCATATTAGTCAATATTTATATGTTGTCTAATAGAAATATCTAGAAATGATACCATACAACATATGATTTTTTTTGTGTTAGTGCATATCAGATGACGAGGCATATCTGTGGTCTGATGTGCAATGAGATGGCACCAAATTAAACGACATATAGATATTCTTTAAGACAATAAAGAATATCTATCGTCTAATGCATTTTTTGGCATAATGATGGGTTGTTCAGCCAAGGACTCATGGCCGACATCTGTATCGTCATGGCTAGCTTCGTCATTTCCACCTAAAATCTCACCTTCCTTGGCGTGTTCTTCCTTTTCTTCAACATTTTCTTCAACTTCTGCCGTTAGACTCGGGAATTGAGGCACATCTAGATTAGTCTCGCCTCCTCCAAGCGAGTTATTATCATCATTATCGTCATCGTCATCATCACTAGCGGCCACTTGGACTAGACCAGTGTTGCGGCCTGATTCTAGCAGGTTATGGGCTAGGAGATTCTCGTCAGAGAGAAGAACTCCAATTTCTCCGTCCCCCTTCCGAAGTGTCATAATAACTCTGACAGCATCCGCAAGAGTCGTGCCGCTGGGCCTCGCCGGAACATCTGAATGATAGAAAGAATATGAGTTAAGTTCAATAGCTAACAAGGCAATCTTGTAGTAAATGAATGAGATAGAACTTACATCCGGATATCCATCTTCGAGCAAACCCAGGTGGACAACATATGTAAAACTATTCGCTTTTGAAATAGCTCAACTTATTCCAAGTGCCAGTGATAATTCTACAATTCTTTACTGGCTCTAAGTAATTCAAAGAAGGACTTTCCTTTTGGCTTTAAAACTGTGTACATACGAGATTTCCTCGTCACTAAGTACTCGGTGCAAATGTTGAACGAAAACAATATACATGCCGAGATGGAAGGCATAGCTATTCGGGTGTAACTGCATCGGAGCTAATCTCATAAAGTTTAAAACTCGACAAATGAATGGATTGAATGGTGGAACATATCCTGCCAGAAACATATATCTGTTGCAAGCAGTGTAGCCTTCTAGGGGATTATGAGTTCTCTAATGGCAAGAAGGGACTAGTACGTCATCGAATGGAATCTATGCTTGTCGCAAATTCTATGAAGAGATCCATCGTCGGTCTTTCAAGCAATGGAATCAATAGGATCGTCTAAAATAAAAACCTCTCAAGAGTATCGGGAGCAGGTTCAACCTCTAGCCTTTCCGCGGGCACTATAGGATTTTCGGGAACTTGTTGTTGAACCTGTGGATTTTGTTGTTGATGTACCTGCTAAACTGGAGTTTGCTATGCAAGTGGAGTCATAGTTGAACTTCACTGAACATCGGATTCAATGTATTTTGAAGCAGACGGACTTGCAACTTGAGCGGCAAGACGCTCGGAATGTCTTTACTCCATCTTTATAAAAAACTCGATAGACAGTCAACATCAAATAAATTATAAGCTATGCCCCCATGCTAAAGTGAAACCTAGTGTGGTGTCATGCAGTGTAGTGCATTTTAGATTTTCGATATTATGCAATAGTTCAACTTAAATTCTGGATATTGCCTGAAGTGACCGTCATCGCTTGCTGTCCCGATGAGCAACGCGTTATCGACCATGCCTTAGGAATGGTTCAAGACCAAGAAGAGGTCATTAATTCACAAGGCAAGATTCACATGTGAACTCAAAGTTCCTGAAATTTGCATAATTGTTGGATTTATGCCGATCCACCAACTTAGAAAAGTTCCATCCTTCTTCTCCTTCTTCTTCCAATCCCAAACCATGGCCGTCCATGGTGATCCTCATCCACGTTCGTCCATCCACGTCCAAGTCCATCACCCACCTGGCAATTCATGAGAATCGACACTTTGGAAAAAACACATCATACGACAGATAAGCTCCGTTGTCTGATTGCATATCTATCTGTCGTTAAATCTCATGCCATCTTATTTCACATCAGACCACAAATATGTCCCATCATCTGATATGCACTAACACAACCAATGAAAACCATATGTTTTCTAATGTTGTAGTATCATTTCTAAAATTTTCTATTATACAACACACACACACACACACATATATATATATATATATATTGACTGATATACATACCGATTACACTTATATTGTATTTGCAAAATGTTTGCGCCAAAATTGGTCACAAACACCAATTGTCAATGAAAGCACCAATTCACAATCACAGAGCACGGGTAACAAGTATGTAGAAAATTGAAAAAGAAGAACACTCAGAAAATTAAAAGGAAACCAGTAAAGAACACAGAATTTATAGTGGTTCGGCGATCCGGCCTACATCCACTTTGAAGTCTGATGACTTTATTGATATTCACTTGCAGGTTACAACTGATTTTAATGGGTTACAGCGAATTAAAGTGTTGAAATTCGAGTACAACAGCAGCAATGGAGTGCAAAGTTGGATTCGGTAGAGTTTGGACGTCAAGGAGCAAAACGATCCTTCTTCTGTAGGCCTTGGGGCTCTATTTATAGGCGTAGGAGGCAAATATTTCGCTCAGATCTCGGAAGACTTCTTCTGGCACATGAGTGGGCCCACGCGATCGATCCCACATAATTTTGACTCGATCCATGATCGATACGAATGAATTTCGTATCGATCAAGATTTGATCCAATCGAGTCAAAATTTGGCAGGAACGTTCTTTAGGTTGTACTTAAGCTCCTTTGAAAATTTCATATCATTTGGACTTGTGGATTGTGAGATATGATCGATACGAGTTGGTGTTCTTCGGTGGGCTGCTTGGTTCAAATCGATCTTATTCGAATCGATCAATGCATGTGCTTAGATGATGACGTGGTGCGCACTCTTTGGATCGATCCACCTTTTACGCCGAGTTGAGGGAGTCATTTCCAAAGATCTCACTTAGTTCGTACCGATGATGCTTCCTCGTTCGCATCGATGAAGGATGCACAGTTCGTATCGATGAAAGTTCCTCAGTTCGTATCGATCGTCGTGCTTTGTTCGTATCGATTGGTTTCGCTCCGTTCGTATCGATTGTGTATGCTCTACTTCGCATCGATGGGAGGTGTGTATTTCGTATCGATCGGTGGCCGATCGATACGAAGTGAGTTTAGATTGATCGATGTGAAACAGGCTCCCATGCTACTTGCCAATGGATACGAAGTAGACTCTGTTTGATCGATACGAATCAGAGGTAGGTTGACCGATGTGAAACGGTACGAAAAGGAAGGATACGAAACAGGTGGACTCGGATTGATGCGAAGCAAACTCACCTGTAGCCGATCGACTCGAAGCTATGTGCAGTCGATGGATTCGAGACAGATCGATACGACGAAGGAGTTCATCTGGTTGCTCGATGGATGTGAAGATGGAACCGGTCGATCGATACGAAATATAGTTGATTGATGATGGAGTCGAATAGATCGGTACGAACACAGCGTATTCCCCTGATGGATACGAACAGGGCCTCGGGGATGGATTCGAACGAGATGATTTCTTTGACTTGTATCGATCATAACACGAGCATACGAACTCGGATTGACTTAAAATTTGGAACACTGACTTTTATGGCTTTGCTCGTCGTGTCATATCAACTGTAGCTCGATCCGGACTTGGACAGAATTTACCGACATCCATAGCTAATCTGTATGTAACTGGCAATCGAAGGGAACTGTCTTTGGTTTTCAGTTAATCTTTTGGTATCACGGCCTTGCTAAAAGGCGGGATAACACTTGCCCCCCCAAAACATGCCTTGCTATAGGAAGGTGTGTTTTGTAATGCCATAAGCTGGATGTTCATTTCCTGTTGATGACCTGCAAAGAAATTGATACTCTTATTCGACCGCGAATGACGATTGTTCGGGATCGCATGTCATTCAGGGTAGTATGTGAACGTTCGTGGGTGGATGCCGTTCGCGGTCGGTGTGTCTTTCGGGGCGATTTGTGACCGTTCGCGGTCGGGTGCCGTTCGAGGCGAATTGTGACCGTTCGCGGTCGGGTGCCATTCGAGGCGAATTGTGTGTGCCCGGGGAGGGACTTAATATCATTAATGCCAGACTTCACGTTCGAGTGAGTTTCTGGATTGTTTGTTGTGGCGGTTTATCGCCATCTCAGAACATGCCTGAGGACCGTTCGCGATCCCTTACATGCGTAAGTGGCTTAGCCGTTATAGAATCACAAATGGCATACTTTTATTCAAAATAAGTCTTCCAACAGAAATCTAAAAAAAATCGAGTCTAAATATGAGAAACAGAAAACAAAAGCAAAACAGGGACGTCAAAGTGTAAACACCTACATTGATGCGGTTTATAGTCATAACAGAGCATGCCTGAGGATCGTTTGCGGTCCTGTACATGTGTAAAAAGACTTAATCGCGTTATTGCGTAGTTTGCTACTTATTCGTCATTATCCCAATCAATTGAGGATAAGATGACGCCTCGATCCTGAGCTGTCCCCAGTAGGTGCAGGTGGTGGTCGCTCCCATTCCACCGTTGTTGTTCCCCTTCTTACATACTGCGATAGCAGACCATTCCGGATATGTCCCTCAACCTCATCCTTTAAGTGTCTGCAATCATTCGTGCTATGACCATTCAGCTCGTGGAATAAGCAGTACTTGTCTGACCTTCTTTCATTGTTGGTCGAATCCCTTCTCATTAGCCTTCGATAGGGAATATGCCCCCTAGTATCCTGGTAGATTCGCTCCAAAGTCTCATTCAACTACGTATAAGAGGTGAATCTTGGTTCCTTTCGTGGTCGCGTCGGTCCATCACCATTATCCTCAGCCTTTCGTTTCCCTTTACCAGTTCCTGCACCTTTTTCAGGAGGATTTTCGCCCTTGACCGCATAAACATCGATTCCTTCTCCTTCCTCTCTTTCAGCATTTGCATTCTCTAATCGTAAAAATCCTTCAGCCTCATGATAAAATTCTCCTAGATCCATAGGGGGATCCCTTGTTAACGAATTCTTGAACTCTGTGCCATCAGTTATGCCAGATACAGCTACCATCAAAACCATGGATGGATCGGGTCGATCCACCGATGTTGCCGCTGCATTGAATCGCGTCAGAAAATTCCTTAAAGACTCCCCGGTTCTTTGCTTCAGTGCTGCCAAACTCATCACATTCTTGGGCCTTGAAATGTGAACCCTGAACTTCCTTATGAACCTTTCAGTCAAATCAGTCCATGTTCCAATGGAGCCACTCTCCAGTTGTCGAAACCATAGCGCTGCAATGTCTGCTAGGTACAATGGGAAGCACCGGGCCATGACCTCCTCCGATGCCCCCAGCACTTCCATGTACCTCATGTACTTCGTAAGATGAACCGCAGGATCCGTCCTCCCATTATACATGTCCAATGTTGGTAACTTGAGTTCTGGTGGATTCCTGGCTTGCCTGATCATAGGAGCAAAGAGACTCCTATTCACATCCTCCAGATCTCTATTCACTAGTCCGCCTCTCATGGCTCATCTGACCATCTCCACCAATCTGTCACTATCTCCAAGTTGTAGCCCTTGCCTGTTGCTTCTGGTTTGCCCCCTGAGTTCACGAGGGATTCATGGAATTTGCTTTCCTGAACGAGCATTCGTTTCTCTGTCAATGCCGTGTTGCGCAGTTCCACCTGGTACTGCGCCCGGGATTGGGCCAACATGCTCTGGGTAAGTGCCCCCTAGTTCTGGGGCTGTGCCAAATGGTCCTGCTCCATTTTGAATTCTGGTTGCTTCGTGCTCCCGATTCCTATCTCCAGCATCTCCTGCAGTTGCGTTCCACTGATTCTGTACTCCAACTTGTCCAACTTGTCGAAGTAGATTCTGCATCATCTCCTCTTGTCTCTTGAACATCGTTTCCATCTCGTCCATGGTGATGAAGATCGACGTCTGATTCGCTCCTGAGGAAGCCTCCTGACTTCCTTCATGCCGACTTCTCTCTGCTCTTTGTCTTCTACTTGATTGCCTTGTCATAGCTTTTCAGATCTGAATTCTTAAGCCTTCAAATTCAACTTCCAAGCGGTAGAATCCTGAGTTCAACTCTTAGTGAAAGCACCAAAATGTTTGCGCCAAAATTGGTCACAAACACCCAATTGTCAATGAAAGCACCAATTCATAATCACAGAGCACAAATAACAAGTATGTAGAAAATTGAAAATGAAGAACACTCAGAAAATTAAAAGGAAAGCAGTAAAGAACATAGAATTTATAGTGGTTCGGCGATCCGGCCTACGTCCACTTTGAAGTTTGATGACTTTATTGATATTCACTTGCAGGTTACAACTGATTTCAATGGGTTACAGTGAATTAAAGCGTTTAAATTCGAGTACAACAGCAACAATGGAGTGCAAAGTTGGATTCGGTAGAGTTTGGACGTCAAGGAGCAAAAAGATCCTTCTTCTGTAGGCCCTGGGGCTCTATTTATAGGCGTAGGAGGCAACTATTTTGCTTAGATCTCGGGAGACTTCTTCTGGCACGTGAGTGGGCCCACGCGATCGATCCCACATGATTTCGACTCGATCCATGATCGATACAAACGAATTTTGTATCGATCAAGATTTGATCCAATCGAGTCGAAATTTGGCAGGAACGTTCTTTAGGTTGTACTTAAGCTCCTCTGAAAATTTCATAGCATTTGGACTTGTGGATTACGAGATATGATCGATACGAGTTGGTGTTCTTTGGTGGGCTGCTTGGTTCGAATCGATGAGTTTGAATCGATCTTATTCGAATCAATCAATGCATGTGCTCAGGTGATGACGTGGTGCGCACTCTTTGGATCGATCCACCTTTTACGCCGAGTTGACCGAGTCATTTCCAAAGATCTCGCCTAGTTCGTACCGATGATGCTTCCCCGTTCGCAACGATGAAGGATGCACAATTCGTATCGATGAAAGTTCCTCAGTTCGTATCGATCATCGTGCTTTGTTCGTATCGATTGGTTTCGCTCCGTTCGTATCGTTTGTGTATGCTCTACTTCGCATCGATGGGAGGTGTGTATTTCGTATCGATCGGTGGCCGATCGATACGAAGTGAGTTTAAGATTGATCGATGTGAAACAGGCTCCCATGCTACTTGCCAATGGATACAAAGTAGACTCTGTTTGATCGATACGAATCAGAGGTAGGCTGACCGATGCGAAACGGTACGAAAAGGAAGGATACGAAACAGGTGGACTCGGATCAATGCGAAGCAAACTCACCTGTAGCCGATCGACTCGAAACTATGTGTAGTCGATGGATTCGAGACAGATCGATACGACGAAGGAGTTCATCTGGTTGCTCGATGGATGCAAAGATGAAACTGGTCGATCGATATGAAATAGAGTTGATTGATGATGGAGTCGAATAGATCGGTACGAACACAGCGTATTCCCCTGATGGATACGAACAGGGCCTCGGGGATGGATTCGAACGAGATGATTTCTTTGACTTGTATCGATCATAACACGAGCATACGAACTCGGATTGACTTGAGATTTGGAACGCTGACTTTTATGGCTTTGCTCGTCGTGTCATATCAATTGTAGCTCGATCCGGACTTGGACAGAATTTACCGACATCCATAGCTAATCTGTATGTAACTGGCAATCGAAGGGAACTGTCTTTGGTTTCCAGTTAATCTTTTGGTATCACGGCCTTGCTAAAAGGCGGGATAACACAAAATAAAAATGAATCGCAATTTTATTTAAACAAATATTTTATTTAAAATCAAATTCAAATGCAATACAACTTTCACTATCACTCTCATATATACAACTTTTCTCTACACTCTTATATATAACCTTTTTTTACTCGCTCTCAGTCACACTCACTCGAGTTATTTTTGATGTGCTGATCTTGATTTGCTTGCTCCAGCTTGTATCAGCCATCTCCTATACCTGTCAAATAAACAACGCAATAAAATAGAAAAGGAAACAAACCTAAATTGCATAATTAAATTGAATTTGAATATTGATATTGCCTCAGTTCATGGGTTTGTTTTCTCTTCATGTTTTAGAAAAAGACAAATATATATGTGCACGGACAACTTATGATATGCACAATGTATCACTATGAATATCACAAGGCCGGGCATCGATTAAATCTCACAGACTATTGCACAAACAAGTAAAGGCACAAGCATATGAAAGTGCACAAACCAGATTAACCACCAACATCCACTATATATACATACATATGTATGTATATACATGGAAATTCAAAGCAAAAACAAGTTTCAGCAATTCAACAACATGGACATGCAAAGATCAAAAAGATCAAAAAGTGCCAGTGTGCACTGCCTTGAACAGGGCAGTGGCAGTGCACCATCAAACCAAAGCAAAGCCCCATCAAAGCACCATCAAACAAAGCTTCAAAGTCATAAAACAAAATTAACAGCATATAAAAGAGTTAAACCAGACTCATAGGTTCAAACATGTCAGTAATTGAACAAGTGCCACAAATTGAATAATAATAAGTCCATATCGCTAACAATTTCGTATCATTGCCTTGAACAAGTGCCACGAATTGAACAAGGCACAAATTGAACAAGTGCCAAAAAATTGAACAAGACACTAACACTAACCACAAATTCGAACCACCAACATCTACACACATATACATACATACATACATATGTATGTATGTATGTATGTATATACATGGATGATATTGGAATCAAAGTGCACAACTTTACCTCGATCGATAGTTGAACTTACTACAAAGTACTAATCCAAGTAAAAACAAAGTACAGACAATAATGCAACTTGTGAACAAGTATCAGTTTCAGGCTAAACCATAGAACACATACATAGGTGTATGCATGTATATACATGGATGAACCACGATAGCATAACTAATATACACATATACACATATGTATATACATGTATATATGTACATAGTGAGCAACAGGCAGTTCAAACCATCAAATTAGTAAACAGAACATGAAGTAAAGACACAAGTATATGAGAGTGCACATGAAAATGTATATAAGAAACCAAAGCACATGAAAGTAATAAAACAGAACAACATGATGTAAAGGCACAAGCACATGAAAGTGCACAAACAAGCAAAGGCACAAGCACATGAAAGTGCACAAACAAGCAAAGGCACAAGCACATGAAAGTGCACAAGCACATAAGTTCAAGTATAAGTATAGTGAGCAACACACATACACACACACACATATAGACATGTATATATGCAACACATGTTCAGTGTTGAAGTGCACTGCATTGAACAAGGTAGTTCTAGTCAACACTGCCTTGGACAACAAGGTCCAACATAGCAATCCACTAATTCAAACATGAAGTCAAGAGCACATGGTCAGGCAACATAGTGAAAAACAAGGTCCAATATAACAATCAAATTAGCAAACATAAACCAAAGCAAAAATTCAAGAATCAGAAAATCATCAAGAGCGTTTAAACATAAATCAACATCCGAGAAAAATAATTTGAAAAATTCAGATCCAATAATATATTCACATATTTAGGAAATAAATTCCTATATAAGAAATCCAAATCATCATCAGCCAGATATTAGAAGTCGAGAACAATATAAATCGAAAAGGGCGTAAATCATACAAAAATCAATCGAAGAACACTCAACGAGGAGGAGCCGCAACCATCAATAGTCAGTAAATCAAAGTACGCAATCTACAAGGAAGGAAGGGAGCAAGGTTATTCGAAGCTTAACTTTCAAGCAGCGGCTTTCATGAAACCCTAATTTCAGAATGAAGATGAAAGAGGTGGCTCTGATTAGGAAACCCTAAGTTTATCGAAGAACATCGACGGGATGGGAGAAGGTAGGGTCGACAGCAGACGATGGCTAGGAGGAGGGATAGGTGAAGGCGGTGAGGAAAATAATTGAAGGAACGAAGGCTATTTTTTTCTCTAGAAACAAATGAAAGAGGGGGAAGTAACTGAAAGAACGCGGTCGTGAAGTAATCTAGGCAACATTTAGAGGGAAACTAAAATTTTGATAAGGAGTCAAAAATAATTTTTTTGATAATGTCAATCAGACAACCGATAAAATGTTGTTTGAATGGCTTGGAGGAAATCTCAATAGAAAAAATATTTCACAGGCTATGACACTAAACAAATGGTTTTTCCATGTGTTGTGTGAAACAGTGGTAAGTATTGGGATAACAGCAAACCTACCTTATGTTGTGTGATTGCTATTATCTGATTCACTTTGTGGCATACTGTAAGGGTGAGTTCGATTGTGGTTTGCCAAAGCTAGGAGTCGGCGGCCATAAGTGTTGGATCGGTGGATGTCCAATTAAGGTGAGGTGGTGGTTCGGGCAAGGCTATGGTGAAGTCGCTAAAGGTATCGAAGGCGTAGATGGAGGCTACTGATGGTCGACGACGAGAGGAAGCTCGGATCGCAAACAAAAGGTTTTAATGGTGGAGCGTGAATTTTTGGATTAGTGCAAAAACATGTAAGGATGGAAATAAAACAAATCGGGTTTTCTAACCCCACAAACCCGAACATTTAGGCACCTAAATTGGAGAATTTCTCCAACTCTTGGATCAGTACTGATCCAAAAAAATGGATCGGTACCGAGTCTTGAGTCTTAAAAACATATATTTTATATGTGTACACATGTTTGGTGATGATGACCCATGTATGTATATGTATGTGCATACTAGAAATTGCTCAAGAACGTGCACGTAAATGTGCGTGCTTGTACATAATCAACCCCGACAACCAGAATCAAAAGAATCAAATTCTAACCTGGAAAATCCATGAAGGAACTAGTTCAAAGCTATCAACCATGGAATGACAAGTCACGAGAACATACTCTGGATTTATAATACTAGATACTGATAAGGTGTTACGACCCACCTTTTTGGACGATTTAAATCGACAATAAATCACACATGTCAACTCAAACCATTCAAAAGGGAGGATTGTTAATGGGGTAAATAAGAAAATAAGAGAAAAGAAGGAAAAAAAATAAAATACAGAATCTCACAGCGGAATGACAAAATATAATAATTAAATAAGAAGTTCATGAAGCTGTTTTACAAATAACATTTGGTTACACTTTTACACTATATCAAAGTTATACATACAACATGAATAAATAAATAATGCAGCGGAACAACATGATGCAGTGGAATAAGTATAATAAATAGTAATAATATACTAAATCTTTGTCTTCATCCTCTAGAAATAAGGTCTTCAACACTAAAATGCTCAGGCTGACCCGAGCGTAATGAAAATAAAATGCTCGAGTCAGAACTAAAAGATCACATGTAGGTTAAATCAAAATAAGTAAATATGAGAGTAATGGCTTCATAGATGTTTACGGGGTTTTACATCTCCTATCCAGTGTCTAATGTGCATGCAATAACTTAAGAGATGTTTGGGATTTCATCACCTAAGGATTCGTTAAACTATCTACATACATAATACAATACGCTATTATAATATGTCTATAGTAAAGTAAAGTATTAAAATAGCGTTAAGGCGTTACCCATATACCCCTTAACACATTTTTATATAAACACCGTAAGCTCCACCAAACCGGTGGGATACTCAGGGAGCACTCTATAGGTACGATACAAACCAAAGTCGTTATGTTCTCGATAAGACATATGACAAGGCACGCGAGGCAATGCCAGGGTAGAATTCTACCGTTTGCAAAACTAGGCTGGTGGTAACGCATAGCAGCTACTACCATCCACCTTGGAACACTCCATAATCAAATCGAGGGGTGGCCACCAAATCAATCACAAAGTAATAAATATGGTATCGAAGTAATGTGCCCGATTGGGGGTGCGACCCTACTTGGCCCAGGTATAGCTCTTGTTTTAGGCATATCAAGCCGACCCAAGGGGGTCAGGGCTGCGTTCATACCTTACACAGTAGCGTTCGCCAAACCGTCCTACTTCATTCTGGATTCTCCACCAAGTGCACAGTTGTTAAAGTGGTTTTCGGTATTGGTAGAGAGTATAACAATATCCGATCCCGGTCTCTTTAACAACCAAACGCTTATTTCACACCGATTAGTTCTTTTACATTTCCAAAACCGATTCATACTTGATATCAAAATATCATATTCACTTCAAAATCATATCATTTTGAAATCATTATTCCCTTTAAATCATATTCATTTTCAAAACTATAACCACAAAATAGGTTAAACCATCATATCAAAATATTCGCATTTAAATCAATTAAATCTAATCAAAACAGTTCCAACTTTAAACAATTTGAATATTGAAAGTAGTTTATAGATTGGAATAGTTATACATTAAAAATAGTTTATATTTTAAAATTAGGTTATAGATTAAGATAGTTTACATATTAGAAATAGTTTATATATTAAAATAGGTTATATATTAAAAGTTGTTTACAAATTTAAAATAATATATACTGAAATAGTTTATAATTTAAAAATAGGTTATAGATTAAAATAGTTTATATATTAGAAATAGTATATATATGAGAATAGGTTATCTATTAAAAGTAGTTAATGTATTAAAAATTATTAATATATTAAAATGGTTTATATGAGAAAATAGTTTATATGTTAAAAGAGTTTGTATATTAAAAGAGTTAATATCGAAAATAGTTTCAAATTTGAATTGTTTCTTCCAATTTCACAAATCCATTCAATTCAACTTTAGTTCCAAAAATTCAGTTTAAATCAATCTCAGTTCAATGATTTCAATTCAAAGGGCTAAAGGTTTCGATTCAAATTCTCAATAAAAACCATTTCAATTTATATCGATTTCAAATCCATGTTTGAACTACAAATTTAAACCACTTCAAATTTAATAGGTTTCAAAGTTTTAATATTTACACATTTACAATAACTCAATTTTGATAAATTTTATTTATATTTCAAAATTCAACTTTAAGATTCCAATTTAAATTCTTTAAACAATTCATTTAAACCAATTTCAATTCCAACATTTTAAAAGCTTGGATTTTGAAAATAATTCAGTTCATATAAATCAAATTTTATTTCATAATATCATTTAACTAGATTCAAAAATTAAAGATTTAAAATCATTTAATTTACCCAATCTGGTGTCCGTATATAATTTTCTACCCTATGGTCAAGTGATACAGATATATATCATTTTAATCCGCAATAAATTTAAATTTACGGGTATATATCATTTCAACCAGCAATCCCGAGTTAAAATTCAAAATCCATTAAATCGCTCGAGTTTATCATTTCAACCCATAATGATTTTTCCCTAATCTATAAGACCATTCGGGTTTGTATCATTTCAACCCATAGTGATTTTCCTAACAATAACTAAGGGAACTTGCAGTGTGATAACAACATATAAATAAACATAACATCAAATCATCCAAAATGTCAGCAATTAAGCATCCATCACATTCATCATTCAAATCAACTAATCAATCACAACAATTAACTGGTTATCAATCAGGTATTTAACAAACAATTTAAATTCCAATATTAGTTTAAAATGGCAATTAAATTCAATATAAATTCAAATTAAATTTAAATGACAATTTAAAATACCAAATAGCAATCAATAAATTTCTAATCACATCATAAATTTAATTTAACTAACATATGATGATTTAGTAGTTATGAGTGGGTTAAATCACTCACCTCTGATTTTCAGTCGATTTAAAATCCAAATAAAGATCAAAATTTGAACAGTCTCAGAATGTAGTCAAACCAGTTCCCTAATGTCCGAAATTTCGATACGAATCCAACGAAGCAAACCGCGCGTGAATCCGAGCTCGTAAGAAAAGTTATGATAGTTAGAACGCTTGGAATTTAAATTAAGATTTAAAATAAACAAGGGTATTTTGGTAAATACGATTACCTCTTAACCCTAGCAGTAACTTATGTGAGCACGAATCCATCGCGAGCCCTATAGTAGCAGCAGCCACCGTTCTTCGATCATCTACAGCCGCCTACGGCCACTCGCGGCCACGCGCCCCACCACCAGATGAACCGTCATCCTTCCCTCAACACCCTCGACCACTTGCGATCGCCCAAGGTCCGCCGATCGCCACCAACAACTTCAGTCGCCACCGCCCTATCTAAACTGTAACGACCCGTAAATTTTAACTATTTTAATAACGTAATTGGTTGAAATTTTGTGAAATTTTAAACGATAAAATTTTGAAATAAAAATTTGATATTTGGAATGCGTCTAATTAATCATAGCAACTGGTAAATTTTCATCATATAATTTGGAAGTTTATTTTCTAGTGTAATTTTATTCCAATTTATATCAGTTAAAATTGATGATAATAAAATGTTTTCCAAACCTGAATATTTTTACATAGAAAAATTCTAATCCATCTTCTGACTAAGACGTCATTTTTTGTTTTTCCAAATTCGGACTTCTTTAGCTCCGTCGATCTTATTTTTCTGCGTTTTTGCTGCATTTTCCGCTAGTAGAAAATTCGAATTTTTATAATTCAGACCGTACCACTGATATCAGTATACCATTTTGATCGTTTCATCGTGCTGATCTCTGCGGTATAATCAATACTTTGTTTTGAACTCCGGTACACAGAGGAATCCGCGTAAATGGTAACCGTATCGGTAACCCGTTTGTGTCTATTGGTTTCTTGTACCCTTTCATTTCCTACCCTATATACCCAATAGTCGTTTGTTATTAATTCTGGTGCAACTTCCACCTTTTGCTATTCCCTGTTTTATTAATTATGATGGTTCTTGCTCTTGGAAACTGGTTCATTCATAAATATAATAATATGAGATATGAAATTTTATTTCCATCTCTCTGTACGCCTCATTCATTTTCTTTAAAATCATTGCCTATTCATATTTTTGAAGCATATTGCAATTTTCCCTCAGCATTTTTCTCTTCCCCTGAGCTTGCCTTCATCCTCCTTACCCTCTCCTTACTCTCACGACAAATCGTCTTCCACTCAATAACACCTCGAAGCCCTGACCCACCTCTGCCACCATTAGCACCGCTCTCTAACCCAATGCCCTCTCTTCCCTCGGCCTTGCTACCCCGTCAGATCTGCAGCCGAGACCTAGCAGCGCCCCTCACCTCAGCCATCGCGCCTCAACTCGCCGTGGCCAAGACCAGCCTATGCCGTGTGCAACATCTCCTTCACCCTATCCCATCATCTCCAACGCCTAAGCTTCCATCGGCCAAGCTTCCTGCAGCCCAGACCATAGCCGAGATCCACCACTTGCCTCTAGGAAGCAACGAGGCCGAAGGCCACATGCAGGCAAGCTCTGGGTCTTAGCTTAGCAGCATTCAACAACTCCACCGCCTTTGCCCAGTTACGTAACCACTTCCCACTAGCGCCTCTCTTCCCTTCCGACGGCAAGCACATCCAACTCGTCGCCTCTTCTCTAGGAAATGCAGCTATATATTGTTTATATATATATATATATATGAAACTTTGAAGGTAAACGATTGTTTATTTATATTGTTCTTTTATATATATTTCTTGGGTGTGAAGTTATACTTGTTTTGTAATATACCAGATCTTGCAGTTATAAAGCAAGTTATACTAGTTCTGATATATGTATATGGGTTTATATAAGTGTGTATATGAGTTGCGTGGTTTGTGTTATAAAATAAAAGTATGTTTATATAAATATTTTATTGTATTGTTTGTATGTATAGATATTTTTGGTTTTGCTGATTTCGGTTTGTGATGTTATGTTTATATATATTATACAAGTTTAGTGTTGTTGTTTATAATATGCGAATCATATAACTTATACATTCTATTTGCTGAAAGTTTTAAGTGATTGATATTTAAGTATATACATATATAGTTTATATGGAAGTTGAAATGTAAAATTGAGACTTTGTTTTAGAATATACATATGGATGTTAGTTGACAGGTTTCTATATATATATAATATGTTAAAGAAGTTTCGTATACTTATAGAGGTTATTTTAATGTTTAAAGTTGTTGTTTAAAAAAAACTAAGTAGTGATGTCGAAATATTATATACATATCTGAGTATATAAGTATATTCGAAAATCTATTGGTATATTATTATTTTATAAGTTATCTATAATAGCTTGCAGAGCTTATATATTATATGTTAGTTTTAGCTGTGAAATTTCATGTATATGCAGATATATGTTTCTACTGTATATTTGAAAGGAAATGAATAGTTTGTATATGTATGTTTAACTATTAATATTTTGTAGTTATATATATGTACTGTTTTTGGATAAGTTATATTCTGTTAGATATTAAAAGTATATACATTTTTTATTTGATGACTGGATGTCTTATCTGTTGGGTGTTCATACATGCTATATAAATTCGTTTGAATGTTTAAAGTTTAGATATAGAGTTTATTAAATTTTTGCATAGTTTACATATATTATGTAACCTGCATGTATACGTATATGTTAGTCTGCACACTTTACATCATTCGACTGCACATGTATTTGTATATTTTATATATAAGTCTGTGTATAAAGTGTTATATATATAATTGTTTAATGTATATAAGTTATATAAGTGGTTGTATATATATAGTTATATAGTTTGTGTATAAATATATATATCAGTTTGATTTTTGAAGATAAAGCAGGGGTTTATTTGACGTTATATATATATATATATTAAATATGTATTTTAATTGATCAATATTGGTTTTGGGGAAATTTATAATATATATATATATTGGTTGTTCCTATCAAATTGCTCTAATTGTTTCAATCGATTCCTTATCTATCAGCTTTATTCGTCAATTCGTGTCAATCTTGCCTTGCTTTGGAAATCGTCATTTGGATTTGGTTAATTTCGCAATTCAAATTGTAGCCTGTTGTGTTGTCTATCTTCTTGTGTTCTCTAGCCTCGAAAGGTGAGGAATCACTCACGATTAATGTTCTTATATTTATTAAATTTGATTTCAATTGAAACATCAATTGAAATATGCTGCTGTATATATATATATATTGTTATATATATATGCCATTATTGTATCTGTTCACCTGTGACATCTGACACCATTATCTGTTATTTATATTGCTATATATATGCCATCATCTGTATCTGTTCACCTGTGACATCTGACACCATTATCTGTTATTGCTATATATATGCCATTATCTGTATCTGTTCACCTGAGACACCTGACACCATTATCTGTTATTTTTTATTGATGATATATGTTTGTTATATTATTATCATATCTGTCATCACTCTGCAAGTTCCCTGTTAGTATAGGATTCACTATGGGTTGAAATGATACATACCCGAACGGACTTTAGAATATGAGAAAATCGTTATGGATTGAAATGATAAACCCAAGCGATTTTCAATTGAATTGAATTTGGGATTACGGGTTGAAATGATATATATATACCCGTATATATTTAAATTGCGGATTGAAATGATAAATATCTGTATCACTTGACCATAGGATAGAAAATTATATACAAACACCGTTGATCTAAATATAAATAATTTGAAATGATTTCTATGGTTTTGGAAAGATATATATATATATATATATGGTTTTAATTGATATTGAAATTATTCTTATAAATAAGTTTAAATTAAAGTGGATCTAAAATTTATTTGTAATTAATTAATTAAGTATTGTCTTTAAATATATCGATTTGAAATTTATTGAATTTGAAGATTTAAGAATAAGTTTTATAACGTGGTTTTGATTTAAGATGATTTAAAGGAATATTTCAAGTTTAAAAAATTTGAAGGAATATTAAATGATTTGAAATTTGGATTGTATTTAAATGATATTGTATTTTATTAAGTGAACATTTCAAAGCTAAATAATATCTAAGTGAATTCGATATATATATGAGATTTTCAAATTTAGTTTTGAAATGTGGAATATTTGAAGCTTGGAAATATTTTGAAATTGAAATGGTTTATTGTGGTTCAAATCGGTATTTGAAATCGATATAACTTGAAATTGTTTAATTGAAATGGGAATTGAAATTTGATGATTTAGATTTGATTAAATTTGAATTTGGAATTTTAATTGATTTGAATCGATTTGTGAAAGCCGAGGAAACTATTTTATTTTATAAAGTAATTTTAAGTTATATTTAAAACTATGGATATTTTAATTATAAATTATTTTAATATAAACTATTTTAACATAAATCATTTTAATATAAATTATCTTATTATAAACTATTTTAACTTATAACTATTTATATAAACTATTTTATTATATATACTAATTTTAATATCTAATTGTTTAAGAGGAAAGTGTTATGATTTCCACAATACTATGATTTCAAAGCTGTGATTTCCAAAGTGTTTTGATTTTTAAAATACTATGATTTCGAAAACGTTATAACTTTAGGAAGTGATGTGATTTTTGGAAATGGATATATATTTGAAGTGGAAGTGATATCGTATTGATATGGTTTTGAAATGGCAATGATATTTCGGTTTTGAAATATAAACTATTTTGAAAGTTCATTAAATGACCAATCGGTGTAATAATTACGTAGTTATTGAAGAGTCCGGGATCGGTTAGGGACATACTCTCTGTCCAAACCAAAAACCACTTTAATAACTATTATACGCGGAGTGTGATCCAGAATGAAGTGGTTGGAATGATGACGTTGCTAGATTTGAAGAAAGAGAACGATAATGGATAGCCTTGACACTTGTGTCAAATTTGAAATGACTTAAACAGGAGCCGTGCCGGGCCAGTGAGGTTAGCTACCTCTAGCGGACACACTTCTTCGTAAACTACTCATTACTTGTTTTTGGTTGGTGCGCACCCTTGATTTGGGAGTGTTGTTTCGCGGTGTTGCAATCGCTGCGGCGATGCGTTCTCACCAGTCCGGATCAGGCAAACGGTAGTTTCACTACCTTGGGTATTGCCTCATGTGCTTTGTCATACTTGTATCCCTATACACGACCACTACGATTTGTTTTGTGTTATACCTATGGAGTACTCCCTGATAGCCCACCAGTTTACGGTGGAGTTTACAGTGCTGTATAGACTATGATGCTTATATAAAATGTGTTAAGGGGGATAATGGTAACGCCTTAACGCTATTTTGATATTTTATATTACTGATAGGCATTATCTACTTAGCGTACACTACTACATAGTAGATAGTTTAACGGATCCTTAGAGGATGGTTATCCCAAACATCCTTTGAGTTACTTGTATTTTAGTTGTTATTTCACTTGAGTTGGATTTATTGATATAAGAATGTTAATCCTGACTCGAGTGTTTTGTTTTCTTTACGCTCGGGTCAGACTGAGTGATAAAGTATTCGAGACTCACCTTTGGAGTTGGAGCTTCGCTTGGAGATCCAGCTATCTATCCAGCTTTCAGATATCCAGTTGATTCCAGTGATTGTATTCTGATTCTTGTATTTGACTATTGTATTCGAGACATCTGTTGTACCTTATTTAACTCTGATATGTATACAGTAGCTTCATGAACTACTATCTTTTGTTTCCGCTGCATTTATTACTTTGTGTATGTGATCTGTGATTATTTTATTTACTGTATATGCTCAGTTTTGCCAAATTTAAATTAACTATTCGGTATTTTGAATTATTCAAGTCCGACATATGCGTATGCGAATAGTCCAAAATAGTGGGACGCTACATAAACCCTAATCGAATTTTAGTCGCTGATCCAACCATCATTTCTCCAAACGAATGACTCCGATGAACTCCCCACGCAAATCTCCATAAGGCTGTACCCTTGAATCGTAGCATCGTCACCGTTGATCAACCACCAAAATCGATGGCCGAGAATGTTTTGGTCATTTCTGGATGAACCAAAACTCGATTGCAAAAACGAACAGCGGATGGAGATTATGCTCGTCGAGAGCTTTCCAACGATATATAATATGACATAGTTTGAGGAGTTTGGATTTTGTAGTTTGAATTTGAAATTATTTGACATTTGAGGAGGAACAAATAAGAAGTTGATGTATGTACAGAATAAAATGAAAGGCTGCTAGGGTTAGAGAAAACTACTTATATAGACATGGATGGATAACACGAATGGGCAGATCGAATTGGTTCGAAACGATAACACGGCCCGAAAAGCTTGTTTCGTTTCCGAAACGAAAGTGGGTCATCCCATATATCAAAATATATATTTTCGATATTTTTAAACTCAATGGAACTAGTTTCAAACCCTAATTCCACTGTATGAAGAAGTTAGCTTTCAAAATCAGATTATATTCATTTGAATTCTTTTAATTGATTTCTACGCGTTTTAAGCTCGCACGATCAAATGATAAGTCCGATCGCTACGAAACTTGAAATTCTATAATAATTCATTGTTACGGATCCGATGAAACTAGTTTCGTCGAAATCCGAGATAGTGGCCAAAATGGCTAATTTTCACGTTAATTTAAAAAATTATTATTAAATAAATTTAATCACTTTCACATTTAAATTTAAAAGTTAACAATTTTTATCATTTTTGATTACATAGAAATTTATAATCTTTTAAAATAATTTTTCCATGTTAAATCCAATATTTAAATATTACATTAATTTCAGAGTTCAATTGCAATTGTAATAAAATTCCAATTAATTATATTTTAATTTCAATCAAATTCTTATATTTTGATTTACACTTTTATTATTGAATCAACTATTACCTTAAGAATATAATTAACAATAGTTTCCATTCTATTACATTCATATTCTACAGTTATCATCCTTTACCATATTAATTATAATATTTCAATTATATTAATTCCATTATACTAATTTAATTCCTTATTTACAATTATAACCCAATTAACTTTACCACTATTTCAAACGATTGAAATTACATTAAAATAGTTGTTAATAACATTCAAACAACATTATTAAATCATATTCAAGTTATTTTTCCCATTAATAAGTCATAAATTTTAATTTCTCCAATATTAAATTCTAAAATCTTATTAAATTTAATAGTTTTAATTATCAAAATTTACGGGTCGTTACACTCCCCCCACTCAAAACCTTTCATCCTCGAAAAGGAAAAGAAGGAATTAAGAAACTAATATATTTTTATTCAAAACAATCAATTTATAACCACTTTAAATTTACATAATTAAGTATTTAAGTAAAATATATAAATTTATATACAATTAAATATTCCATATCCAAGTTTAATAAAAGTTTAAAAAATGTTTTTCCTTTCACAAAAAATTCCTAAGTCCTAAATTCACCAAAAATTTCGGCAGAGTCTCCTTTGCGCGGTTAGGTTCGGAAAAATAATAATATCAATAATTTCAATATATATCATATTTCAATAATAAAATATCCCAAACCATGGAAAAACAATATAATATCGTTGTAAAACGTAATCCGAAAACGTACCTATTTGTCGGGTAAACAATGCTTTTTTTGTGAAACCAAAAGCAATAGTTATTGCTTCTATAAACCTGTATTTCACTTACATAATCCAAAAGAGTTAATAATTATGTAAAGGAATAATATTTTAGTTGTTTCAATTCAATAGCACAATCAACATACAATATACCACAATCATATGCAAACAAAAAGAAGTACAAAAATCATATGCAACAAAGGAAACTATCAACAAATCAATAGCAACCAAACTCACGGTTTGTTTAGGTTCAAACACTTTTCATCGTACAAGGGTGATAAATAACTACCAAGTATACCTTACGCTCGACATCCTTTGGTAATTTCTTAATAGATTATTCATACAACCTCAAACAAATCGAAGTATCATATCCTAAACATCCCATAAGCCAAACAACAAAGAATTTAACACATTATTTAATCGTCTACTTTCATTTATTTTCATTCATTCATACAATGTCATTTTTCTTCTTTCATTCATTTACTTACATATGTTATTTCACATTCGATATCTGAAGTCATCAATAAATTAATTCTTGAAATATTATATAAGTTTCCATTTGATTTAATTCACATTCATTTACTTATATAACTTGATTTCCAATTAAGATAAATATTCATTAGTGAATAAATTCATACTTAAGTTTCCCTACTTTTTTCACATTTATTTCTTTCATATATAATATTATTGAATATTTATTCTATTTCTAAATCATTTCAACATTTTCTGAAGTTATAATCATTTACTTAATATATTATTCACTTTTACTATTCGCTTTAATTATAAATAACTTCAAACATTAACTTAAGTTTATAATCATTTACATAAGTGATATTCACTTTTACTCTTCAATTTAGTTATTAAGCATTTCATCCATTAACTTAAATTTATATATTCCTTGTACATCTTAAATTTTCATTTATAACTTTTGTTCAATTTGAAACACTTTTGGTATTAAGCTTTCATTTGCATAATATTCTATTACATATCTAAATCAACCTTTCAACTTTTAAATATTTCAGGTAAGTTATATATATAGATATGTTTAGAATGTAATAGAGTGTTACACAAGTTTATCTTATTCAAATTTAGTTAACAAAAATGTTCAATAGTTCCCATCTTCTTAAATTTCACTATCTTTTAATTTATTACTTACAAATCTCCAACTTCTTTTTTTTCATTAATCATTTAGCTTCTAATTTCCTTTTTATTTCATTTTAGAAGTTTCCAACCATTGCAATTAGTTAAGATTTCATTTCATTATGATAATTAAAATCCCTAATTTGTAGAAACTTAAGAACTAAATGCCGGGTTCATTTCAAATCATTTCGAAATAATATATATTCATATCTTATATATATATATAATTATACTTAAGAAAATAAAATTAAAATATGTTTATCAAGACAACTATGTAGAAAAGCTACTAAGTGGCCTCCCCACTTTAAGACTCGAAAATGAATGTCGATGATGCGACCGTCATCACCAAAATTATTTTCCAACGACAGAAGATGGGGAGTACATAACTTATTTCCTTTTAAACTTCCTTTAAAACATTTCTTTCAAATCACCTTGAAAATATTTATATCCGAAAATACTTCCAAATTATACTAATATTATATTCCAAAATCTTTGAAAACCAATTTCAAAACCCCAGAACTTAAGTTCTCAAATTTCCAGTTTATATTCATTTTATTTATAAATCATATTTTGCATCCAATATTTATAAAATTTCACATCCTAGCAAACAAACATATCACATACAACTATATCCATTTATAAAAATAATATTCTTTTATATACAAAATATAATACTAGGTAAAATAATTTCATTTACCTATATTTCAAAACAATATTGTGTCGGTCTGCCCTATTAAGTGTTTAGAAATCCCTATCGATGACATAACGTCCTATGTACCGACCAGAATTTATAAATACTCAACATAACAAATTAACACAATACAAAAACATTTTATAACACTAACAAATACGCTCTCTCATATATATACACTCAAACAACTCATTCTAGGGTATTACTACCCTATCTCTAATGAGTCAAACCCCACAAAGCTAAGGTTATCGCTAAACCAATGCTTTGATACCAAATGTAACGACTCACCTTTTTGGACGATTTAAATCGATAATAAACCATACATGTCAACTCAAACCATTCAAAAGGGAGGATTGTTAATGGGGTAAATAAGAAAATAAGAGAAAAGAAGGAAAAAAACAAAACACAGAATCTCACAGCGGAATGACAAAATATAATAATTAAATAAACAGTTCATGAAGCTGTTTTACAACTAACATTTGATTACACTATTACACTATATCAGAGTTATACATACAGTAGGAATAAATAAATAATACAGTAGAACTACATGATGTAGTGGAATAAATATAATAAGTAATAATATACTAAATCTTCGTCTTCGTCCTCTAGAAATAAGGTCTTCAACACTGAAATGCTCAGGTTGACCCGAGCGTAATGAAAACAAAACACTCGAGTCAGAACTAAAAGATCTTATATAAGTTAAATCAAAATAAGTAAATATGAGTGTAACGGCTTCAGAGATGTTTACGGGGTTTTACATCTCCTATCTAGTGTCTAACATGCGTGCAATAACTTAAGAGATGTTCGGGATTCCATCTCCTAAGGATCCGTTAAACTATCTACATACATAATACAATATGCAATTATAATATATCTACAGTAAAGTAAAGTATTAAAATAGCGTTGAGGCGTTACCCATATCCCCCTTAACACATTTTTATATAAATACCGTAGTCAATACAGATACTGTAAGCTCCACCAAACCGGTGGGATACTCAGGTAGCACTCCATAGGTATAATACAAACTAAAGTCGTAATGGGCTCGATAAGGAATATGAAAAGGCACGCGAGGCAATGCCAGGGTAGGATTCTACCGTTTGCAGAACCGGGCTAGTGGTAACGCTTAGCAGCTACTACCGACCACCTCGGAACACACTCCTATAATCAAATCGAGGGGTGTCCACCAAACCAATCACAAAGTAATAAATATGGTATCGAAGAAATGTGCCCGATCGGGGATGCGACCCCACTTAGCCCAGGTATAACTCTTGTTTTAGTCATATTAAGCCGACCCGAGGGGGTCAGGGCTGCATTCATACCTCATACAGTAGCGTTCACCAAACCATCCTACTTCATTCTGGATTCTCCACCAAGTGCACAGTTGTTAAACTGGTTTTCGGTATTGGCAGAGAGTATGACAATATCCGATCTCGGTCTCTTTAACAATCAAACGCTTATTTCACACCGGTTGGTTCTTTTACATTTCCAAAACCGATTCATACTTGATATCAAAATATCATATTCACTTCAAAATCATATCACTTTCGAAATCATATTCACTTTCAAAATCATTATTCCCTTTGAATCATATTCATATTCAAAACTATAGCCACAACATAGGTTAAATTATCATATCAAAATATTCGCATTTAAATCAATTAAATCTAAATCATAACAGTTCCAACTTTAAACAGTTTGAATATTGAAAGTAGTTTATAGATTGGAATAGTTATACATTAAAAATAGTTTATATTTTAAAATTAGGTTATAGATTAAGATAGTTTACATATTAGAAATAGTTTATATATTAAAATAGGTTATATATTAAAAGTTGTTTACAAATTTAAAATAATATATACTGAAATAGTTTATAATTTAAAAATAGGTTATAGATTAAAATAGTTTATATATTAAAAATAGTATATATATTAAAATATGTTATATATTAAAAGTAGTTAATGTATTAAAAATTATTAATATATTAAAATGGTTTATATGAGAAAATAGTTTATATGTTAAAAGAGTTTGTATATTAAAAGAGTTAATATCGAAAATAGTTTCAAATTAGAATTATTTCTTCCAATTTCACAAATCCATTCAATTCAACTTTAGTTCCAAAAATTCAGTTTAAATCAATCTCAGTACAATGATTTCAATTCAAAGGGCTAAAGATTTCAATTCAAATTCTCAATAAAAAACCATTTCAATTTATATCGATTTCAAATACATGTTTGAACTGCAAATTTAAACCACTTCAAATTCAATAGGTTTCAAAGTTTTAATATTTAAACATTTACAATAACTCAATTTTGATAAATTTCATTTATATTTCAAAATTCAACTTTAAGATTCCAATTTAAATTCTTTAAACAATTCATTTGAACCAATTTCAATTCCAACATTTTAAAAGCTTGGATTTTGAAAATAATTCAGTTCATATAAATCAAATTTTATTTGATAATTGATGTGCACGTAAATGTGCATATATTTACATCCATATTTTATCTCTTTTTATTTAAATAAATATCATATTTGGGTATTTTAACATGTTTAAAACCAAAATTCAATTATTCTCAAATCATCATATATTCATCTTCATTCAGGGGCAATTTGGTCATTTTTGTGCATATGTCAATTTAATAATTTTACTTGGACATTTTTTATGATATTTATAGGAAATTTTGATGCATATGGAAGAGGGATTCATGATGATATATGTATGCACGAGGAAATACAAAGGAATGAAGAGGAAATAATTCAAGTTCAAGATCATAGAGGACCCCTCCCACTTACCTAAAGGTACAATTAGGAGCTAATGGACAACTAAGTGGAGTTTAAAGTTTCATGCACATTAAATGATGGATTAATTAGTGGCTAATGATTACTTGGTAGCCACACTTCCTAAAGGGCATTTTAGGAAGCACCCTAAAAATTGAATTAGGTTTTATGCATGTATAAATAGCCCTCTTATGTACATGTAAATATCTTCTCTACCTTTCATTTTACTTAGGAAATTAAGCATTCAAATTGTAAGCTCAATGTTACATGAAATAAAAATGACTTCCAAGCCTCTTTCTCTTTTCTTTTCTACATGCTTTTCTTTGCTTTCATGTTAATGTTTATTTCTATGCTTTCTTTCTTTCCATGTTCATAGCTTAGTTTACATTTATGCACTAGTTTAATTAATTTTCTTTTAGTAGTTAATCTTCTTTTTCTTTGTTTATTCTCTACTTTATTTCATTTTCAATGTTGAAATATCTATGTGTTGAAATGATAACATAAATAAGAGGCTAAACCCCTACAATTTAGGGGTAATGAAGCTTTCTTTTATCATGTAGATTCAACATAAAATTTTCTATGTTTGATCTCTTTTATGCTTTATGAGAAAATGGATGTTTATGCTTGTTTGTGTTTTATGTTGAATTTGATAGCCTACTTTGTTCATAACAAATAGGCTGTGCTTATCTCATTAATCACAATTTTCCTCTTCATCTAAATATGATCATGGCAATGAAGTGAAGTTTGAATCAAAATTTGATGATCTATGTTAATAATTAATAGTAAATAGTTCATTCTTAAACTAGATTTTGGTATGAAAAGTAGGACTAGAGTTGTATTATAGTTTGATGGTTGATTTGTGTTAATTAATAACTTAAATAAGCCATGCTTATGATAAATACATCACTAATCCTACTTCGATTAAAAAGAGATCATCATTTGATTTTATGTTGATTTATGTGAAAAATATAAGAAAGTGGATTTGCCCCTAAATTGAATTTTAATCACATAGTTTTTTAATCTCAACATTTGCTTAGCTTTCTAGTTTTCAAAGCAATCTCCACTTCTGGTTTAATTTGATTGATTAGAAAATATTAAAATCTAACAATTCCTTGCGAATCGACCCGTACTCGCCACGTACTAACTTTTGTACGCCGTGCGCTTGCGGTATAAATTTATTTCAAAAAATTCCGGTGATTTTCTAACTCGATAGAAAATTCATCGTTAAACAAGTTTTTGGCACCGTTGCCGGGGAATAGTTTTGAGTTTGGTTTTCTATTCTTCGAATTATTTTTCGTTTGATTTTATTGTGTTTTTATTTTATGTGTATTTGCATTTAAAAAAAAATATTGTTGTGTTGTGTGATTGTTGTTTGATTTTTGTTTGTGTGTTTGTCGTTGTTCTAGTTTCATTTGCATTTGCACTCATTGTATATATAAAAAAAATCCACAATTTCATTTCAAAATATATATATATTTCATTTTCAAGTTACAATTACAGTTTTCAATTTCAGCATTACAAATACAATTACATATTTCACTGCCTTTTTCAAACTGTGCACCGTGCACATTTCCATTCTCTGTTACAAACTGTTTCTGTTACAAACTGTTACTTCTGTTCCTCCACCCCTCTGATCAAACTGCATTGTTCCAACCACAACATTTCTTTACTTCACAACCCTCTACGACTTCAACTGCATCAATACATCTGCAACATTCCTTCATAACTGCCTTGCCAGTCACTCACATAACTTCTCCAATCCACCATACCAAACATACCAATTCATCCTCCTGCTTTGACATCACACGCTGCTAACTCTCCAATACAACCAACTGCTCTGAACAACAACGTCTGCCCCAATACCAAATCCCTTGCCTACATCATATACTCACTACCTCTCTGCCAAACAAACGAACTAAACTGTGACAGTTCACACCCAAATCCTACCATCATTCCACCTGAGTCAACTACACTACTCCATCCACACAAACTGTATACCAGTGACATAGCTACAGCAGCTACCAGTAACGCATCTGCCTTGACTTCTGCCCATAACCATTACTATCATAACCGCCAACCTTTACCACCAGGTCTTCGAATACCACACTTGATCACAACTTCCATTACTGTCATAAACTGCCAACATATCACAACTGGTATCATCACTCCAGCCCCACAACAAACAACCTTGCCTTGACTGCCTCCATTTCCATTAGATTTCTTCCACATACAACAAAGCACAGCCACCTCTAATCACCATCATCCTTGCTTTCACCACTATCAGATAACTGCAACCAGCCTACCATCAATACATGGAACCTCCTTCATCACAGCAATAAACACCCAGACTCCAGCAATCACTACAATCCTCCCACCTTCAACATCATCTCCAATCATCTCGCTCCACCGCAGCACTTCCTCACTCCACCGCAAATCAAAATCCCAATCATCGAAAAAAAAACTCACCTTCAGCCGACTGCGACACGTGAACATCCATCTCCTCACATAACCTTCCTGCCTTCCCACCACTGTCAGTGCACATCATCTCGGCATTTTCAAAAAGCAACACTTTCTTCTTGCCTCTGGCCGTACCACATCACCAATATCCATCCCATTTGCCTTACTTGCAACAGTCACCATATCAACTTCAGCATCAACTTCACGACTTCCCAAAACATCATACATCGACCATCCCCACAACTGCTGCAAACAACTTCTCAACTACCACCAGCCCGTACACTGCACAACATAACCACTGTGACCAAACCCAATCTTCTTCTGACCAATTCACGAAATACCCAAACTTCGAACTATGACAACAATACAAACCCCAATTCGAACTCGCTGACCTTCAGAACAACCCCAATCAAACTCGCGCATCCTAGCACCTTCAATTGTCAATCGCCTGCAATAACCCACTTCAGTCGCCCCGCTTCCACCCCACGCATTACCAAATCACCGAGCATCGCCAAAATCGAACATTCACGAAATCGCAACTCACGAACCAAAACGCGCGAGCCCTCCTGCAAATTCAGTTTGAGAATTTTGATTTGAGAATCTCGGTTTGTTAATTTTGATTGTTTTCGAAGTTTGATTGGTTGTTCGATTTGTGAATTTTAGTTTGGGAACGAAGCTGCACATCGTTTTAATTTGGTTAACAAAGAAAAGGGAAGGGATTTTCTTCAATTTGTGCCTGACTTTAGTGTGGGCCGAATTTAAATTGTTTCTATCTTTCCTTTTTAATTTTCTTGAATTTCTTTTTACAAGTGTAAATTCTCTTCTTCTTCTTTTTTTAGAAAAAAATTATTTTTATTTTTTTATATATTCATTTGTTTACATTTTGTTTTTCTTTAAAAAATAAATAAATAAATAAATATCTCTCTTGTTTGAATTTTCAGGTTGTGGATTGCAAAATGGACTGCTTGCTAAATAATTGAGCTGCTTGCTTATAAAAAAAACACCGTTAAAAAAATTGCTAATAATTCTACACGTTCTGGTATCGTGCCTTTTTCCCTTGTTTTTAATTTGATTTGCATTGTTGGTTGGTTGCATTTGCATTTATATATATACGAAAAAATTCATAATCGAAAAACAAAAACAAACTTCATTTTAGTTACATTGTAAATTCACGTTTAATTTTTGTTTTGCATTCATCTCATCTTATTTTTATTTTCTAAGGGCAATACCCCAATTCACATAAGGTGAGGGATTTCATCACCCTTTCCTTAGCCCACAAACGCATTTTATCGTAGAATTTGACTAATAATAAAGGTTAGACATTCGACTTAAAGGTGTCGCGAGCTCATCTAGGGCTTAATTGTATCTTCATAATTATTTTCTTTGAACAATTTTATTTCTTGGTGTCTAGGCTACGATAGAGTAATAACCAGTTATAAAAATTATGGTGATTCGTAAATATTATACTGGTTGTTCCTCTGAAGGTACTTAAACCTTTGTCTGCATTGCTACGGTGATTCGTGGTGCACCGATAACCCATGCCCGTTACTTGGCTGAGAAATATATTTGTTGATTTAAAATAAAGTGTGATTATACAATTTGGGGTTAGGAGATACTAATGACAGAAAACTGTAATTAAGTTCTTTGCATTCATTTAGTTGCATTAGTTCATGCATATTTTAAAAAAAATCTAAATTTTTTTTTTGTAAATTTTACTTAACTTAGCTTTTAATCCAAAAAAATCCTTCTTTCCTTTCCTTTGAAAATTTTCAATCAAAAAAAAAAATATAAAACGTCTTTAAAAAAAAAATTTGAAAATTCAAAAACAAAAAAAAAATTGAAAATTCAAAAACAAAAAACAGAAATCAAATTTCCATTTTCTAAAAACAAAATAAAATCCTTTTGGTAAATATTTGAAAGTTTGAAAATTCAAAAACAAAAAAAAATATACAAAAACATATAAAAAATTTGAAAAAACCAAAAAACAAAACAAAAATCAAACTTCTCTTTTGAAAATAAATTTCACTTGGTAAATATTTTTCTTCCTTAAAAAAAACAAACAAAAACAATTTTTCACTTCGTTTATCAAATCTTCTTTCATTCTCTAAACTCGTTTCTAACTTCCTTCTCCTCTCGACTTTCACTTGTGCATGAGTACTTGGATTCGTGACACAACAACAAATCGTTGGACTCACGACTCAACAACTAATCGTTTAACTCGAGTAGACGATCCTCCCGAAATGGCGAACGAGAATGCCCCTCGAACTCTTATGGATAGAATCTTTCCCGATAGAGTTTCTATTTCATCTTGCATCACGTTACCCGCCCCTACGGGTAACCATTTTGAAATTCACTCGAACCATATTGCCACACTTCCGAAATTTGGCAATTTCGAGCACGATGACCCATACATTTTCTTGACTAAGTTCGAACAAGTTTGCGCAACAATTAAACTCCAACAAATTTCCGATGATGGAATCAAACTTCGATTAATCCCATTTGCTCTTACGGATTACGCTGAAAAATGGTTGTACAGCTTACCATCGAACTCAATTAGAATGTGGGAAGAATTCATAAAAGCTTTCTTAAAAAAGTTCTACCCCTTGGAAAAAATGAGTAGAATCCGAAACGAAACTGTAAATTTTCATCAATTCAAGGGAGAACCATTCGGAAAATATTTTGAAAGATTCAAAGAGCTTTTGATAAAATGTCCACACCATAACTTCGAAAAATGGACGATTTGCCAAATCTTATACGATGGACTCGAAAACAGCTCACGAACCATGCTCGAATCAATGTGCCAAGGCAACTTTCTTCCCCACCATCACGACGAAAAATCATCCCAATGGGAACGTTCGAACGAAAAATCATCCCAATGGGAACGTTCGAACGAAAAATCAATTTACTCACGATCGAGTGCACACTCGATAGGATCTTCTTTTACTTTGGAAGCTAAGATCGACGCAATGATTAAAAAATTCGATAACGTTTTCTCATCGAATCAAATGAACCAAGCTTCCAAACCCATGTGTTATAAATGTAACAATCATAATCATATAGCCGATCAGTGTCCTAACTCTGTCGAATAAATCAATGCTTTCAATAGAGCCAAAAACGACCCGTTTTCTCCAACGTACAACCCTAGTTGGAGAAATCATCCGAAATTTTGCATGGAACCAAAACAATCTCAGCACGAATACTATTCGTCCCAATTTTCAAGCATTCCCGAATAATGCTTCGAATCCTCCGTTTCAGCCCAACAATTTTCAACCAAATTTTATTTCATAATTGATGTGCACGTAAATGTGCATATATTTACATCCATATTTTATCTCTTTTTATTTAAATAAATATCATATTTGGGCATTTTAACATGTTTAAAACCAAAATTCAATTATTCTCAAATCATCATATATTCATCTTCATTTAGGGGCAAAATGGTCATTTTTGTGCATATGTCAATTTGAGAATTTTAATTGGACATTTTTTATTATTTTTATAGGAAATTTTGATGTATATGAAAGAGGGATTCATGATGATATATGTATGCACAAGGGAATACAAAGGAATGAAGAGGAAATAATTCAAGTTCAAGATCATGGAGGACCCCACCCACTTACCTAAATGTACAATTAGGAGGTAATGGACAACTAAGTGGAGGTTAAAGCTTCATACACATTAAATGATGGATTAATTAGTGGCTAATGGTTACTTGGTAGCCAC
This sequence comes from Allium fistulosum, assembly GCA_030737815.1. Classification (NCBI taxonomy): domain Eukaryota; kingdom Viridiplantae; phylum Streptophyta; class Magnoliopsida; order Asparagales; family Amaryllidaceae; genus Allium; species Allium fistulosum. The sequence continues at coordinate 1,131,158,564 of CM060901.1, forward strand.
ACTTCCTAAAGGGAATTTTAGGAAGCACCCTAAAAATTGAATTAGGGTTTTATGCATGTATAAATAGCCCTCTTATGTACATGTAAATATCTTTTCTACCTTTCATTTTACTTAGGAAATTAAGCAATCAAATTGTAAGCTCAATGTTACATGAAATAAAAATGGCTTCCAAGCCTCTTTCTCTTTTCTTTTCTTTTCTACATGTTTTTCTTTGCTTTCATGTTAATGTTTATTTCTATGCTCTCTTTCTTTTCATGTTTATAGCTTAGATTTACATTTACTCACTAGTTTAATTAATTTCCTTTTAGTAGTTAATCTTCTTTTTCTTTGTTTATTCTCTACTTTATTTCATTTTCAATATTGAAATCTCTATGTGTTGAAATGATAACACAAATGAGAGGCTAAACCCCTACAATTTAGGGGTAATGAAGCTTTCTTTCATCATGTAGATTCAACATAAAATTTTCTATGTTTGATCTCTTTTATGCTTTATGAGAAAATGGATGTTTATGCTTATTTGTGTTTTATGTTGAATTTGATAGCTTACTTTGTTCATAACAAATAGGCTATGCTTATCTCATTAATCATAATTTGCCTCTTCATCTAAATATGATCATGGAAATGAAGTGAAGTTTGAATCAAAATTTGATGATCTATGTTACTAATTAATAGTAAATAGTTCATTCTTAAACTAGATTTTGGTTTCATTTTCTATGCTATGTTTCATGAGATATGAAAAGTAGGACTAGAGTTGTATTATAGTTTGATGGTTGGTTTGTGTTAATTAATAAGTCAAATAGGCCATGCTTATGATAAATACATCACTAATCCTACTTCGATTAAAAAGATATCATCATTTGATTTTATGTTGATTTATGTGAAAAATATTAGAAAGTGGATTTGCCCCTAAATTGAATTTTAATCACATAGTTTGTTAATCTCAACATTTGCTTAGCTTTCTAGTTTTCAAAGCAATCTCTACTTTTGGTTTAATTTGATTGATTAGAAAATATTAAAATCTGACAATTCTCTATGGATCGACCCGTACTCGCCACGTACTAACTTTTGTACGCTGTGCGCTTGTGGTATAAATTTATTTCAAAAATTTTCGGTGATTTTCTAACTCGATAGAAAATTCATCGTGAAACAATAATATCATTTAACTGGATTCAAAAATTAAGGAATTAAAATCATTTATCATTCAATTTAACCAATCCGGTGTCCGTATATAATTTTCTACCCTATGATCAAGTGATACGGATATATATCATTTCAATCCGCAATAAATTTAAATTTACGGGTATATATCATTTCAACCCGCAATCCCGAGTTAAAATTAAAAATCCATAAAATCGATCGAGTTTATCATTTCAACACATAACGATTATTCCCTAATCTATAAGACCATTCGAGTATGTATCATTTCAACACATAGTGATTTTCCTAACAATAACTAAGAGAACTTGCAGTGTGATAACAACATATAAATAAAGATAACATCAAATCATCCAAAATGTCAACAATTAAGCATCCATCACAATCATCATTCAAATCAACCAATCAATCACAACAATTAACTGGTTATCAATTAGGTATTTAACAAACAATTTAAATTCCACTATTAATTTAAAATGGCAATTAAATTCAATATAAATTCAAATTAAATTTAAATGACAATTTAAAATACCAAACAACAATCAATGAATTTCTAATCACATCATAAATTTAATTTAACTAACATAGGATGATTTAGTAGTTGTGAGTGGGTTAAATCACTCACCTCTGATTTTCAGTCGATTTAAAATCCAAATAAAGCTCAAAATTTGAACAGTCTCAGAATGCAACCAAACTAGTTCCATAATGTCTGGAATTTCGATACGAATCCAACAAAGCAAACCGTGCGTGAATCCAAGCTCGTAAGTAAAGTAATGATAGTTAGAACGCTTGGAATTTAAATTAAGATTTAAAATAAACAAGGGTATTTTGGTTAATACGATTACCTCCTAACCCTAGCAGTAACGTACATGAGCACGAATCCATCGCGAGCCCTATAGTAGCAGCCACCATCGTTCTTTGATCATCTACAGTCGCCTACGGCCACTCGCGGCCACGCGCCCCACCACTAGATGAACCGCCGTCCTCCCGTCAACACCCTCGACTACCTGCGATCACCCAAGGTCCGCCGATCGCCACCAACAACTCTAGCCGCCATCGCCGCCCCATATAAAACCTAATCGAATTTTAGCCGCCGATCCAACCACCATTTCTCCAAATGAACGACTTTGATGAACTCCCCATGCAAATCTCCACAAGATTGTACCCTCGAGTCGTAGCATCATCGCCGTTGATCAAGCACCAAAATCGATAATCGAGAATGTTTTGGTCATTTCTGGACAAACCAAAACTCGATTGCAAAAACGAACAATGAATGGAGATTACGCTCGTCGAGAGCTTTCCAATGATATATAATATGACATAGTTTGAGGAGTTTGAATTTTGAAGTTTGAATTTGAAATTGGAATTAGGGTTTTGGGTTGAAATTATCTGACATTTGGGAAGGTGGAACAAATAAGAAGTTGATGTATGTATAAAATAAAATGAAAGGCTGCTAGGGTTAGAGAAAAACTACTTATATACACAGGGATGGATAACACGAATGGACATATCGAATTGGTTCGAAACGATAACACGATATGAAAAGCCCGTTTCGTTTCCGAAACGAAAGTGGGTCATCCCATATATCAAAATATAGGTTTTCGATATTGTTAAACTCAATGGAACTAGTTTCAAACCCTAATTCCACTGAATGAAGAAGTCAGCTTTCAAAATCAGATTATATTCATTCAAATTCTTTTAATTGATTTCTACGCGTTTCAAGCTCGCACGATCAAATGATAAGTCCGATCGCTACGAAACTTGAAATCCTATAATAAATCACTATTACGGATCCGATGAAGCTAGTTTCGTCGAAATATGAGATAGTGGCCAAAATGGCTAATTTTCACGTTAATTAAATAAATTTAATCACTTTTAAATTTAGATTTAAAAGTTAACAATTTTTATCATTTTTTATTACATAGAAATTTATAATCTTTTAAAATAAATTTTCCATGTTAAATCCAATATTTAAATATTACATTAATTTCAAAGTTCAATTGCAATTGTAATAAAATTCCAATTAATTATATTTTAATTTCAATCAAATTCTTTTATTTCGGTTTACACTTTTATTGTTGAATCAACTATTACCTTAAGAATATAATTAATATTAGTTTATATTCTATTACATTCATATTCTACAGTTATCATCCTTTACTACATTAATTATAATATTTCAATTATATTAATTCCATTAATTACCAATTTAATTCCTTATTTACAATTATAAACCAATTAACTTTACCATTATTTCAATCAATTGAAATTACGTTAAAATAGATGTCAATAACATTCAAACAACATTATTAAATCATATTCAAGTTATTTTTACCATTAATAAGTCATAAATTTTAATTTCTCCAATATTAAATTCTAAAAATCTTATTAAATTTAATAGTTTTAGTTACCAAAATTTACGGGCCGTTACATAAGGCATCGCGAGGAATGACTATGGACATAACATTTCACAGGATCGATCCGTAGGATAACGACCATTCGAAGCACAAAGTGGAATCCTTCACAGCAATCCTGACTTGTATCGATTCAAAGCACATACGAGATGTACTTTGGGGGGCAAGTATTATCTAGCCTTTTTGACCAGGCAATATTCAGATAGATTGGACGAGTTGAACTTGGAGTTATTAAGGCAGGAAGCCCAGAGAGATAGTCCAAGAATCCAGGAACCAAGTACAAACAGAGCCACGGGACAAATACTAAACCAACCCAAGAAAAGAGAGGCAGAAACCCACCTAAGTGGTGGATCGGTACCGATCCAACTTTTCTCCTCCAATGGTGCCTCTCCCCTGCCTACTTACTCAACTTGATAAAGTCTACTCCAAGTGTTATTTTGTTGTTGCAATGCAATTCTCTGTTAATCTCCACGATCACTTGAATTGGCAACTTTGTTCTTTCACGGATCCATCGCTTGAGCTCAAAAACAAGGAAATCTTGATGCGATCAAGTTTGGAATGACGAAGCTAACCAGAAGAGGATCCAGTACAAAGAGTACAAAGCAACCACTTCGGCCATCTCTTGGATCGGTACCGATCCAAGGCTATGGATCAGTACCGATCCACACAAATTAATGAGGTGTCTCCCTATTTCTTTGGAGAAATGGTCTATGGCATGGAAAACGTGGTGAAGATCTTCTAGGTGAGATTTAGTCTTCCTATGTCTCGAAATAGAGGGACAGGACTCATTTCTAAGGATCTTTTCGCTCTTGCTTTTCCTAACTCTAATTTCTTATAATCACTATTGGATTTATACCCATATGTAAGAACTCCTGCTTGTAATCAATAATATAATCAATAAAAACACTAAGTGGACGTAGACTAAAATTAGCGGAACCACTATAAATTGCTGTGTGCTTTTTCCTACTCGTTTTCATTTAAATTTCTTCACTTTCTATTCTTTACTTAATCTTCTGGGTGTTTGTGCCATTTTTGGACACATATACATGCATACAAATTAAAGGTTGAACCACAAGCATAACATGACCCATAATTAAGGAATTTTAACTACACTATCTTGGGATAATAGGTGACACATACATTATTTTTTTTCTTCCATGTATTTTTATATAGTCATATCCTTATAGCTTATAATGATAGTGATAAATCCAAACATTCATCGTATATGTTTATCAGTGGTAACTGGACAAGTTACTTAATTGAATGTCTTTTACACACATATGTCATCTGATGTGGTTGTGTTGGATTTATACATTATCTCCGTCAAAGCATGTTTGAATATTTGAGTTTCTGATTAAAAAAAATTATAGGCATAATAATAATTTTGATGCGAAATTTTCCACCTTAATTACGAATAACATTTTGTTGTATAAGACTTATATTGAGTATCCATTATGTAATTCTTTCTGAATTATTTTGATGCACTGATTTTTATTTATATTCTCCTAAATTTTTGTTCATATATGAATAACATTTTTGAACTAGGATACTTTGTATTTATTATTGTATTAGCAGAGATGGAAAACATATGGAAAATTTAAAAATCACCGAATCAAATTTATGCAACGATGAAACCCAACTTGATACTCGGGTGGATAATTATCAAAATAATATTATCAAAATGGAAAACAACCACCTTAAGTTGATATTGTTTCATTTTTATATGAATTTTGAGATGAAATTGAAATCACTAAGATTTATTGTACAACTTGTATTGTATTCATTATGTATAAAGGTCAATGAATAGTTTATTATGTTTCAGGCTACTTTGACATCTTGTGCACGTCACCTTTTGGCATAATTAGCCAATACAAACTTATTTATGGAGGTATAATCATAGTTTTGTCAATATAGTAATGGTTACTCCTTTATATTACTATTATCGTTGGTGTAAAACTTTTAATTGAGGAGTTTTAACCACACAGAAGAATTATAACAGGATAGACAAAGCCAATATGCATTGGGAGACATGGTTTTGAAGTTCAATATAGACCAGCAAGCTTTATAGTTAAAGGGACTAGAAAGTCAAGCAGTCTATGATAGAATGTTTCTATTTGAATTTTTTGTTTTATGTTTGGGAAGATAGAATAAAAATGTTACATGTTGTATTTTGAAATATAAAAACCAAAATTTACATGATAAATTTATCTTTTCTTGTAACTTGATTTTTTTAATATGTGCATCTATGATAACTTTATATTCTTTTGCTTTCAAACAAAAGGATAAAATAAGCATTTAACAAAAGATAAAAAAAATTGTTTTTTAATAAACAAATTTCTCTTTTTCTCCAAAAACTATATTTGTGCATTTACTTATTATTGAAATATTTGCAATTTGACACATTAATTGTAAACATCCATCTCTATACCGATACTGTCTAAGAGTATTACAAAGTAATACTGTTAGATAATATAGAGAATGAGGCTATATGAGGTACATACGTGAATATTTTTTAGGACTAACACTGGTACGTATTAAAACATCAAATAAATATCTCTCTTATACATACATAGTGTCGGTACAAAACAATAAATACGTGTGCCATCAGGACCGAACAATACATAATATACAATAGACAACAAAGAACACAAAGTCAATCGTAGGACAATATATAATATATAATACAATAATACAATATGGATACAACATATCTCAATATGATGTGATGTACAATCAATATACAGCTCAGTGTCAAATATATATATATATATATATAATAAATCAGTGTCATGTAAATATCATACAACAATCCTAATATAAGATTCCTCTAAGCCCAGTAAATAAATATTAGTCAAGTCGTCCATGTACCTGAAATGTCTAGGACTGACCCGAGTATTACATAAATAACACACAGATAACACTATGTCTAATCAAGTATCAAGTGTAATAATATGGGTAACATAAAGTAAACATAAGATAACAATATAATACCCTAACATAAATAAATAAATCATCACAAAGCATCACATCACCCAAATAACTCAATTTCATATGAAAAGGTCAACATTGATATCGAAAGATGTCATCACCCAAATAGAAACACACTAAATCAGAAGTCACAAAATCAGCACTTATAAGTGAATCACACATGTCCAGAAAACATCCTCATATCCAGAAATATCAATAGAGGAGATATCACTAAGTATAATTAGGCTAGCATGAAGCATTGCCTAAATATAACTCTTAATCTTAACAAATAAAACATCATCATCAAATATGAAAGAAGATAGATAGGCTGCCTATCAATATACTGAGAATCCACTATACACTAATCATATATCTCAGATATAATCTCATCTCCTCATATCTAAACAATCCAACGGTATCGTGATGGGAAATGACTCTACGACAAACACGAATTCCCAATTAGAGTCATCCATATAACAATATGCAGCACCTAGCTCACATCAATACTATAGTGTGGTGTATTAATCGTATACGCCAATATACAACTCCGTCAGAACTGGAAAGGAGGCTGATAGCATCAAGCAAGCTCTAGAGACACTAAGTATCTATAGTCTTTAGTTACCTCAAAGTCATCGTGACACGTATCCACGGGTATGCTCGTCAACACGAGGACTTTAAGTCACGACACTACAATTGCCCTAACCATAAAGGTATATGTAACAGATTGCTGGCCTAAGTGACACTGGGTAAAATGCGCGCATAAGAGGTAGCATAAAGCTGAAAAGCACTAAGAAATATAGGGTGTCAGGGATATGGAGAGCGACCCCATGATTAAACCGCTAGGGTGGATTCTAGCCATCTGGTCCTCTCCAACAAACATAATAGGATTACATCGAATAGTGACATATAGAACCAATACATATAGACCTGAAGTCTCACTAACTATGGGCATGGAGCCATATATCACCTCACACTGTCTACTCTATTCCCATCACGTGAGTGTCATCTACTTACAATGAATAACCGAATAAATATCACAATAGTGTCCCATACCACTATGTGATACTTAAACATTTATTCACTGCTTACAAACTACAATCATCTCTATACTGTTCTGTATAATGAGTCAAAAGAATAACCGGAGAAATATTACCGAATGTCCCATCCCAAACGGTATTATAACTCCCTTTATTCAGATTTCTCATCACATAGAAACACATCAAAAATCACAAAATTATATCAAGGATGTCATCACCGTATCATATCGAATCATTAATCAAATATGTCTCAACGGTGAATCACTCATACAACCCAAGTCAATATACAGAAAAGGAATAATCGGAAACAATAAAATAGATTATTCAAATAAATATACATATAAAGTAACTAAACCTAATATAAATCATTCTCAACAATTTAACTTGTATAAGTATATAAATACTTAGAAATGAACAATAATTAAATATTCAAGAATTAGAAAGATATAAAACCAATTATAATTATTATTATTTTTCTATTTCTAATAAACACCTACTTTCTCAATCTTTCATAAAATTGATCGATTATTAAATATTTACTAATTACATTAGAAAACTCATTTCACTAATTTTAAATCCCTAAACTAGTTTATAAAGCTAAATATTATATTATATATACACTTATTCCATACTTTACTATAACCAAATATTATTTATAAGTAATTTTACAACATCAAAATCAATTTAATATATTTATACTCGAATAAATTCCTTTTTCAAAACTTAAACTAAATTATATACTAGGATTTCATAAACTATACCTTAAAACCCTTAATTAAAAATAGTTACTTATTTACAAATCATTATGTATATTTATCTTTTAAATAAACAATTCAAACCAAAATATATTTCCTTAAATGAATTAATAACTTTTAAATGATAATAAATAAATTATGTTTTCAACTTAGAATGAAATATCAGTTCATAAACTCGTTGATATATTATTTAAACTAACAAATGATGAATAATCTACTGTAATCATTTATTTTTATTGTACTTAATTCATTATATTTTATTTTATTTTAAATTTTAATTTACTTATTGTATTTGAATCCAATTTCTTACCTTTATCAATTTCAATTCGATGCAAATCTCATACACATCAATGATAGCAATCCAAACGCAATATACATACATACATAGATACACGCGCGCACACACACACACATAGACACATACACACACATGTGTGTGAGAATTAACTTGAAGTAGACATAGATATGTGAGCATGAATTCACCTTAATTGTCGCTTGAACTTCTAAATCATCGATTACCCTTGTCTCACACACGAACGTTGACATTTCCAATACTGTCATTGTCTTATTATTACATCAACCCGACTGACCAAAACCCTCGCTTGTAGTGAATCTCCATGTCACAACCATCACTCCTCTCCTCGTCATCAACAGTGTCGTCCACATCACCAGCACCTTCACCAGTCGCTGTCATCAAAATGCAGAGCCACCTCGTTCAAGTGCCAGTCGCGGCTTTTTTTATAAATTAACGTGTGCCCATCGCGACCCAATCACGCAACCACTGCACCCGACAACTATCACTTGATGCGTCGCTGCACTAGCTTGGCGTTCGAGTGCGATTCTTTTATTTATTTATTTTATCTAGATTAGGGTTCGAAAATTCTGGAGGGGTCGAGCACGATGATAATAGGCTAGGAAAAAATAGTTCGGGCTTCTCATTTGAGATAATAAAAGGTGAAGGGTTTTCTAGAGAAGGAAAAAGTTATATAGGCTTATATATTGGGCTTTGTTTAAATAAAGTAATTTTTCTTTTCATTTTCTTTTATATAATTCTTATTATTTAATTGCAACTAAATTATAATCCAATATAAATTGATTTACATTTCAATTTTAAGTTATATCATAATAACATGACAATTTCATTCAATTCAATGCTTGTTTAATTTTGATTAATTATTCTTTGTATTATTATAAAAATAAATTTATTTTTTGACTATTTCGATAATATAAGAATTATTTACACTTTAGAACATTTATAATTAATCTAAACATTTTATAGGATTCCAATATATTATTTGAAAAGAATTTATTAATTTATTTCAATTTATTAAATCAAAGTCTTATATTAATAGAATCAAATGAACAAAATTTATTTTCAAAATATGAATTATCAAATATTGATTCAAAATTCATTCTAACTAAATTTATGTATAATTATGACATAGAAAGCAGGGTTGTTACATTAATGTGATATAAGTTTGTAACAATATGTCATCATACTCTGATTTGAAGCTTTTGCAATTACCAAAATATCCCTTTCAATAAAAATTATAGCTTGATATTACAAAAGTAGTTTTAGTCATTTCCTGCCATGTTCCTAGCGGCATGTCCACCATAGATTCATACTTTTCAATTGTTCTCTTTCCAGCAATCCATTTTGTCTCCGTCTTCCACATTCCTTATCAAAATAAATAATTCAATTAAAAATAAAATAAAAACAATGAAAGATATCTCCCAGTCGTAAATAATTGTCTTTTCGACCATTGTTGTTCTTCGATGACTCAACCAAAGCATCTTGAAAGAACTACTTAAGCCGATGGAGGTGGTGTATACGTCTTAGGCGACTGAGGTGGAAGTTATTCTTAGGTTGTATGCAAATCTATATACTTTATTGGGTTTCTTTTTTTGCTATTTATTTGTTCAACAAGTTCTGTTATTAGCTACCTCTAGCAATATCTCTTAAATTTCATTTTTTGATTTGGGATATTATTAACAAAATTTCCATAATCATTTTGCAAATTTACCCATCTTCGCTGAGAGAGCCATGGGGATATTTAGAGATGAGAAACTGAGGTATAATTATGAGTATTGTTATGATTTAGAAGTTGAGCTCGCAGTTTTCAGTAATGTTGGCAGCTGTTGCAGATTAGAGATTCGCAGAAAAAACTAAGACCGAGATACGGACCAAAAGAAACTCTTGATCCAATTTGGTCATTGTTGGAGTTCGCAACTACTAAGAAGAACCGGGTCCTATAGTTTACATGTAATGTTTGATATAATTCCTCACACGGCTTAATTTTCAATTAGTTAGGCTTTGGTCAATTTTTGATGAAATACCGACTAATATTACATCACTTTATTTGCATTTTTAAAAAAAACAGGAAGAAAACAAAGTGAAACACCATTTGGTTACATACTAAAGCACATGTTGACTTATGACTGCAACCTTTTGTAAAGTTGGTATGTTTTCATAAAGAAAAACTTGAGCACATATGTACAATTGCGTGGATGTGTATCATTCGGAAAATGGTTATATTAGAAAGTACCATTAGAAAAACTTCCATTTTTAGCTGTTTTTAATAAAATAAGCTTTGAACCATCCCTTATGTAGAAGAGAATGAATATTGGTGCATGGTTGATTTGTTCAACATCTTAAAATTTGCATTAAATTCAAAGATGTATAATGAAAATATATTTGTTGAATGAGAAGTTGTGTTGAAAATTTAATACCAATGGTCGTTCCTAAGTATTCCACACCGATAGTCGTCGATAGAACCAAAAGTTAGAGTAGCACAACTGGATGATGGCCGCATCTCTTATTTTTGACAAATAGATACGAGGATTGAAAATTTAGGTAATATTACTCATCAATGGGAGTGTGCTATTTGATTATCGGTGACTTATCAAGTGACATTTCAAAAATAAAAAGTGCTCGTACATCATATTTTATTTTGTTGCAATAGAGTGTCGATGAATATTCAAATACATTGAGGTTCTCACAAAGTAAACTGAAGAATGAGCTTGGGAGCTCATATCATAATAGTTTTATGTCAATTAACAAATATCCAAAGAATTTGAAATAATTTATACAACTTTTGTTCGGATTCTTTCACTCAAAGCTAATGAATATTCCTAAAAAATAGATAGTGTAAATTTCACGATATATTTTCATCGTGTAATATTTACACAAAAACAAAATTATTGTCTGAAATTCACAATAAAGTGAAGTTAGCTCGCATATTTATTATTGCAAAGTATTACCTAAGCATTTTACCATTATTTTACTACGGACGAATTTTCTTTCAGATTTCTTTGCACACGCCCAATGGACGTACCCAACGTACTGGTATATATAATGAAATTTATGCAATATTACAAAGATGGTATAGGTTCTTTAAACTATTTGTATTCCAAAAATGATCATGTACTTATCTCTTTAAAAATGAAACATTTTTATATCTTTTGAAATGATAAAAACACTTTTACCTTTTCACTAATAAGTATATTTTTACAGTAAAGACAGACTAAGAAGAAAGCGGTTGTTTCAGAAAAAACTGAAACAGTTGCAGGATAACAGTGTAATGTATACTAAGTACTATTGGTTAGTTATAGAAAGATAATTGAGGATGTACATATGTTATGCGTATGTAAATGTTGTAATGATTACCAATGAACTTATGTTTATCTTACCGAGAAAATGCTTGTGTATTTTAACTTTAGTTTTAAACAATAACATACGGCACAAGTAGTATAGTATATAACTCTATGAGCAAATTAAATTATAGTCCAAAATTATCCTTTCAATAAGAAAATATTTGTATTTATCTTTTGTGAATAAAATAAAAACATTTTCCTTTTGTGAAAATGATAAACATGCATCTTTTTTATTTATTTATCTTTTTGAGATAAATATAAATGAAGTAATTATGTTGATACTAAAATAAATTTAGTAATCATCTTACATAAAATATAGTTCTATTAATTTTCTCGAATACCATGTTTGTGAGTTACAGGTCTCCAAAATGTCAGTATGTCATAACAAATTTCTTAAATTACTATTAAGTCATTCTTTTCTGGTATAGTTTCACATCATCATAACAAGGCCATATCATTGATAATTAGTTAGACCTATATTGCTATGGTCTCCCAATTACATGAGGTTTATGGGGATGAAATAATTTTCAGTTTGATTTCTAGAGCTTTATTATTACAAACATATGATTTTTTAAGTAAAGCTATCAACTTTTGTATCAGTCTTCTCCTAATGAATTTCCCTTGTGTTATGCGTATGCATGTATGAAGTTCAATACCTTATTTCAGTTGAATTAGTTTCGCATTCTTAGGCACCACTCCCCTTTCAATTAAAAACAATCATATTCACCATGGCATTGGAGAAAAAGTTATTGACTCCAATGAGATGGATTAAGGTGTAGAAATTAGTGCTTAACGTATCAATTGGAGAAAGTGGTTATAGACTCGCTAAAGAATCCAAGATTTTGGAACAATTGAGTGAACTCTTGTGTTTTCCAAGGCTAGATATACTATATGGTCCTTTGGTATCATGCTTAATTAGAAGATGGCATGTTGTGTTACATATAGAGGTGAGAAGGCAATGCAGCTCTTAGAAAGTGGATTGAAGGTAAAGGAATATGAATCGATGAGAAAGAACTTCAATGACACTTGCTATTTTAGCTTTAATATCCAAGAACATATCTTTGGATCAAGCATAACCCATCTATTGGTAATTATGAAATGGACTTTTACATGATTCTAGAATGTGAAGGCAATCACGTAGGTCATCGCCAGCACCGTGTCATGAAAGATGATGTCATTCTCAACAAAACTCATTTCATTAATGTTTAATCAACTTGAATATATTGATAAAGAAGAGTGTTTCTCTTTTGCTACTTATTTTAGTGTTTTTTCTTCTTTTGAACCATTTTATGTTTTAGATCTTTCATCCTTGTTGTAGAATGTGCTATACGTTGTTGTGTTTCCCGAGATTAAATTCTTCCTCAATGTACAAATGATATTTTGTTGGTCAGTGTTTCACTAGGTCGAAGTCATTTACGTTGAAATTGGTTAGTTATGTTTTAATTTAGACATCGACGATTAGATTATGTAAACAAAAAAGCAATTTATGAATTTCCAAACAATGAGCATAACAACTTCTCAGAGCTTATCTGTGCAACTTTTACTTCCATAGCACATAATTTGTTGGGCTGTCTCGCATTATGTGTGGGTAGTGGACGCATATTGAAAAAAGAATAGTCCGACACCGTGAAAAATAATGGAGGTGGATTGATATATATATGAGTTTGGTTGCATGTAACAACCAAGATAATACATGTTCTGAATAACATGATTTGAGCAGTGGAATTATATATTATAAGATTTTGAGATAATGAGAAATTACAATTTGATGAAAATGAAAAGGTGATTTTATTGATCGATACATTACAGAGAAGATGACCGATATATATATATATATATATATATATATATATATATACAGTCCAATATACAAGTTTCTTTGTAAAATAAAATGTTATAAAGTTGGGCCTTTAGCCCACAGACCCGATGTTGCAACCGTTTAAAGCAATGGATGACTCTGATGTAAACAGAATAGATAAACGGCAGATTTGGAAGGCTTGAAATATATATGCAAATAACCGGAGAGCTTTCTCAATACTCCCCCGCAAACCCTTCGGTAGCTAGGGTTTGATAAAATCGCCCCCAAATTATTCACTTCAACTCGATTCCAAAAATTGATCAAAAATTGGCTGAAAAAATAAGCTTGACATCAACTGAAGATCCTCTCTTTAGCTGTGAAATTGATTAAAGACAATCAATTTCAGTTGCGATAAAGTTTAGAAGTTGATTTCCTCGTCAACTAGTTGCTTGAGAGCTGAGAGTTGGATGAGATCTAGCAATACCGATGTTAGTTGATGATAAATGTCCTTCTGATTGCTATCTGGCGACAGATTTTGAGGTGATTTCTTTGTAAGTGGGTTTCCTGCTGCTTTGTGAGTTGTTAACTTTTAGTCTTTCTCTAAGTCGAACAAAGTTCGTTTTAGACAAAGGCTTAGTTAAAATGTCTGCAACTTGGTAAGTGGAAGGTATGTGGTTTATATCCAACTTTCTTTTCTTTACTTGTCCTCGCACGAAGTATAAATCTAATTCCATGTGTTTTGTTCTTGATTGTAACACTGGATTTGCTGTAGAGACAAACAGTGCTTAAGTTATCACACCATATAACTGATTTACTGTCAAGTTTGATATGTAGTTCACCAAGTAGAGATTGAATCCACATTACTTTTGTTGTTGCGTTAGCTACACTTCTATATTCAGCCTCTGTACTAGATCTTGACATAGTAGGTTGCTTTTTTGAACACCATGACATAGGATTATTGCCTAATAATATATAATAGCCAGTTGTAGATCTCCTGTCATCAGGATCAATGGCCCAATCAGCGTCTGCATACCCAGTAATGTTGATGTATTTGCTTGATTCCAGTGTCAGTCCAAAGATTGTAGTTCCTTTGAGATATCGTAGAATTCTTTTCACCATTTTCCAGTGCTCATTTATTGGTTTTTGCATGAACTGGCTTACTTTGTTGACACTGTAGGCAATTTCTGGTCTTGTTATAGTTGCATACTGAAGTGCACCTACTATGCTTCTGTACTGTTTGTCATTGGGTATTGCTTCACCTTTGAACTTGGGTACATATAGATTGCTGACCATAGGAGTAAAAATTGAGTTGGCTTGATTCATCTTTGCTTTGTTTAAGATTTCTACTATGTACTTTCTCTGATTCAGCTGAATAGATGAACTTGATAATCTTTTAACCTCAATGCCAAGAAAATAGTTTAAATCACCAAGATCTTTTACAGAGAATTTTTGATTTAAATGGTTTATAAGACTGCCGACTTCCTCTTCATTGTTCCCTGTAATGATAAAATCGTCAACATATATTAGTACACAAACTATCATGTTTTTATTAAATTTTGTATATAAAGAGTTGTCAGATTTTGTTGGATTGTAGCCCAGTTCAGTGAGAGTTTCTTTTAGCTTTTCAAACCACACCCTTGGAGCCTGTTTTAGTCTATAGATAGCTTTATTCAGTCTGCATACAAGATTTTCTTTTCCTCTCTATATGAATCCATGTGGCTACTCCATATATACTTCCTCCTATAAAACACAATTTAAGAAAGCATTATTCACATCAATTTGTTTGATGCTCCAATTTCTATGCAAGACAACAGTGATAACAGTTCTTAAAGTAGTGGGTTTCACAACAGGCGAGAAAGTTTCATTGAAGTCAAAACCACACTATGGTGAATAATGCTTAGCTACTAATCTTGCCTTGTACTTAGAAATTGTATCATCGACATTTTTCTTTAATTTAAATGTCCATTTACACCCCCACAACATTTTTATTTTTGGGTAAAGGAACAAGGTCCCATGTCCTATTCCTTATAAGAACATTGTACTCATTAGACATAGCTGATTTCGAGTTCTCATTCTCCATAGCTTGATAATGAATGCTTGGTTCTTCAGTATCTAAAGTTGGACTTTAAGATTTTGGCTTGAATATGCCACTTTTTGACCTTGTAACCATGTGATGACCTGCTCTTGTAACTTGTTGTTGCTGAGTACTTTCCTCTTGTTGTTGTTGGTCATTGTAAGACTGTGTTTCTTCCGATGTCTAATAAGGAGTAGATTGCATACTTACTCTTTGTTGAGATGTTTGATCAGGTGTGTTTGATGGTTCAGCTTGCTCATGACCTAGTCCACAATTAGACACAGTGTGTTGTGAGTCTGACCTTCTTATGTGAGACCTGTCATTGTCTTATGTTGACACTTTGGGAACTTGAATCACTTCCTCGGGCAAGGCAGGTATTGGAGGCAGTGATTCTTTTGAATTGTATACTTTCTTTGATGTTTTGATTTCTGATTCCTTAAAAGGAAATACTCTTTCATTGAACACTACATGTCTTGAAATGAAAATTCTGCTTTTACTGTCTATACACCTATATCCCTTTTGATTAGTAGCATAACCTAAAAGTGTACAAGGAGATGACCTGAAATTTAACTTGTGAGTATTATATGGTCTGAGATAAGGAAAGCACAAACATCCAAATATTCTTAAGTTTTGATAATCAGGCTTGACATTGAATAATACTTCCATTGGACTTTTAAATTTCAAAATCTTTGTTGGTAGCCTATTAAATAAGAAAACTGTTGTAGCAAAGGCATCTGCCTAGAATTTTAGTGGCATAGGTTCCTTAGCTAATAATTTAAGGCCAGTTTCAACAATTTGCCTGTGTCTTTCTTCAACAAGCCCATTTTGTTCAGAAGTGTAGGGACAAGTTGTTCTATGAACAATCCCTCTCTTCTGAAATAATGCTTTAGAGGCATGTACTCTGTTCCACCATCAGATTGTATCACTTTGACTTGGCAGTTAGTTTGTTTTTCTGCATGTGTTGTAAATTGCAACACTGCACTATAAGTTTCATCCTTTGATTTTAAAAAATATATCCAAACATATCTGGAAAAAGCATCAACAAATGATATATAATATTTGTGCCCATAATCACTATGTAGTGGTGCAGGCCTCCATAGATCAGCGGCAATTAGTTCAAGTGGCTTACTGTAATGTGTTTTAGAATTTGAAAATGGTAATTTATGACCTTTTCCCATTTGAAAAAAAGTGCAGATATATGGCATTGAAATATCATTAAAAGAGATATTGTTATTATTGAATACATGCTTTACAATTATAACATTTGGATGTCCCAGTTTACAATGCCACATATCAAAGATCTTACAATTTTCTTCCTGTTTGAATTCAAAATTATTACACCAATTTATTTTAATTTTTGATTTTCTTGAATTAGCCACACTGAAATTGTACAGTCCTTTATATTCCTTACCCTGCAAGAGAATTTCTCTAGTTAGGATATCCTTAACTAAACAGTGATGTGGGTAAAATTCAAAGTGGACATTGTTGTCTTTTGCAAACTGTGACACACTCAGTAAGTTTTTTCTGATCAGTGGCACTCTAAGTAAATTATTTAGATATAATTGCCTTTTTCCCATAATGTATGAACTACCAATGTGTGTGATTGCAATAGACTTTCCATTACCCATGTGTATAGAGTTCATACCTTTGTACTCCTTGTTTCCAAGATTAAATTGCTTAAATTGTTGGTGATGTGGTTTGTAGTTCCTGAATCTAAGTACCAATCCTCATCTTGAATATGTTCTGGTTTTTCAACTTCAGTTTGCTGTTGATTTCTGTTTTCAGATTGATTGCTTGATTCATGTTGAACTTGAGCCATATTTGCACTGAAGTTTTGATTTCTTTGATTGTTTGAATTTTGTCCTGGAACATAGTTCAAGTTTAGCCTGAAATAACACTTTGCAGCAGTGTGTCCCGGTTTCTCACATATCTGACACCTTGGCCTGTTATTACTGTTCCATTTGCCTCTTCCTTTGGATCTGTTTGAATATCCACCCTTTGCATTTTCTGATCTGCTTTATTGCTGTTTTGACCTTTGCCTTTATAGTTTGCAACATAATTAACAGAGAAATCTAACTCATGAATTTTCTTGTTATCAATTCTTGCCTCATGAGCAAGTAAGACAGAGTGAACATCGTCTATTGATGGTAGGGTTTTTTGGGAAGATATAACTGCCACCACTGCTTCATATTCAACATTTAATCCATTTAGTATAGTCATTATTTGCTCAGAATTAGAGATCTTGTGACCTGCAGCCTCTAACAAATTACAGGTTGTCTTGATTTTGGAGAGATATTCTCTCATGTTGTGACTGTCTTTCTTGATGTTGTGTAACTGTCTTTTATAGAACATCACTTTGGCTACTGACTGTGTATTGAAAACTTTATCAATAGTTGTCCAGATTTCATTGGCAGTTTTACACCCTATCACATGTGATAGAAGATTCACATTTATTGATGATAATAGCCATGAACATATAAGTCTGTCTTGCCTATGTTATCTCACATACTCTTCATTGCTGATTACTTTGTTTTCTTTGTCAGTGATGCAAACTGGTGAAATCTGTATGGTTCCAAGAATGTAGCTTTCAAGCCCATATCCTTGAATTGCGGTTTCAACTTGAAGCTTCCATAGAAGATAATTATCTTCATTCAAGTGGACTGTAACCAGTTGACTCTATGGGCTTATTACAGTCTTGATCAAATTTTCTACTGTGTCAGCATGTTGGGAACTATTTGGATTGGATGATGTGGCAGAATTGCCTTCTTCAGACATGATGAATCTAGATTAGCAAGAATAGAGGTTGAGGGTTTCAGGAGAAAGAATGATGCAGCTTTAATCAAGAATTGAGTTTCAAGAACTTGAAAAGGGATGCTAGACAGGTTAGTTGCAACCAAAGAAAACTTTAAATGATGAACTTTCTAATGAGTTTTCTTTCTGGATGACACTTTCCTGCTTCTTGTGTTGGTTTTTCTAATTTCTTGATCTGGATCTCTGTGATTTTCGATTGCTTTCATTCAAGATTCAATGACGAATATTGCTGTAGCCAGAAATCTTGATACTGGCGAGGCACATGATTTGAATGCTGAATCAATCCCTTATGTGATGAGATATGAGTCTTTGATAAGGGACAAAACTCAAATGATGATTATCTTCTGATGAGTTTTAATTTTGCTGTTAAGCAATATATTTATGGCTCTGATACTGTTATCCCAACTTTTAGCAAAGCTGAGATACCCAAAACTGACTGAAAATCAATAATAACTAGCCATGAATATCAGCTATGCATTGCAGGATAACCATGGATATAGATGAATTTTGTCCGAGTCCGGATCGGGCTGCAATTGACAAGACATGACAAGCAAAGCCATAAAAGCCAACATTCCGAATTTCAAGTCAATCCGAGTTCGTATGCTCAAGATATCACCAACAAAAAATGGAGTAGACAGTCCTAAGTTCGAATCCATAGGCGAAGCCTATGTTCGAATCCATCAGGTGGCCGAGCTTCGTATCCATCGACCAAATCCTTTGTTCGAATCCATCGGCCAAGCTCTAGTTCGAATCCATGAAACATAACCATGCTTCGAATCCATCAAAGGGAAGGTCTTCGAATCCATGCAGTTGAAGAACTTCGACTCCATCCTACGACTATCTTCGAATCCATTCAGCCGAGAAGCCTTCGTAACGATCAACTATGGCCTACCTTGATCGATACGAAGGAAACATCCATTCGATCGATTCGAAGGAGCATACTTTCGAATCCGTTCCCTCGAATCCACCAAGTCAAAGCGACTAAAACCATGGATTCGACCCAGTAAACTCGGAGAAAAAGCTGGATCAACCCGAGAAGCGCGCGCGACACGTCACCATTCACTCGCGCAAACCATCGATTCGACCCTATCGATTCGAAGGGGATTGATTCGAACCAGGCTGGTACACCGAAAATGCAATCTTGAATTGATCATAACTTGAGATCTATAAGTCCAAATGCTATGAAATTTTCACAGAAGCTTGAGCATATGTTGAAGAATGTCCACACCAAATTTCAGCCCGATTGGATGTTTTCTTGATCGATTCGAATGGACTTCGAATCGATCCCAAAGTGGGCCCGGATTTCCTAAAAGCGGACATGTGGGCCCCCTCACGTACCAGAACTGGTCTCCCGAAATTTAGGCAAAATATCAGCCTCCTACACCTGTAAATAGAGCCCCTGGTCATTCAGAAAAGGGGTCGGACAATTTTGAGAGCTAAAGGGCGCCCAGACTCTACCAGATTTACTCCAGATCACCATTTCTTCCTTAGATTCAGATTATAATCATAAAATCTGTTGTACTACGCGATAAGAAATTGTAATCTTCAAGCATCGAGCAATAAAATCATAAAAACCTTGAAGTGGACGTAGGCCGGAGATAGCCGAACCACTATAAATTGTGTGTCACTGTTCATTATTTCTGGATTGCTGCCTGTTGCTTGCTTAGATCTGATATTTGTGTTTGAATATTGCTGGTTTGTATTCATACACTGGTGCTTTCATAATACTTGGGGTTTGTGACCAAATTTGGCGCAAACACTTTGGTGCTTTCACTGAGAAGAACTAGCACCCGCTACACCAGATTCAAAGTTCAGATTTGAAAGTTTGAAGGATTCAGATTGACTCGACAATGACTCGACAAACGAGACAAAGAGCTGAGAGAAGCCAACAGGGAGGAAGTCAAGAGGCATCCTCTAGCGCTGGAGAAGGACAAGCTTCGATCAACATTACTAGAGATGAGATGGAGGCTATGAATAACCTAATGCATGAAAGAATGATGAAAAGCCAACAGGAGATGCTGCAGAATTTCTTTGAACAGATAAGAGCTGCAGGGATACAGGACCTAGGACCAGCTACAGCGGCCATGAATGTGGAACAAGGAGCTAGGGTTGCGGAACCCAATGAAGGTCAGAATGTAGATCCAGAAGGCAATCAACAAGGACTTGGGGGCAGACCCTCAGGATCTGATACTGGAAGGCCTACAGATAGAGCTCAACAAGCTGGAGCCAACGCTGATGCTAACGGGCCACACGAAGAGTACGTACCAGAATACCCTTCAAGACCAAGAGGGCAACCCCAGGATGGAGATGAAAATATGGCTGGATTAGTGCGACGACTCATGAGAGGAGGATTGTCTAGCGGAGGGTTGGAAGAAGTCAGTCGGAGTCCGTTCACTCCGAATATCAGGAATGCAAGGAACCCTCCCAAGTTCAAACTACCAACGCTGGATCCATATGACGGGAAGTCGGATCCGACCATGCATATTACCAAATACATTAGACACATGGAAGTACTGGGAGCATCCGATGAAGTAATGGCACGATGTTTCCCTTTATTTTTGTCAGACTTGGCTGCACTTTGGTTCAGGCAATTAAAGACTGGATCGATCAGGAATGGGGCGAGCTTGTAGATTGCTTCATGGAGCAATTTAGGGTCCATGTGACAAGACCCAAGAGTGTGATGACTTTAGCTTCGATAAAGCAAAGGACCGGAGAGTCCATAAAAGGTTTTCTGCTGCGATTCAATGCAACGGTGGCTTCTGTAGATCGCCCAGATCCATCGATGATTTTGATGGCGGCGGTGGCAGGAGTTGGAGAAGGCACCGAATTCAAAGATTCATTGACAAGAGATCCGCCACAAGATCTTGGAGATTTTTACCATGAAGCTGAGAAATTCATTCGATTAGAAGAATCACGAGCCAAGAGGCAGGAAGTAAATGCTACACAAGGTGAAGGAACCGCCAGGGAACAGTCCAGGGCAGACAAAGGAAAGAGAAAGCAGGATGACGCACATGATGGTCCTGATAAACGGAATAAATTCCGAGAGCCTAGATTCAGGCAATACACAGATTTGACGGCAAGCCTAGAAAGAATTTACACTGAAACTCGGGGGCAACTCCCCTATCGAAAACCACCCAGGAGAGATCCCACGGAGCGGGAACGCAGGACTGGAAAATACTGCCTATTCCATGAGCTGGATGGGCACACTACCGATGAATGCCGCCACCTAAGGGATGAGGTGGAAGAACATGCCAGGAGTGGTAGATTGCCACAATATACCAGAGAACGGGCAGCGACAGTAAGACCTGAACAACCACCGCCTCCACCTAACAGGAATGATCATGGATCGGGATCACGACTCGTCATCAACTGATTATGATGGCAAGGGCCAAGTTCAAGATTTGGACTTTGGTCGATTAGTTTTCTTAGATTTGATTTCCATGATAAAACGGCTATCCCACTTACTCATGTATGGGAACCGGAGAGATCCCTAGGCATGCTCTAAGATAGAAATAGACCGCTCCGCCTGGAGAGGCATTGTCTTGTTTTTCTTGGTGTTTGAGATTGAACATCTAGGATTTGAATTTAATAAAGAAACATTTATTGAAATAAACCTTTGACCGGAGAGTTAAAGGATAAACATTAAATATCAATATAAAGATTAAAGATGATCGCTTTATGATCCTACCCGAAGAGGCGGGGTCCGGAGTGCAAGAAGTGAGTTGCTTCGCCGGAGAGCGACAGGATCGACTCACTTAAGCATCGTTTCCTATTCACCGGAGAGTGATTGGATCGGGATTCAATAAGAGCCCGGAGAGGCTGTGATCGGCCGACGATTTAGGCCATGACATCGCTTAATGTTCAGATACACTGAACCGGAGTGCAAGAAGTGGATCGCTTCGCCGGAGAGCGACAGGATCGACCCACTTAACGTTGTTTCCCCTTCACCGTAGAGTGACAGGATGGGATCCATCATGAGCCTGGAGAGGCTACGATCGGTCCAGAACGACCAAGACATCGCTTTACGCCCTAACTGGGGCCAGAGTGCAAGGAATAGAAAGCAACGCCGGAGTGCAATAGGATCTTTCTATTCGATCGCTAAGTCTGGAATGGGCTTGACAAGGGTCCGGAGTGACCATCGATAGTACGGAGAGACTGTAGAATTTCATTCTTAACTTCCATTGGAAGAAATTGATAATGATTCGGCTTCGAACAGCCATGGACTTGATTAAAAATGCTATAAGCTCTGAATAAAACTTGAACTCAATGCATTCGATTTGAGACCGATCAAAACACACCTTTTACCAAAAGGCATGTTTTGGGGGGCAAAGTGTTATCCCAACTTTTAGCAAAGCTGAGATACCCAAAACTGACTGAAAATCAATAATAACTAGCCATGAATATCAGCTATGCATTGCAGGATAACCATGGATATCGATGAATTTTGTCCGAGTCTAGATCGGGCTGCAATTGACAAGACATGACAAGCAAAGCCGTAAAAGCCAACATTCCGAATTTCAAGTCAATCCGAGTTCGTATGCTCAAGATATCACTAACGAAAAATGGAGTAGACAGTCCTAAGTTCGAATCCATAGGCGAAGCCTATGTTCGAATCCATCAGGTGGCCGAGCTTCGTATCCATCGGCCAAATCCTTTGTTCGAATCCATCGGCCAAGCTCTAGTTCGAATCCACGAAACATAACCATACTTCGAATCCATCAAAGGGAAGGTCTTCGAATCCATGCAGTTGAAGAACTTCGACTCCATCCCACGACTATCTTCGAATCCATTCAGCCGAGAAGCCTTCGTAACGATCAACTATGGCCTACCTTGATCGATACGAAGGAAACATCCATTCGATCGATTCGAAGGAGCATACTTTCGAATCCGTTCCCTCGAATCCACCAAGTCAAAGCGACTAAAACCATGGATTCGACCCAGTAAACTCGGAGAAAAAGCTTGATCAACCCCAGAAGCGCGCGCGACATGTCACCATTCACTCGCACAAACCATCGATTCGACCCTATCGATTCAAAGGGGATCGATTCGAACCAGACTGGTACACCGGAAATGCAATCTTGAATTGATCATAACTTGAGATCTATAAGTCCAAATGCTATGAAATTTTCACAGAAGCTTGAGCACATGTTAAAGAATGTCCACACCAAATTTCAGCACGATTGGATGTCTTCTTGATCGATTCGAATGGACTTCGAATCGATCCCAAAGTGGGCCCGGATTTCCTGAAAGCGGACATGTGGGCCCCCTCACGTACCAGAACTGGTCTCCCGAAATTTAGGCAAAATATCAGCCTCTTACACCTATAATAGAGCCCCTGGTCATTCATAAAAGGGGTCGGACAATTTTGAGAGCTAAAGGGCGTCCAGACTCTGCCAGATTTACTCCAGATCACCATTTCTTCCTTAGTTTCAGATTATAATCATAAAATCTGTTGTACTACACGATAAGAAATTGTAATCTTCAAGCATCGAGCAATAAAATCATAAAAACCTTGAAGTGGACGTAGGCCGGAGATAGCCGAACCACTATAAATTGTGTGTCACTGTTCATTATTTCTGGATTGCTGCTTGTTGCTTGCTTAGATCTGATATTTGTGTTTGAATATTGCTGGTTTGTATTCATACACTGGTGCTTTCATAATACTTGGGGTTTGTGACCAAATTTGGCGCAAACAGATACCATATAAGATTTTGAGATAATGAGAAATTGCAATATCTTTATTGATTGATACATTACACAGAAGATGACTAATGTATATACAGTCCAATGTACAAGTTTCTTTGTGAAATAAAAATGCTATGAAGTTGGGCCTTTAGCCCACAGAGCCGATGTTGCAACCATTTAAAGCAATGGATGGCTCTGATGTAAACAGAATAGATAAAAGGCAGATCTGGAAGGCTTGAAATATATATGCAGATAACTGGAGAGCTTTCTCAATATATATTGAATGCTATTATTTGTTGTATTGATTAAGCTTGTTTATATCATTTATGTGAAAGAAAAGCCATGTTTCAATTGTTTTACTATAATAGTATCATTGAGTTTTTGTTTTTACGGTAAAATTTGAAGCTTATAAAGTGAATGTTTGTTTTTATAGTAAACTCTTTTACGCACCGATAAATAAACAACGGTAACGTTCGATCTCCAAAACTCTAGGCGATAAAATAAATCAATTTTTTTATCACCTTCCTTAAGCTTCCGGGACATCATATATATAAGGAAAAAATTGATAAAAGCATGCTTCGTTTTCATGCTACAGATCCAAAAAGAAACAGCATATACTAGCATCCAGCCAAAAATAAATCAAACTTAGAGTATCATCATATCTAGGCAATATATCAAACCAGTTTAGTATATAGTTCAAGACATAATGGGCTATTATTTACAATCAACCAACGAACCGTAGTTCATTATCAACGACCAACCTTGTTTCCTTACAATCAAATTCACACAACTCCAGACTTCAACAAGCATCGACTTCAGTGATATTTAAGTAGGATCCACACAGGTTAGTGTTCAGGTTCAGGCACCACAAGCATATATCAATGCATCATTTCAAATCCTTCATCATTCTCATATTGGTAATATCAAAGTTGAAAATTGATTTGTAGAGAGATTTTAGAATTGCAGAAATTATTTGTAAAAGGAATGATGATTTTATTATACTACAATCTCTGTTATCATTTGAGGTGTACAGCATATTGTATTTATACAGAAATGATCATAGGCTAAAGTTTGAACTCAGTGAAAAGAAAACGAAACTAAAGTATACGGTGCGGTTTTGCATAGAAGAGATACCGCACCCGTATCTCATGAGATAAAATATGTTCCAGGGTTACAGCCGCATCTCATTTATTTTCACCCCCCCTCAAACCAAAATCTAGGGTTTGCTGAGTGCGAACAAATCCTCTCTGCTATGTGAATTCGAGAAGAAGTGAGAACATGCTTGAGTTTTCTGCTTAATTAAGAGCAGAAGATTTGATCTTTAACTATGAATCTTGATAAACTCTATTCTTCACCTTTTTCTGTATGATTTCGGTTTGAGATCCTGGAGACTGAGACAGTTGACTTTGATTGCTGGCTGAGGAATCGACTCTTGAAGGATGATAGAGTATAAAGTTCTCTCCTTTTTCCAAAACGAGACTTCGTTTTGAATTTCTGATCTTTGAGACAGATTCAAGGGAGCTCTTTTCTTCACAAAGACTTCGATTTGATGTTCTAGTGTTCGAGACAGATTCAAAAGAGGTACGATCTTGATCTGTATCATGACTGAGGACATCCTTCACCTTCAGATCCTCCCTGAACCTTATGAAGTTCCTGACTGTCAAGGCCTTGGTAAGAACATCTGCCCTTTGGTAAGTCCCAGGTATGTGATTGATGAGTAATTGACCTTTAAGAATATGTTCTCGAACAAAATAGATGTCAATTTCTATATGCTTTGTTCTTGAGTGTAGAACTGGGTTGGCAGACATGTATATTGTACTTTTGTTATCACACCACAGTACTGGTTTGATGTCAGATTTGATCTTTAGTTCACTAAGTAAAGATTGAATCCACATAATTTCTGCTGTTGCACTAGCCACACTTCTATATTCAGCTTCAGTACTGGATCTAGATATAGTTGATTGCTTTTTTGAGCACCATGAAACTGGATTATCCCTAATGTATATACAATAGCCAGAAACTGATTTCCTGTCATCATGATCTGTTGCCCAATCAGCATCAGAAAACCCCGTCACATTAAGATTTTTGCATGCCTTTAGAGATAAACCATAAGTTGCAGTTCCTTTCAGATATCTTAATATCCTCTTTACAGCCTTCCAATGCTCGTTAAGAGGTTCCTGCATAAATTGAGACATTTTGTTAACACTGAATGATATATCAAGTTTAGTTATGGTTGCATATTGTAATGCTCCTACAACACTTCTATATTTCTTGACATTAAGTATTGGTTCTACCCTGTGTTTTGAGAGTTGGTGATTACATATCATAGGCGTTGGTTGAGGATTGGCTTCTGCCATGTTTGACTTGTATAATATTTCATTGATGTACTTTCTCTGTCTTAGAATAATGTCTGATTTTGATTTTTTGATAACTTCTATGCCTAGAAAGTAATTTAGATCTCCAAGATCTTTGACAGAAAACTGCTTGTCTAGATACCAGACAAGCTCATTGATTGCCGCTTCATCAATGCCTGTAATAAGTAAGTCATCAATATAAATTAGAATATATATAACAGATTCTTTATTGATTCTAATGAATAAGGAATTGTTTGATTTTGTGGACTGATAACCCAATCTAATAAGTGTGGCTTTTAGTTTCTCAAACCAGACCCTTGGGGCTTGTTTAAGACCATATATTGCCTTGTTTAATTTGCAAACATGATTCAACTTTTGATTGTACCCCTGTGGCTGTTCCATGTAGATTTCCTCTTATAATATTCCATTTAGAAATGCATTATTGACATCCAGCTGTCTGATTTTCCACTGTTTATGTAGAGCAATGGTGAAAATTATTCTGATAGTAGTTGGCTTAACCACAGGGGAAAATGCTTCATTGAAATCAAATCCATATTGTTGAGTATATCCTTTGGCTACAAGTCTGGCCTTATATCTATTAATAGTTCCATCTGCATTTTTCTTTAACTTGTAAGTCCACTTGCAGCCAACAATGTTTTTGTTATTTGGAGAATTGACTAAGTCCCAGGTTCTATTTTTGATAAGAGCATTATACTCTTCATCCATAGCTGCTTTCCAATTATTGTCCTTTATAGCTTGTTCAAAGTTCTCTAGTTCTTCTGTTGTTCTGAAAGCAGTGTAGAGTTTTGGTTTGAATATACCACTCTTAGATCTTGTGATCATTGGATGACCAGACCTAGCTTGTGTAGCCTCAGTATTTGTCTGATCAGCATTGCTTCTGTCTTGATTTAGTCGAGTATCTGTAGACTCATTATTGGTTTGTTGACTTTGATTATTTGAGCAGGTAGGAGACTGATTGTGATAGCTGGATTCATCTACTGGTTCATAGCTTGGCTGGTCTGGCATAGTAATGGCATAGATAGTTGTGAATCACTAGCACCTGCAGTCCTCTCAGTCTCCTTCTGTTGCCAAATTTTGGAATATACAGGTAAATCAGGTATAGATATCCTTGGATTATATACCTTATTGGTTGTCTTCATGTCTGAGCTATCAAAGGGAAATACATGTTCATTGAAAACTACATGTTTGCTAATAAAGAGTTTTCCCTTATCATCTAGACACTTATACCCTTTTTGATTGGTAGGATAACCTAAGAATGTACATGGTTTTGATCTAAAATCTAATTTATTGGTGTTGTACTGTCTTAAGTGGGGAAAACATAGACATCCAAAAGGTTTTAAAGCATGATAGTCAGGTTTAGTACCAAATAACTTTTCTATAGGACTTACACCTTTTAGCACTCTTGTTGGCAATCTATTAATTAAGTAAACAGTTGTATTGAAAGAATCAGACCAAAATTTTAGTGGTAAGGATGCCTGTGTTTAAAGTGTAAGTCCTGACTCCACAATATGTCTGTTTTCTTTCTATCAAACCATTTTGCTCAGATGTGTAAGAATATGTAGTTCTATGAATTATCCCCTTACTATTAAAGAAATTAGTGAGAGGTTTGAATTCAGTACCCCCATCAGTTTGCATAATTTTGACATGAAGACCTATCAGTTTTTCAACTAAAGTTATGAAATGCAGTACTGCATTGCATTTTTCAGATTTAGTTTTCAAGAAATAAATCCAAGTATGTCTAGAATATGCATCAATAAAAGATATGTAAAACCTATAACCATAATCAGAACACACTGGGGCTGGACCCCAAATATCTGTAGCAACTAACTCAAAAGGATCAGAGTACACAGTAGTAGAATCATTAAAGGCTAATTTGTGACTTTTTCCCATCTGACAATAAGTACAAATATATGGAGCAGAAATATTTTCAAAAGGAATTTTATTTTCACTAAGTACTTATTTAACAATAGTTGCATTAGGGTGCCCCAGTTTGTAATGCCACAGATCAAAAGTACTTTTATTCTCTCCTGTTTGAGTGACCTCAAACAGATTACAACTATTTTGTTGTTTTACTGTACTGATGGAGTTAACAAAATTGAATCTGTAAAGGCCTTTATCAGCATCACCCTGCAAAAGAGTTTCATTAGTTAAAATGTCTTTTACTAAACAGTACTTAGGAAAAAATTCAAAGTAAACATTGTTATCTCTTGCAAATTGAGAAACACTAATGAGATTCTTTTTTATCTTTGGAACTCTCAATAAATTATTTAAGAATAACTGCCTTGCACCTTTGATACAAGCTTTACCAGCATGAGTTATTCTAATAGACTTACCATTGCTCATGCAAATTGATTGTTTACCTTTATACTCTTTATTTCCAAGGTTAAGATTGTCAAGATTACTTATTAAATGATTAGTTACCCCAGAATCTGGATACCATGCTTCATCTTGAATGTGTTCTGGTTTAGTAATTTGATTTCTGCACATATTTGACTGCTCATTTGATACTTGTTGAACTTGTGCTAAGTTTGCACTTGGATTGCCATTCCTATGATTGTTAGCAATTTGTCCTGGCACATAGTTTAAGTTTAATCTGAAGTAGCGTTTAGCAGCCTTGTGACCAATTTTTTCACAGATTTGACATCTTGGTTTATTGTTGTTGTTCCATCTTGCTCTGCCTCTTCCCCTTGTAGACTGAATGTTTCTTTGTTGATTCTGTTCTGACTCGTTGCTGTACTGGGTTTTACCTTTGTAATTTGAAGCATAATTGACTAACATATATAATTCATTGGATTTCTTGTATTCAATTCTTCCTTCATGAGCAAGGAGAATTGAGTGCACATCTTCAATTGAGGGTGTTATCCTTTGTGATGATATGAAAGCCACTACAGCTTCATACTCTTCACTTAAGCCACTTAAGATGATTAAAACTTGTTCAGAGTTAGGAATCTTGTGACATGCTGCCTCAAGCAGGTCACATATTGTTTTAATCCTTGTTAGATACTCTCCCATGGTTAGATTATCCTTTCTAATGCTGTGTAATTGTCTCTTATGATGCATAATTTTGGCAGCAGATTGAGAATTAAAAATTCTCTCTACTGTTGACCAGATTCCATTGGTTGTTTTGCTTCTAATGACTTGTGGCGGTAGCTTAACGCTTATAGACGATAGCAGCCATGAGCAAATTAAGCTATCTTGTCTCTGATGTCTTGTGAATTCTTCATTACTGACTGTTTTGTTTTCTTGGTCAGTTATGAACCTGGGTGGAACAGTAATGGTGCCAAGCAAAAACTCTTTGAGACCATAGCCTCTAATCGCAGTCTCTACTTGAACTTTCCATAAAAGATAGTTATATTCTTCAAGATGTGCAGTGATCAGTTGGTTTTGTGGGCTTATCACAGTTCTTATGAGACTTTCAGTGGCAGTCTGATGCGGGTTAGATGAAGTACTTGATGTGGCAGAGCTATCATTATCTCCTGCCATGATATCTTGAGAGAAATATGATCAAGAAATGAGTCAGAAGTACTTACAAAGTCAGGAGAAATCCAGTTAGGAGAAAAACATGTTAGTTACAGCCAGAATTCAAGTGATGAGACTTGACTGATGAGTTCTTGGCAAGGTAACAACTTTCTTTACGGTTTCTTGATGATTTTCTTGACTCTGATGAACTTTGTCCTAATTTGCTTGAAATTTGTTCAGTTGCAATCACGATCTCTGATCTTCAAGTATGGCACTGACTTTTGAAAGCAGATTTCCTTGAAATCATCAGATGATGAGAATTCTCTGATGAGTGGACTGAATATCAGATGATGGTATTGTATCTGATGATAATTCAGGTCCTAGAAGCCAAATGAAATGTCGTTAGGCGATGATTTGCTCTGATACCAAGTTGAAAATTGATTTGCAGAGAGATTTTAGAATTGCAGAAATTATTTGTAAAAGGAATGATGATTTTATTATACTAAAATCTTTGTTATCATTTGAGGTGTACAGCATATTGTATTTATACAGAAATGATCATGGGCTAAAGTTTGAACTCAACCCAAAGTGAAAAGAAAAGGAAACTAAAGTATACAGTGTGGTTTTGCATAGAAGAGATACCGCACCCATATCTCATGAGATAAAATATGTTCCACGGTTACAGCCGCATCTCATTTATTTTCACTATCAAAATGCAAGTAGTAGAACCATAACAAACTGAAAGCGTGCATCAGTTTGCAGGCTTCCAACATGCAGCAAATCACTTCCAAATTGATTTTTTTTCATCAACAAGGATGGATCAGCATTGACGCGAGTTTAAGGAAACTCTGTATCAACTTGAAGTGCCGATTTCTAGAACGTAATGACTCAGACTCAAGAATCAAGGTGCTCATTTTTCAAATGCGCTAACGCATCCCTCTAACTCTGAGCCTAAACAACTTTAACATCAAAACGTAGAAATCAAAACGTCAAGCATACTGAGGAAATGAAATCAATCTTAAGATGCAAGCATTTAAACAGTGAAGCACAGAGCGATATCCAACTCTGAAACCAGACTCGGCAAATCCTGTAGCAGCAGTTGGCGATTAATCAAATGTGGCATCAAGTTGATGTAGATGATCAATGTTTATTTTTACGCTAAAAAGTGTGATTGTTTTTCCTTCAGGATGTGCTTTTATCTATTGATAATCCATAATTGAGCACTCTTTGTAAACTAAGATGCACATTTTATGCCAACCAAATGAAGTTATCATGTAAAATACTAATTGAAAACGTACAACTAAAAGCTCATACGGTAGAAAAAAGCATTGAGTTAGGTAACAAACTAAAGCCAGAGTAAAAAGGCAAGCTGGCAAAGAATGCTATGGCTATAGCCAAAGCAAGTGGCATTCCTGTTTTAGAACAGGAAAGCATGATGAAAGAACAAGCAAATAGAAGAAAACTATGATCATCTGAAAGTGGCTTTTGGTACATTTTTAGTTGATCATGATTCACTTCTACTTTAAACAATAAGTTTTTAAATTTCTATCAAGAATTTGAACAAATCTTTTAACAAGAGTTTGAAAATACATTTAAAATGTCTAATTAAAATGATAACTTCATGTATCAGTTATATAAAAAGATAATCTTTTTAAGTGATAAATACTATCTTATATATAATGATAAAAATCTTTATATGTAAAGAGAAAGCTCTTATTTTTCATTTGAAATGATATCTACAATCATCCTTCTACTAAAACTCTGTTTTTATGTATCTATACGAACAATTGCCTTTTCTTTCTAATAGATAATTTTATCGAAATTCGAAATGATAATAAAACTATGCGTTTGACACTGCTAAAAATTTGAAGAAAACGAATACATTATGTCTAAAAGTATATATGCAAGGTTAAATGTAAATACATTATGTCTAAAAGTATATATGCAAGGTTAAATGTAAAAGGATAACTAAACGTATCATTTTATGCAATGAGATTTCCTTATTAATTTATACATACATACATACACATACATACACCCACACAAATATATATATGTATGTGTGTGTATAAAGTTAAAATAAAATCTCATTACATACGATAAGGTAATCTGTCTTCCAACACAAAAAGATAAATTCTTTTGTTATTTCATACGATAAGGTACATTTTTTATCCTTTTATGTAAAATTAATTAATTAAGTTTGAAGATAAATAAATTTAGCTTTTAAACGAAGAGAAAAAACAAATTATCTTTTGGTCAAAAAGATAGGAAGATAAAAGATAAAAAGGTAATTGATAAAAGATAAAATGATAAACTATTAAAGAATAGAAAATACAGTAAAAGACTAGATGACAAAAAATAGAGTAAAAGAAAAAACTAAAAGATAACCGATAAAAGAACAAAAATAAACTAAACGATAAAAGAAAAATATTCTACAAGGTTGCATTTATATTTTTACATTGAAAATGATTAAAGATAAAAGATAAAAAGGTAAAATATAAATTAAAAGGTAGATTGATGTAAGATAGAAATATAAAAAGGTAGAGGATGAATTATTTTGTAGGGTTACATTCGTATATGTGTTATATTTATATTTAAAACAATTATAGATAGAAGATAAAAGATAAAGGTTAATCTGATTTTTATGTGATTACATAAGTTCTAACCTATGTCAAATTTATTATAATTTTATATGAAAAGATAATTTCTTTTACCTTTTAAACAAACAATACTAGCAACTGTGCTTTTATCATAAAATTATTTTGCATTAAGTTATGGTTCATCATCTTGTCTATTGTTTTCAATTATTTCTTTGCCATAAGATTAAAATAAACTTCCATTTTTTATATAAAGTTGTGTATTTCTATCGGAAATCAGAACAACAATTTTTTTTCTTCTTATTAGCCTATAATTACAGTTGGAAAGTTCAATTTATAATGGTAGCTTCTTGATTCATATAAAAAGATAAATTCTTTTACCTTTTCATATATATAGAATGAAAATACCTTCATATATTGCTTAGAATGATAAAAAAATTAACTAAGTGCATTAACTTTTTGACTAACACTATACTTATAACAATTTTCTAATTAATAATATAAAGTATTTAGTTTTTAATTAAAGAGACGCGTGAAATTATCCTTTTGCTTTAAAACCAAATTCATTTATTTGTTTCTTAACAACGATTTATGTGATAATTCTTTAAAAGACAAATATATAAACTAAAAATAAAATACAATTTACTTTTTAACGTTATAATTATACTTGTCCGATATTGTTATATTCAAAAAGATAAAATATAAATTGTTAAAGATAAAAAATAGTAGCAAAAGGTAAAGATATACGATTTCAACCAACATTTCAAATATTTAGTTAAAATCATAGAAATATATTAAGTAGCATACATAGTTAAATATATTAAATTAGCTAAAAACAAAAGGATAAATTATAAAAGATAAAAGATAAAAGAAAAGGATAAGTTATAATAGATAAACGATAAACTTAACTTTCGAAAGTTTAAAAATTTTGAAAGTTAAAGGTTAAAAGATAAATTATATGGGATAAAAAAAGAAAACATTAAAGATAAAAATTTTAAGTTGAAAAGATGAAAGATAAAAGATGAAAGTCGAAAGGTAAAAGACAAAATAGATAAATTAAAATAAAAGATAAATGATGAAAAACTTTAGGTCCTATTTAGAAAAAAAATGGTAAACAAAAAATAATCAATTGGAAATTTAACTATGAAACTAATTATAAACATAGAACAAAGTACAACATCCAACTTAAAAGGTTAGAGATGATAATAGAAATACAATTTTGACGAAATGATATATTTTGTGAAATTTTTTTGTTATCCTGTTATGCATATTTTTCAACTAAACTATGGTCGTTGTAGGTAGGCATAATCAAAAGTACGAGTGACAAAACAAAATTTACTAAGCATAATATAAATTAATGTAATCTACTTTATATATTGACTCGTACTAATTTGACAATAGTAAAAAACCTTTTATAACTATTTTTATAATAGTATATATATATATAATAGTGTTAAATTACTACATTAAAACCTTCATATGCGTCTTAATAAATCAGAATTTATCCATAAAAAAAATTAAATTCAAACTTCACATAGGATAAGATAACAAAATTACCTTCAAAGCAACATCAAGGTTTCAATTATGTCACTAGGATTTTGAATTAAATGAAAGAATTACATCTAATTTATACTTTAACACACCATTTAACTCGAATTTGCTCTAAATTAAATTTAAGACATCATAAAACTTGAGTTTGCAATTAAAACACTATATATCAATTTGAGAGTGGTTTGAGGACTCTAACTTGAATAATTTTGCGAAACAAGGATATATTTAGGGCTTTAATCGAAGAAATTAGATAATGCTTTTAGTACTATAAAGAGTTTGGGTTTTAACTTAATCGGTTTGAATGATAGGAAATCGATGTTTAACAATAAGATGGAAAGAGGGCCTTGAAGTGAAATGGGAAGAGATTGCAAGTTTTAGTAACAAATCAAAGGGTACGGTTGGTACTTTACTTTTACTGTCGTGGAAACTAATTTTTGATTCATAGGCGCCTGGAAACCAATTGATGTTGGTGCAGGTGTGATAACCCGGATTTTTCGGACATCTATTAATTGATAATTAGCTGGATTGAATTAATAAAATACTGATTTATAAGTGAACAAATGAAAAAGTGATAATATAAAGATATCTAAATGGATTTGAGCTATAATAATATTGAATTATGAATATTTGGAAATGATATATCTTATAGTAAATTAACAAATTTGAAATAGACATGTACTAATTATGATTTGTATATAAAGATATAAACATAGATTAATAAAAATAAATATAAAGACATGAATGAATGTAAAATAAATTATAGATATCAAATAAAAAAATATATTTAAAACATATTAATACATTATAATTACAAATGTAAGCTTAGGAATTCATGTAATTACAAGTGTAAGTTATTTCAACAAGTGTCATTCTTTTCTTTTTATTTTCTTTAAATAATAAATAAAAGATTAGCTAGGCTATATATATTTCTCCATCCCTCTCTTTCATTTTCCTTTTTATCTCTTGATATTCAAAACATAAGAAAAAAAAAAGGGCCTGTAAGAAATAAGCAAACCAGAAAAATATCAAACAACAACTTTTCAAATATTACAAATCTGAAGCAAAGATTTCAACTCAGTTTAAACAACAATCAAGTACAAATCAGATTCAAGTTTTTCAAGTAAACAAGCAAATTTAAAGACCAGTTTCAATTTCAAATCAGCAGCTTCTAAATCAAGGTCCAGGAATAGCTTTTCTCTGTTCGAACATTTTAAGGTGAGTAAACTCTTGAATTTGTATATATCTTGGTTTACCTGTGATAAATGCTTGATTGTGTGATAGTCAAATGTTTGTATGGATGAAAAATATATTGCATGAATATATATATACTTAAGAATGATGCATGTATGTCTGGAAACAAAAACAAATTTTCAGGCTTTCTCTGCTTTAATAGAACTGTGAGTAAATATTACTTCTGGAAGTTTAGGCTTGTTTATATCATGATATAGGTGATAGGTTGTTGATGTAATGGGGTGAAACCTCTTTGCATGGTTAGATTTAGATGCCCATATGAATATAAATATGAGGTACTGTGTGCATGTCTGTATATAGTTAAACTTGCCTCTGTTTTTGGTTTCAACAGACTAAAATAAGTTAAAATACTTCCATCCAACCATTGTTAGGCTTAGAGTTTAAAACAAAATAAGTTGTTTAAACATAGATCGAGATTTTAAGATTTGTTTTAATCATGTTGGTAGAGTATCACCACTGGGAAACTTGTTTTACAGAGCAACATGTAATATTATGTTGAATTCGAGTATTATAAATTTCTAATTCAATTACATAACTTGAATCCACACTTTAAAATAGGATTTTTATAATTAAAATGGTGATTTTTAGTTCACTATGTTTTGAACAGTACTGAGTTGACCAGAAAATGCTTATTTCTCAATTTCCGTCGATCAAGTGAATATTGGGTGTTGAAACTTTGTTGGAAGCAAGATTAGCAATCATTTATGTCGGAAAAATTGTTGATTTATTTTTCTATTGCACGAGATGCTGGAACGAGGACGAGTTAGGGTTTAATTCGTGGTTTTGGACGAGATCTGGAAACAAGGTGATTTCATCACCTATGATCGATCGAGTTATGCATTCTTTGGGGAAACAGTGGCTTGGAGTGTGATGAGTTAGTGGCCGGAGGCGCTAAGCTTCTGATGGCCGGGGTTGTGATCGCGGAACGATTCTTTGATCGGAGGTCTGGGACGAATGGCTTGAGCCATACTCGATTTCGATATAGGGATGTTTGAGCTTCTGGGTTGATCGAAGATTGATGTTGAGATGGGCGTTGACGCGTCGGGATCGCCGAAGGTGATCGGAGGGCTCTGACGAGGCTGTGCACGTGCACGCGTATAGGCGTACATCTGTTGATTTAGGAAGACGAGTTTTCATCAGGTCGAACTCGAAGAAATCTCGGGGGTTTTGAAGTTAGGCTCGGGTAATTGCTCGTGTTCGTGAGGGTAGTTTTAGCAGATAAGTTGTTTTAGTTAAAAAAAAAAAGAAGAAACTGAGGGAAGAAGAAGAAGATGGGAAGAGAACTCGAAGTTGGTCTCGAGTAGAACGTGGAATGACCCGAAGTAAGGATCGGGAGAGTGAAGTGTTAAGCCAGTTTTAAAGATTTTTTATAAAAATAAAAGTTTGAATTTTAAAATGGTTCTATGTTTAAACTTTTATAAAATCTCTTTTTAAATGTTCTTAAACTTTATTTTAAATGGTATGTTTATTAAATTTAAGTTTGTTAAAAACTTAAATAAAAATGTTTTAAAACTTAATCATTTTATAAATATATTTAAATGTTAATTAAAGGTTAAGTTTAATGATTAAGTAATTAACAAAGGAAAATGATTGTTAAAGGTAATTAAGATCTTGGTAATTGAATAAAGAGTAATTAATTAATGCGATTAATTAATTAAGGTAATCAATTTAAGAATAATTAATTAATTAGTGAAAGTGATTAAGTGATGATTATTAATTAAAGAATAATTATTTAATTATTGTAATTAATTAAGAATAATTAATCAAAGGATTAATTATAAATTAAAAATTAATTAATGATTAATTAAAGGATAATTAATTAAGGTAAGTAATTAAGAGTTAATTACTTAATATAATTAAAGGATAATTAATCAAAGGTGATTAATTAAGATGAAATTAAAGAAAGATTAATTAATCGGTTTATAATTAATAAATGTTAAGTAAAGGTAATCTAAGTGATTAAAGATTAGTAATTAATTTAATTAGGGATGAATTAAATTAATTTTGGAAGTGATCAATCTTGCTTATGAATGATGTAAATGCCTTGAATTGGTTGATATGTCTGATATGCAATGTTTGTGATATGATATAGGTGGACAATGATAATGTAGTTATTTATCGATGATAAATTGCTATGTATAAGTGACATCCTATTTAATGTTGAATTGTATTTCACTTGAATAACTTGGTTTAGATATGACATTGAATTCGAAGAGACCGGGGTCGGGTATCAGTAAATACCCGAAACCACTTCGATTCTGTATAAATGTGAATTTGAAAGTAAACAGGCTGGAATGAAATAAGCTATGTATCATGGATATTTAAAACTGATAACGATTCTTGGATATTGTTTTAAGATAAATGAATTGACTTAAATAAGATTAGAACTCGTAGAAAAGTACGAGTTACCCTGGTAATTCACTTAAGTTATATAGCTGGGTATTTCATATTATGGGTTTACTCACGCTAGTTTCCAGCCTGACCCGGGTGTTACTTTGATGTAATGCTCGAGTCAGACCGAGTATTACAGATTTCAAGTAAGGACGTTCTGGAGCTTAGGAGGCGAGCTGGATGGCAGGAACGTATGGAGTGTATTCCGCTGAGCATATTACTGTTATTTATCTGAGACATGTTAAATTCTAACTGTCTAGTATATTTGAAAATGGGTGTAACTCTGATGTAGTGAATGTAAAATAACAATTACAGTTTTCTTTGTGTAAAGAATATTATTTGATATTATATTTTATCCGCTGCGATTGTGAGAATATGTGATTCTGAGTTTTGTTTTCTATTCTTCTTCTACCTCTTTCCTTTTCTTTTCCTTAACAATTCGGGATTTTCGGGTTCGAAAATTCCGGGTCGTTACATTTGGTATCAGAGCTGAAGGTTAAGCGAGAACCTTGGCTCTGTTAGGATTACTCGTTAAGGATAGGGTCAATGGTACCTTAGAATGAGTTGAGTGTATATATATATATATGAGGGCGTACTTGTTATTTTCTTATATAAAGATTTTAAAATGGTTTTAAAACTAAATGATATTTATATAAGTTATCTTTTGATATATATGGAAATAATTTTTCTAATTATTAAATATATTAAAGAAATTGGTTGTTAAATTAATTTGAATTAAATATAATAATGAGAATTAAGGGGTAATAGTAATACAACCAAATTAAAATTAAATGAAGATAAGTTTGAAATGGATCCAAACTGAATTTAAAACCTTGAAATTGTAGAAGTGTTTTCAGAATAAAAATAATAATGAATTGATTTCCAGATATGATAATCTTAGTTATTATCATAAATGGTTATTGTGTTAATAATGAAATGTTGTAAATGATTAAGCAAAATAAAATGTTTTAGGAGAGTAAAACATTTAGGCAAGTATGACTTGTAAATTGAAGTGGGTTTTAAATTGAGAAGTTTTAAATCTAAGTCCAGAAAACTTGAAATAGTTTTAACGAAATTTGTTTTGAATTAAAAACCAAAGGTGGTTTAAAAATTTAAGGTATAACTTGGTGTGTAAAGAAAATGTATATATATACATAATATTAAAGATGATTTGAAATAACTCTTAGTGTTGAGTTTTAAATTGGGATGTGATTTGAAAACCCAAAGTGATAAGTTTTTGAATTTAAGTGGGAAGATTATTATTATAAGATTTAAAAATTTGAATGGGAATTCAAATTTGGTCAAGTTGACTAAATTAAATTAAATTTAACTTAAGGGAAGTTAAATGAGTTTAGAATGAACAACTTGAATTGGAAATTTCAAGATGAAATTTAAAATTTAACTTGGGTAGTTAAATGGTTAATTTAAATGGGAGTTATGAGTGATCTCAAAATGGGTTTGAGATCTGGAAATTGAAAATGGATAATAAATTAGAAAAATTGTTTTTGAATTCTTATTTGAACTTCGTAATAAGTTAAGTAAAGATAATTTTAAAATGGAATTGTGGATTGGATTCAGAATTAAATGGTTTAAAAATTTAAGTTGTTAAATTAAAAATAAAGGTTGATTTAATTTAAAAAGTAAAGGATGATTTGATTTAAAGGATTAAATCAATATTTTAAAATATTTAACTCGAATTTATATAATTCGAGATGGTTTTAAGTTGAGATTTGAATAAAATTTGTTCAAATTGAAATTGATTTGAAATAATTTGGAATTGTGATTAAAGTTAAATAAGTTTAAAAATCAAATGGAATTTGATTTGAATTGATAAGGAATTGAGGTTAATTCAATTTGAACTGGGGTTAAAGCAATTTCAATAGAAATTGAAGTTATTTAAATTGGAATTGAGTCAATTTAAATGGAAGTGGAATTTAAATTGAATTGATGGGAAATTAATTGGAAATGGAGATTGGGAAATTAAACAGTTTGGCTCTGGATTATTTTCAAAAATAAATTGTTTTAATACAAATATATTTTTCCAAACTATTTACTATATAATCTTTCTTCTTAAACCCCAAACTATCTTATACTTATTTTACAATTATTTTGGAACTATTTTGAAACTGACTTATAAACTAATTACTATTTTTCAGTTACTTATATCTAATCACTATTTTAAAAGCTATTTTGCAATTATCTAACTATTTTATACCTACTTAACTATTTTACAGCTATTTTACAAACTAATAACTATTTTTCAACTACTTATATATTTTAAACTTTTTCAAGCTATTTTTAAATTTAAATAGGTCAGAGTTCAAACTGTTTATAATTGAAGTAATAACTCAATTGGTAATGAAGCAATTGAGAATAAGTGAATGGAATTAAAGGAAATGTGAATAGAAAAGAGAATTGATTTGGCTAATAACCAATAAAGATAAATACGTAGGATGTACGTATATTATTCTATTCGCATAGTGATTTGATCCAAATTCGAACACAGAATTTCGAGATAGTATTATCGATCCGAGTTGGGATTTTTCACTCGATTTTCGACGGCGAACCTGGATATGGATTTTTGATTGATTCTGGATATTCTCTATCATAGTTGTGACTATGCAAGGAGAATGACGGTTTCTGATCAAGAAACCAGATCTGAGTACGCACTAGGAAGTCGGGTGGACGATACTAGTTCGGAAGTGAAATTGTGTGATCGATTGAGCGATCAGATTGATATTGTGTACGGATGATATGTGTACATCGTACGGATTTGAATGAAATTGATATTGAAGATTTGTGGATAAGAAATGTAAAATGGTTTTTGAAAAGAAATATGGTTAATAACTTTATAAAAGATTTATCAAATGTGAATATTTGATTTAGAATAAAATAAAGTTATATATCCTTGTTATATAAGGTAAATCTTCCCTTGTTGAATCTATTGCTAAAGAAAAGGGTTTTGAAATATTTGAAGTATAAAAGAGGTTTTATACAAAGTTTGAAATGATCCAAAGATTTTCAAAGTTATATATATCTATATCTATATATATATATATATAAAGGATCTTATGAGAATGATTTTGGAAAAGGTTTTGGAAACCTATGGATTTTGGAAAGGGCTTTTGATTTTTGGGAAAATCAATTTTGGATTTTGGAAAGCCTAGTTTGAGAAGTATCGATTTTGATAATCGATTTTGTGTAAAGGAGATTTTGATAAATCATAAAGGATATGATTTGAAGATACTATAAATGTATAGTATAAAATGTTTTGAGTATAGCTCTGGGGAAAAAGGCGCTTCCTTGAAATGAACTTCTCAGGAGTGCCACTGGGTGGTACTGCCTTGAAACCCAAGGGGGGATTCTAAAGTTAATCCTTAGAGGAGTCCGGAATAAACTAGTTCCTGAGGATTATTTGTGTAGCGAAAGTCGAGGGGCTGGTGCCCACAGAGGCATTTGGGTTATACTGTGACGACAGTTTAACTCGATGTCACTGCGATCTACTGCAGACCATAGCGAAAGTCATGTGTGCCGCTGAGAGCCAACTGTCTACGTTTGATTTTATATCGGTAGACTTTGACACTATGGTAACATAGCGAAAGTCGTTTGTGCCGCTGAGAGCCAACAGTCTGCGTTTGATTTTATATCGGTAGACTGCGACCTATGTGGGAGAAGTTTCATTTGACAGCGAAATCGTGTGTGCCGCTGAGAGCCAACAGTTACATGGACTTTTGCTGCGATGGCAACGTAACCCTGGAATGTAACTGCGATCTGTTGTGGGTTCCATGCTGTTATCAGTTACATGGACTTTTGCTGCGATGGCAACGTAACCCGTGATGTAACTGTGACCATGGATGAGGGTGATGATTTCCAGAGCATTCTCACCAAAGATATTTCCTCGATTTCAAAAATGTTTTCGATATTTTCAATAAAATTATTTTTCAAATATTTTCACTGGGTGTTGAAAACGGGTTTACCGAGTACTTATAGATTTTCAGTCTTACGCCTGATCAACGTATGACCGAATTTCTGTGAGAACGAGGATGGACTTGTTGAAACATCAAGTTATAAAAGTATTTTTATAAAAACTATCTTATAAAATTATATAGATTTTAAAGTGGAAATTAGCCAAAAGGGCCTCTTTAGCAAGTGGAATTAGTTTCTAGGACACACAACTGAAATAATTACTTTCAAGGACAAAACGTAAAATAATTAGTTTATAGGGCCTAAAAACCTATGAAATTATGTCCTTAAAAGTAATTGGACTGCTGACTTCGTCCTTGAAAGTAATTATTCTACTGATTTTGGCCTTGAAAGTAATTTCTTTGAATGTGTGTCCTAGAAACTAATTGGACTGCAAAGTTTGTCCTTCTAGTGAATTGTCCCGATTTTAAAAGTGTTTTAAAAATGATCAAAGAATAATTTATCTGATTTTAAGTATAGAATAAATTCTGGTTTCGTTCCTTTTCGGGGACGAAAAGATTTAAAGGGGGGAGGAATGTGATAACCCAGATTTTTCGGACATCTATTAATTGATAATTAGCTGGATTGAATTAATAAAATACTGATTTATAAGTGAACAAATGAAAAAGTGATAATATAAAGATATCTAAATGGATTTGAGCTATAATAATATTGAATTATGAATATTTGGAAATGATATATCTTATAGTAAATTAACAAATTTGAAATAGACATGTACTAATTATGATTTGTATATAAAGATATAAACATAGATTAATAAAAATAAATATAAAGACATGAATGAATGTAAAATAAATTATAGATATTAAATAAAAATATATATTTAAAACATATTAATACATTATAATTACAAATGTAAGCTTAGGAATTCATGTAATTACAAGTGTAAGTTATTTCAACAAGTGTCATTCTTTTCTTTTTATTTTCTTTAAATAATAAATAAAAGATTAGCTAGGCTATATATATTTCTCCATCCCTCTCTTTCATTTTCCTTTTTATCTCTTGATATTCAAAACATAAGAAAAAAAAGGGCCTGTAAGAAATAAGCAAACCAGAAAAATATCAAACAACAACTTTTCAAATATTACAAATCTGAAGCAAAGATTTCAACTCAGTTTAAACAACAATCAAGTACAAATCAGATTCAAGTTTTTCAAGTAAGCAAGCAAATTTAAAGACCAGTTTCAATTTCAAATCAGCAGCTTCTAAATCAAGTTCCAGGAATAGCTTTTCTCTGTTCGAACATTTTAAGGTGAGTAAACTCTTGAATTTGTATATATCTTGGTTTACCTGTGATAAATGCTTGATTGTGTGATAGTGAAATGTTTGTATGGATGAAAAATATATTGCATGAATATATATATACTTAAGAATGATGCATGTATGTCTGGAAACAAAAACAAATTTTCAGGCTTTCTCTGCTTTAATAGAACTGTGAGTAAATATTACTTCTGGAAGTTTAGGCTTGTTTATATCATGATATAGGTGATAGGTTGTTGATGTAATGGGGTGAAACCTCTTTGCATGGTTAGATTTAGATG
The DNA here is from genome assembly GCA_030737815.1 of Allium fistulosum. Lineage (NCBI taxonomy): Eukaryota > Viridiplantae > Streptophyta > Magnoliopsida > Asparagales > Amaryllidaceae > Allium > Allium fistulosum. The sequence continues at coordinate 1,131,202,063 of CM060901.1, forward strand.
CTCATATGAATATAAATATGAGGTACTGTGTGCATGTCTGTATATAGTTAAACTTGCCTCTGTTTTTGGTTTCAACAGACTAAAATAAGTTAAAATACTTCCATCCAACCATTGTTAGGCCTAGAGTTTAAAACAAAATAAGTTGTTTAAACATAGATCGAGATTTTAAGATTTGTTTTAATCATGTTGGTAGAGTATCACCACTGGGAAACTTGTTTTACAGAGCAACATGTAATATTATGTTGAATTCGAGTATTATAAATTTCTAATTCAATTACATAACTTGAATCCACACTTTAAAATAGGATTTTTATAATTAAAATGGTGATTTTTAGTTCACTATGTTTTGAACAGTACTGAGTTGACCAGAAAATGCTTATTTCTCAATTTCCATCGATCAAGTGAATATTGGGTGTTGAAACTTTGTTGGAAGCAAGATTAGCAATCATTTATGTCGGAAAAATTGTTGATTTATTTTTCTATTGCACGAGATGCTGGAACGAGGACGAGTTAGGGTTTAATTCGTGGTTTTGGACGAGATCTGGAAACAAGGTGATTTCATCACCTATGATCGATCGAGTTATGCATTCTTTGGGGAAACAGTGGCTTGGAGTGTGATGAGTTAGTGGCCAGAGGCGCTAAGCTTCTGATGGCCGGGGTTGTGATCGCGGAACGATTCTTTGATCGGAGGTCTGGGACGAATGGCTTGAGCCATACTCGATTTTGATATAGGGATGTTTGAGCTTCTGGGTTGATCGAAGATTGATGTTGAGATGGGCGTTGACGCGTCAGGATCGCCGAAGGTGATCGGAGGGCTCTGACGAGGCTGTGCACGTGCACGCGTATAGGCGTACATCTGTTGATTTAGGAAGACGAGTTTTCATCAGGTCGAACTCGAAGAAATCTCGGGGGTTTTGAAGTTAGGCTCGGGTAATTGCTCGTGTTCGTGAGGGTAGTTTTAGCAGATAAGTTGTTTTAGTTAAAAAAAAAAAGAAGAAACTGAGGGAAGAAGAAGAAGATGGGAAGAGAACTCGAAGTTGGTCTCGAGTAGAACGTGGAATGACCCGAAGTAAGGATCGGGAGAGTGAAGTGTTAAGCCAGTTTTAAAGATTTTTTATAAAAATAAAAGTTTGAATTTTAAAATGGTTCTATGTTTAAACTTTTCTAAAATGTCTTTTTAAATGGTATGTTTATTAAATTTAAGTTTGTTAAAAACTTAAATAAAAATGTTTTAAAACTTAATCATTTTATAAATATATTTAAATGTTAATTAAAGGTTAAGTTTAATGATTAAGTAATTAACAAAGGAAAATGATTGTTAAAGGTAATTAAGATCTTGGTAATTGAATAAAGAGTAATTAATTAATGCGATTAATTAATTAAGGTAATCAATTTAAGAATAATTAATTAATTAGTGAAAGTGATTAAGTGATGATTATTAATTAAAGAATAATTATTTAATTATTGTAATTAATTAAGAATAATTAATCAAAGGATTAATTATAAATTAAAAATTAATTAATGATTAATTAAAGGATAATTAATTAAGGTAAGTAATTAAGAGTTAATTACTTAATATAATTAAAGGATAATTAATCAAAGGTGATTAATTAAGATGAAATTAAAGAAAGATTAATTAATCGGTTTATAATTAATAAATGTTAAGTAAAGGTAATCTAAGTGATTAAAGATTAGTAATTAATTTAATTAGGGATGAATTAAATTAATTTTGGAAGTGATCAATCTTGCTTATGAATGATGTAAATGCCTTGAATTGGTTGATATGTCTGATATGCAATGTTTGTGATATGATATAGGTGGACAATGATAATGTAGTTATTTATCGATGATAAATTGCTATGTATAAGTGACATCCTATTTACTGTTGAATTGTATTTCACTTGAATAACTTGGTTTAGATATGACATTGAATTCGAAGAGACCGGGGTCGGGTATCAGTAAATACCCGAAACCACTTCGATTCTGTATAAATGTGAATTTGAAAGTAAACAGGCTGGAATGAAATAAGCTATGTATCATGGATATTTAAAACTGATAACGATTCTTGGATATTGTTTTAAGATAAATGAATTGACTTAAATAAGATTAGAACTCGTAGAAAAGTACGAGTTACCCTGGTAATTCACTTAAGTTATATAGCTGGGTATTTCATATTATGGGTTTACTCACGCTAGTTTCCAGCCTGACCCGGGTGTTACTTTGATGTAATGCTCGAGTCAGACCGAGTATTACAGATTTCAGCTAAGGACGTTCTGGAGCTTAGGAGGCGAGCTGGATGGCAGGAACGTATGGAGTGTATTCCGCTGAGCATATTACTGTTATTTATCTGAGACATGTTAAATTCTAACTGTCTAGTATATTTGAAAATGGGTGTAACTCTGATGTAGTGAATGTAAAATAACAATTACAGTTTTCTTTGTGTAAAGAATATTATTTGATATTATATTTTATCCGCTGCGATTGTGAGAATATGTGATTCTGAGTTTTGTTTTCTATTCTTCTTCTACCTCTTTCCTTTTCTTTTCCTTAACAATTCGGGATTTTCGGGTTCGAAAATTCCGGGTCGTTACAGCAGGGGCCCTTTATACTAAAATCCCCGATGCATATATGTGTATGTTATTTTAACATAATTCATAAGACGAAATTTTGTGAAGCTGTAAAAGTTAATTTCATACTTTCCTTAATTGAAACTAAATTTATAATTGTTGATTTTAGAATTTAGAACAAACAATGTACTCAAACTTAATATATATATATATATATATATATATATATAAACACACACACACATATTCTACGTATATTTTCAGTCCAAACTTTGGAAAACAAAGACATATGTAAGGAAAAATGAGTCTGCTGTAGTGTAAATCTCAGCATCTACATACGGTCACATTAACCATGTACACTTCATATTTATAGCACGTGCACTATACACATATAAGTGTATTTGATTAAATTAAAACCTATAACAAAAATATTTTAAAACAAATTAAACAAAGACAAAGATTTTTATTTAATATATATTAGATTGGATCTAATAACCCTTTAGATTTCATAGGTTCAATATATTCAAAATAGGAAAAAAAATTGAAATCTACCTATTTCATCCGTTTTTGATCACTTACCCGATTCCTTCAGCAATTTGCCGAGACCGGCTAACAATCGATGGAAAGTTAATGCATATGCCAATTGACTTTCGGTGGAAAGTCAATGACAAGACCTACTGCGTCCTATTAACTTTCGATAAGAGTTATTGACAAAATACGAGGTGTAAGATGGTCGAAATAGGCTGGAAGCCTACTGAAGCATAATGAATATCCTAAGTCGTGACCTAATAAATAAACAATTAGGTGGTGTGTTGAAAGTTAAATATAACTAAAAATTGAAGTGGGAACCCACAATGTACTACAGGTTCGGAAGGACTATTGACGCTAAGTGGGGAGGCTCACCTGAATGCATCTTCTTTAAAGACTGGGTTTGACATTGGGCTTCCGAAGGGATGTTGGACGTGCATATATACGGGATTTACATTTTTGCAAGAGTGGATGTGACTCTCTTATGACTTTGGAAATGAGATTTTCTAGATTGTTTGGGGGTGTACCTTGCAGTATAAAATTAGAGATTAAAAAAATATACCGAGACTACTTGGAGATGATCCTCGCGGTATGAAATTAAAGATAAAGAGACTACTTGAAGATGTACCTTACAATATAAAAATTAATGAACCGAGACTTCTTGAGAATTTATCTTATAAATTAAGCTATAAATAAAGTTTAACGGAGATTGCTAGAGGATGTATATAAAAATAATAAATGAATGGCCACGGCCGTAAGAGGATGAACCTTACAGTATACAGTTAAAGAATAAATTAGCAAAACCGTTTGGGGTTGTACCTTTCGGTATAAGTGGCATAACAAATGAAACCAAAAGTAGTTCGTAAGTAGTGTAGTCGAAATATGTTTATGACCACGGGTTAAGTGTTGTATTTTTCGAGTCCCTATAGACAAGATAATTTCAGGTGTAGTTTTATTGAGGCATGTTATGTATGTTTAAGTTAATATATTTTGTTGAGACCTATGACTTATAATAGTTTTATATCACATGTGTAATCGAGGCTAGTCCCCGGGAAAATGCATTTCGTGCTTTAGCGACGCGGTCCCATTAGCGGAGGAGTTTTAATGGAAGATGATGTTATTCATACCAGACTTACGTTTGACCTATGTGTTCGTTGTTTTTTTCCTTATAAAATCATGGGTATTTGTTTGACAATGTGAAGTTGGTAGGGATTCAGATTACAAATATTTGTCGAATGTAGAACTTTTATCGAGACTTTGTTGAAGAAGAACACGACTAGAAGGCCTTACTACTGGTGCTGCTATTGTTATTATTATTGTCATCATCATCTATTATGTAACTTTAATTTCACTAAGCAATGTAAATATATGTTAAATCCATAAGACTACAAGGTTTCTGCATTTTCATTCGTCGGGTCTTTGATGCTGCTAAGTAATGATTTATATTTACTTCTATTTGAGTGAGATTTGAGATTTGAAATTGAAATTTATTTAATTCTTCTGGTTACTTAAAGCTGTTGAAAAATTATATTAAACTTATTCAATGGTCGGAAAACGATTAGAAAGTAAGTACGGCGCATTGAGATTTCATTTTTGGATTAAGAATTATGGATGTTGCACTATCACTGGGACTGGGCCTATCCCTTGGGCCAGGCCAGTGGCAAATCATCTTATTGTTGGAATAGGTACAGACTGTAATAGTAAATCTTTTACTACAATAAAATTAGAATACTAATTTAATGTAACACAACCACTACTCAAAGTTCACTCCTGTGCCTTGACCGTTTAGCTTGGTTGATAACACGTGTTTCTGTTGATTATAAAACAAACTTGATATCTAAACTGATCAAAAGCTTATTTTGGAAGAGACCATTAAAGACCAGCTTTTTTAAACGAGATACGCAAGTCAATTATCCCACGAACTAACTCAACCAAACAGATATTCTAATACACAAGATACAATATCAAATTCATACCAAACGCACTATAATGAAGTCCCTTGGCAAAATAATAATAACAACTACAACTTTGAGAATAATAATTCTATTAAAGAATCGTTGTAAAGAAGACATTTTTCTCAAGAGCTCACACACAACCGGGCTAAGTCAACCAAAATCACAAAATGATTTTGTTTAACAAGCAGAAAACGTCCTAAAGTCTAATGCAAACAACATTCAAGTTGGTGTTAATAAACAAACAAAGACAATCAATCACCATACACCTTTTGGATATTCTAAAAGCCAAAATAATTAACAAAAAGCTTCCTATAAGATGATTGCAGAATGACGAGAAAGCATACAAAACAAAACAAAAAAAATAAAAGTAAAAAACAATGGGTAGGAAAGAAAAGGAAGCACCAAAAGGTTATGTGCCCATCATAGTAGGGAAAGGAACAGAGGAGAGGAGAGTGTACTTGCACACAAAGCTCTTGCATCATACAAATATTTTGCTACTGCTGGATATGGCTGCTCAGGAATTTGGATATAAGCAGCAGGGGATTCTTCGTATCCCTTGTACTTTCGACCACTTCACATCTTTCTTCCATTCTGCTTCTCCAAATGCTCCAACTCAAACTTTCAACTGTTTACGTTCTGATTCTTCATTCATCGCCTGCGTTAGTGACAGCAGAATATCCTGACGGTATACGTATACTTATTCTCATACAGTTTAGGGATTAGCTGATATACATGTGTGTACCTACTTGTTCATTGCTGTCAATTTTGCAGTGGATAAAAAGAAGATGATATGCTTATTGTAGTATTTGCGGATATTAGAATTTCAAAATGAAATACAAAATTCCATACGGTGGGTATCCGATAACATCTATTATTTTTATCTACCAAAGATACGTACAATGCCTAAGCATTTAGTTCAATGCTAATTTTTCAAACATACTGTTTTGGTTCCTCTGCTTGCTCCATAAAATATTATTGGTGAAACAGTGACTCAAATATATCATATAAAATATATTTCCTCTTTTGTTGCACTAAAAAAAATCATTTGCATGGAAAGAAATTATGTTGAGAGATAGTGGTAATCAATCAATTCATCAACCAAGGTATGTTATTAGGCACATAAATATCAGAGGAAAACTGAGGAGTTTAATGGAGGTACGTTTTCTATACAAATCGGTGGATTGATGGGGCATTCGTTTATTAATCTAAATCAATTTCAGTCGTTATATATAGACAAGTCATTATTTAGAGACAATAATCCTCACAGGTTCTATTTCTTCTATGTTTTTGTATTAAGCCTCCACTAAAAGTACATGTATATTAATCTCTTGTATTCCACTCCAATGTATTAATAAAATCTCTCTTTCAAAGTGAATGTACACTATCATGTCAATAGTGAAACAATTGTAGTGAAACAATTATGAATTTTTAAGACCTATTTTCTTTCTGTTTAATTCATTTTTGCTTGTTTAATTGAGAATGATTAAATTAAATCCTATCATTCGACTTATTTGTTTTATTACGTCTATAGCCCATCCTATATAGGCTTCCGTTGAGATTTGAGATAAATTGTTATTACAGGAAAACTTTTCTTACAATTGGTATCAAAGCTGTAAGGTTTTCTATTGAATAAAATGTATCAAATCATTGGGACCCACCATCGATTGACAGCAACATAGAGTCGGTTGCCCGTTAGCGGTCGACCGCTTTATATGACCGGTCGACTGGTTGGTTAAGGTCGACGCAACCTGAACTTTGGCCTAAACGGGCCAGATTTAATAAATATTAATCTAAATATCTAATGGACAAAATTGATTCCAGCGCCCAATACATGCCTAGTCACTCAATATATATATATATATATATATATATATATATATATATATATATGAGGTGCGTTCAATGGCACAATAAATAGTGCATCACTCTTGCAGCCTCCTGATTTTCACCACACAATTCGAATTAAATAATATGACTTTCTTTCTCTTCCCACTAGCCATATTATTTAATTTGAATTGTACAATGGAAAATAGGATGCTACAAGGGTGCTACAAAACAGGGGCACCATTGAGCATTCCTCCATATACATACATACATACATACATACATACATATATATATATATATATATATATATATATGTTTGTATGTACGTACGTATGTATGTGTATGTGTGTGTATACATATTTATATGTGTGTTGAAGAAGAACAGAAAATAAAAGAGAAGAAGAGAAGAAGTTAATCAATTCAACGAAAAAGGTAAATTCAAGAATTATAAATTTCGACTTCACTTAACTCAAATCTCTTGTCAGGTCTATAATTCTAGTAGGTATGTATACACTTTTATATACATATTTTTGGTTGAAAAGAATAAGAGTTAAGTGAGAGGAATGGATTTGGATCTGGAGATTTAATAACCAAAAGGTGAGTGGAAAATTATGTGATTTACATAATACTAAAATTATATCATTGAAATTTTATTTTTGTTATTATGCCTATATGAAAAACATTGAGTTGTAAAATTAAATGAATGAATCTAACTTGAAATCCTTGCCTACGTATTCAATAAATTGTTTAACTTTGATGAAATAGTATATGCACCCTAGATATGGAATTTAGGGAGAATAGTCCCTAAAATTTATGAAATATAATATTGATAGAATTGTGTAGTTACTTTCAAATTCTTGTTAATTGGGTTGTAAACTGTTAATCATTCATTTGGAATGCTCTAATTTGATTTGGGATGTAATTTTTCTATATTTTAATTCATTGGATTTGTAGAATGTACAATTTAATTATATTGATTGCCGTGTGAATTTCCATAAACAGTCCAACCTAATAATTGTATATGAAAGGTGCGCCATTTGCAATAACAAGGAATACGTCCAAATGAAAGAGATGTGCAAAGTAGGGATGTCTTTTTCATAGTTTGCACCATCCATTTTAATAAAAAATAACAGGAGATAATTCTTTGAAATTGCAAACATAGCACAATCCTATTTTTTGGTAGTTTGTGGAAAGTTGCAACTGTAACATTTCCTTCTTAGGAAAAATACGGTTCAAATGAATTAAGATGTAGAAATAAATATTTCTAGGGAATTTACACATAAGTGTATATCCGGAAATCCATAAATGTAGAAACTAAAACGTTACAAATAAAAATATAAATAATCTAATTTATCAATTACACACACACACACAAAGTAAAGTACAAGTTTAAGAAATAAATATATAAATGACAGTTATAACTTAAACACATATACATGGTAACGTGCAATTAATTGTACGTTATCATATTAATTACAAATAAAACGCTAAAATACGAATAATGTAATAAATTAAAAAGTTAATGGGAAGTTATAGTGATCAAGCCAATATGGGTATAAACCCTTTCAATAAATTTAATTACAGAGATCAAATATAACGATGATGAAGGAAATTAAATAGGCACAATAATTTAATTTTGAAACGTACTGATAAATGTCATTAACATTTATCCAATTTGAATATAAAAAACCATTTATAAAAGACATTAATTGGAGGTAAAAGAAGAAGTAAACGATATTTAATAACATTAATGAAATAAGAAGTTATAAGCGATAAAATAAAAGAAAATTTCACAGAAAGTAAATAAATGAATACTAATAAACGAACCTATGAGGTGTATTAATTTACACAGTTGAAATTATATGGCTTCAATAATATATTTGCGACAGGTGTGAATTAGTGACCATAGCATAATATTTAGATTAATTATAAATGGTTTAGTTTAGTATGGGTAAAAATGCGAGGTCGGTAGAGTTACACAATAGAAGTATGCCCTCCGCAAAGGGCTACTAGCGGTTGTGTATACGTACTACTGATGTGGTACATCTCCAACTGTAGAACCCATGGGGAATATACGTTCGCGTATAGGTTGGGGGAAAATACACCAAGGGGTTCGCCTTGGATTTTAAGTATTAAATGACTAAGTACCTTTAGGGTGGTCAAGACATTTACTTTGGGGTTGTGGTATTAACTGACCATTGGGTCTTTCTCTTCCTTATTTAAGAAGTCTTAAATAACCTATAACAGTGCCTAATTGGGAAAGTAGTGTATGCTTCAATTCCAATCAGAGGTATTAATTAATTGGGAGTGGGCATTTCCTTGATTTGCATTAGACAAGTCTAAACAGGATTTGGGTTCGGAGGTCAGCGCTGTCAATATTATTGGTAAACTGGTATTTGTGAAGTAGGGCTAAGTATAGGTCAGACCACCAGCAGTTCCGAGCGGTCGTTAGCAAAGACTTGGGTTAAGCTTGGACGGGCTATACTTACTATTAGTGTAGAGTTCATATGGGATATGCATTGATCTCAAATTTTGATTGCTTGTTTGTTTGATTAGAGGTTATCTAGTTAACCATTAGATAAGTCTTTGAGATGCATTATTAATACAGATAATTAAATTATAAAGTCGTATCTAGGAGTCATTGGCTTTCGTAGTTAGGGCCAGTTGACCATCAATTACATTGCGAAGGGGTCTGGTTCGGGGTGGATATATTAAATGGTCGTTGGGTTCGCCTCTTCTTTATCTAAGAAGTATTAAATGGTCGTTACAGAGGACCTGCTTCGGGGTCAAGGTATTAAATTATCATTGGGTCTGCCTCTTCCCTATTTAAGAAGTGTTAAGTGGCCGGGGTTTCCTTTTAGGAAGTACATTGATGCTTATATATACGCATGTATATACTTATACCTTAGAATAAGTTGGACTTACCGTATGCATATATGGAATTAGATGACTAATCTAGAAATAGTTGACATGACACTTAAATAGAAATCAATCGGCATAAACTAGTGTTATGGATAAAGTATATAATTTACCAGTCGTTGGAATGTTGTTCTGACCCCCTCCTCATTATAACCCATAGGATAGATTTAGAGGGACATGATACTGGTACATGACAAGAATGGTAGGTTGACAGTGATAGAGTAAGGGGTATGCCCTAAGGGTAATTATGTAATTCGTTACATATATCTAACTCGTTGACCAATCTTGTTCGCAATAAAAGTATTTTCTTTCTATATATACTTGATATAATGTGTTATGTTAATTAATTAATTTAATTCAAAGTATATTTAATAGAAAATCCATAAATGGTATTGTAATCCACATATTTTCTAAAGGATATAAGTAGAAGAAGCCATGCCGCATATGATCACTAACGTGTACAGTCGATGCTGCTTTTCTTTGATGTCACCCCTATCCCATACCACCACTCTTCATTATTGCTTCCTAAAGCATTACCATATATCAGTAAAGCCGAAGTCAATATTGCTTTGATTCGGTATCGTTGTCAATCAACGTCGCCGATAAGCAATGTCGCATGTCGCCGATGTTGTCTCATTCCTAATATTGCTTTGATTCCTCACATAACTTCTGTTATTGTTCCCGAAGAGACACAGCGTACTGCCTTTCATAGATATCGCATCCCTCGATGACATGTGACATCAATGAAGCTAGGATTACCAAGTATTATCCATGCCACATGGAAACAATGCTGCATTTCTCTAAAGAAGTGATGATGTCGAATATGGTCGGAAGTGTAAGCCACCATGTAATGTCGACATCACCTATGTTGCGTCTCATTGATGCCAAGCTCCATTATGGCCACCGTTTACTTATAAAGATAAAGTGAGTAACCCAGCTCATTGACGTTGCTCCTTGGCGATACCGCACGATATCGATGCCGCTTGAAATCAATAATGTTATATAGTGATGCCATGAATTATAGATACTTCCATAACACAACGCCGCTCATCCTCAACACTGCTCTATATTAACGTCGCTCCTCATCGATGCTGATTGTTTATCCCACTTCCAGCTGATGCCGTCGATAACCAATCAAGAGCGTCGCAAATCATAAGATCATTGATATCGAAGACCACTGCTACTAAGGCGGAATCAAAGTTCTATTATTGTCGTCATCGAACAAAGACCAGCACATAGCAATATTGAGGTTGCCGAAGCTGTTGTCGAAGCGTGTCGAAGTCATGCGGTGCCCATCCCTACAAATATGGAACTAGGGTTATGGAGAAGGGGCCATCATTTTTATTCTCTCCATTCTAAAATCAAAGCATTGTAACCCTAAATCAAATTATGGAAAATTACCAATTGATTGTAAATCTCAAAATTCTATGATAAGGAATATGGACAATATCGAATATATCCTATTAGACTATACACGATGACAAGCATAGCTTATTTTGGCTATGGATAGCACCGAACATAACTTAATTTTCCTATTAACGTGACTATGCACTTTGAACGTTATTGACATGGACATGCATATAATAAAACTCTCTAGTCCCAAAGCTCAACGTGATTATTTCCAAAGAGCTTTGGACTAAACAAGAAATTGTATGCATAATTATTATTTTCCCAATCACATAGGAACATTGGACTTTGAATATACTGACCAATCACCTTGTCTATTAACATGCTAAATGGACCATTGCACGAATTTGTTACTTGTCTTATTTATCTCCTTTGAATATATGGCATGAATCTTTGAGCATTTCATTCCAAATGGCCACATGGATTCTTAAATGCATATTCCAAGTAATATTTAGGACTCTCGAATGTTTCATTCCAAGTGACCTTCAGAGATCTCGAATATCATATTCCAAGAAAATGGCTGGACTTTTGAATATTTTACATCAAAGGCTTAGTGGCATTATAAATCCATCTTTTGATGACTTCACCTTGCATCTAACCTTGAATGATAAACTTGTTCTTGATGGCACTCTTTGGTCATTGCCAAATAAGCAATGCTTAGTTGTGATGTTATCAAGGGTTAGTTTATCACAATTAGCATCATGGGTGTTATGCCAATATTTTTTATAACATTTTGGTGCTAGAAGGAGGGCTTGAATCTTCATCTCTATTCAATTCTTTTCTTAAGCTAATGAAACGAATTGTTGTTTCAGGGAAATTGAGATCAAGAAGGCTTAATGCCTCAAATGAAGAAGTCATACAAACAGCAAGATTGCAAGAGAATGTAGTTTCCAACTTCAACTTGGGAAATGCAGAGCCAGGACAACCATCAGAACCGGCACAAATTACCAACAACGAAGCTAAGATCAAAACCCTAAAACAACAGGTATCGATGATGAAAGAACTTTTAAAAGGAATTCTTGCTCAAAAATCTTCCAAAACCACTAAGCTTACGGAAGGAGATGAGGTAGAATCTCCAAGAAGGGGCTTAGATTTCTCTTTGCTTAGAAATAAATGTAAAAGCAATCTCGTTATAATGCCATAGAGGAGGAAAAATCACCAGCAAGCTGAAGCAATCGAGCTTTCTCTAAGGTCTTTGGCGGATAACAAAGGTAAGGGAGATTATCAAGGGAGATTGAAGAGAAATCCAAGGAGCAATCTGAAAGTTCAACCGCCAAGGGATACAAACCCGTTAGAAGCAATTATCATAGTGATGAATCTTACCTAAAAGACATGGTTGAGAAAATCGCAAAGGATATGCTTAATCTTAAAGGAAAAAAAACTCTCGATGACAGAGTCAAAAATAACCACCGAGAAACTCCTTTCATAGAAAAGATCATGTCCACCAGGATCCCGTCTCATGTCAAAATTCCATCCTTGACATATAATGGAACCACTGACCCAAATGATCACTTAATGGCCTTTGAAAGTCAAATGGATCTATACAATACTTCTGGAGCTGTGTATTGCAGGATTTGCCCTGCTACTTGCCAAGGTACCGCAGCCAAGTGGTATAGGCAATACCATGAGAAAACCATTTATTTCTGGAAGTAATTCTCTTATGAATTCTTAGCATGGTTCTGTATTTGTAACGACCCTATTATCGATTACACTGTACTAGCTAATATCAAGCAAAGACCGGGGAAATTATTGAGCGATTATCTGAGGAGATTCAATACAGAGGCACTGAAGGCAAAAGGGGTGACCGATAGGGACAAATTGGTGGCAGTACACTCGGGATTGATTGAGCAAACTCCATTTTGGAAGGAGCTTTATATACACGCATGTAGAGATTTACAAGACTTCACTTCCAGGCTGACAAATTCATTCGTACGGATGAAATATTTCATGCTAAAAAGAAAGCTCAAGCCAAAAAGGAGTTGGGGAAAATAGGCTATAACCACAACCATAGGAAACCAAGGTGGGAGGAAGTCCCTGACACTAATCATATTGCCCTGAATAAACTGTTATCTTACATATATGCTATAACAAAGGAAAATGATAATTTCCTAATCTCATATAAAGCTAAGACCATTCCTGAACCAAGAAGAAGGGAAGACTATTTTGCTTGTCATTAGTCGAATGGGCATAAAACTGATGAATGTCATGTTCTGGCAGGCACAGTTCAACATATGATCTGCTCCGGAAGCTTAAAGGAGTTTGTTAAAGATAGCAAAAAGTGGATCGTTCTGAAGATCCCCATCAAAGACTCCAAAAGAATGTTGCTAACTTAGTGGAAAGTGATGATTAACCAGGACTCGTACCTCCCCTTAATAGAATCGATGTGATCCATGGAGGACAACATCTAGCTGGGAGTAGCAAAGGAGTCGGGGAGTGCTATGTTCGAGAACCAGAGGAGGGGATTTTCTCCATTCATGAAGAACCATTGCTCAAGAATCCCATGTACTAAATTCATATGCACAGTCTAATTATTACTCCATAGGAGTTAAGAGGAGGAGTTCATCATCCACACAGTGATCCACTCATTATTATTGTCCAAATTGGACTCTCTGTGGTTTCCAAAATTTTGGTGGATACAAGAAGTGCGGTCATTGTGATCTTTAAACATGCTTTTGATCAAATGGGAATTCCAATGAGAAGCTAGAGCCGAGCTTAGAACCCATTTTTGGGTTCAACAACAAAGGATTTACTCCTATCAGGTAGATAAAGCTTTTGGTGCAGATGGGGATTTTGCCAAACTCCAGGACGTTTAAGACTTTCTTTGTCATCATGGATCAACCATCCTATTACAATGCCTTCTTTGGAAGGCCAACTTTGGATGATGTCGATGTTTTTTTTACCAAAATACACGATAGTGAAGTTCCTAACCAAGATTTGCTAGAGAACAATAAGGGGAGAACAATTTAGCTCTCATGAAATGTATTTTGCCACTCTTGAGCAATATAAACGAGACAATTTTTCTGGCTATGACTTAAAGAAAAACGAGTTAGCTAAAAATGGCACTAATAATCCTTTGGATGAGGGTCCTTTAAACCAATTATCCAAAGCACAAACGAAGCCTAATAAGAAAACTAAGCATGTATTAAAGAAATTCAATTTCTTTGAAAAGAAAAGGAAGAGGAAGGAAACAAGCCTAGTGGATGAAAAAATAAAAGGTGAAGAGATAATCAGTGAATCAGATTGTAGAGACGAGTAAGAGCGAATGAATCCCACAAAAGATCTCGAAGATATATGCTTGGATCCAATCGATCCAGCAAAGACAGTCAAAGTTGGAAAGGAGTTGGAAAGCGAACTTAAAGTAGAATTAATTCAGTTCCTACGCTCTAGTAAATACGCATTCGCATGGACTCATTCAAATATGGTTGGGATAAATCCAGCCGTCATGTGTCATGATTTGAATATCGATTCCAACAACATAAATTTCGGTCCAATGCTTTAAAAGAGGAGGTCAAGAAATTGCTTGAGAATGGGTTCATCAAAGAGGTACTTTATCTAAAGTGTTGGCCAATCCAGTGCTGGTCAAAAAATCCAATGGCAAGTGGAGAACATGTGTTGACTATAGTGATCTGAACAAGGCATGCTCAAAAGATTTATACCCCCTTCCAAGAATAGATCAGTTGGTTGATGCAACCAGTGGGCACAAGCTTTTATCTTTCATGGATGCCTATTCCGACTATAATCAAATTCCCATGTTCAAGCCGAATGAGGAGAACACTAGTTTCATAACGGATTGGGGGACTTACTGTTATAAAGTAATGGCCTTTGGGTTAAAGAACGCTGGCGTTACATACCAGAGATTGATAAACATGATGTTCAAAGTGTAGATTGGCCGAAATATGGAAGTATATATGTGGATGATATGCTAGTCAAGTCTCATAAAGGGAGCAACCTTTTGAAAGATCATGAGGAAATGTTTGGGGTATTGCAAAAATATCAAATGAAGCTCAACCTATAGAAGTTCTCTTTTGGAATTTAGTATGGGGAGATCCTCGGATACATTATCAATGCCCGAGGAAATGAAGTTAACCCTGACCAGATTCGAGCCATTAAGGATATGGCGGAGCTTAAGATGAGTAAAGATGAAATGAGCCTAAACAAAAGAGTGGCAACATTGAACAGGTTCATCTCCAAGGCCACCGACAAATGCATTCCATTCTTCGATGTGATTAAGAAAAAGAAGAACTTCGAATAGGGAAAGGACGTCAAAAAAATTTCAAGGAGTTGAAAGACCATCTTGAGAAACCACCAATCCTATCTAGTCCCATGGAAGGTGAAAACATTTATCTTTACATGGTAGTTTCTGAACATGCAATTAGCTCTATATTGATAAAAGAAGAGAAAAGGATTCAGCTCCCAATATATTATGTAAGCAGAAGACTAAAAGACGCAGATACTAGATATCCAGTCATAGAGAAGCAAGCATACTGCTTAACACTCATAGCATGAAAATTAAGAGCTTATTTTCAAGCACATCTAATCAAGGTTTTGACCAGTTTCCCGCTTAAGCAAGTTTTCAGCAAACCAGAAGCCTCGGGAAGATTGGTAATATGGGACAGTGCTTAGTCAACATGACATTGAATTCTTGCCTCGAGCAGCGATCAAAGATCAACCTTTAGTTGATTTTGTTAACAAGTGTAGGGGTTTCATCGAAGAGCGGTCAGAAAAGGAAAAAGATTTAAAACCTAAATGGCAGCTATTTGTGGATGGAGCTTCAAATGAACAAGGTACTGGGTTGGTATATGTCATTATCATCCTCGATGGAAATCGCTTACATTACACAATGAAATTGGGGTTTCCGGCCACAAATAATGTAGCTGAGTATGAATCAACGGTGGCCGACTCGCTTTGGCCCTACAACTAAAAATTCCTGAAATTGAAATTTTCAGCAATTCCCAACTAATAGTAAATCAGTTGAAGCAATCATACCAGATAAAGGACGCCAGGTTAGTCTTATATGTAAAGAAGGTGTTAAAAATGCTGAACTAATTTGAGGATTTCTTAATACACCAAGTACCAAGCGGAAATAACTCCCAAGCTCATTCTTTAGCAAAATTAGCCAGTTCGCAGGGAGCGCCAGAAGCCTGGATTATTCCAGTAGGCTATCAGCCAAATCCCAGCATAGAAGAAAATATTCCCAAACTAGAGAAAGAATTGATAATATTGACCAGATCTCAAGCTCTAGCACGTAGAGAGAAGGAAAGAGAAGATAAAGATGAGATCCCACAAGAGAGATTCTCCTATTCAGAGACAATCAATCACTATAAGAATAGTTGGATGACTCCCATTGTTGAATACCTTGTAGATGGAATACTACCAACCGACAAAAAGGAGGCAAGAAGGATTAAGCATAAGGCTCCGACTTTTCTTATAGTGGATGGAGTGCTTTATAAGAAGGGATACTCTCTTCCCTACCAAAGATGTGTCAATCCAGAAAGTGGACTAAAACTATTGAAAAAATCCCATGAAGGATTTTGTGGGGATCATTCTAATGGAATAAAGCTAGCTAAGAAGGTCATGAGACAAGGGTTTTGTTGGCCCTAACCACGCCATTAACTATGTGAAAAGATGCAACAAGTGCCAAAAGTTCTCTAAAATCCCACATTTACTGCCAAGTGAGTTAATTTCAACCTCAAGCCCATGGCCTTTCGACATATGGGGGATTGACCTAATAGGACCACTTCCTATATCTAAAAGAGGAGCCAAATACACTATAGTGGCCATTGATTATTTCACCGAGCGGGTAGAAGCAGAATCCCTATCAAATATCACATTTGGAAAAGTACTCAAGTTTGTAATCAAGAATATCATCACTAGATTAGGAATCCCACAAAAGACGATGTCAGATAATGGAACTCAATTTTAAAGTGAAGAGTTCACTTGATTCTACAATAGAAATGGAATCATCAAAAGCTTTTCATCTATAGCTCATCCCAATGCTAACAGATCCATTGAGGCAGCCAATAAAACTATTCTCAAGAAATGACTACACGAAGCAAAAGGAAACTGGGTAGAGAGCTACCTCTGGTATTATGGGCCTATAGAACTTCTACTAAAATAGCAACAGGACATACTCTATGTTCGTTAACATATGGGTGTGAAGCAATGCTCCCAGTTGAGGTAGAGGTACCATCTCATCGAAGAATTGCATATGCATTCGATCCGAATTAAGAATTAAGGAAAGAATCCTTGGATCAAATTAATGAATTAAGAGATGAGGCAGCCATGCGAGCAGCTAAATACCAACGAAGGATATTTAAGTATTACAACTCAAAAGGAAAGGCGAGATCATTCTAAAAAGGGGGTTTGGTGCTCCAAAAAGCAATGACAAACACTAAACACCCAGTGGATGGACCGCTTTGGCCAAATTGGAAAGGACCCCTAATCAAACACAAGGTAATCCCACCTAGGACATACAGGTTATGTCGACCCGATGGCAATGTAATAGCAAGAACATGGAGTGCTGAACAATTACGACCATATTTCCCAATGATGGATGAATAAAGAAGTTAAAGCAAGAATGTCTATTGAGTAAAGAGAAAGCCTCTCCTCAAAAAAACAAAAAGCCTTTAGTGTCTTCATCAAAGGCCTCACTAAAGTGCCTCCTAGAGGAAAGGGTAAGAGTCTGGTTCTGTTTAAGATAGTTACCTAGAGCATCGGACTAAGCCTTTAGTGCCATCATCAAAGGCCTCACTAAAGCGTCTCCTAGAGAGAGATCGGGTAAGACTCTGGTTCTACTTAAGATAGCTAGTCGGAGCACCGGTCTAAGCCTTTAGAGCCGTCAGCAAAGACCTCACTAAAGTGCCTCCTAAAGGAAGGTCAGGTAAGCCTATGGTTTTTCTTGATATAACTAACCAAATGCATCGGATTAAGCCTTTAGTGCCGTCATCAAGGACCTCACTAAAGCGCCTCTTAGAGGGAGGTCAGGTAAGTCTACGGTCGTGCTTGATGAAGGTAGCCAAACGCTCCAGACAACAAAACCTAAATCATCACCTAAGATGATGATAAGGGGTTCGATCCAAGTAGAGATCATCACCTAAGATGGTGCCAAGCAAACCAATCAAAACCAAAGCCAAGTAGCACTCCAAATCAATCAATCTTCTGGAGGAAGATCTATCAAAAATCAGAGCTAATTAGAACTCCAAGTCAAACAATCTTCTAGAGAAATATCCATCGAATATGAGCCATTTTTGCTCCTCAACAAACATAACCTTTAGTTGCCAGATGGACTTCTAGTCTTCTATTTTTGTCAGATGAATTTCTGTTCTTCTATTATTTCTAGAGGGATTTCTATTCTTCTATTATTTCTAGAGGGATTTCTGGTCTTCTATTATTGCCACATGGATTTCTGGTCTTCTATTATTGCTAGAGAGATTTTTGGTCTTCTATTATCAGATAGGATTTTTGGTCTTCTATTATTGCCAGATGAATTTTTGGTCTTCTATTATTTCTAGAGGGATTTCCGGTCTTCTATTATCAAATAGAATTTCTAGTTTTCTATTATTTCCAAATTGATTTCTTATCTTCTATCATTGCAAGATAAATTTTTGGTCTTCTATTATTGCTAGAAGGATTTCTAGTCTTCTATTGCCAGAAGGATTTCTAGTCTTCTACTACAAGAAGGATTTTTGGTCTTCTATTATCAGATAAGATTTCTGGTCTTCTATTATTTTAGATGGATTTCTGGACTTCTACTATTATCAGATAGGATTTCTAATCTTCCATTATTGCTAGAAGATTTTCTGGCCCGCTATCCAAATTACTATTAATAGATGATTTTTTTTCTATTCTTCCATTATTGCCAGATGACTTTATAGTCCTCTATTTAGATGGATTTTTTGGTTATCTTTTTCGATAACTTTCTAGCTTCCTACTCAGAATATTATTGCTGCCAGATGGGATTTCGATCTTTAATTTATTCATGATATTGCCAGAGAAAATTTATGATGCTCCCTTCTATGACATTACCAGATAATCTTTTGGGCATCCATTTGAAAACTTGTTGTTACCTATTGATCTCTTATAGCAAGATTATAATCTTAACTCACACATATAATGTAGGCAATATATACCTATTTACAACTCAATCAAATCCAAAAGGGGATTATTTGAAATAGAATTTGTGTTCAAAGTTAATAACGAAAGTTATCATTCACTTTATGTTTTATAGGTAAAAGGGATAGGGAAGGGAATCTCACAAGGAATTGAGAAGGCAAAGAAATTCTTGGTTTTACGCTAATGTGTAAAAAGATTCTTCTACACAGGGGGGAGGGCAAATGTTATCCACATATTTTCTAAAGGATATAAGTAGAAGAAGCCATGCTGCATATGATCACTAACACGTACAGTCGATGCTGCTTCTCGTTGATGTTGCCCCTATCCCATACCACCACTCTTCATTACCGCTTCTCAAAGCATTGCCACATATTAGTAAGCAAAAGTCAATTGCTTTGAGTTAGTATCGATGTCCATCAACGTCGCCGATAAGCAATGTCACATATCTCTGATGCTGTCTCATTCCTAATATTGCTTTGATTCCTTATAAAACTTCTGTTATTGTTCTCGAAGAGACACATCATATCTCCTTTTATACATATCGCATCCCTCGATGACACATGACATCAATGAAGATGGGAATACCAAGTATTATCTACACCATATGGAATCAACGCCAAATTTCTCCAAAGAAGCGATGATGTTGAATATGGTCAGAATAGCAAGCCACTAGTGTAATGTCGATAGCTCCTATGTCGTGTCTCATTGATGCCGCGCCCTATATGGCCACCATTTACTTATAAAGATAGATCGAGTAACCCAACTCATTGACGTCGCTTTTTGGTGATACAGCATGACATCGATGCCGCCTGAAATCGATAACGTTATATAGTGATGCCATGAATTATTGATAATTCCATAACACAACGCCCCTCATCCTCAAACACTTCTCAATAGCAATGTTACTCTTCATTGATGCTGAATGTTAATACAACTTCTAGTTGATGCCCTTGATAACCAATCAAGAGCACCTTAATGCATAAGATCATCGACGTTGAAGACCATTGCTACTATGGCGGCATCGAAGTTCTATTATGATCATCATCGAGCAAAGACCAGCGTATAGCAACATTGAGGTTGCAGAAGCTGTTGCTGAAGTGCGTCGAAGTCATGTGACGCCTACCCCTATAAATATAGACCTAGGGGTTATGGAGAAGGGGCGATCATTTTTCTTCTCTCTCTTCTAAAATCAAAGCATTGCTACTATGAATGATGACAAACATAGCCTATTTTTCCTATGGATAAGATCAAACATAATTTAATTTGCCTATTAATGTGACTATGCACTTTCAACGTTACTGACATAGACATGCATATAATAAAACTCCCTAGTCCCAAAGCTCAACATGATTATTTCCAAAGGGCTTTGGACTAAACAAGAATTATATGCATAATTATTATTTTGACTATTACAAATGAACATTGGACTTTGAATATAAGAACCAATCACCTAGTCTATTAACACTCTTAATGGACTATTGCACGAATTTACTACTTGTCTTCTATATCTCATTTGAATATATGGCATGAGCCCTTGAGTATTTTATTCCAAAAGGCCACATGGATTATCGAATGTATATTCCAAGTGATCTTAAGGACTCACGAATGTTTCATTCCAGGTGACCTTACCTTAAGGGATCTTGAATAACATATTCCAAGAAAATAACCAAACTTTTGAATATTTTACATCAAAGGCTCAATGGCATTATAAATCCATTTTTAATGACTTCACCTTGTATCTAACCTCTAATGCTAAACTTGTTTTTGATGGCACTCTTTGGTCATTGCCAAATAAGCCATGCTTATTGTGATGTAATCAAGTGTTAGTTTATCACAATTAGCATCATAGGTGTTATGCCATTTTTTTGGGTTTAATAGGTATGTTTTGTGATAGTAGTTACAAAGTGTTGTAACCATGAGTAATTTATCACAATAAAAACAAATATATTATTTTAAATGTTTCAAATCAAGATGCATCGAGACTGAATATCGATGTATCCATTCAGATTAGGGCACCTAATGCTCTCCAAATATTGGGCAGTGTATTACTCATGACTGCTAGGGGCACCTAGGGGTTATGTACAGATTGTTATTGGATAACTATGGAATGAATCACTCTATAGTTTTCTGTTGGTTAATATAACTAAAGTCAAATAGAAAATATCGATGTGACTGATTTACACAGTTCTCTCGACTTGAGAATACCTTGGATCTTCAATATGGAAGCTCTACTTCAATTATAGTCAAATCATGGCACGGTATCCATCGAGTGACTATATTTGGTTTAAGTGGAAGTATTTCAAGTGAAGCACTATTCAAGAGGAGATTCGTCTTCCCGGTTATATAGATTTAGCATCATGGTCAACCCAAGTCAACTCAAAGTAAAGTCTCTAGCCAGAATAGTTCAGTTAATGATAATTATTATTGAACCAAGAATTTGTGTTTGGACTATAAGTTAAATATGGATGATATTGGAATTTTGACCATTATCAAATTCCATAAGTCCAAAGTGATATAGTTTTGGCAAAGAGAATTGGTGTAAAAAATGATCACAACCGAGTAACGCTTAACAAAGTGAAATTGGAATTTACCGAAACCAAGTAAGCGATAAATTTGATCAAAATGTCACACCATCTGTTAAGTGATGTGTGAACATTAATAGTCAAATAGTTCAACGTTAATCGCTAACCAAATTTACACATGACGAGTCACATAACTGAAATGATGAATTCTCTTTTAACCAAACGATTTAATTAGTTTATAATTATTACAAATTAATTAAATTAATTAATATTTATGAATTATTAATTCTAAAATTTTGATTATGATTTGAGGAATAAATATTACTAAATATATCTGTAATAGTTATAAATACATTGATCGATATATAATATTGATAAACGATTAAATTAGATTTAATTGAATATATTTTCTATGGGCTTAAATGGGATCTTGGCCCATGATGATGGGTAAGCATTTTCAGTTGGAATAGGGCTGAAGGGGGGCCGTTCAATTAGGTTAGGGTTGTTGGTTTTGTCCGGCTTAGATTAAGGGAGAACTGGTACGAGATATGATCCATTATTTTCTCTCTTTCATCCACTATTTAAATAACTCTAACCCTAATTAAAAATTATTTTTTTGTTGCCACTTTGATCTTCCATTGCTGGCCGACTTCAAACCTAGGAGCCCCACCATATCAAGCCCAAATCAATTTAAGATCACTTACTATTTGATAGTCAGAGGTCAACGCTACAAGGATTAGCAGTCTACCGAATCGAAAAGCTTACAAGGGGAGAGAGTTCATTATTACAAGGTGTGCCACAAGACATTGGTTTTCATTTATATTATCCATTGAATCACAATATATATTTTTTGATTAACATTTCATTATATATTATTATTATTATACTATTATGTTATCCCGCCTTTTGGCAAGGCTGTGACACCAAGGACTTGACTATAAACCAAGGACAATCCGTCCTAAATATCGGCTTTACACAGGTTCACTATGGATACCGGCAAATTTGGTCGGAGTCTAGATCGAGCTACAATTAACATGGTGTAACAAACAAAGCTATGAAAGCCAACGTTCCAAATTTCAGGTTAATCAGAGTTCGTATGCTCAAGTTATAGATCGATCAAGTTTCATGAGAAGCACGTCCATTTCGTATCCATCAGCTTCGTATCCATCTGTTTCACATCCATCGACTCACTTGGCAACCATTCCCTTCATATCCATCATCCATCAACAAATGTCCATTTCGTATCGATCTCCCCCCATCCATTTCGTATCAATCAGCCAATGATCGATACGAAGAGCAGTAATCATCGATCGATACGACGAAAGCAACATGAAGCCTCGATACGAAGGCGGCCCCTAAACATCGATACGAAGCGGCATCCAAAGCATCGATATGAAAGGAGTTACACTAGACCCGTACGAAAAAGCATGGTCAACCAAAGGAAGCAGTCTTCTAGCATGAAACTTGGATCTCTCCTGAACTATCGCTCTACGTCATCTGATCGATGCGCAGAAGGATCGATACGCAAGTATCGATATGAACGCTCTAGCCTACCAACAAAACAAACCTTGGATCGATCATAACTCGAAATCTACAAGTCCAAATGCTACCAAATTTTTACAGGAGCTTGCTTACCACCTCAAGAATGTCTCTGATCGATCTCAGCCCAAATGGACACCATTTTGATCGATATGAATGGAATGGGGATCGATCCCAAATGACCCATGATCGATCTGGTGGGCCCACCCATGTGTGAGAAGGAGTATTCCGAGTTCAAAGGCAGATATTTCCAGACCACACCTATAAATAGCACCTCTACGCCTATAGAAAAAGGACTTTTTCATTCTGCTACGCCGTTACTCTACCGCAACTCCATTGTAACTCGAGTGTTAGAGTATTTCACTATTGTAATCAGTTGTCAATCAGCAATAAACACCAAATCATTCAAAGTGGGCATAGGATACAACGCCGAACCACTATAAATCTCTGTCTTTTTCTATTTTTGTTTGCTTATCTTGGCGTGTTTGTTAGATTAGCCTCTTTTTACATTTAAATTCTTCATTCTAATCTCTTCAAATACGTCCGAAGAGTGTTGTGCCCAATTTTGGTACAAACACTTTGGTGCTTTCACTGAGAAAACCCCGCTTTTCTCTGATTCATTGGATCTACCGCTGTTGTTGGATTGCTAAAATCTAAGGAGGAGATCCAGATCTATCATCGAGTAGTTCTTTCCATTCTATTCAAATTACTCTAGATCTAGGAAAGAGCCACGTTCAACATGGTAACTACCAGAACTGCTTCAAATGATTTAGATCTAGAAGGAAGGGATATGCATAATCCCACCCAGCTAGCCACAACAGGCCAGACATCAGCTGGAGTTTCAAATCCACAAGGTCCTGTGACTAGGGAGGAGTTCCAAGTCCTAATGCAAGAGCTAACTCAAAGCCGTCGGCAGCTCACTCAGCAGATCCGTGCCAACACGGAGCTCGCAAACCAGCTGAACGAAGAAAGTTAAAGGAGATCTAGGAGGGATCATGCTTCTTATTCCTCGACTGAAAGCTCGACTTCAACTGACTTCAACCACAGATCGACACGCCGCCGACTGGATGGAAATTATGCAGAAGCCTCTGGGCATCAGCGTCTTGTGAATCTCGGACAAGCTGGGATTGGTCATTCTACAAGGCACCAAGCTGGACCCTCCTCCCAAGGTGGGGCGCTTCCTTATCACACCATCCATGACCATGCACTGTCGCCGCTATAGATCTGGAAGCTGAGATCCAGAACCAGCCAGATCCAGCCCTTCGTCAACACATCCATGGTCATGAACCCTACGTTCCTGAAGACCGGGAGCCAAGGAGGCGAGGAACAGACCAACGACAGTGCCCGGACCGTCCCCGCAACATGGAACTCGACCATGCCTTGGCCCCGAACATCCAGATGCCTGACATTCCAACCATGATCCGCCAAATGATCCGAGAAAGTCAAGGTCTTACTAATGACGATTGAGGAATCTCCCGAATTCATACTCCATTTACTGATGACATCCTTTATGCCGAGCCACCTTATCGATTCAGGATGCCTACCTTGCCCGTGTATGAAGGAAGTTTGGATCCTAACCAGCATATCTTAAACTACGAATGGCTCATGAACGCTGCTCGAGCTGACGACGCGGTTAATTGTAGAAGCTTTCCTATCTCCTTAGGGGGCATCGCCACTATGTGGTTCACTCGTCTACCACCTAGATCCATTTCAAGTTTCGATCAGTTGGCTACAAAGTTCGTTGAACAATTCCGTATGCATGTTACAAGACCAAAGGATGTCAATACCTTATCCAGTGTCACTCAAGCTCCGGGAGAGACTCTTAGGCATTATCTGTAAAGGTTTCATGCTGCTTGCGCTGAGGTCAGTAACCCTAATGATAATTCTATTTTTATGGCATTAACTAAAGGGATCGATCCCGATTCCGAGTTTGGAAGTTGGTTGGCTGGGAAACCCCCTGCTTCGTTGGATCACTTTTCTGCTAAGGTAGCCCAGTTTCTGAGGAGAGAAGACGCTGGACGATCTAGGAAGCAGGACGATGTGGGGCCCAGTGTTGAAGGCATTCAGAGTAATGCTATTGTGAAACAGACCGACGAGAGTTCTGGCAAGGTACAATTGAATATTCAGAATAAGCAAGACTAACAGAAGGGTAATAGAGGTCAAGGAAAGGAGAGAGACCCAAATCGCGGACTGATACATAGAGCTCCCATGTTCGACCAATATACTCCCTTAAACACATCGCTGGAAAATGTTTATCTACAGACTTGTAATACCGGGTAGTATAAGAAGCCTGCTTCGAAACCGTCATCGTTGAAACAAATTTAGATCGGGAAATTCTGTAGGTTCCACGATTGTTATGGCCATAATACTAATGAGTGCCATCATTTACAAGAAATCATTGAGAAATTGATTAGAGAGAGGAAATTGGAATAGTTTTCTCGAGCTTCGTGGGATGGAGGTGCGGGCCCATCTAACCCGAATCAAGGTCGAGGCCAGGTTAGGCCCGAAGAACCCGCGCATACTAGCAGGAGGTTGGTAATAAACATAGTGAGTGGTGGTCCTCATCCAGCTGATCGGAGCTGGAAGGAAATGGATTCATATGCCAGCTCGATTAGGCATGTGGACTTCGAGTGTTGTAGTAACTCTGATGATAGGGCCTCGACAAAACAACATAGAACGATGACAGACGACATCATTTTCAAGAATCGTGATGCTGATAGAGTCGAGGCCCCCACTATTGATCCGTTGGTCATCTCAGCCCAGATAGGTCCTGCTTGGATAAAGAGAATCTTGGTTGATAGCGGAAGCTCTATGAACATTCTTTTTAAGCGAGCTTACGACCAAATGAGAATGGAGGCAAAAGATCTAAAACCATGTCAGTCTCGCATACATGGTTTTAATGGAAGTGCAACTGTACCAGCTGGGATGGTGGAGTTTCCCGTTGAGTTAGGTACTGGGGATCGCCGGAGAGTCCGGATGTTGCAGTTTGTTGTGTTAGACATTAATTCCCTTTATAATGCTTTCTTGGGCCGACCGGTCCTCGCTGAATTCAGGGTAGCGATTGCCCCATGGTGTTTAACTCTAAAGTTCCCCACTGATAATGGGGTCAGGGTAATGTATGGTGATCAGATGGCTAGACGCGCCTGTTATGTTACAGAGCTGCGGGATGCGCAGTGGAAGGAAAAAGGCAAGGGCGTAGAGGAATCTCTCTACGTCCATTTTTCAGAAAATTGACAACTAATGCCTGAGCCTAGGCTCAGGTGCCACAACCAGTTCCTTAAGCACCTTGATCCTAGAACCTTCAAAGTTGGCAATCTCGTACTTAAGAGAATTTACCCGGCTCCTTTGCACATGAAACCGACATGGAAAGGACCGTATGTCATCGAGCGGAGACTTGGAGACGGCACATTCAAACTATCAACCATTAACGGTCTCACTTTACCAAGAGCATGGAATAGTGAGAGTCTCCGACGCTATTACACATAACTGGCTTTTATTCCATTAGTCTGCTTTCCCTTTGAAATTTGTTTATGCATTTTTTGAATTTGAACTTGTACTAAGGGAACTGACTTTGCCGTACTTTCTTATTTCAGCAATAAAATGAAGACTCATTAAGCCAGAGTGGTGATCCTTAACATGCATCGTGCGACCGTCACGATGTAAGAAGAGCTAAGTCCCATCCCACGATGGGACTCATTCAAATAGGGAGTGATCGGGATTCGATCGGCACTCGCTAAGTGAAACCCCGAGCTCGGGGGCAAGCAACGATGAAATCAAGAAGTATTGAAACACAACAATCCTCTAACAAACTCCACCTCCCAGAGTGAGAGCTGAAGTACAAATTCCAAGTCCAAACTCGAGGAGGACGAACCCGTCCATCCACGACTTCGCTTGCCAAATCAAGGTGGATGTGATTCAACCATCCGTAACCTTGACCAAATCCTCGTTCCTAGAATGCGAACGAGATCCTAATACCCAAACAATGTGACTGACCATCTGTCGACTAACTCCAGATTCCTAGAGTGCGAACTGGAGTACAAATTCAAATGGGTGTGACTGACCACCCATCAACTAACTCTGGTCCCGAGAGCGCAGACTGGAGTATAAAATCCAAATGGGTGTGACTGACCACCCATAACTAACTCTGGTCCTGAGAGCGCGAGCTAGAGTATAAACACTAAATGGGTGTGACTGACCACCCATCAACTAACTCTGGTCCCGAGAGTGCGGACCGGAGCATGAACATCAAATGGGCATGACTGACCACCCGTAAAACAATTTATGTTCCCAAAGTGCGGACATAATCCTAGACGTTAAATGGGTGTGACTGACCACCCATCGACTAACTCTAGTCCCGAGAGCGCGGACTGGATTATAAATACTAAACGGGCGTGACTGACCGCCCGTAAATTAACACATGTCCCCGGAGTGCGGATGTGACTCCAAGCATTAGATGGGTGTGACTGACCGCATGTAGCATAACTTATGTCCCCGGAGTGTGGACATCATTCTATGTGTCAAATGGGTGTGATTAACCGCCCATAAATTAACTTATGTCACCAGAGTGCGGACATAATTCCAAGCATTATGTAGGCGTGACTGACTGCCGACATACAAGTTCAATACCCGAAGTGTGGATATCGATACCAGCAAATGAGTGAGTGTGATCCGACCACTCAAACTCATCTCCCTTTAGCTTTGTTTCGACTTAGTTAAATTAAAGCTAGCAAAGGCAGAAAACGACTGCCGACCAACTACTTCAATTTATCCCCAGGACTGGGGGCATAACTCAAGTACCTGCCGCTAGCCAAAGCAACACAACGTTGAGACTCGACTCGACGTTCGGTTATGGCCTGGAGCCATGACTTCGGGACTTAACGACCGAACTCAAGTTCGATTCAGAGACTAAAGCCTCACAAGTACATTGAATGGAATCGCGAGTGCTGAAATACTTAAGTAAATGAACACAGAGTTATGCTGGAAAAAACAAAATGAAGTTTTATTTCCACTATTCTTTGAAAAAGATAAGTACAAAAACTTATTCGAAGAATTCCTATAAGCAGGGCCGAACCCGCATCTATACACAGCCTACAAAAGCAAAACGAAATCTTATTCTAAGCTATCTGCAAAAATAAAAAGCAAAAGTGTGAGTCTACACCTTTGATTTTTTATCCTTCTTGCTCTTCTTTGGCGTAGACCCACTTGCATTGCCGCTCAAATGTCTCTTCGAGCCTTTAACTCCCCGGCCCGCACCAGCTGGTTTGTCTTCGGCCGGGGAAACTACAGCTGTCTCATACTCGAAACTTAAAGGTATCAGAATACCCTCCGTGTGTGGAACTGGAGGAACGGTGGCACCCTCAACGCTGGAAAAATGAGGCACGTTGGTATCAATGATGGTGCCACTTGGAGAAACAATAAGCATAGGGACCGGGCTGGGACTTGCCATGCCACCACTATTACTACTAGCTTGCTTGGCTTGCTCTATCTTGGCTTTAATTTCGGCCATAATCTCCTCAGCCCGATCTACGCGAATCCCCATTGGCATGCTACTAGTCGGGCCTGAGGAGTTCGTAATCATCACATCTTCATCAATGATGAAAGGCATTTCGGTGATCGGGTCGCTTTGATGGCCGTGGAGTGCTTCCATCATTTGTTCATCAAAAACACAACTGCTTTCGTGCATCTCCCCAGCCGATGCGGCGACCGTTGTAGTAGTAGCATCCGTCATTAGTGCCTCCTGCTCATGATGCATTCCTTGAGTTGCAGGAGGATCAAGTGATGCAGAATCTAAGGCTGAATGAAGATAGGAGAAAATATTAGTAATGTCTTTTGACAGTGTTCCTACATTCGAGTGAATAAGAGAAGTGTTCAGAATACCTTCCTCAGTTTGGCTCCCCGGTTGAGCCGACACGCCTTTCAGACCTGCTCAGTTATCGGTGAGAAATATGGCCTGTCCAAGTCATACGCCGGAACAACTAGAGGATCGATAGATGAAGTAGACACAGACTGAGAAGTTGCGGGCAATTCAGAACCTATTTCATGATGTTCAACTCCAGATCCTTCTCCAGCGTCCGGATATTTAGCAGCAGTTTTTCCTTTTCAAGAGCAACGATAGTGTCGTGGAGGACTTTCAGCTCATCTCCAACAAGTATTTGATTTTCCAATTCGAATTCATTGATTGTTGTAGTGTTACGAGTCACCTTCTTATCCTTCACCAAGCGGCTCCAAGCTCTGTACAATTGGAAGGGATAATCTTCGCCGAGCCAGTTTAGATTGCAGTTTCTTAAGACATTGGCATTGTATGTGACCATGAGATCTTCAAATTCATTCTCCATCCTGGCCTCCACCGCTTTAATTTCATTCTCAATTCTGGCCTCGGCTTCCTGAGCCTTTAAATTTGCCGCATCCCTTTCATTCTTAAGCGCCACCGTCTATTAGCATGCCTCCTGAGCAGCTTTGTTGGCATTGTCTTTCTCCCTGATGGACTCGGTAAGTTTTGCCTTTAGCTCGTTGAGCTCTTTCACCGCAGCATCTCTCTCCTCCATGACAAGGGTATTTCAGTGGCTCATCTCTTGAACCCAGTCCATATGGGATCGTCGCATTTTTTCCATGGACTGTTTTGCCTCTTCGGCTCTCTTGTCAGCCTCCATTTCCGACTTCCTTGAAGACTTGGCCTCGTTGTTAAGTACTTCGACTATACGGTTCTTCTGAGCAAGATCAATCTCCAGTTTCTTGATTGTTTTTGCCCGCTCAAAGGCCACTGCTGAAGCTTTCTCCGCAGTTTTCAGCCATTCTTGATACTGATTATAGACATCGTGTACGTAATCATGTACCATTCTTTCCATGTCGTTAGGGATTCGCTTCAAGTTCAGAGGGAATACAAATCCGTTAAAGCAGACTTTTGGAAAATCTTTTTTCAACTTAGCAATTCTGATCGCTCCCTCCCCGGTGGTTTCTAAAGCGGCCTGTTTTATGATAATGGGAGTTTCAACCTTAGTCCTTCGACGTTGCTCGTCAGATCTCGAAGCTTGAGGAGGCACTATTTGACGTGAAGTCTCTGAAGACTGCATTCCGGAGCTGGAGGGTTTGGAGTAACCTTTGGGTTATGGCGATCGCAACCGGGAGCGGCGCCTACTTTGGTGTTGCCTCTCCCTCTCCCTTTCATAACGGTCACGCTCTTGGCTGGAGCGGCCACAATCATAATCTCTTTCAGTCTCATGTCTATGAGACTCAAAATAAGAACTAAAAGAATGGCATTTGTAACACAGACTGTCAAGCATCATCCCTGCCTCACCATTGTATTTGTAAAATAAAAAGAAAAGCAGAATTAGTTATCTCCTGAAACTAGAAAACATGTGATTAGAAGTTGTGTGGTGCCGTGAAATGTGTGTATGCATGTGGAAACCCCCCAACCAACCGATTGTGGTGGCCTCGCTCACAGGAATTAGCTCCCTTATATCTAAACCCTTAGGATTGCACTAGTTTGTGACGGGGAATGAAGTCCCTCTAGTCCAAAATCTTGGAATAAAGTCAAGTCATCAGGAATAGGGACATCCGCCAATCCTTTCAAAGAACTCTCCATTTGCGGAGGAGAAATCTTCGACTTACAGCAGCTGCAGCAGGTAGAGATACCACAACAGTTTTATGCCTCTGGGATTTATGCACGATAGCCTTGCCTTTTCTTTTAGCTCTAATGATCGAAGACTACGCGAAGGCGCAACTGCGAGCTCATCCTCAACCGGCAAACTCTCTTCATCTCCCCATTCAATGATCATGACTCTGGGAGATCTTCTTCCTCCTTGCCTCACCGGAACCCTTCCAGGAACTCCTACAAGCCCGATGCTTTGATCTCTATCTATTAGCCTCATGGAAATCAAGTTTTCATCGGTGAGGACTTCATCAATTTCTCTAAGCTCAGCTAGCACCGATTGGAGAGTCTGCACTATCTCTTTGAAGTGCTCTCCTTCGGGCCGTGGAATCGAAGTTGTAAAAGAAACAAAGTGTTAGACTCGACATCAACTTAGAGTATCCAGTTTTGACGAAAGAGTTGAAGCACTTACGTCTAACTAACCACCGCCTAGCAAATCCGGGTGGACACCGAACGAATAACAATTTGGTTTTGAAGTAGCTTAATTTACTCCAAGTGCCTACCACTACTTGGTAGTTTCTGACTGCTTCTAAGAAGGTGAACGAAGGGTTGTCCCTGTGACTTTTGACGTTAAATAGATATCTGATTTCCACAACAGTCGGAGGCCGGAAGAGATGCTCCATGAAGACGATATATAAACTGTTGAGAAGAGCATATCCGTTCGGATGCAATTGAGATGGCGCAATTCTCAAGAAGAGCAACACTTCTCGGATAAATTGATTGAAAGGGGGTAGTGTTTCGGCAACGCACATGAATCTATTGCAAGCAGTATACCCTTCTAGGGGATTATGGGCTTTTTCTTCCGTGCCCGGTACCAAAACAACTTCTAGAGATAGCTCGTGCCTGAGACAAGTTTTGATGAGCATATCTTCGAAGATTTTGGAACGAACAGAATCCTTCGGATTTAAGACTAAAACTGCACCTGGCAGTTCATTCGAGGCAGGACTACATTCACCTTCCACAATGACTGGCACTTCGATTTCAGGGAGTGGAGGACTCTGAATATCCTATGGCTCGGAGCTTCCGGGATCCATAACTATTAAACTCAGTAAAAATCATCATTAGATGGCAATAAACCCGTGTCCCCCTACTGTGGAGTGAGTGATCGTGTTGTGTAGTGCAGTGCTACATAATACTTAAACTTCTACGAGGTTCAAAAGATGTTAAAACGACAAGACTTTGAGAATCAACCAGAGTGACTGTCATCGCTGACCATCACAACCGTGCCATCCTGACATCGAAGAACGATCCATGCTAGAGTTCATAAAGTTTTTCAAGTTACAGTTCCATCGGCGAGCTTTGAGGGATAGTCAAATATGCAGTTTAACAGTTAAGTCCAGATATGCAAGGCTGAAGCTCGTCGGTGTCAAATGTTCGAGTATGCAAAAGTCTCGTATCCATCAAAGTTCATACTTGGATCGTTCCACAAGAGCCTGGTTCATATTGATCAGGGAAATTAGGTTTCATATCGATCGCAAGAAACCCAGTTCGTATCGATCAGGAAGTCCGTCTTCATATCGATCGTCGGCCAAGTCTTCGTATCGATCGCTCCAGATCGATACAAACTCCTACCATTCTCAATCAATACGAAGCTACTCCATCATTTCCAAATCGATACGAGCTTCCATCATTTCCAGATCGATACGAGCTTCCCCATTCTTAGATCGATACGAGCTACTTCCCAACGCTCCAGTGATTCCTTCGTATCCATCAACAGTTCTTCTTCCCCAAGCTGCTAAAACGCCATTGCTCCCTCCTCGAATTCACTCCGACCAAATTCTGGCATCAACAACGCTAGAATCGGCAACGTCTTTGGACGAGTTGTCATTAAAACTCGAGTCTCATCATTTTAGAGTGGGTTTGATCGGTTAATTACCAAGCTTAAACAATCGATTCAAAAATTAATGAGTTATTCAATTTGGAGATGAAGACAGTTCTTCTTTCTCGAGTTCTCTATCGATACGAAGGCAGAAAGGGAAATGAAGGCAAGTAAAAAATTCGGCTAAGTACAAATCCTTTTATATGAGTTCGTAACTAGGCAAAAACATTTCGTCTCCCAGTACCCAAAACCGATTGAAGCGGTCACAAGTTCCATCGATACGAAGAGGCTCGTTCATATCCATCAACTCAGAATGGTGCGAAAATTAGCATTTTGTATCCATCTGTTTGAAGACCAAGAGAGCTCGTATCCGTCGATATGAATCATCTCCAGAGGCTGTCTACTTTGTATCGATAGCCAATGATATGAAGCATCCATCCAATTTCTTAGATTGATCCAGGAGAGGATCGATACAAAGGGATGCCTTAAAATGACCATTAAACGTTGTTACAACTCGAATATCATATCGATCCAAGAGAGGGTCAACACGAAACTCGATCCAAACAAAAACTAAAGGGCTCGACAACGACCCGTTAACATGCAAACGTGAACATGAGTCAAGTTAACATACGTGCATGTATGACAAACTAACATTCGATTTTCAAAATTAACAGGAATTGAATGCTTACCTGATGACAACCAGAACAACGAACAACAAATAGCTAGCACTCGACCTTGAGTTACAACAATACACTGCATGATCATTGGCAGTCAGTTAAACATTTATACTGCTGAAAATAAACCAAAAGTAACATCGTTTGATGAAAAGGCAGGGACTATTAAACGAATCAGATAGAGCTTTTTTAGAATAAAAGAATGCAGCTTTTCAAAGCACGTCATGTTCACACAAGACGTACTTTGGGAGGCAAATGTTATCCCGCCTTTTAGCAAGGCCGTAACACCAAGGACTTGACTAGAAACCAAGGACAATCCATCCCGAAGATCGGCTTTACACAGGTTCACTATGGATATTGGCAAATTTGGTCCGAGTTCGGATCGAGCTACAATTGTCATGGTGTAACAAACAAAGCTATGAAAGCCAACGTTTCAAATTTCAGGTCAACCAGAGTTTGTATGCTCAAGTTATGGATCGATCAAGTTTCATGAGAAGCACGTCCATTTCGTATCCATCGGCTTCGTATCCATCTGTTTCACATCCATCGACTCACTTGGCAACCATTCCCTTCGTATCCATCATCCATCAACAAATGTCCATTTTGTATCGACCTCCACCCATCCATTTCGTATCAATCAGCCAATGATTGATACGAAGAGCAGCAACCATCGATCGATACGAAGAAAGCAACATAAAGCCTCGATACGAAGGTGGCCTCTAAACATCGATACGAAGTGGCATCCAAAGCATCGATATGAAAGGAGTTACACTAGACCGATACAAAAAAGCATGGTCAACCAAAGGAAGCGGTCTTCTAGCATGAAACTTGGATCTCTCCTGAACTATCGCTCCACATCATCTGATCGATACATAGAGGGATCGATACAGAGGCTGATCGATACGCAAGTATCGATACGAACGCTCCAGCCTACCTATAAAACCAACCTTGGATCGATCATAACTTGAAATCTATAAGTCCAAATGCTACCAAATTTTCATAGGAGCTTGCTTACCACCTCAAGAATGTCTCTGATCGATCTCAGCCCAAATGGACACCATTTTGATCGATATGAATGGAATGGGGATCGATCCCAATCGATCCCAAATGACATTTGATAGATCTGGTGCGCCCACCTACGTGTGAGAAGGAATATTCCGAGTTCAAAGGCAGATATTTCCAAACCACACCAATAAATAGCACCTCTACGCCTATAGAAAAGGGACCTTTTCATTCTGCTACGCCATTACTCTGCCGCAACTCCATTGTAACTCGAGTGTTAGAGTATTTCACTGTTGTAATCAATTGTCAATTAGCAATAAACAACAAATCATTCAAAGTGGACGTAGGCTACAACGTGAACCACTATAAATCTTTGTTTTTTCTATTTCTGTTTGCTTATTTTGACGTGTTTGTTAGATTAGCCTCTTTTTACATTTAAATTCTTCATTCTAATCTCTTCAAATACGTCCGAAGAGTGTTGTGCCTAATTTTGATACAAACATATTAGTTAGTTCAGATTCTTATATGTATTGTTGTTGTCACAGGCTAGATTGGTTATATGTATATATTTATTTAAAAAATATTTTTTTTACATATATCAGATATGTACAACCAAAATTTAAATATAATAATATCATTATTTTATGTATATATACACATCATTTTGTTATTTATATATATAGTACATATTAAATTATAATATCATCCATATTAATAATTGATCCTACAATTTTATATATGTTTAGTTACAATAATAATAATTTTTGACAGCTACAAAATAGTTTTTATAATTATTTATTATTTTTAATATCATTTAAATAAATATACCGTCTAAATAAATCGTATGAATAAAATATGTTTCGAATTTTTTTTTAAATTTTATAAAATTATTTCCACGTAATAATACTTCTCGTCCAGAAAGTGAGAATTAGAAAATTTAGTAAAAATAATTGTAAAAAACAATTAATTATTTTAATTAGATCTTGTTCAAAAGAATTATGAAATTTTCTTCAAACTTCAAATATCATATAAGATTTTCTAGAAATTTTTGGATAAAATGTTCCATAAATATTTTGTATTAATATCTTATGTAATTTTGAGGAAATAAATCAATTAATATATATTTTAAAATAAAAAAAATCAATAATAAAATTTTATATTACTATGCTTACGATATGGAATTATAAAAAAATTATTTAATGTATTTATATATATATTAAATATGTTTATGTTTAAATATATTTGTATATTTAAAAAAATATTATTTTGTCGTTATAAATTTACATAAATATATTTGGTTCATAATTTAAAAAAAGAAAATTTTAAAAATAATTTTAGTTTAATACTTATTATAATAATATGCACATATATATAATAATAATAATTATATATATATATATATATATTATAATACATATATATATACATATAGATATATATATATATTGAATATTTTCATATACATAAAATTATTTGAACAAAACTAACATATACTTATATATATATATATGATATTTATATAAGTAACGAGTTTAAATACATACATATATTTGAAGAACATACAATACATATCGGATGAGCTAACGTGTCCATTGCAATGTAAATCCTAACATCTATACACATGCATGTTATACCTTGTACCGGCTTACATGTTACATATGCACACACATACATATATGTATATGATACATATGTGTATATTTATATGTATTGAAATATAAGTTAAATAAAACCGTATAATTCATAAATTTAAATAAAATAAGAGATTTTATTTAAATAAAAATATTGATATGTATTAAAATATAAGTTAAATAAAACTATATAATTCCTAAATTTAAATAAAATAAAATATTTTATTTGAATAAAATTTAGAAATGTTCTAAATAAATTGGACTTCATAGGCCCAATTTAGATCCAATAAGAGAATTTTTTATTGAAATTTACTCATAACTTCTACTGCGGGTTATTCTAGTTCCAACAGACAAGTCTTCTCATTCATGCTCTACACAACGAAGAAAACTAGATATCCAAGGAATGATATTGGTTCCAAGGTATTAACCGTAGTAAGAATATAACTATATATGTGATATTA
The DNA here is from genome assembly GCA_030737815.1 of Allium fistulosum. NCBI lineage: Eukaryota > Viridiplantae > Streptophyta > Magnoliopsida > Asparagales > Amaryllidaceae > Allium > Allium fistulosum. The sequence continues at coordinate 1,131,238,674 of CM060901.1, forward strand.
CATTTTACTACTCCACTATGAGTATGTATAAATAGCTCGTTGATATACTTATATTCATTATAGGTTGCCAACATTAACGATCCATACCCTAATGGACTTGGGTTTTTGATTTAGTCGGGAATCGAGCCCATTAAGGTGCGGGTTGTTAAATTCGGTATCGGAGCCTAGGTTAGTTAATCATAAGAATTAGGATATATTTGTATTTCCATATTCTTTAATGGTGGATATGACATCTATGAGTTGGAACAATAAATTGAGTTAAATTTTTGTACTCTACCCGAATTACCCCATGGGATGTAGGCCGTATCGTCAGACGTTGCTTAAGAGGAGCATGAGCATGACATATAGAATGGTCCCTGAAGTTGGATGGTACTTGACTCCTTTTGCTGGGCTTAGGCTGCCTGATGATTATGGATTTTGCTAGATTGCTGATTGATGACATACATTTCATCCAAACAGTTGGAAAGTAAGAACCTATATGTTGCAAATATCTAGAAGTAAAGTACGAAATGAATTGAGCAAGTTTCCATAAGAAGGTGTGCATTAATCAACACAAGATGATAGCCGAAGTTTAATATGTTCTTGATGTGGATAAATTAAGAATATTTTAGTAAAAGAAGATTTTGAAGTTTCTCAAATTACAAATTATTTGAAATGACTTTAAAAGAATTTATTTAAAAATAGAAGAAACCTATATTACTGAAAAGTTACTATTTTTTAGTAGTAAGTAAATACTAAAGTTTTCGCCATATAAATTACCTTTTAGGAATAGTTTCTTGAAGAAAACTAGAAAATGTAGGGAAAGCCAAGAACCTTTATCTTTTAAATAAATGAAAAATAAGGTATATGTTTGGCTCGATGATTTTTCTATTTTTGTAAATTTAAAAGTTTTAAAATTCATTTTAAGGGGCGGAGAAATGGAAATGGTGGTTGATTTAAATGGGGTAAAAAGAATGGAAGGGTAAATATACCCTATAATGAAGATATGAAAAATATTCCTGTATAAGGAAAATACAAGAAACAATAATAAAATAGATTTATACATAAAAACCAAACAGTTTCATGTTAATTGAAAAAAGCCCAATGGCTAAAGAAGTAGACGAAAGCACTGCGATGATATAATGAAGGAAACAATCAAATAAAAGAGAAAAAGAGCTATATATATAGAGGAGCAATTTAAATAAGAGCAATTTAGGTAGAAGGAATTTAAATAGTAGCAATATTAGGAAATTTAAATAGAAGCGACGTTAGAAATTTATATTAAAACAACATAATTAAAAACAATGTAAGAAATTAAATGCAAAACAAAGGAAAAATGGATAGTGTTTAAACCAAAAATGACACAAACACCCAATAGAAAGTAGAAGAGAATAAAAAGTGAAGAAAACAAATTAAAAACAAGAAGGAAATGAACACACAAGGTTTTATAGTGGTTCGGCGTACTCTGGTCTACGTCCACTTCAAAGATTTTATTTATTTACACTGAGATTTCAATTACAAGTTGCTTGGATTTGTATGAATCCGTGAAGTTATGAAAAAATGGCAAAGCGTCGGTCGGGAAGAAGAGAAAGAAGATCCCTTGAATGAACCATGACTTCTATATTTATAGGGGTAGAGGACAAAATATCTCCCTGAAACTTCTCCTACAGAATCTCGTCGCCAAGACCAAGTCGTCCAAAAAATCTCAACTTCATATCCCTTAGGGTTGGAGATCGGTACCGACCCCTATAGGGGGGATCGGTACCGATCCCTATATATAGGAAGGGACACTTAGCAACTTTTTATGTTAGCTCATCTTGATGTTGGCTTCATATTTCCAAGGTTGTTTTGCATAGTCGCATAGGTCTTTTTTGGCCCAAGCAATGGATCTACAAAAGGTTGAACTGCTTCTTTAGACTGTATATGGAGATTGTCAATATGCTATATAGAAACTCTTGAACAACACTTGAATCAGGCTCCATGTAGCTAGAGAAGAGTGTCATAGAAGTGGAGGCCACTCTGGATGTACCCTTAGGGATCAGTATCGATGCCTTATGTAGGGTGAAGCATTTAGTGAATTCTAGCATGTGGGATTGGTACTCCCTAGGCGAGGGATCAGTGCCTATCCCACACTTAGTCAAATTCAACATGCAAGATCGGTACATTCTAGGTGAGGGATTGGTACTTATCCCACACTTCGTCAAATTTAGCATGTGGGATTGATACTCCATAGGTGAGAGATCGGTACATATCCCATACTTAGTCACATTCAGCATGTGAAATCGGTAACCCCTAGGTGAGGGATCGATACCTATCCCAAACTTAGTCAAATTCAGTATGTGGGATTAGAACCTCCTAGGTGAGGGATTGGTACCTATCCCCCACTTAGTGATTTTCCGACTTTGGAATTTTTTATGATGGTTTTCCTCCACTTTGCGGTCTTGATTTTACTTGAGTTTTGAGCTTTGTAGTCATCTCTTCAGGCTTCTTGCCTCGATAACTTTGAAGTCCGACTTGTCAGGTTTGTCCGTATACTGCTTGATCAAAAGGTGGGATAACATTTGCCCCCAAAGCATGTGCTAAGAAAGGAAGGTGTGCTTTGCTCAAGAACATATGTAATACCAATCTTCGACAGTTGAGCTCACTGGCTACTTCAATCCAGGTGAATCATTCGATTCCTTCAGATTCCCTTGTCAATTACGGGTCGTTCCAAACCCGTTACAGCCTAAGACTCTAAGCTATGTCTAAGTGTAATATATACATCAACATCATTCCAATTTCATTCGGAGTTATCACATATCAAAATCGTCTCGTGTTCATTTGGGATTTGTCAATTCTATTCCAATTATAAGGCATTCAAATCCTTTTTTATCAAAATCAAATTTGTTTTCATTTTTAGGTTCGATCTCTCTGAATCGTTTATTGAATTCATGACCGTTCAGGGTCAATATTTAAATCCATTGCCGTTTGAGGCTGTTAATCAAATTCGTGGTCGTTCGGGACTGATCATCAAATCCTTTGTCATTCGAGACCAATAATCAAATCCGTAGCCGTTCGGAGCTAATGACCATTCGGGGTTGATAATCAGGTTCATGGTCTCTAAGGACCGATCTATGGCCTCTCTAAGCCCTTTCTAAGCCAAATCCACTCGCTCTTCGATGAGGGGACTTAATGACGAGCAAGCCCATCCAATCACTCTTCGAGGAAGTGACTACTCCCTGCGCTCTGGTCCAGCACTCCGGTTAGGACATAACGCGGTCCTTGTTGAGCCTAATCTGCTCGCTCTCCGACGAGGGGAATCAATGACAAGTAAGACCACCCACTCGCTCTCCAGAGAGGTGACTTACTCCTTGCACTCCGGTTCCATCTCTCCAAATGGAACATAACATGATCAAATCCATGGTCTCTTCGGACCCTTGTCGAGCCCAATCCGCTTGCTCTCCGACAAGGAGACTCGATGAAAAGTAAACCCATCCGCTCATGTTTTAGTGAGGGGATTTACATCTTGCACTCCAATCCCGTCCTCTAGATGGGACTTTACATCGATTAGTATCATACAAGCCCATCCGCTCGCGCTCCGATGAGGGGACTTGCACACCGGTCCCATCCTTCCGGACGAGACATTAAAGCGATCAGTATCAGTCATCACATTAAATGTGGATTTCAATAATCAAATTCAAATGTCAGAAACAATATAAAGCCTAAAATTAAGGTAGCTGCCTCGCCGGGCACTATAGTTTAGCATCCAGCCTAGAGCATGCCTAAGGACCGTTCGGGATCCCGTACATGAGTAAGTGTCTAGACTGCATTATTGCATGGTTTATTAAAAAAGGGAAAATGGAGCTTAAGAATTAGACCTGATTTCCTACCATCCCGATCAAGAGATGACCATCCTCAACCTTGATCCAAGGCCGTTTCCATTCACCACAGATGATGGCTGCTCTCTTTCCGTCACCGCAGTTCGATTTCTTGCATATTGCTATAACCGGTTATCTTTGACATGTTCCTATACTAGATCTCATGGTGCCTACAATCGTTTGTGTTATGCCCATCCAGTTCAGGGATTAAGTTGTACTTTCCAAATGTCCTTTCATGCTCCGTGAGTTCTCCCCTTGCCGACTTTTGGTAAGGGAGTTGCCTCTAGTATCCAAGTAGATCCGTTCTAGGGTCTCATATAAATCATTGTAAGAATAGAATTTTAATTCTCTCCTTTACCGCTTCATGCCATCATATCCATCATCCATCCTCCACTTTTCTTTTTCCTTACTGGATCCCTCTCTAGGTGGTCCTTCGCTATTTGCAACATTCACCTCTTCCTTATGGCTTCAGCGTCCTCCTACTGCAGAAACCTTTCAGCTTTGAGGTAAAACTCCTGGAGGTCCATTGGTGGATTCCGATCCAATGCAACTTTAAAATCTGTCTTATCTGCAATTCAGAAACTACCGCCAAGAAAACCACTGATGGATCCGGCCTATCCACTGAGGTAACCACCACATTGAATCTTATCAGAAAATTCCCAAGGGACTTCCCAGCTCTCTATTTCATAGTCGATAAAGTCATCACATTCTTGGGTCGCAAGAGGTGGGCCCAAAACTGTCGCATAAATCTGTTAACTAGCTCATTCCACGTGCTTATGTAACCATTCTCCAACTGCATGAACCATAGCACAACTAAATATGTCAGATATAGAGGGAAACACCATCCCATAACTTCGTCAGATGCATCCAACACTTCCATGTGCCGGATGTATCTCATCAAATGAACTATATGGTCTAACTTTTCATCGTAACTCTCTAGTGCTGGTAGCTTAAATTCCGGTGGATTCATAGCATACTGGATGTTCGGAGTAAATGGACTCCTGTTTATGTCTCCCAAGCTTCGATTGGAAAATCCGCCTATTATAGCTTGCCTTATCATCTCAACAAATCTATCATTGTCATCTAAAGGAAATCTCCAGCTTGCATTCTCGACCTACCCATCGACTCCGTGAGGGAATTCTGGCATGTACTCCTTTGGCCATGCCTCCATATTTTGTTTTGCATTGGTCATTCCTTGGACGTGCATCATCTCCACCAAGGATGACCTGAGCCATGCCCCTAGGTCGTGGGGGATCGGTACCGAATCATTGGGGGTCGGTACCGACCCCTTGCATTGGCTTGGGGTTTAGCCTCGGTTCCTCCACTCCATCTCTTGGCGCATTTGATCCTGTTCCTTGCCTCTGTTCCTGAGTTATAACTACTTGTGCTCCTGCTTATTGTCCTTGATTTTGATTTGCAGCTCTCCAGCTGTTCTTACTTGGCCCATTCTTTTGAAAAAGTTTTCCACCATCCCCTCCTGATGGTCAATCATCTTAGCTTGTATTCCATTCATCATAGTCTCCATCTCATCCTTGGTTATGTAGATTGATGGGGGTTAGCTCCAGAGGATGCCTCCTGGCCACCCTCTTATTGATTTCCAATAGTTACAGTCCTCCTAGTTGATTTTCTAGCCATTTAGAATCCTTTTCAAATCTTTGATAAGCAAGTTAAGTTTTTCCTAGTGAAAGCACCAAATTGTTTGAACCAAAAATGACACAAAGACCCAATAGAAAGTAGAAGAGAAGAAAAAGTGAAGAAAACAAATTAGAAACAAGAAGGAAATGAACACACAAGGTTTTATAATGGTTTGGCGTTCTCTGGCCTACGTCCACTTCAAAGATTTTGTTTATTTATACTATAGATTACAAGTACAATTTGCTTGGATTTGTATAAATCCATGAAGTTATAAAAAAAGGTAGAGCGTAAGTAGGGAAGAAAAGAAAGAAGATCTCTTGAATGAACCGTGCCTTTTTTATTTATAGGGGTAGACGATCAAATATCTCATCGAAACTTCTCCTGCAGAATCTCGTCGCCAAGACCAAGTCATCCAAAAAATCTCAACTTCATATCCCCTAGGTTTGGGGATCGGTACCGACCCCTATATGGGGGGATTGGTACCGATCCCTATATATAGGCAGGGACACTTAGCAACTTTTCGTGTTGGCTCGCCTCGATGTTGGCTTCATGTTTCTAAGGTTGTTTGCATAGTCGCCTTCGTGTTTTTTGGCTCAAGCAATGGATTTACAGAAGGTTGAATTACTACTTTAGATTATATATGGAGATTTCCAGTAAGATGCATAGAAATTCTATAACAACACTTGAATCAGGTTCCATATAGCTAGAGAAGAGTGTCATAGAAGTGGTGGCCACTTTGGATGTACCCTTAGGGATAGGTACCGATCCCCTATGTAGGGTGAAGCACTTACTAAATTCTAGAATGTGGGATTGGTACTCCCTAGGTAAGGGATCGGTACCTATCCCACACTTTGTCAAATTCAAAATGCACGATCGGTACCCCCTAGGTGAGGGACTGATAACTATCCCACACTTAGTCAAATTCAGCATGAGGAATCGGTATCCCCTAGGTAAGGGATCACCACATATCCCACGCTTAGTCAAATTCAGCATGTGGGATCGGTACCCCGTAGGTGATGGATCAATACCTATCCTACACTTAGTCAAATTCAGCATGTGGGATCAGTACCCCCTAGGTGAGGGATCGGTACATATCCTACACTTAGTGATTTTCTGACTTTGGAATTTTTTAGGATGGTTTCCCTCCACTTTGTAGTCTTGATTGTACTTGAGTTTTAAGCTTTGTAGTAACCTCTCCGGCATCTTGCCTTGATAACTTTAAGTCTGGCTTATGGGGTTTGTCCGTATACTGCCTGGTCAAAAGACGGGATAACAGATAGTTTCCATAAATATGTGCAGTAATTGTACATATCTTTTAAAAGTCCCTCTTATATGTTATTATAGTCTCTGTTAAGGTTAAAAGCAGAAATAGCATGAGTAATAGGAAAATAATAGTATGAAAGTTGTCATTGTCTGCGCCAGTTTCTATTATTTAAAGTTATAGAAGATATTGTAGAAATACTGTAGTAATGCATTTTTGAAAAATGGTTTAATACAACAATTGAGTTTTTAATGCAAAACTTAATAAATGGGTTGAGTTAAAAATCCTAGCCTTTAAAGAAGTAAAAATCTCTGTTGCGAAAAGGCCTTAAAGGGAAAATTGATTTGATGACTAGTCATGCAATAGAAACTTGACTCGTACTATTCTAAAAGATGGAAATAATGTGTTGTTAGAAGAAAAGGATCTTTGTAAATTAAATTACTAGCATTGAATTTTGAACTTAATGAATAAGCTTACTTCATAAATCCTAAATTATAGTTTTAAGAGTAATGAGGCCTATAGTTAAATTTTGTTAAAATAAGGAGTTTCTCATGGCTCCTTCTTGATAACCAAGAAATTGTTGAATTTGATAAAAAATTCTAAGTTTATATTTTCAAAGGAAAAAAAATTATGTTAAGTACCTCATGACCGTGAAGTTTAATAATTTTATAAACAGTGTTGAAAACCAACCCAACTTTGATATAAAGTAGATAGGAATGACTGCCTGGGTAAGACGTGGTTAAAGTTAAGGCTATGAATAAAATTGCTATGAATAAAATTAAGGACGAGTTCTAGAGTATACTCGCATGAAAGATCAAAGATAAAGAAAATACTAAAATTTGAGAATACTATCAAGAGTTTTTGATTAAAAAAAGATAGTAATATAATTAGGGAAGTGGGTAATGAGACGACATATACACATATGGGGTGTTGGTTGACTCAGGATTAAAGAAGGAAAGATAGGTGGTAGGAAGGTTATTTCTACAGCCAATTTTTCGATGAGTTATTCTAAATGTACATATTTTATATTTCTTACCCACTACAGTGTAGAAATGCACAGTTTATCCTATAATCGGTTGTAATAGTTGAAGTAATAGATGGACCTTATTAATTAGAAGCCAAAAGGTAAGTTATGACATGTGGATTATAGTAGAATGGCATACTAAAAGTCTCCATTTTATTTGAGTAAGAAGTGATAGGGTTATAACATCATTAATACCAATTGAAATTGAGGGCAGCTTCCAGCAATTATTTCTTTTAGATTATTTAGGTTGTAATCGTTAATTGTTTCTTCTCGAGTATTGAAAATGTGAACGATATGATATGAGATATGTTCCTATTTTTATTACTATGTTAATTTTCTAAATGAACTTTGGCCACTATATATATTTGAAAACATTATAAATAAGGAAATCTCATAAGGACATTTAACTAGCAATGAATGTAAAGTAAGGCTGGAAGTATATAAAATAAATTAGGGAATTGATTAAATTATCAACTAAAAATAAAGAATGCTTAAATCCTAAAAAATTATAATTTTAGGAAAAATAAATTTTAGCAAGCGAAGGACAGGAAAGGGTTATTGCGAAACACACAGGTCACTATCCCTGCATCTTAAAAACTATAATCTATAAATATACTTGTATGTTATTTTTTATTCTGAAACAAAAGAAAAGGTTTTCAAAAATTTAATATTAAGCGTATAATATGCTAGGGTCGATCTTATGGGTTAACTCATTAGCCGAGTCCTGAATACGTTGAGATGTGGCTTGATTTGTTTTAAAGGCGTAAAGTAAAAGCTTATGAAATAAAATTTTGAACAAAAAATTTCTAGTTTTTTCAATTTTAATTGGAAAGGGGATAAGATATTCAATTGAAAATGAGAAAATATATGATTTTCAAAAGCCACATGCATAGCGTAGGAAGGGCCTATGTGTTAGTGAATATGAATTTTTACTATTCAGTAACTGTGACAGTATAGAAAACGCAAATAATAACGAGGGAAAAAGGCTATTTTAGCTTTTGAATTTATTTTTCAACACCTTATCAATAAATAAAACTGATTTTTAAAAAAATAATCCTGTATTAAAATTTAAGAATAAACCTCCTTATGCAAATTGTATTTGGAAAAGATTTATGGAAAAAAGAGAAAGTTCCAAGGTACAATAGAATTAGTATAAAAAAGAAGGATGAAAAATATGAAATTCTCCATCTAAATTCCTCTTTCGGCATAAGAGCATAGATTTAGGAAAATTGGATTTTTAAATTTTAGAATGTTAGAAATGGTGCGTTAGGTATTGGATGGTAGAGATTGGATGTAAAATTGGTTGAACCATTTGCCTATTTGTAGAAATGTGAAAATTGTTGGGTGAAAATAAAGAATTTAATTTTTGAAAACTTGCATACATATAGAACTGCCAGTATATATAGATTGTTTTCACCATATTTTCAAAATTGTTTTAAGGAATGCATTCATATAGGAAGTGCCGATTTAGTATTATTCAGCATACATATCATATGTGTTATGGTACATCATGTACACATACACGATTGACTGCAAAATTGGTTGTATACTAATTGGTTAGATAGTTTAGAATGGTTGTGCGCTATGCTACATGATTTAGTCTTGAGGAATTCAAGGATGAAATTCTTTTAAGGAGGGGAGAATGTAACACTCCGTAAAATAAACAATAATAAATTAAAAGGATTAATAAATAATTTATTAGGCCCAAAAATGGAATTTGATCAAACGTAATAATTTGACCATTAAAGTTGCACCATTGCATTCGTGGCGCTCTTCTAATCAACTTTCATACATAAAGTTTTGTGATCGGAGTTCAAACGAAGAAGTTATCAGCATTTGAAGTTTTCAGATCAAAAATAATTACAAAGAATTCAAAATGGTTTAAATAATAATATAACGTTAACAGATGAGTTGAATCATCAGGACCCACCACCAACTGATAGCAACGTAGAGTCGGTCGACCACTAGCGGTCGACCGCTTTATATAACTGCCGACCAAGTGGTTAAAGTCGGCGCAGCCTAAACCTTGGCCTAAACGGTCTAGATTTAAATAATAATAATCTGACGGATGGAATTGATTCCAGCGCCTATAAATACAGGCCTAGCCCCACATTTTTCTTCTCATATCTTCTGAACTGAGCAACGGAACTCTACCATTTCTCTTTCCCTATTATTTCTATTTTTTTTATAAAACTATATGTATGTATGTGTGTGTGTGTATATATGTTGGAGAAGGATAGAAAATAAAATAGAAGAAGATAATAATTCTAATTCGATCTGTAATTCTAATGGGTGTGTATACACTTTTATATCAATTCTACGAAAAAGGTAAATTCAAGAATTATAAATTTAGACTCCACTTAAATCTCTTATCAGATCTTTAATTCAAATGGATATGTATACACTTTTATATACATATTTTTGGTTAAAAAGAAAATGAGTCAAGTGAGAGGAATGAATTTAGATATGGAAATTTGAAAGCTGAAAGTTGAGTGGAAATTTTTGTGATTTGCATAATACTAAAATTATATCGTTGAAATTTTACTTTTGTTATTATGCCTATGTGAAAAACCATTGAATTGTAGGCTTAAATAAATGAATCTAACTTAAAATAGTTGACTATGTATTCAGTAAATTGTTTAACTTTAATGAAGTAGTATATACACTCTAGATCTAGAATTTTGTGAGAATGGTCCCTAAAATTATGAAACATAATATTGATAGAATTGTGTAGTTATTTCTAGATTCTTGTTATTTAGGTTGTAAATCAATAATCATTCATTTAGAATGCTCTAATTTGATTTGCGATGTAAATTTTCTATATTTTAATTCATTGGATTTGTAGAATGTACAATTTAGCTATTGTAGTGTGAATTTCCATAAACGGTCCATCTCATAATTATATATGAAAGGTATGTCGTTTGCAATAACAATGAATATGTCCAAATGAAAGAGATGTTCAAAGTAGGGGTGTCTTTTTCGTAGTTTGCATGTCAACAAAAATTAAAAGGAGATAATTCTTTCAAATTGAAAACACAGCACAATCCCAGTTTTTGGTATTTTATGGAAAGTTGCAATGGTAATATTTCCTTCTTGGGAAAAATACGGTTCCAATGCATTAAAATGTAGAAACAAATATTTAAGGGGAATTTACACATAAGTGTATATGCAGACATTCCTAAATGTAGAAACTAAAATGTTACAAATAAAAATATAAATAATCTTGTTTTCCAGTTAAACACACACATATGTGCACACACACATACACATAATAAAGGATAAGTTTAAGAAATAAAAAAATAAACGACAATCATAACTTAAACACATATATATGCTAATTGTAATTAATTGTACGTTATTGTATTAATTACAAATAAAATGCTAAAATACGAATAATGTAATAAATTAAGGAGTTGGTGGGAAGTTACAGTAATCAAGCCAATATGGATATAAACTTTTAGAGTTAGCGGTATGCCTTAGGGGCAACTATGTAACATCCTGTAAAATAAATAGTAATTAATTATAAAATTTATTAATAATTATTAAAGCTCAAAAATGGAATTTGAGAAATAGTCAGATTTTGACTATGAAACTTACACCATAGTGTTCGTAACACTTTTTGATCAATTTTCATACATAAAATTTCACGATCCGAGTTCAAACGAAGAAGTTATCGACGTCTGAAGATTTCAGAACATAAATAATTATAAAGGAATTCAAATGAAATTAAAAAAGAAAATAAATTAAAATTAACGTGTCAATTATTAATGCCCGGACCCTACCGATTGACGACCAAGGAGTAGCTGGTCGACTGCTATCTACAACCAATCGACCGGTTGGTTAGGGACGATGCTAGGTTGAACCTCGATCTAACATCCCATATTTAATGAATCATATCCAATGTATGGAACCAATTTCAGTGCCTATAAATACAGACCTAGCCTCTCAATTTTCTTCTCATATTTTCTGAACTAAGTAGCAACGCTCTGCCATTTGTCCTTCTCCAGTACTTTTAGAAAGTATAATATATATATATATATATATCTGTATATATGTATGTATGTATGTGTGTGTGTATTTATACGAGAAGAGAGGGAAATAAAAGAGAAGAAAAGGAGTGAATCGATTCTGCAAAAAAGGTAAATTTAAATTATATAATCTATATTCTACTCAAACTCAAATCTCCTCTCAGATCCATAATTCTAATGGGTATGTATACACTTTTAGTACATATTTTGATTGGAAAGAGAAAGGAGTCAAGTAATAAGAATGGATTTGGATTTGGAGATTTGGAAGCCATAATGTGAGTGGAAAACTACATGATTTACATAATACTAATTTTGTATTGTTAATTTCTATTTATGTTATTATGCCTGTGTAAACTCCATGGAATTGTGGGCTTAATGAATGAATCAAATTTAAAACCATTGCCTATATATTCAGCAATTTGAATTATTAATGAAATTGGTATATATATTTAGATCTAGAATTTTGGGTGAAGTATCCCTAAAATGGATGAAATATGATATTGATAAGATTGAATAGTTATTTTCAGATTTTGTTATTTATTTTTAATTGCTGACCATTTATTTGGAAGGTTCTAATTTGATTTGATATTTAAACTTTCTATATTTTAACTCATTAGAATTGTAGAATGTACAATTTAGTGTATTTATCGTCATGTGAAATTACATGAACTGTCTAATATCATAGTTATATATAAAAGAATATATGTTTGAAATGACAAGGAATATCCACACATCCAGGTGAAAGAGACGTGCAAAGTAGAGAATTCTCCACAGTTTGCACTATCTATTCCAATACAAATAAAAAGAGTAAATTTCTTGAAATTATAAAAACAACGCAATCTCACTTTTTGGTAGTTTATGAAAGTGGTGCAATGGCAATATTTCCCTTTGGGAAAGATATGGTTCCATTGTATTAGAATGTAGAAATTGGAATTTACACATAAGTGCATCCCTAAATGAAAAAAATATAAATAGAAATATAGAATTATAAATAATCTGCTTACAATAAAATACATACGTATAATGGAAGTATAAGCTTAAATAATATATTAATAGACGTCAATTATCACACTAATTACAAATAAAGCACTAAATCATGAATACTGAAACAAACTAAGAAGTTAAGGGAAAGTTATAGAAATCGAATAATTATGGGTATTTTTTGAAAATACGATTTTAGTATTTTGATATTAACAACTATACGACGATGCTACTAATATGTTTGTTAAGTGATTCCAGGTCAAGCAGCCATACGGGGGAGGATGAAGTGTATACAAGCTATATTGAAAAACAAAAAGATAAAATGGTTCAAGTGGTGGAATTTGAATAAAGACGAATCATATAATCAATGGAGAAAGTGGAAAAAGAATTATATTTGCAAACAAACCAAAACCAAGATTTGAATGCAAGTGCCTCCAAAAGGAAGCATGGTTCTCCACCAAACATATTGCTGCCGCTTTTGGGAACAAAAAATAAATGGTTTACAACAACATATTCATGGGCCAAGTGTGATTCGAACCCAGCCGTTTGTCCAAAGACGTGCGTGAAAAATAACTACACTACAGGCATAATTATTTACAAGAAGGATAGCACATTATATGTGCTGCAGGAAAAAGCAAAAATCAATAACTGGAAAATGGTAGAAGGTGGAAATTGAACCCTGCTCATAATGAAGGAATGCGGCAAATTTACCAACCTTGCTACACACAGTTTTGGATTGAAATTGTCTACTAGTTTTTATGAGCATTTAAAATAAAAGTAAATGTTCAAAAAAATGTGGGTGCTGGTACTCGAACCCAGGTGGCCTAGGGGATGTGTGTGCACTAATACCAAATGCACTACATAAACTTTTTGTTAAGAAATTGCTAGCATCTTCTGTTATTGAAAGAGAATCAAAAAATAAAAGTTTGCAAAACATGGAAGCGGGACTCAAACCCATGACCACCTAGGAGAAACACACACATTACTTCCACTACGCTATGGCAGCTTTTGAATTAAGGGCGGCTGTAATTTTATATGTACGCTATTAAACGAATGGTTAAAGTGACCGTTCAAGCCTCTTCTTCAATTGTTGTGCAATTCAATGGTTGGATCTCTTCCAAACTGAATTGCTGAAGGGTTGCTTCTATTCAATGACATCTTATCACTCCTATATAAGCCTCACACCGTCCCAAAAAAGATATACAATCCTATTCTCTCAAACCATTCTCATATTGCTTCCAAATTCTCTAAAATCTATATTCATTCAAAAAGCTAACTAAGACCAATGCTCTTTCACTCCACAATATTTAAGTCTGGTCTTAATTCACTTCCTAACCTTTGCACACTCATTATGCATCATTTTTGAAGGTTATAGACGTTGTACTCCAGTGCGACTAATCAGTGTATTGAAGACAAAATATATAGTCAAATTAATTCTTTGTAAAAGAATAGATTGAAGTCATATTGCGGAGTCCTCAGGCAGTTAGTGTTGAAGTCATATTGCGGAGTCCTCAGGCAGTTAGTGTTGAAGTCCTATTCGGTTGCTTAGATGGAGTCTGTAAATCTGTTCCTTCGAGTGAAATGAGGGTGTTGATAGTGAAATTTGTAAGAGGTTTTTAGGGACTGCAGGTAGGACGGGAGGTCCGAACTAGTATAAAATGGACTGCGTGATCTACTATTTTATTTTCGCCGCATTTACATTTTTTACAACCGTTGGCCAACTTTGATCATGTGCATAGCGATTATCATTTAATATATAAATAAAAGATTACCAATTACAAATGCCCTCAAGTCCACATTGAAACAGTGAATTCTCTTCCTTTGGATGTTCCTTGATTTGTCGGATTGCTAGTCTAGAATCCCCGATCTTTTGCTATCAAATAGCCTTGGTTTTAACTTGAATTTAATTTGAGAATTTTAGGATTGTTTGAGATATTATATTCGGCCAGGAAGAAGAAGGTATAAGCAGCCAAAAAGTCTACAGAATTAGGTTGTTAAGATCCACATATATATATGTATGTATGTATGTATGTATGTGTATGTATGTATGTGTGTGTATTGTGTGAATAAGAGAGAAAATAGGAAATACCTTATACTCCTTCTCCCTTAATCTCAACCATACATATCCAAATCAAATCCCTTTATTTTTGCCACCCCATATCCATGCTATAGCAGCCGATTTTAATCCTCAAACAATCATGCGCCATTAGCCTACTCAACCTAAATTAAATATATAATTATATTTAATTTAACGTATTATCGATATCACGTATCGATCGTTATATCTATAACTACTATAAATATATAACATTGTTAATTTCTCAAATCATGTTCTAATTTAATAATTAATATTTCATAAATATTAGTTAATTTAATTTATTTATAACAACTATAAACTAATTAAATCATTTGTCTAAAGATAATTCATCGTTTTGATTGTGTAACTCTTGAGTGTAAATTCGGTCAGCGATTAACATCGAACTATTCGAATTTTAATGTTCACACATCACTTAGCAGGTGCTGTGATACTATAGCCAAATTTATCGCTTACTTACTTTCGGTAAAATCTCGTTTTAATTTAATAAGCGTTATTCATTTGTGACATTTATTTATACTAATTCTCTTCGTCAAAACTATATCATTTTGGACTTATGGAATTTGGTAATGTTCAAAATTTCAACATCGTCCATATTCAACTCTATAGTCCAAACACAAAGTCCTTAATTTAATGATAACAATTATTATTAACTGAAATGCTCTGGTTAGAGACTTTGACTTTGAATTGACTTGAGTTGACCGTGATACTAACCCCATATAACCGAGGAGACGAATCCTCTCCTGAATAGTGCTTTGCTTCCAATACTTCTACTCGACCCAACGATAGTCACTCGATGGACGTCATGCCATGATTTAACTATAATAAAAGCAGAGCTTTCATATTGAAGATCCACGGTATTCTTAAATCGAGAGAATGGTGTAAATCAGTCATATCGATACTTTCTGTTTGACGTTAGTTATGTAACCAACAGAAAACTATCGAGTGAGTCGTTCCATAATTATCCAATAACTATCAGTACATAACCCCTAGGTGTCCCCAGCAGCCATGAGTAATACACTGCCCAAAATTTGGAGAGCGTTTCAAACTCTAGTCTCTACATCGATATACTGTCTTGACGCACCTTGACTAGGAACATTTAAAATGGTAAATTTATTTTTATTATGATAAATTACTCACGGTTACAACACATTGTAACAACTATCACAAAACAAACCATTTATGGATTTTCTATTAAATATATTTTAAATTAAATTAATTAATTAATATAACCATATTATATCAAGTATATTACAGAAAGAAAATACTTTTTATTTCTAACAAGATTGGTCAATGAGTTAGATATATGTAACAAATTACATAATTGCCCCTAGGGCATATCCCTAACTCTATCAATCTTCCACTTACACTTGGGGTCAATTATGGAATCTCATTCCAACTTCTCCAATCGGTTTCCTATAAACTGATCGGGTTGGTCCCTTAGTGAACGGATATGCTATTATGTTTTAATTATCTACTCTGTCAAATCAACTCTCTCTAATGCTGATAAACTCATTTATCATATGGAAGGATTCAGAGTATGTCTCTCGACTTCTACTGAGCTTTAAGTCCTGTTACGAACTATATAATGAAATTGTTTCATAAAACAGTGTTGTGGGATTCTCAATATTTGGATTCACCCTTCGGCTCAGTTATAAATTTATGCATTTATATTTATATACATTGTTCTTTTATTGTCGCGCTATTCAATGTAGTGTACTTAGCCATTTCATTGAATCGGCCATAATGTTTTATTTGGAACATTTTCAATTTGAAGATTCTTAACTCAAATATATTATTAACATATTATACTCAATATCACTTATAAAGTTTGATGTTGAACACTCCTTCATAGGGAGTTCGTTGTTTCCATAAACAATTCTCAATATTTCGTAAATACACGAGAACACTCCAAACTATCATTCAGTGATATCAATTTGGATTTAATATTTTCTTCAAGTATCAAATACATGAATAAATCCCGATATTGTAGACAACATAACATGTTTGGTAATTCCTATTGCTAATGCATAAGGAATTCATCTCACATACTCTATATTAAACAATTTAATAAGCTAGTGTCTTCGCATGTCGATTTGGGATATTCCTAATATATTTTATACTCGCTATAAAAGATATCATTTACAATCCAACGTTGAGTATTAAAATAACTAAGGTTGATTTTAACACAAGTACACTATTAAAATCAACAACATATTGTTTACTTATAATTTAGAAATATCAATGTACCCTTTTAACATTCTTTCTTATGAGCACATGCTTCCTCTGCATTTTGATTAACAATTAAACCATTTGAAATTTTTATCAAAACACTTGTTCAATTTGATGCTTATCGAACGATACTTCTGTATTTGTTCTTTGATTATATCCAAACACTCACAAACCCAAATATCGCTCCCACTGACTTTAAGACACTTCGGTTGTTATATGAAAACAGTCAATTCTAAATCATTATTTAGAATTTTCCATTTTAGCACGTATGTACCTGATCACATAGTCTTACAAAGTAATACTATCATGATTAAATCCGAACGAACTTGAGCACATCAAATGGTGAATCTATTACGTTTATTTCAACAATTGAAATTTACGGTAATATTCCTATCATGTGGCTTACTACATTCTAACAACATTTGTCTTTCTCATAAAGACAGGTTTGTGGCTAATGGATCATATCCTATTGGATACAACTATCAAAATCACATTTGATAATGTACTAGGAATCTATATCGGATCTACGCGTCATACTATATTATACAGTCAGCACTCATAATGGTTTAATTAAACAACCGAGGATTATTTATATTTTCGACACTGACAAGGAACTTATAGTTTCACTTCGATGTGTGAGAATACTTGTTAGACATTCTAATGCGATGTGTTCATTTAGGTTAGTTAATTTTATTTCATCTCACAGTAATCGGTTTTATCCTTGGATCATATCCATTTCCATTTTACTACCAATAATTCCTCATAGAAATTCCTTCACTATGAAGTTGGTATTTCTTGAAATAACAATTGTTTCTCAGTGCAACAGAATAGGTATTCATAAACATTTTATGAATTTCGTTATTTATAAAATTGATTTGGTTTTAGTTTACATAACTTATGTTCAAATCATAAATATGTCATATAATGACAGTCTTTCCTAAAATCCTTTTGGGGAGATTCATACAAGATCCCTCATGAATAATTATTACGTGCAATCTTTCGACTCGCACAACCTGCTAACTACTTGGTCTAGGATATGTTGAGGTTTCTTATAAACTTTTATCTGCACGATTTTATAAACTGTTATTTAGATGAAATAATATTTACCTTGTGTACTACTCTTAAGTACATGACCTTATAGAAAGAAACTAACTCAACTTCACTTGCAAGTAATCGTACATTGTCCAACAAAGTTCGATCACTCCTTATCGATACATCATTATGTATCGCATGGAGGAGTGCCTTTTGAGATTGAATCTTTTTCCTTTTTAGGTACGTTCGGAACTCTTTCCAATATACTCACTCTTTGATCAAATCGAATCATTTCTATCGCATTTTATTTTATTTACTTCTATTTTATACTCTATGAGTTTACCATAGACATACTACATATGTATCAAATACACATGTCCATGTTGGGGACAGCTCATAGGTGAATATAACTAAATATGTGGAACTGTTTTGGTATTAATAGACTTGCGATTGCATACATTAATATGCATCAATCCGAAGAGTTCATCAACTCCTATGACATTCCCACTAAATAGGTGCATAGTTCTTAATTGTTTGAGATATAATAAACTAGTATCGTATGATTCATAATTATATAATAATAATTATCTCTCAAAACTACGGCTTAGTCTATAATTCCAAAATAATTGTAAATATTATTAGATACTTTTGTATTTTCCAATGCATCGCTTTTGTGTTATGCAAACAGATACTGTATTATAGTTTTATTTCATAATGAATATTCATAATATTCACATTGAAATATAACTATGTCTATTTTCAATCGACACCAAAAATGGTCATTATTTCATAAATAATGTTTAGTTTGTTTTACGAAAACAAGTTTCGCAACTTGATGCATTCAATAAGTGCTATATGGCATGCTCCCACTATTTCCTTCATTACTATAATAGCGTATTGAATTCGAAGATCCATCATTCACTTAATATAGATTTATTTATTTCGTATACTGCAACTATTTTGCAATAAAGAGTTCTTTGATCGAATATTTTGAACTCAAATAAATAAATCTCATAGAAAACAATTTTCTATATGAAAATACATTTTGGAATAGAAATCAAATTTCTCATTCCAATGTTAAGATCAATTATTATTATTATTACAATTCTCATTTTTGATGTTTCTTTATGAACTAGAAGTGACTATTCACTCTCTTCATCCCAGCTGTGCCTTAAATTACACCTACTCTTGTACATTCGTTTTTTCTTTCAAATGGTCAACCATTCGAAAGAAAACCCTTACTATGATATCATAATGAACTTTTTACAAAAATGTATTCGATTATCTTAAACATTTAAGGACATCAAATATCGTTGCACTTTGTGTAAACTTATCAAACCGACATTTCAATGATCGAGTTCTTAGATCTATCTTATAGTTATTGATCTTGTGTTACATTTAACACAATATGATCAATCAATCAAATTGAATACTTGATCTCAAACTACTATTTATTGTATTGTTCGAATAAACCAACTTTATCAAAATATTGTACACTACAAATTATGAACATTCACCATATAACATTAATATGTAATAGTATATAGACCAAATATCTATAGTCTTGTATTGCATTTAGAGTTTAAAATCATAGAATGCCATAAATGGTCTCAACCAAATAAACACGTAAATGATCAAATTACGAACGCATTAAGTAGTTGTAAATTAGGCACTTGCATGGGTATAGAAACATTAACATGCAATAAGCATTCATTAGTTAGTATCTTTTACATTTTCATTTACCAATTTCTAATTCAATTCATTTGTATATCTTAATTGATAAACGTTTTATCAATCGTATTAAATGCACAAATTTATCAATGTTGATTATTATAACATTATATAGCATATATTCTTACAATATTAGAAAGGTTTATGTTATAATTTCATTTTTTAATAAGGCTCCCACTAGTCTTTATGTTTCACCAAACCCTAAGCGAAACACAGAAGTCTTTCGACTTCACTAGTGGGTGTTAGGACTCATTTGTCTTGGGATTCTGACCTTGAGTTTGCTCAACAAATCATAGGCCCACAAATGATGGATAACTCTATGTCGGTTGTATCACATACAACTCCTAACCTATGGTTCCTTGTCTTAATCTCATTTCGACCTTGAGTTTTCTCAACAAATCAAAACGAAACTATTCACTTGTAACGGACTGGTAGTTTTTCGACCCTCGAAAATTGACATCAATACGTCCACTATATCGAATGCCGAGTAGTCGCGTGCCGGAAATACCAGTTCATTAGGGGTGAAGAAGAAAAAGGTAGAAGAAAAGAAAATAGAACAACACAGAATCTCACAATCGTAGCGGAACAAAATATAATATATAACAATAGAATTTAAATACAGGAAATTTGTAATTGTTACATACTTACAAACATCAGAGTACAATAGGCAATAATCAATCTAAACAGTTTAATAACTTGTCCTTACACATCGGAATAATAATCAAGTACGGAAGTACGCCTTGCCATCCAGCTCGTTCCTCGAGCTCCATAGCATCCTATCATGAATTTGTAATGCTCGGTCTGACCCGAGCATTATAATAAAATAACACCTGAGTCAGTCTGGAAAACCAGCGTGAGAAAACACACTCAATTTGAATTATTAACTTTTCAAATTCCTTTGAAAAACAAAGGTATCTCATAAGACCACGTCACAAACAAACACGACAGATTTTTCCCTTACGATAACCAAAACACTTTATAAGAAATACAGCGATATTATAATAGTGTCTAAATACAAGTACTTATTCAAATAGCTAAAATTGTTACATTAATTAAACTCCAGCATACTAGGCTCTACAAACAAAACCGTAAGCTCGTATTGGAGAATGGGTTCCAATGAATGACTGGGCCACTGGAGTACCGCCCATCATAGTACACCTCTAGAACCATGTACCGAGGACCACGTCGGGATCCCCTGCTACACAAGACCGGCCTACCCCTAACCAGGATAGACCGAACATGTTATCACCCCGGGTGTTCCCACCCTTACCATCGAGCGCTTCTTCTTTCGTGTGTACCTATATATAAGACAAATAGGGTTTCCGAGGACATCTAGAAAGGTGATAACATGCCCTACTTGGATGCGACCCACTTAGTCTTGCTGCATCTTCCCTGTTTTAGTCATTCCCGGTTGACGAGGCTCGAGGCTAAGCGTTACCTTTCAAGGAAAGATTTCTCTTAGAATGCTCACCGTCTTCCAATGACGATGTTCTGATAGCATTCACACATACAAGTTGTCCTGGGTATGGACAAACCGAATCACCGTCTTCATCATCTTCATGGTATTCATTTGTAACGTCCAAACTGGATCGAAGTCGTTTTCGAATAATTAAATCCGATTCCGATCTCTCCGAAACGATTAACGAAATTGGCTAAATTTGATAGTCGGTTATTTAACTATCAATAGACATCTAAAAGCAATCATCAGGCCTTATTATAAATTTCCCAATTTTTTTTTAAAATATCTTTATAATATATTACTTCCAGTTCTTCAACATTTGAAAACAGTTTCAAATTCTTATATCTCCAACAGAAATTTCCACTCTTTTCAACACTTAGAATATTTCTCTCCATTTAATTTTAAATTCACACTTAGGAAATACCCCTTTTATTTCCTATTTCTCTTTCTCAAAATCATTTACAATTTTTTTGTAAATTTCTCAACTCATTTTACGCGAATTCTATAAATTCCGAAATTCCTTAATTAATTCCCTTAATATTTTCAAAGCCAATTATATTCGTCTATAATTTCAATTTCCCTTTGCACCTCTTCATTAATTCCTTTTCATTCTTCGAAATTCACTTTTATCAACTACTTCGGAAATTCCCTTACTTTTCCTCCAGATTCCATTTTAAAATTTTTCTTATAAATCATTTTTACTGAATAACCCCATTTCCAGGGTTCCGAGAAGGTTTATAAATAAATTTAAAATATTTCAAAACTCTATATCTCTACTAATAATGCAAATACTTTAAGATGGTGAAGCTTTTTTGAACTTCCCAATCAACCCATTCGCATAGCTACAAAATAAAAGAAGGATAGAGGGTATATGTGTCATCTCGTCTGACCATACCCATGTTTTGATTCCACTAACAACAATTAATCAATCAGTTATCCCTACTTTCCCTTTTTTTCTACCGTTCTTCTCATTTTCGCTTTTCTTCCCCACTAAGAAAACCCTCCCTTACTCAATCGAGTCTCCTAACATTCCACTTCTTACCTTTATTCTTCAAACTACAGTCAGTATGCTTTTCAGATTCTAATACGAGTGTTTATTTGAGCAGTGGCAGAAAAGGATGGAGCAACTTTCATGGTTGGAATGCGTTCTCTTCTTCCTCCACATCGGTGAGGTTTCACGTTAAAATTAGAGCTGTATCTCCAAGCGATGGTGATTTATTGATTTGATTTCTGAATTTGGGCTACCACCTGAAAATCGAGGAGATAACAAGTTGTGACTTAGGTAAACTCCATATACCCTAATATTCTTAATTATAGTTCTATTTGCTTTCATACTACCGCAGACTAGTGACAAAACCCTCTTTACCATACTATTTATTACATGTTAGTCTAAGTTTAAGGAAATAACAACCAATTATTCAACCAATTAAGTGGCTATTTTTACTTACCAATTATTCAACCAATTTCTAAAGAAAACCTATTTTACATGACTGCATTGTACAATAAATTGCTGGCTAGATTTTACGATCAATTTTTTAATAATATTTTCAAAGATATTTCTATTTTTCACCATACTTTTGCATACTTTTTTGGAGTAGTGTTCTGTTTATTTTACAGGAAATTCCGGAACTACTGTTACTCCATTAGAGTGGACAAAGAGATTAAAAATTATCAAAGGAGTAGCTAGAGGACTTGCCTATTTACATGAAGAGCTATCTATGTTGACTCTGCCTCATGGACACCTTAAATCTTCAAATGTGCTTATCAATGAGAACTATGAACCATTAGTTACATACTACGCGCTCTTGCCAGTTGTGAACCATAGTACTGCCTCAAAAAATTTGGTTGCATACAAGTTTCCAGAAGTCAATAGAATGATTCAACCATGTAAAAAGAGTGATGTATGGAGTTTTGGGATATTGATAATTGAGATATTAACAGGTAATTTTGCTTTGATCTTCGTTCATACAAATTATAGAACTAAATTTTCATTTAGCATGATTTTTTATCACTGGTCAACTGATTTAGCAAACAAATTTCTATGGATAACCTAAAAAACATAAAATGAATCTATCAAATTTGTTAGCCAATAGCATCTTAGAAACGAATAATGTTGGACTGGCGATGGTGTCCTTGAGTATTTGCCTGTAAAACAACCAAAAGCTTGCTAATTTGGTCAAAACAGTGAGATACAAATGTTGAATCTCAACGATGACATTATCCCTTTTTTTCTTTGTATATGAAGAATGTGTTGTGGGTTTAATCGAAAGTTCATGTACAATGTCTGATTTATTTGAAAATTACAAAATAATGGTTGTGAATGTGTCTTTTGCATTGAATTTTTTTACCATTCTGGCTACATTTCAGAATTTTTTCCAGTTTTAGACGACTTTGAAAACTGTTTACGGATATAGATCATTTCTGATCACGTGGCTGAAAATAATCAAACTATATTGATAATATATCGAGTAGCGCCGGGGCAATCCTAGAAATAAAAAATGGTGGCACTATTTGAACTTAAAATTTTTGCAGTTATTATTTATTTTATTTTTTGCAAACATTTGTATAAAAAATGCAAATTTTAAACACACTTCCGCCCTTTTTACATCAATCCTAATTATTCTAATGAATTGTAATTTAATTTACTATAATTTATACTTATTTTTCCACAAAAAACTCTTTAATAAATAATACAAAAAATACCTCTATCAACTACTAATTCTTTTATCTACACTGATTATGAAAAAGATTTAGTACTTAATGTTACGCTTTGGCTATAAATTGTATGCTAACGGATGTTTCTACTTTTATGGTCATTGCTTTTAGCTTTACATTTTTGGTACGAGGCATACATGCTACTTTTACGATTTCTCCATATATGAATACA
The DNA here is from genome assembly GCA_030737815.1 of Allium fistulosum. NCBI lineage: Eukaryota > Viridiplantae > Streptophyta > Magnoliopsida > Asparagales > Amaryllidaceae > Allium > Allium fistulosum. Next base: position 1,131,262,875 of record CM060901.1, read on the forward strand.
TTATATGTAACATTTCTTGCTTTATACTTGCCATAACATGTATTTAGTTGTTTCCAATTAAAACAACCATGCAATGATATATTAAGAATTTTCCATTTTTCACCATTATTCTAATAACTGATGTTGTGGTACGATACAATTAATTATGTTGCATTATTGAAGTTTTATTTTGTGATGATAATTGATACTTACCAACTATTTAAAAGAGATTCTAACAATGTATATCCTTTCCATACGTCCTTAAAACTAACATCATTTGGCATACACAAACATTTTTAACTCCGCCATCTAGAAGTTTTTTCTTCGACGTCCTTCTCAACCCTGGAAAAGAAGGAGAGAAAATGTTTTCTACACGCTTAAACAAGTTAAATATGCACTACTTTTTTGAATTTCACTACTACATGTCTTAGGCACTTTCACTTACATAACCATTCATGTTCCATTGTATTTTTTACCACATACCTACATGGGATGTATGCCTTATTGATGATTCTTAGGGTCATTAGTACTTTTGGTTCATGGGATTCATTCGTTACAAAGCACTAACCCAAGTGTTCTGCATGTTGCAACATCATGGGTGAGTTTAACTAATACCACTACACAGGAGCATGCATAAGAGCATTCACACCAGGTATCAATTCATACTCATGATAATCCAAATTTATATTGTCAGTGAAATATTTTCGAAACTGCTGAATATTAGCTGCTTGCGATGGATAGAAACCCAATAAACTGACATCTCACATCAAGAGTAGAACTAGCAATTATGATTAGGACAAGTGCATTGAAGACAACTGCTTTAACATTATTCACATTTATGGGAATCATTCTTATTCTTACTTTAGTATTACAACTATGAAACACGTTTTGTCCGTGGCCAAAAAATAAAGAATTTTATGCCTTTGTTCGAAGTAGTTTTGTTTTGTCTACACAATGACTTTTCATATTATGGCCTCATTTTCATATACTGAAACAACCTTACTGTATTGCAAAGACAACAACATTGCATTTTGGAGTAATGTAGTTTGAATGTTAACATAGCAGGCTTTAGACTGTTAGTAGAACAAACATGGTATGTTTTTAAAATTTGTTGCTTAGACCATGCTCTTTGTGGTTCAAATATCTTCTTTTTCCATGTAATTTTTATTTTATGCATGTACACAAATTTGTACTGTTGTTTTTGAATATTACTTCACATATCTAGCAATATAACATCAACATAGAGTAGACTCAATATTTTCGATTCATTTATATAATTAAGACTTATTTATCTCTCTTACTGTTTGTTATCATATCAATCTTTTTTGCGGTTAAGCTGATTTTTTAGTTTGAACTTACACACGCACACACATATATATTTATTGTTATAGTGGAAATTGATTTTGATATCATTTAATCAAATTTCAATATCTACCAATTTACTTTCAAAATCATAGCAGTTTATGACTATATCTTAATTGTTTTATATGGATTAAGTTTAGTTTCTTTTCAGATTTGCATATTAAATTTGTTAATCTTGGTTGCTTTAATTTTGTAGTATACTGATTTTGTAGTTTTTTGTAGTTAGTTAGATATTTTTAATTGATTGATATTACCTTTAAATTACATATAAGATTAAATTATGCATTTGTTATGACTTTGTTGGATTTATCAAGGTTGATATATCTTGATTGATTTGTTTCATTTTATTTATTTATTTGCGTGGTAAGTTGGTAAATTTTGGCAATTTTAATTTAGTTGTTTTAGGTAGTTAATCAATTTGGTAATTTTAATTTTATTGATATTATCTTTGGATTCATGCTAGAATTATATTGTGTATTTGTTGTGACTTTGGTAGATTTAACAACTTTGCTATGTCAATTTGACTTGATTTTGACACTGCTTACAGTAAAATCTCAAATGTTTATGATTTTTTTTCTTGGTATAAAATTGATTAACCATGGAAAAATAAAAATATTGATTGTTAATTTGGACATAAAATAATAAATATATGTTTTAGTTAAATTTTGTTTATACTACAAAAGTACGTAAGATTTCAGTGCAATATGAGTATATTTTGATGTTGAAGCATTTGGGTTTGAATTAGATGACGATTGACGACTGCCACTGCAAAGCTGGCAACCACTCACTCCTCGAAGTTCCCTCCACTACATGTTCGGGGGCATCTCATCTTCTGCAGTCAAACCATTGCTGGGCAACCCATCACCTGACGGTTGAGATACCACTCAGTAGGTACGTCCACATCTCCTTCGCGTTTCCTACTTCCTTTTCTTACTCTTTTTAAACATTTTTTTACAAACTGTATACCCACCACTGTACATGACTCAAATGCAACTTACTTCACACCATCCCAAGTGTCAACATTCTGCCCAGATCTGCTGCTCTCAGTGCCCATTTTCCACTTACACGCCTATTTCTTACATGCGCAACAGTTTACCAACTGCTAACTTACTGCTGTTCAACTTATCTACATTTCAACTCCTTTTTTGCACTAACAATTTTATAACACAGCACACACACCTCCGATACACAAACACATATGCATTCAACATTTTGGTGACTTACCATGACTAATAATTCACTTTCACCCACGTCTCTTACAAGTTAACTACACATGCAACTAAACATAACTTTGTTCAGTCCATATTATATTATCACCACGAAAGGGCATGTTCTCTACTACTCGGGCATGTACCAGTAATCTGAAAGGTTCAGCATCAGACGTGCTTGCATTTCCCAGGATAACATGAATGCCAACAAGCAGTTGCGAAGGGTTCAAAGTTACGTTGTCAAACGCAAACATAAACTTAGGACTGGAAAACCCTGCTAAAACAAATTATGACCACCTCCGTACTGCTGTTTGGGAGTTATGGATCAGAATACCCAGGTCGACGAAGTTCTTATTTCAACGACTCACCGCACCTTCACTACAGTTTAAACAACATCTAGCAGCTGTATTTTGTTAGTAACTATTTCGCCATAACATGGTTGCACTGAAATGCAAGCCCTCTATGCTGTATGCTTAAACACATGTACTTTGTTCTGTCTGCTATTCGTATTTGAAATGCTGTACTGTAAATTTTCTCCTAACTATGTGAAACTTGGAATGTGATTGATGAAACTACTGTTTGTCTATATATTTTCAATTTAATACGCAGTACTTTATTAAAATAGAAGTTGTTTCCTCTTTTGTAACTCAACTACTGTAATTCATCCACTTCAACTACTGTACTTCCGCCCTTCCAATACTTCTTATATGTGCAAACTTATTACATATCATTTTGTTCTATCGAGTACTAAACCTATATATGCTGTACAATTTCAATGCCCGTTACTACTGATGTCTCTTCCCACTGCCTGATCAAATAGATAATACCAATTATATTTTTCTTGCCTACAACTGCAAACGGGCACAGGAACAAATGGAAGCTGATGGGAGCCACAATCCAACTTATAACTCAAACCCAGCTTTGGTCATGATTACCTATACACACGTCCATCGGACGTGCCTATCTACTTGTATATATAATAAAAATAAGTTTAAAAGAAAATAATAATTATTTATTTTTAAGACATATTCAGATAATTATTTAAAATATTGAAAACACTTTCTTATAACATCACTTTTTCAAAGCAGGTTTAAACATTTAGGATTTTATTAAAATAGATATTAAGTATTTTTAAAAATTAACTTCTGAAATATTTCCATACCAACTAACCTTGAAATTTATATAGTTTAACAAATAAGAATTTTTCTTTTAAAACAAAAATTTAACTTATCGATAAAATAAATTTTTAAATCTCAATAACCAAATTTTCAATTTATAAATCTTCTCGATTTCCATCACATTACTTCCATTTCGGTCTCCTTAACCATTTCACTTTTAAAAAATAGTATCCACTATTTTTCTCATCCTATTTCCATATTCCAATATAAATTCTTCCCATAAATTTATATTTCCAAATTATCATCCGATATCACCTTCCTTCGTTTATTGTAACAACCCGCATATTTATCGATTTTATATTTAAATATTTTATTTAAATATTTCGCCGTTCGTCGGATTTTGGTTCGAAAAGCTACTTTTAGCAAACAGTCGAATTAGGACTCGAGACCACCTCCATTGAGTTCAAAACGTCGTTTGCGATCTTTTTGAGTGTAAGCTTCGATATGATTGGAGCTAGTCAAAAATTTGACCATTTGCACTTTGGGTTTGGTTTTGAGTTCAGCCCCTTTGCCAACTTAAACCCCAAACTGAACCATCCCTCCCCATTCACTCTCACTTCCTCCTCTTGCTCAGTTCTAAAGCAAAAATGGTGGGAGAGATGGGAAATTAAAACTCCCAAACCCTAGTTTCATCTTCAAATCAAGTTCTAGCTCCAAATTCTAAGAGAACCCATTGGTAAGCATCTCCTTCTTCTTCTCCAACCCGTTCTCCTTTCAATTTCAGAAATCCTAAACCTAACTTTAGGAATGTTCTTCTTTTTGAGCATAGATTCAAGCTCATTTGGGTTGTGTTGAAGAGGAGTTGATCTTAGCTTGTTTTAAAAGCTTCGTCTTCATTTGTTTGGGTTCAAAGGTGAGATTTTTATCTCACATCTAAGTCTTTAATTATCTTCGATTGTTAGGTATGAATTCCTAACACTTCTTCTATTGCAATTGATTTTGGTTTGGATCGATCTTATGTATATTTCAATTTTTGGTGACTTGGCCATTTTTGGTCGAGGTTCAGGAAACGCTCTGAAACACAGTTTCAGACGTCTGAATCCGTATTTCAGACGTCTGAATATTAGTGGGGGAATTTATATTCCCAGATTCAGACGTCTGAATCTTTGGCCCCAGACGTCTGAATTGGCTCGATTTCAAACAGAAAGAAAATAGGCTTAAATTACCTATTTCAGACGTCTGAAATATTTCGTTCAGACGTCTGAATCTGTGTTCTGGAAAATATTCAATTTTCCAGATTCAGACGTCTGAACCAATTATTCCAGACGTCTGAATCTGTAGTCTTTTGCCTATTTCCCTATTGTGCTTGAATTTCCAACTCTAATCAATTCGTGTTGATTCCCTTTTTGTTGTTATCATTTATTATCGGCCACTTTGTTAAGTCGCCCGCCTTTTTAAATTTAGGTCGCTTGTCTTCACTAAGTCATACCGTGACGGGGCGCTGCCCCGCACCCCGCCGTGGGCGCTGCCCCCTGGACCCCCGCGACCTGACCGGGCAGGTCGAACCCCGTATAACTCTGCGTAGGCAATCTTATCCGAAAACCATTCAACCGAACTTCTTACTTTGATGGTTTTGGGAATTGATTTCTTTGGATTTTATTCACGTCTTCGAATGTGAACTTTTATAATTGATTGTTTCTACAATCACTTCTATGACTTGTCACTTTAAAAATATAAAGGTTTCAATACTAGTAGTAAATATCAATTTCATCAAAAGGATTTCAACTCTATTTTCAATATCAAACTCGTTTATAAAACTGTTTTCCAATCTACTAGTATATACAAACCTTTACCTCATTCGTATGAGAAAATATAATTAAACGGCTTAGCAAAACAAGTGGTATGAAACGCTTGCGTTTACTTCGTCGGTTAATTTGTGGACTTGTTCGATTGAATCTCTTGTGACAATTTTCTAGTGCAGATCTACAATTTGTTCGTAAATATTTGAGTTAAGCAAGTGGTTATGGGACATGAAGCTAAACTCTTATATTTACTAGCTTAATGTAATCGACACTTCCTTATGATCATGATGATCATTCTTGTGATTTAGACTAGCGATTGAGCGATGTCTCTTTGTTTGCGAGGTTAGACTAGACACCATTTGCGTGATTTCGATTCACACATATCTCTTTATCTTCAAGGTTAGTCTATACCTCATTGGTGTGATTTCGATTCACACATATTGAAACTCTTGTGACAATTTCCTAGTGCGGATCTACAATCTGTTCGTAAATATTTGAGTTAAGCAAGTGGTTATGGGACATGAAGCTAAACTCTTATATTTACTAGCTTAGTGTAATCGACACTTCTTTATGATCGATGACGATCATTTTATGGTCTAGACGCATGGGTCGTACCTATTTAGGTGCGTCGATGTTTACTTCTCGCATGGGTCGTACCTATTTAGGTGCGTCGATGTTTACTTCTCGCATGGGTCGTATCTATTTAGGTGCGTCGATGTTTACTTTTCGCATGGGTCGTATCTATTTAGGTGCGTCGATGTTTACTTCTCGCATGGGTCGTATCTATTTAGGTGCGTCGATGTTTACTTCTCGCATGGGTCGTATCTATTTAGGTGCGTCGATGTTTACTTTTCGCATGGGTCGTATCTATTTAGGTGCGTCGATGTTTACTTCTCGCATGGGTCGTACCTATTTAGGTGCGTCGATGTTCGTCTATGCATGGGTCGTATCTTTCTAGGTGCGTCGATGTTCGACTTTTCATGGGATGTATCTTTCTAGGTGCATCGATGTTAGACATTACATGGGGCGTATCTTTCTAGATGCGTCGATGTTTATTTATGCATGGGGCGTATCTTTCTAGGTGCGTCAATGCTAGAGCATGGGTCGTATCTTTCTAGGTGCGTCGATGTTCGACTTTGCATGGGGTGCATCTTTCTAGGTGTATCGATGCTAGACTTTACATGGGGCATATCTTTCTAGGTGCGTCGATGTTCAGTTTACGGGATTGGCCATCCTCTTTCTTGTGATTTCTGGATTTCTAATTATTGATTTCTGGATTTTTTATGTTTCACCAGCTTTTACCATTGACATTGATGAGTATGTCATTTTATTGTGGCTTGGTGAATTAAATTAAGAATATGACATTCTTTTATCTGTTTTGAGATTATTGAGATATTGTATGACTTTTGTGGGATTTCTAATGTATACTTTTTTATAGTATGACACCTTTTTGTTATCATACGTTCTATTATCATATCTCATATTCTATCTCATTTTATCTGATAATTATAGCTAGACTGATCCGTTTATTATTTTCTTCTTAAATAATACTCGGGTCAGACTGAGATTTTACAGGTGCTTCCTCATGACTTCCTATCTGGAGCCATCATCCGACTTTTTGGCTAACTACTCTAGTTTAGTAGTTTTTGTCGTATACATTTGAGATTGAGACTCCTTGATGTATACATATTCTGTTGTCTTGCACTTGTATCTTTTATTTTGTGTTATTGTGGATCTTATTTGTCCACTACTCTGATGTACACTTTCATGTGTTATATTCATATCTATTTCCGCCTTTGTGATATGAATTGTCTGTGACTGATTTATGTTACGTTTATTTCTATATTTGTTTCCGAAGATTATATATAGCCACCGTGTGATAGCTTTGAGTTTGTATCGGTGTGTCGGATTTCCTCCTTAAATGATATGCATTCTATACTATCTGACATATCGGTGCTCGCACAAAGAAGTTACACGGATGGTCGCTCCTCAACAGCCTTATTCTCCGTGCTAATTGACAGCACTACATCGTAGTGTTCTTGGTTAGCGTGGGTATAGAGGTGGGGCGTCACATTTATAAATTACGTTTATAAATTTCCTATAACTCCTTTGAGTTTCACTAAAATAATCTCCCTTATAAAATTCCATTTCTATATATATTCAATTTCTTATAAATCTCATTTATTTTTACCCATCTATTTTTAATATCAATTTCAATTTTCATTCCATATTTTTCGAATATCATTTTAAAATCCAATCTTTAAAAATTCCTTTATATAATTAATTTTAAATTTGTCCATTTAAAATATTTTTCCGAATTATTTAATACGATAAAAAATTCACCATTTCTTATTCAACCTAACCTCTTTTAAATAATCCGATTTTCGATATACATATTTTTATATTAAAATCTAATTTTTAATTCCTTAAAAATTTTAAAATAGAATTTATGGTATTTAATTTATCCAAATTAATTTCCATGCTATTTTAACATTTACAATTCTACAAACCCAATAATCCAGCATTTTATATATATGAAAAATACTAATATATTTGAGGAATCCAGTTGGATCCCTCCAACCTGTTTTCCCTGCATCCACCGATGTTAGACAACAATAAAAATACCAATTCCACTTCGAGGGGGATATCGCGGTATATAGGGTCATCCGCTATTAAGCGGGGCACATAGGGTCTCATCCGCTATAATGTGCAGGAATATCGCTCCAATACTAATATATATACTACTATATCTATATAGTCATCCAATGGATGAAATATAAATTTATCAATCAATCCAGTATCCAATAATTTAAATTTAAACATTAAAATTTAATCGTGGCAATCCAAAAAAGTGAGAAATTCTCACCTTGATTTCTATTTTGCCGAACGTCCAGATTTTAAATTAAATTGAACTAACGTTCAATTTAAATTTAAAATTCTAGCTGACTTCCAAAAATCTCCAAACCATTTCCAGCTCGAAACCTACGTCATTGCGAAACCAACACTGCCGGCTTCATACGATTTTGACCTCGAATACAAGGTTATTGAATTTTTGTTATTGATTTTCAAACTATAATTAATTTAAATCAATCACCTAATTCATAAAATAAATTACTATATTAACTTCAAGTCGTAAAATCTTATTTACCTCACTGTCACCTCTCTCGTTAGCTTCCAATTTGCAACTCGGGTAGCACGGCCTCCATCACGAAATCCTAGGCTCGAGTAGGAACGCGAGCCTTCCCCATCGTGCACCACTTTCGCTGCCGATACTACGCACGTGACTACAACCCAAATCCCAATATCGCTTCTACGAACTGCTCCTCCCTGACCCTCAATCGTGGACCACCACCTCGAGCGACTCAAGTCCCTGCTGTCGCTTGACCTCCCTCCCTCCTCGCGCAGCGTAGCCTTTGCCTTTTCAAGTCTCATGACCACGTACTATCGCGATATCAGATGAGCAGCCAAATTAAGCGACATGAGACAGTGGTGGTGATGTCGATGATGCGAGACATTGACAGCCGCAAAATTAGGAGAGAAGCAAAACCTATTGATGCGAGACGATGGCAGCGATGTCATTTTTTTTTGAATTTCTAAACGATTTCGTTTTTGTTCGAACAGAAGGAAATAGGAAGGGATGGGTGTGGATTTTTGAAAGAAGAAGAGGGGGAGAGTTTGTACGCGATTCATTTGGTCGGCTATTTTTTTCCTTTATATAATTTTTCTTCGTTTTTGAATCTACCTGTTTCGTGCATTTTAAAAAGAAGAGGGAGGGGGATAAGACACAATGGTGGCGTGTAGGAGAGGAAAAGGGTACAGTGACTTGAGGTGATCAGGAAAAACAGTTGATGTAAAAGAAATAGTCAAGTCAATGAATATATATATATATTATTTAAATTTAAATCGTCCCGAAACCGTAGCTTAAAATCATGACCTCCTATCGAGGCGTGCTGCTAGGCGTTCATAATGTTATACCCCTATTCCGAACGCAATGGAAAAGGTTTCGAGGCCTAACTCGATCGTATGGGGAAGATAACTTTTTGAACCAAATTATTATATTAGATTTCGATATTATTTTCAACGCGTTTATATACCGTACGATCAAACGATAACTCCAAACGCTATGAAATTTGAAATCCGATAATAATACACTATTATGGATCCAATGGAACTGGTTTCGTCGAATTCCGAGACTGTGCCTCGGAAAGCTATTTTTTAAATGTAAATTTAAACGATATATTTTTAAAACTGAACAAAATCACTCTTAAATTCAATTTTAAAACTTTTATTATCTTCATTACTACTAATACAAAATTTTCAAGTCTTTAAATATTTTTCATCGAGCTTAAAACAAAAAATACAAAAATTTACCCAATATTCAATTATAAAATTCAATAATTAAATTATTCAATAAATCGCTATATTTAAATTCTGAATTTATTTTATAATAAAAAACCAAAATTTCCATACTCAAAATCAATCTATAATTCAAATTCAGTATTTAAAACCATTTAAATATTCAAAATCGAACAACGAAAATTCGGGTCTTTACATTCCTCCCCCATTAAAAGAATTTCGTCCCTGAAATTTCTAAGATAGGAAAATTGCTCCAAACCGATTACTTATCCAAAACCCACTTAGCTTACTTGACATTCCACTTTCCTAATCACTTAGTTTTCAATTTGTAATTCAAAATTCCTTTATTTCGATTACAAATCGGAAATCCAATTTTCGTTAATAAATTTTTTTTAAAATTTTTCTAACACCCTAAATTTCCAAAATTTTTTGGCAGAGTCTCCCTTGTATGGAGAGCCTTTTGCAATTTGACAAAAGAGATAAATATATAAACATCGACCCACACGGTCGGAAAAAAATATATATATCAATATTTTATAATTTGCGATATTTAATCCGAAAACGTACCTTATTTTAGCATTTTTAGCAAGCGGCTTATTTTATTTTGCAATTAGCGCGACCAAAGCCTAGCCAAATAGCCTATAGGTACCTGTACTTACTCAATTTAAACACGTAAGTACCCGAAAAAAGAAATTTGAATAACATTTCATTTGTTTACATAATTAAAACACATAAACTTCATAAACCAACATGTCAAACATATATAATAAGAAGTTATAAGGTTCCGATGCTAATTTAATTGCTTTCAATCGATTCGTATACCATTTTATTCCATTCAGATGGTTTTTACAACTCACTTTACATGCATTCAATTTATTTTTAAACCAAACAAACTCATACAATTCCAAATTGATTAAAAATCAATTTATTCACTTCTATTTGATTTGGATAATTTTACTTACTCCGTTTTCGTCAAACGAGGATATTTTCTATGCAAGTTCGACGATATTCGCTTAATAAAATATCCACTTGGTTTATAACTATTTTAAATTGATTCCAACTCAATTTACATTTAACTCCATTCCATTTTAAATTTATTCTCGATCAGTTCATTTACATTCTAGTTATATTCACATTCATCACATTCAAATCTATTTTTATTTAGACTCGGAACCATTTCATGCTATTTTTATTTAATGACCATTTTACAAATTTACTCGAAGCCAGGCTTCTATCCAAGATTATTAACTTAAGTTAATTTATTTACTTCAATCATTTCAACCATGCAACTTAGGTTCATTTTTATTTGCAACAACTCCATTTCAATCTAATTTGGTTCTTATTCAATCAAATCTCATTTCATTTACTAAATTAATTTAATTACTCCATTCACTCAATCCACTTCAATTTTTTTAATTTATTTAGAGTTACACAACTTATTGTTTTTCACATTTCCATCCATTTTATAATCGAGCACATTCACATTTAATTATTAACTCGAGAATACACATTTATTTATAGCCCAAGCATATTTTTATTCCATAAACTTCAATTTTTATAAGCTATCGAAATTTATTTGTTCCAATTCAATTATCATTTAACTTAACTTGCGTTAAATCTAAACTTCATACCATTTATTTAATTTATTTAAGTAAATTTAATTCCATTCAATATCATCTATAACTCAATTTCAATTTTATTTCCAATCCAATCCAAATTCACTCAATTGTATTTAACTTAGCTGAAGTTAAATTCAATTCATACCATTTAATTCAACGCACTTAAGTTAAAATCCCATTTATTATCATCACTTCATTTATTTATTCCATTTGCTTTGCTTATGTTTAATTTTATCCATTTTAACTTTCCTCAAGTTAAAGTTTTATTTCAAAAATTCAATTCCATATTTTTCTTCCTTATTTAGAATTATTCTCAATTTATAAGTTTATAACTTATTTTCTGATTATCTCTAAATTATTTTAAATAAGGATACCAGAATTCAAACACCAGCATTTTTTTCTCAAATCATTTTTAGATCTCAAATATCCCGAAATAACACTTTTACATTTTACACCAAACCTGGTTTTTATCCATACCATTTATTCAATTCAATCAAGAAAGAGTTTGATTCCAACTTCAAATTCCTCCATACTTCCTTACTTATTATTTAATTGTTCCATTCACTTATACACATTCATCATTCACTTATATTTAGTTAACTTCATCGCATTCTACTTATTTCATTTAATTTACTATAATCACTTTATTAAATTTATTTTCTTTAACTTTTACTTAAGTTAAATTCCAATTTCTACAAATTTTCTTCTACAAATCCAATTTATTTAACTTACACAAATTAAATCTTTAATTTCGTTTTGAAGTTCACTTCTTCCAAGTTTTATTTTCAAAACTTATTTCCTTCTTATTTCACTTCCCTTTTAATTAGAAATTTCAGAATTCAAACACCCGATACTTATTTCAAATTATTTTGAAATGTTATATATATATATATAAATATATAATCCTGTTTTTAACAAACCATTTCCTTCAAAATTTAAAAATCAACCTCATTTTTTTATCTAAAACAATTTCCTCGAAATCCCTAAAACATCATTTGTTTTGCACAAAATCTCCATATCAAATTTTTACGATGGTAATCCGTCACTTAGAAACTCGAAAATGAATATTAGTGATGCTGCAGTCATCACTAGAATTATTTTCCAACGACTGAAGTGAGTTCAGTTCTATATCTCTTCCAAAATCCATTTTAAAACAATTTCCTTTCGAAAATATTCAAAAATAATACTCTTATTATTATTTTCCACACCACTTTGAAAAACGTTTTTTTCCAAACTTCTTGGGATTTCAAACTTCCAGATTCTGGTTTGAATCCAATTTTAATTATAATCCACTTGTATAATTTATGCGTATACAAATTTTCATTGGGTTATATAAACCATTTTCAATTTTATAATCTTATTTGATTATAATATTATCATCCAAACACTCCAAATATTTATAATAATTTCAGAAAACTATTTCTTTTATATTAAAATATATCTTTGGGTAAAATTATTTCATTTACCCTATTTAAAAACAATACTGTGTCGAATTGCTCTATTCAAGTGTTTAGAAACCCCTATCGATTCAGTTGTACGGACTGTGCCGACCAGGGTTCATAAGCCACTCAATAAATCAACTAACACAGTATAAAACATTTTATATTCACTAACAAATACGCGCTCATATCTATTAATACACTCAAACTCATTCTAGAGTACTACTGACTCTATCTCTAATGAGTAATCCCCACCAGAGCCAAGGTTCTCGCTTAACCTTCAGCTTTGATACCAAATGTAACGGACCGGTAGTTTTTCGACCCTCGAAAATCGACATCAATACATGCACTGTATCAAATGCCGAGTAGTCGGGTGCCGGAAATACCAGTTCATTAGGGGTGAAGAAGAAAAAGGTAGAAGAAAAGAAAACAGAACAACATAGAATCTCACAATCGCAGCGGAACAAAATATAATATATAACAACAAAATTTAGATACAAGAAATTTGTAACTGTTACATACTTTCAAACATCAGAGTACAATAGGCAATAATCAATTTGGACAGTTTAATAACTTGTCCATACACAGCGGAATAATAATCAAGTACGGAAGTACACCTTGCCATCCAGCTCGTTCCCTGAGCTCCATAGCATCCTATCATGAATCTGTAATGCTCGGTCTGACCTGAGCATTATAATAAAATAACACCTGAGTCAGTCTGGAAAACCAGCGGGAGAAAACACACTCAATTTGAATTATTAACTTTTCAAAATCCTTTAAAAAACAAAGGTATCTCGTAAGACCACATCACAAATAAACATGACGGGTTTTTCCCTTACGATAACCAAAACACTTTATAGAAAATCCAGTGATATTATAATAGTGTCTAAATACAAATACTTATTCAAATAGCTGAAATTGTTACATTAATTAAATTCCAACATACTAGGCTCTACAAACAAAACCGTAAGCTCGTATTGGAGAATGGGTTCCAACGAATGACCGAGCCATTGGGGTACCGCCCGTCACAGTACACCTCAAGAACCATGTATCGATGACCATGCCAGGATCCCCTGCTACACAAGACCGGCCAACCCCTAACCGGGATAGACCGAATATGTTATCACCCCGGGTGTTCCCACCCTTACCATCGAGCGCTTCTTCTTTCGTGTGTACCCATATATAAGATAAATAGGGTTTCTAAGGACATCTAGAAAGGTGATAACATACCCTACTTGGGTGCGACCCACTTAGCCTTGCTGCATCTCCCCTATTTTAGTCAATCCCGGTTGATGAGGCTCGAGGCTAAGCGTTACCTTTCAAGGAACGATTTCTCTAAGAATGCTCATCGTCCTCCAATGACGATGTTCTGATAGCATTCGCCCATACAAGTTGTCCTGGGTCTGGACAAACCGAATCACTGTCTTTATCATCTTCATGTTATTCATTCGTAATATTCAAACCGGATGGAAGTGGCTTTCGGATAATTAAATCTGATTCTGGTTTCTCCAAAACGATTAACGAAATTGGCCAAAATTGATAGTCGGTTATTTAACTATCAATAGACATCCAAAAGCAATCATTGGGCCTTATTATAAATTTCCCAAAATTTATTTCAAAATATCTTTATAATATATTACTTCCAGTTCTTCAACATTTGAAAACACTTTCAAATTCTTATATCTCCAACAAAAATTTCCACTCTTTTCAACACTTAGAATATTTTTCTCCATTTCATTTTAAATTCACACTTAGGAAATACCCCTTTTATTTCCTATTTCTATTTCTCAAAATCATTTACAATTTTTTTGTAAATTTCTCAACTCGTTTTATGCGAACTCTATAAATCCCGGAATTCCTTAATTAATTCCCTTAATATTTTCAAAGCCAATTATATTCATCTATAATTTCAATTTCCCTTTATACCACTTCATTAATTCCTTTTCATTCTTTGAAATTCACTTTTATCAACTACTTCGGAAATTCCCTTACTTTTCCTCCAGATTCCATTTTAAGAATTTTCTTATAAATCATTTTTACTGAATAACCCCATTTCCAAGCTTCCGAGAAGGTTTATAAATAAATTTAAAACATTTCAAAACTCTATATACATATATAATAAAAATAATTATTTAAAAGAAAATAAAAATTATTTATTTTTAAGACATATTCAGATAATTATTTAAAATATTGAAAACACTTTCTTATAACATCACTTTTTCAAAGCAGGTTTAAACATTTAGGATTTTATTAAAATAGATATTAAGTATTTTTAAAAATTAACTTCTGAAATATTTCTATACCAACTAAACTTGAAATTTATATAGTTTAATAAATAATAATTTTTCTTTTAAAACAAAATTTAACTTATCGATAAAATAAATTTTTAAATCTCAACAACCAAATTTTCAATTTATAAATCTTCTCGATTTCCATCACATTACTTCCATTCCGGTCTCCTTAACCATTTCACTTTTAAAAAATAGTATCCACTATTTTTCTCATCCTATTTCCATATTCCAATATAAATTCTTCCCGTAAATTTATATTTCCAAATTATCATCCGTTATCACCTTCCTTCATTTATAAACTACGTTTATAAATTTCCTATAACTCCTTTGAGTTTCACTAAAATAATCTACCTTATAAAATTCCATTTCTATATATATTCAATTTCTTATAAATCTCATTTATTTTTACCCATCTATTTTTAATATCAATTTCAATTTTCATTCCATATTTTTCGAATATCATTTGAAAATCCAATCTTTAAAAATTCCTTTATATAATTCATTTTAAATTTGTCCATTTAAAATATTTTTCCGCATTATTTAATACGATAAAAAATTCACCATTTCTTATTCAACCAACCTCTTTTAAATAATCCGATTTTCGATATACATATTTTTATATTAAAATCTAATTTTTAATTCCTTAAAAATTTTAAAATAGCATTTATGGTATTTAATTTATCCAAATTAATTTCCATGCTATTTTCACATTTACAATTCTACAACACCCAATATTCCAACATTTTATATATATATAAAATACTAATATATTTGAGGAATCCAGTTGGATCCCTCCAACCTGTTTTCCTTGCATCCACCGATGTTAGACAACAATAAAAATACCAATTCCACTTCGAGGGTGATATCGTGGTATATAGGGTCATCCGCTATTAAGCGGGGCAGATAGGGTCTCATCCGCTATAATATGCGGGAATATCGCTCAAATACTAATATATATACTACTATATCTATATAGTCATCCAATAGATGAATTATAAATTTATCAATCAATCCAACATCCAATAATTTAAATTTAAACATTTAAATTTAATCGTGGCAATCCAAAAAAGTGTGAAATTCTCACCTTGATTTCTATTTTGCCGAACGTCCAGATTGTAAATTAAATTGAACTGACGTTCAATTTAAACTTAAAATTCTAGTTGACTTCCAAAAATCTCCAAACCATTTCCAGCTCGAAACCTACGTCATTACGAAACCAACACTGCCGGCTTCATATGATTTTGACCTCGAATACAAGGTTATTGAATTTTTGTTATTGATTTTACAACTATAATTAATTTAAATCAATCACCTAATTCATAAAATAAATTACTATATTAACTTCAAGTCGTAAAATCTTATTTACCTCACTGTCACCTCTCTCGTTAGCTTCCAATTTGCAACCCGGGTAGCACGGCCTCCATCACGAAACCCTCGGCTCGAGCAGGAACGCGAGCCTTCCCCATCGCGCACCACTGTCGCTGTCGATACTACGCATGTGACTACACCCCAAATCCCAATATCGCTTCTACGAACTGCTCCTCCCTGACCCTCAATCGTGAATCACCACCTCAAGCGACTTAAGTCCTTGCTGTCGCTCGACCTCCCTCCCTCCTCGCACAGCGCAGCCTTCGCCTTGCCAAGTCTCGTGACCACGTACTGCCGTGATATCAGATGAGCAGCCAAATTAGGCGACGTGAGACGGTGGCGGTTATGTCGATGATGCGAGACATTGACTGCCGCAAAATTAGGAGAGAAGCAAAACCTATTGATGCGAGACGATGACAGCGACGTCATTTTTTTTGAATTTCTGAACAATTTCGTTTTCGTTCGAGCAGAAGGAAATGGAAGGGACGGGCGTGGATTTTTGAAAGAAGAAGAGGGGGAGAGTTTGTACGCGATTCTTTTGGTCGGCTATTTTTTTCCTTTATATAATTTTTCTTCATTTTTGAATCTACCTGTTTCGTGCATTTTAAAAAGAAGTGGGATGGGGACAACACACAATGGTGGCGTGTAGGAGAGGAAAAGGGTACAGTGACTTAAGGTGATCAGGAAAAACAACTGATGTAAAAGAAATAGTCAAGTCAATGAATATATATATTTATTATTTAAATTTAAATCGTCCCGAAACCGTAGCTTAAAATCTTGACCTCCAATCGAGGCGTGCTGCTAGGCGTTCATAATGTTATACCCCTATTCTGAACGCAATGGAAAAGGTTTCGAGGCCTAACTCGATCGTATGGGGAAGATAGCTTTTTGAACCATATTATTATATTAGATTTTCGATATTATTTTCAACGCGTTTATATACTGTACGATCAAACGATAACTCCAAATGCTACAAAATTTACAATCCAATAATAATACACTATTACAGATCCAATGGAACTGGTTTCGTCGAATTCTAAGACTGTGCCTCGAAAAGCTATTTTTAAATGTAAATTTAAACGATATTTTTTAAAACTTAACAAATCACTCTTAAATTCAATTTTAAAACTTTTATTATCTTCATTACTACTAATATAAAATTTTCAAGTCTTTAAATATTTTTCATCGAGCTTAAAACTCAACATACAAAAATTTACCCAATATTCAATTATAAAATTCAATAATTAAATTATTCAATAAATCGCTATATTTAAATTCTGAATTTATTTTATAATAAAAACCCAAAATTTCCATACTCAAAATCAATCTATAATTCAAATTCAGTATTTAAAACCATTTAAATATTTAAAATCGAACAACGAAAATTCGGGTCTTTACATTCCTCCCCCCTTAAAAGAATTTTGTCCCCGAAATTTCTAAGGTAGGAAAATTGCTCCAAACCGATTATTTATCCAAAACCCACTTAGCTTACTTGACATTCCACTTTCCTAATCACTTAGTTTTTAATCAAACAATTAGTTTTCAATTTCTAATTCAAAATTCCTTTATTTCAATTAACCACATTCGCATTTAAATCAACGATTTAAATATAAACATCTCAACCTTGCACAGTTTGAAAATTTAGAAAATAGTTTGAATAGTTTAAATAGTTAAAATAGTTTAAAATAGTTTAAATAGTTAAATAGTTTAAATAGGTTATATAAAAAGGGTTTGGGTATTGAAAATAGTTTGTATAGTAAAATAGTTTGGAAAAATCTAAATAATTTGAATATTAAAAAGATAGATTTTAAACAGTTTATATTAAAATAATTTATTTTTGAAAATAATATCAAATTAAACTGTTTCTTTTCATTTCAACCAATCTAGAACCATGTCCAAATTTCGAATCAACAAAACTCAATTTCCAATCTTTCAATTTAATTGACTCAATTTCAATTTAGTTTCAACTTGATTTCAATTTCAATTCAATATAACTTCAATTTCCGAAAACATTCATTTTTAACTACGAATTCAATTCCAATTTCAATTTACTGATTTAAATCACTTAAATCAAATTAACCTCATTGTTCAAAATTTAAGATACAAATCTTTACAATAATTCAAATTTCAAAATTTAAGTCATATATCGATTATAACTCCACATTTCCAATTCGAGTCTTTAAACAATTTCTTTTAACCCATTTCAATTTCAATGTTTCAAAGCTTGAATTAGAAATTAATTTAATTCATATAAATCCACAATTTATTAGCTTTTAAAAAATTTCATTTAACCAAAATCCAAATTCAATATTTTAAAACCATTTAATTTAACCAATCCGGTGTCCGTATATAATTTTCTACCCTATGGCCAAGTGATCAGTTATTTCAAATTTTAATTACAGGGATGGATATATATTGTTTCAATCCAAATCAAGTGTCATGAGTATATATCATTTCAACCTATTTCTTAATTTATTCGAAATGATTCAAATGACAATTTATAGGAGGTCAAATAATAAATAGGATAATAAAAGGGAGATATAAAAATAAATAAACATCCAACCATCCAAAATGTTAACAAATAGACATCCAATACAGTCAACATCCAAGTCAGCCAATAAATCACAACAATCAACTAGTTATCAATATCACGTACTTAACTAGCAATTAAATTCAATATTAATTTAAATATCAATTTAATTCAACATAAATTCAAATTAAATTTAAATTACAATTTAAATCACCAAACAGCAACCAATAAAATTCTTATCACTTTATAAATTTAATTCAACTAGCATAAGAAGGTTCAGTATTGCGTGAGTGGGTTAAATCACTCACCTCTGATTTAAAGTCGATTTAAAACCCAATAAAAGCCTAAATTTTGAAAAGTCTCCAAATTCAACCAAACTAGATTCATGTTGTTCGGAATTTCGATACGATCCCAATGGAAGAAACCGTGTCCAAATCCGAGTTCGTATGCAAAAGTTATGGATGTTAGAAGTTTGAAAATTTAAATTTTAAAATAAAATAAAATAAAGGACATATTCGTAATTACCTCTCTCTCCCAAACCCTCATCATACTGCAAAACCTATATCCCCCACCCACGCATCCAGCTTGCCGCCGATCGAGGCACCATCGCCCACATCAGAGGCCGCCGTGACCTCCCCCACGCCAAGCCTCGCCTACGCGTGGCCTCGCGACCACCCCACAACCGCCAGAGGCGGTGCGCCGCCGCCGCCCATCTTCATCGGTTTGTGGTGAATCTGAGCACCTCTATACCAAAGTAACCGTATGGATGAATGCTGCTCAACGCCCTCAACAATACTGTGCCCTCCGATCGTCGATTGGTCGACGATCCGCCGTTGATCATGAAACATAACATGAACGGCCGAAACTTCTTCGCTGATTTCTGGACAAATGAAAACTTGATTGCAAAAACGAACTGCATATGTATACGTTCGTCGAGAGCTTTGCAATGATATATTATATGATAGGTTTTGAGGAGTTTGAATTTTCGATTTGATTTGGAATTGGGAATTAAGGTTTTGAAATGTCTGCCATTGAGAAGGAACAGATAATTGAATAGATAGATAGAAATTGTACGTACAGAAAATGAAAATAAGGAGCTGCTAGCTAGGGTTTATAACAGCCTATATATAGACAGAAATGGATAAGAACGGATGGGACAGATCGAATTGGGTCAAAACGATAACAACGGCCCAAAAAGCCCGTTTCATTCCCGAAACAAAAATAGGTCATCCAAAATATTGAAATATATGTTTTCAATATATTTAAACTCAATGGAACTAGTTTCAAACCCTAATTCCATTGTATATAGAAGTTAGCTTTTAAAATCAATTTATATTCATTTAAATTCCTCTAACTGATTTCTACGCGCTTCGAGCTCGCACGATCAAATGATAAGTCCGATCACTACGAAACTTGAAATCATATAATAATTCACCATTACGGAAATGATGAAACTGGTTTTGTGGAAATCCAAGACAGTGGCCAAAATGGCTAATTTTACAGGTTAATTAAATAAATATTATTAAATTGATTTAATCACTTTTAAATTCTAAATTAAAAGTTAGCAATTTTCATCATTTCTGATTACACATAAATTAATAATCTTTTAAAATTAAATATTCCTTGCTAAATCTATGATTTAAATTATAAATTAACTTCAGCGTTAAATTACAACTGAAATAAAACCATTCATTATAATTTAAATTCCAAATAAATTCTTTTATTTTGATTTAAATTCTTATATTAAATTAATTATTACCTTATGAATTAATTTAACATAAGTTTCCATCTTATTGTACTCATTTTCTACAATTAACGTTTGCAATATTTAATTACATTAAATTTCATTAATTACCATTTCAATATTCAAACGGACTAATTAATGAGATTAGGAAAAACCAATTGTTATAACTTAGTAATCCATATTCATTAACCTGTTGTTTACAACAAAGATTATAAATCTACTTACAAATAGCTGATTTCATATTCTATACTAAAACCACTTTCAATTAAATTACATACAATTTCACCATTAAATACAACATTTAATTTATTCCTTATTTACCATTATAGCCAAATTAACTTTACAATTATTTCAATTGATTGAAATTACATTAAAATAGTTGTCAATAACATTCAAATAATAATATTAAATTATATTCTAATTATTTTTTCCATTAATAAATCATAAATTTTAATTTCTGACAATATTAAACTCCAAAATCTTATTTTATTTAATATTTTTAATTATAAAAAATACGGGTTGTTACATACCTCATCTATTTAGTATATTAATAATATTACACATAACATCCTAAGCCTGAGTTTGCTCAATAACTAAGAAGTATGCAAGTAATTAATTAATATATATAGTAGAGGACAACTTTACATTAAAAATTCATAATCTTTAATATTTAATATTGAGTGATATTGACTTATATGAAATAATGTAATTTTTATGAATTACTCTCGTGATTCAAGTGTCGGACACATCGAAAATCACGGTATATGTACAATTACGTATGTATTTATTCCTTAAGTATAATTAAGGTTTCTTCGAGGTTCCTCCTTTAGTTTATACATTCATATTATATAAGTTTTATTTTATATAACTTTTATATTTCATATTACTTATATAATAGTCTTATGTATAAAATTATATTAATTAAATCTTATTTAACAAATTTCAATTAATTAACATTTTAATTAATTTTATGTTATTTTAATATAACATTTATATTAAATACTTATTACATAATATAACATTTATAGTATTACACATATGTCATAGATTTATGTATATTATTTAATTTATTTATTCAATTAATCAACCTTTAATTAATTTATACAATTAATTAACCTTTAATTAATTAATTTGATTAATTAACCATTAATTAATTTATTTAATTAAACAATTTTAATTAAATTATATTAATTTCAAATTTTAATTCATATACATGCGTGTTTACTTATGTTATTTTAAACATCTTAAAATATGATAAAATATATCATAATATATAATACACGCATATATATATATATAAACTTATTTAATTAATTTATTTTATTAATCTAATTAATAAATTTTAAAATTTTCGAAATTAATATATATGTTTTCACATAGTTTGAAAATTTTATTATATTATAACTTTTATAATATATTTATATCTTATTTTAAATTTAACTTTTAAACTTAAAATCTTATATTTTAATTTTCAAATACTTTTGATAACTAGCCCAAGGCCCAATTCAAATTGGGCGTCTTCTACTAGGGCAACCTTTTGGGTTGTGAGCTTAATAGTTAACCCTAATATGGCTAATTTAGACCGCATGGGCTATTGGGCTCTGATATCATTGTTGGAACTAGGCCAACCCGCAACGAAAGATATAGGTGGATTTTAAAATTGTTTACCCTATTGGATCATTATTGGGCCTATGAAGTCTAATTTATTTAGAACATTTTTAAATTTCATTTAAATAAAATCATGTATTTTATTTAAATTCATAAATTGCTATTTGAAATAAATTTGATTTATTTTCACTTATTCTATTAGTATACATATGTATCATATACATGTATATGTTGTAGGATCGATTTCATCCTAGAGAGGGGGTGAATAGGGTGATACTAATAATAATAAAAATTAATGCGGAAATATATATATAATAATTGCAGCATAGATAATAGCAGAATAATAAAAGCAGAAATAGAACAACACAGATTTACCTAGCTTCGGCATAACCCTGCCTACGTGTTGCCCCCAAGGTTTCTACTAGAAATTAAGTAGTTAGACGCTTACACACGTAAACTTGCGACACTCGTTAATGACTAACCTAACTCTACGCTCAAAACCCTACCACAACTCAGCCACTGAGTTGCGAATTCTCGAACTACACCACCGTAGTTCGTAACCTAGTCACACGACTAGAGAGTTACACAGTTTTAAAAGAAAATTACAAAATAAAACTAAAAACAACAAAACCCTATTTCTTAAATTTGAAGCCCAATAGAATATAAACTAAACCGGCCCAAATAATAATAGAAGAATTTGCTTCTTCCCTTTTACTTCTTCGGCCCAAATACGTGTGGTTCTTTTATTTTCGTGGTCGCTCCTTTTGTTTCTTCATTCCTTTTCAAATGCTAGGGTTTTTGTAAAATTGAAGACGTCGCTTGGATATATTGATCGATTAAAGTGATTTTATGTTTCGATTGGCTTCGTCAATCGTCTCCTTGGTTTGAGTGCATGCGGTTGCTTCAATTGTCGAGTTCGAATTAGTGCTTTGAACTGGTACGTGAATTACCTTTATTTACTATCGTTGTTATGCTTGAACTCGATCGAAAATATGCCGATGATGATATGGGAATTTATAGGGATTAAAACCCTAAATTATCGTTCGTATATTTTGTTTGAATTCTTCCGTGATTTGCACCTGTCCATTCGATCTTTGCTTGAACGATTGTGATTAATCTTGACTAGTTCATTTGTTTACACGTAACTGATACATTTTTATATGATTGAGTCGGTTCCTTATTTTGCTCCTACGATTATGGACATTTTAATTTTGAGATAATCTAGAAATTTTGCATCTTGACTTGTTCATCGTGTTTCACCTGTGAGTTACCTCCCTTACTGTGTACCTTGATGACCCACGGCTTCTGACCATTTCTTTTCGAACCATACTTGCTGTTATACACACTGTCACATTGCTATCTCCTCTGTTGCATTGTTGAAACTGAGCTTGTTTGTCTTTACAAGTGTAACAACCCGTAATTTTCCGATAATTAATTTATTGAATTTAATAAGATTTATAATGTAATTTGGAAGAAATAAAAATTTGTGACTTAACTAATGTGAGAAATTTAAAAATTTAGGATTTTTTAATGGGAATAATAACTGGAATGAAATGTAATAGTATTAAATTAAGGTAATTGATAACTGCTTTAAATGTAATTCCAATTAATGGAAATAATTAAAAAGTTATGATTGGTTATAAATTGTAACAATGTGTGTATTAATTTATAATTGGATTAAAAGAGTAATTGATAATTTAAATATTGTATTAATTAATGAAATAGTCCGTAATAAATTGTAATTGATTTTCAGGGTAAAAAGAAGAACGAAAGATGATTCAGATTTCCATCGCGTAGCCTTGTAGATGAGATCCCATTCAATTTCACTGATCATGGCAACTGACCTCCCAGTGGTGATAGAATTTATAGTAGACCATAACTTATTGACATATGGGCAGTTGAAGAATAAGTGGAGCGTATCCTCTTGTGCAGCAGAACAAAAACTACACATAGTATCAAGATTGATTCCTCTCTGACTCAACTTAATTTTGGTTTTCAAGCAATCACTGAAGATCTTCCAGAGAAAAAGATTATGTCTCTCACTGCTATGATTTAGCCATATACGTTTATGCCAGTTGAGAGTCACACTATTATTATGGCACACTAGTTGCTTGTACATCCCACCAATACTATACATGTCTTGACAGAAAGACCATGAGATGCCATCATATTGAGATAAGGGGACATGGCAGCCATGGAGGAGATTCCATTGCTGACGAACACTCTGATTACTAGAGTATGGAAGGACAACCCTACCATTAGACAGAAAATCAATAGCTAGAGCATTAGTACTAATACCAGATTGAGCTTGCTGATTGTAATTCAGAAGGTGACTCAGAATAGCAGCATACTTCACCCAAGGGTCATTCCAGAAAGACACACGACTATTAATACTAATTCTACATCTAGCATAAGGAAGAATATCAGTTCTAAGGTTTAGAATACACCTCCACGTCCAGCTACAAGATTGAGGAACATGCATGGTCCAGAAATTCATATTTCAAATTATGTACCTATGCGACCATTTCACCCATATATTCTCCTTATGATTGAGAAGGTTGTCAATGTGATTAACCATGGCAGCACGATTCCACAGAAGCATATTTTTGATACCAAGGCCACCTCTAGACTTCGGGATCTCAAGTTTGGAGAAGGCACAAGGCGTAAGCTTATTAGAGTTTATAAAACCATGCCAAAAGAAATTAGACATAGCACTCTTTATCATATTAATCAGCTTGGTAGGAAGAATAAAAGATCTGGCCCAGTACACTGACATGGAGAAAATAATCGAGTTGATAAGAGTAAGCCTTCCTGCCTGACTAAGCAACCTATTAGACCACAAAGATAGTCTAGCAGTGATCCTCTCAAATAGAGGAATACATTGAGCGTAAGAGATTCGAGAAGTAGCCATAGGTATACCCAGGTACATGGAAGTATCAGCTCTTTGCCTTATAGAAGTTAGGTTTGAGATTTGGGTTATAACATCATTGCTAACACCAGCTATCATGAGATCAGACTTGGATAAATTAATAGATAAGCCAGTGATTTTGTAAAACTTGTTAAGACCATCCATTATAGATGACACAGTCAGCAAACTTGGC
The DNA here is from genome assembly GCA_030737815.1 of Allium fistulosum. Lineage (NCBI taxonomy): Eukaryota > Viridiplantae > Streptophyta > Magnoliopsida > Asparagales > Amaryllidaceae > Allium > Allium fistulosum. Next base: position 1,131,288,400 of record CM060901.1, read on the forward strand.
TTGAAAAAAATAACCAAATCATCGGCAAACATTAAAGATGTGATGAGAGGATTCTTACATTTAGGGTGAACTGCGTAACTACCATCATGCACAAGCTGAACCAGTATTTGAGTTAATACCTCCATAACCAGAATGAATAAATAGGCAGACATAGGATCACCCTTCCTAATGCCCTGATTGCTTCGAAAGTAACCCTCATTACATTTATTGACCATAACGGAGAACCTAGCAGTAGAGATGCAGGCTTCAATCCAAGCCACAAAGTGTTTGGGAAAGTTCATTAAGCCCGTTATCCTAAAGTGTTTTAATCTATTTTAAACTATCTTAAACTATATTTTTAAACTATTTTAAACTATCTAAACTATTTTTTGAATTTCAGGTTTTGTAAAGTGGAAGTTTTATATTTAAATCCTTGATTTTTAAGTAAAATAAGATTAAATGATGTTATAACATAAGTAGGGATTTAAATGACATATTTGAGGAATATGATGATTTTAAATGAGGATTTAATCTATTTTGGAAATATGAATTCGCAAGTGATATGATTTCAAATGTGATATAATTTCGAAAGTAAATATGATTTCGAAAATGATATGGTTTTGAGAATATGATATGTTGATATAAATTATAAATCAGTTTTGGAAATGTAAAAAAACCATTCGGTGCGAAATAAGCGTTTGGTTGTTAAAGAGACCGGGATCGGATATTGTCATACTCTCTGCCAATACGGAAAACCACTTTAACAACTGTGTACATGGTGGAGATTCCAGAAATGAAGTAGGATGGTTTGGCGAACGATTCTGTATGAGGTATTAACGTGACCCTGACTCCCGTGAGTCACCTTAGATGTGACTAAAACAGGAGCCACGCTGGGACAAGTGAGGTCATTCCTCCTATCAGACATGCTTCTTTGATACCATATTATGACTTTGTGATGATTTGGTGGCCACCTTTGATTTTGATTTGGGAGTGTGTTCCGAGGTGGGCGGTAGTAGCTGCTATGCGTTACCACCAGTCTGGATCCGCAATTGGTATATCTACCGTGGCATTGCCTCGAGTGCCGTGTTCACATGCCCTATCGCGCCTTCTACGAGTTTGTTTTGTACCATACCTATGGAGTGCTCTCTGGGTAAACCACCGGTTTGGTGGAGCGTACGGTACTGTATATAGACTATGGGAATATATAAAATGTGTTAAGGGGGATATGGGTAATGCCTTAATGCTATTTTAATACTTTACTTTACTGTAGACACTATTATAATAGCGTATTGTACTACATAGTAGATAGTTTAACGGATCCTTAGGAGATGGAAATCCTGAACATCTCTTAAGTTATTGCACTCACGTTAGACACTGGATAGGAGGTATCAAAATCCATAAACATCTCCGACGCCATCACACTCATATTTATTTACTGTTCATTTAACTTACATAAGATCTTTTTGTTCCGACTCGAGTGTTTTGTCTTTTTAATTTGCTCGAGTCAGTCTAAGCTTCTCAGTTTATCGAAGACTGCTTTCTAGAAGACGAAGACGAAGATTTGTACTATTACTATTTATTCTATCATTTCCATTGCATCATGTTGTTCCGCTGCATTACTTATTTATTACTGTTGTATGTACTCTGATTCTGTATTGTAAAAGTGTAATCAAATATTATTTGTAAAACAGCCTCTTGAACTGCTTATTTGATTATTATATTTTGTTATTTCGCTGCGAGATTCTGTATTTTTTTTTCTCTCTTTCTCTGCTTTTTCTTATTTACCCCATAAAAATCCACCCTTTTGAATGGTTTGAGTCTGACGTGTGTGTCTTATCGTCGATTTAAACCGTCCAAAAAGACAGGTCGTTACAACATATATACGATGCCTTGCATTCATGTTGACGATGGCTGGTATCATCCTTTATATATATCTAGTTGCATTTGGTGGTGGTCTAAGTCTGCATTCATATTTTGGTCCATGGTTTGCTTTGAGTTCCATTGGAATCTGTCTTGTTCAAGTGTGTATGTCGTATTGCTCTATTTGCTACTTCATTGAACTGGTGCATTGTGTTTTGCACTCATGTACATATGCACTGAAGTATGTTAGCCCATTTGGAGTCTTCATGTGTGTAGATTTTGTTGAAGCTCCATGTTCATATCTCTGAACTGATACATGTGTATGTATATATTTGCATATATGCATACATGTGTGGTTCAATTTTGCTTCGCACTTGTACATGTTTTGATTTGAGACTGCATATGTATATACATGTATATATGAGCACATTTCCTGATTTTGTTTATGAGTTGTTGTCATGGTTACATGTTGCACTTGAACATTTTTGTAGTCTGGTCTTCATATTGCTTCTGACCATGTCATGTTGAGTTGCTTCTGATATGTATACATGTGTGTCACATTGGAGTCTGGTTGGTATGGTCGAGTGATACTGTTTGGTTGATTGAACATTGTATGGTGGTGTTGGTTTACACTATTTTGAATGAGGCTGTTGTCATTTGTGTTTCATGTACTGCCTTGTAGTTGCTGTCTCCTTTTGAGTTGCAGTCTTGTGCATTGATGTTTGGTCTGTAGCTTGTTGCATTGAGTCTAATATTATCAGGGTTGAAATGTAAGCTGCTTTGTCTTTTGTTTTGTTCACTGCCTGGTCTGCACTTGATACTTTGTGCATATGATGGTCTGGGTTCATTGATGTGTTGAGTCTTCATGTTTCTTTGCACCAGACCATGTTTGTTGGGCATGTTCATGTTGCATTGTTAAATTTCTTTGATTCATTTTGTTTGCTGGTCTTGTTACATGTCTGGTGTGATTTCACTTTAATGCACAATCTAGTGTACATGTTGTATGCATGTGTGCCTCTGGTCTGTGTCACCTTGAAGTCATGTTGCCTGCTAGTTCGATCTAGTTTTGTCCTCTTGAATTCTGGTCTTTGGTATGTGTGGGTTATTGTAGTTTCTTCGAGTCACCTGAGTTGAATCCACCATTTGGTCGGGTTTGACCTTGTGCTCACATGCCCCTGCAATTTTATCAAGTGTATATCGGTGTGCACAACCTTGTGGCATGTACAGTGATACACTGTGCATGTCACAAGTTGTTCGTGTATGATGGATTCAAAAAAAAATGATGACGAACAACCCAAATAACTGAGACAAATTTTTTTTCTAAAATACACACTTTAATTTGCACTGCAAAATATTTTCTTTTTCAATTTTACTGCGTCGGTATTTATTTTGCAGATAATTCAGATGCTGGATACAGGCTGGAACAAAATTGAAGATAAAATACGAGTGTGAGTGAATATATGTAGTGAGGTCAAAATTGTAAATTGAAATTTTTGATGTAATCAAAATTGTAATGTAATTAAAAAATGTATATATGTAGTGAGAGCTCAAGTTTGTACTATTTGAATTTGTAATAAAATATTTGTTTGAAAAAAAATATTTGTTTGAATATGAATTCTGTGTTATTTATTTTATCCAACAAATATTTTTTTAATTATGTGAAAAATAAAATAGTACAATATCAAATACATTTAAATGTATATATATATATATATATGTTTATTATCATCAAACAAAAAATCATAAGCTATTGTATTCTACAATCTCCCCCTTTCGATGATAACAAACATATATTAAGATTTTGACTCTATTAAGTGTATTTGACCTTGATGAATTCCATTTGCTCCCTCTATTTGAATGCTCCCCCTACACCAAAGCTCCCCTTTCACATATGCATGAAAATAAATAAAAATATGCAAATGAACCTAGGTGGGAATATGCAAATATAAAATATGACTTGACTTATTTGCCAAAATCTTAACTTCTCTCTCCCACTTTTGTTATCAGCAAAAGAGTAATAGTGTTAGAAAAATAGAAATATAGTAATAGACATTAATACAACATTAATACCCAATCGAGTATAAATATTAAATTTCAAAAAAAAATAAAAAAAATCATAACTACTCTGTTTGGCTCATATTCCACTTTAGAGTGATAGGGGTGATGTTGGCATGTAAAACCATATAGTTGTGTCTATTTGTGGTATATTTATATCAGGAATTTTATTATCTACTAACCATGCATAACCATTAGGACTTTTAAATGAGATTAGTAGTATTCCCAACTTTTGTATATAAAAAAAATGAATTTCAAGCATCTTCTAACCACGCATAACCGTGAGGACTATTAAATAGGATTAGAGTCAGCTCATCTATTTAATAACCAATTTTCATATGTGTTCCATACATGCATAACCGTGAGGACTTTTAAATGAGCATGAAAGCACATAAACAAATATTCCAAGTAATTCACCCATGCATAACCGTGAGGACTTTTAAATGAGAGTGAATGCTTTGGATGTTTTTGTTACTAAAAAATAAAATAAAATAAAATAAAAAAGAATAATTTTCCATTTAAAATACCACATTTTGACATACTATATGGGATTTTGATGAGTGATGGTCGTTAGAAATATGATAGAAATAGAGATGGTCATGGAATTTTTACCAATCAAAGTTATTACAAATTTTGTTTAAATTTTTAAAGAAATTTACTAAATATACTGTCTCAAGTCATAATATATGATTAATATCGACACTCATCACTATTTCAATTATAATTTATCTTTTCGATAATCAGTAGGGAGTCAGATTAGTTAATGTAGTCATTTAAGATCAAATCCAAAAACAAATATAAAATCAAATTTCTAAAATGTCTAATTTGAAACGAAGTCAACAAAAACTATTTTCAGGAAGGGGTTTTTAAAATAATGTATGCTAATTGAAAATAAGTTGAAATGAAAAATATGCAGATATTTTCTTTGAAATTGATGCAACTAATGAATGTCTTAACATAAAACTCGTTCTACTAGTAATTTTTCTACCAACTAGGTTACCAGTGCAATCTGCATCTAAATTTCCCTTTGACTCAAGGTTATCATTCGATAGATATCATGGACCAAACCATGGAGTGTGCAACAAATACCTTAAATTCCTTTTTACAGCTTTTAAATGAAATTCTTTTGGATTTGAATTGAAACCATGCAAATAAACAAACAGTGAACATAATGACAGGTCTAGAATCAGTAAAATAAACAAATATATCCACGAGTATCTTTAGCAATTGTCAACCAATACAAAACAACATTTCTTACTACCTAAACTTGTAATATCGTTAGTCCAAACAAATTTATATGAACTATTTTAAAGATGAAAAGATGATTAATCAACATTTTTGCACAAATCTGAATCAAAATCAACATTTATTTCCATATAACATAACTGGCTGAATTAAATCAGATTATGGTGTAGATTTTCACATTTAATATATCATTTAGGATAAATGTACCTTTACCTATTTTACCTTTGTAGATAATTTTTCGTTGTTGCCCATTGTGATTCTGCCACCTTTGTACTAGGCTAAGGAACTTTGATTTGTTTCCTGTCGTGTGCCTGGAACAGCTAGAATCCAGGTAACACTGTTGTTGTTCCTTAGCCTGTCACCACACCTACACGAGAGAAGATTTTTGTGACATATTTGTTTTTATAGGTCCATGGTTGTTAGTGACACAAGATTTTGAAAAATATGTTTGTGTAGACCCAAGACAATCTATATTTGTTCCTTTTGGCACCCAGATTTGTTTGACTTTAAGGGATTTTATATTCGTGCCTTTTGGAACCAAAATTGGTATGGTTTTCACGTGTTTGGGTCTATACCAGCAATTATTGTGATTGTGTCCAATTTTTCTACAAATCGTGCACTTGGAGTTGGCTTGATTAATTTCACTTTTACCTTTTTCAGATTGAGTATACCTAAGTCCTCATCTAACAATATTAACGTTTTGTTTCCTTAATAACATATTTAGTGATTTTTCTCCTTTGGAGAATTTCCCTAAATTTGTAGACAATTATTGGACTTGTGTTTTTAGAGATTCATTTTCATTCAATAAAAAAGTGCACTTTTTAATAGAATTTTCTCTCCTAGTGTTTTCACTTTCTTTCAAAATCAGAATTTCATTTTCAAGTGATTTAATTTTAATTTCTGATTTTTTTTATTTCCTCTTCAAATGATGGACACTTATCACACTTAGGGCTCTTATTTCGATAATTTTTAACCAATTGATCAAGCTGTTTATTTAGTTCTATCAAACCATCTCTTTGTGATTCAATTTTAGCGTACTTCTCCCTAAGTCGTTCAAAACAGCCATTTACTTCGTGAAAATATATAAGTAATTCCGCATGAGTAAGTTTTGATACCTCGCTTGGCTCGTCATCATGACTGTCAGTTGTTTCTCCTTGAAGGCACAAATTTTCTTTTTCACTATCACTACCAGCGCTTTTATCAGCTTCATCAGCTTTATCCCAAGTAGCTTAATATTGATTTGTTTAATTTAAACAAGATTGTTTAAATAGGGTTACACACGGTTTTAGGGTAAAACCGAGTTTTAATGATGTTTGAATGCTATGGAAAAAAATTTATGTTGTATAAAACATAATTTTGGAGTAGTGTTTCAATTTTTAGAATTTTCCACGCAATGGAAAGATTGATATGAATTTTCAAAGGAAAATATGGTTATTTGGGTTTATAAATTCATTTTGGAAAATATATTAAGAATTTGAGTCGAGGATTTTGTTGTGTTACATAACATGATTAAAGTGAATTTCTGGAATTTTTGGGGATTTATCCAAAATGATTTGCTATGCAAATTAAATTATTTTAGAAGAGAGACTTCTTTGCAAAATTGGTTTTGCTTAATGGAAGGGCTTATTTGCTTAATGGAAGGGCAAATAAATTAGCGGCAGTTATTTTGGTAAAGAATTTGAAAAAGTTAAGGCCACCAATCTGGTGTTGACACGTGGCAGGTTAATTAGGAAAAAAATTTGCTTTATGTATAATTAAACTAGGTTTACTCAAAAAAGTCGGTTTTGCTTACTTTGGAAGTACCTTTCAACAGAGAAGCTTTCGCCTTCAACCTAGTCAAAACCTACAAAGCCGAAACCAATACACAAGGTATTACAAAGATGGTACACAGTGGATTGGAGAAAGGCGAAAGGTTAGGTGTTAAAAGCATAACTTCCGAAGGGGTGGCTACCTTGGTCTACTTTTAAAAGAGAAGCGCCTGCCTTTGTTTTGTTTATCCTTCGAAGAGTCAAAGCAATTGGTTTCGAAAGAGGTTTTAAAAGGTTTCGAAAGGGTTGCCATTAACATAAGTTTGCTTTAGAATGGATACATTTACTTATGAAAGAATGTTTTGAAAGAAGGGGTTCCGACCTAGTCGAAGCCCTACTGCCGTTCTTTAGCCTTTCGATGGTATTGAAGATATCAATTCTATCAAAAGTTACTTTGTTCTATAAATATAAGCCACTTCCTCTGGCTTTCGAAAGAGGTTAGGGGTTTCGAAGGTAATGGTTTTGAAAGGGGTTTCGAAGCCAACCTTCCACTATTTTACCCATATGTTTTATGCTTTCAAAAGGATGGTGCCGACACCATCATGTTTCCCCAATATTATTATGTATAATAAAGGATGGTTTCAAAAGAGATGCTTTCGCCTATATTCACTTTGACCCAAATAATATTTTAAGTATAAACCCAATGGTTTCGAAAGGGGGACTTTCAATGATTTTGGAAGGGTTACTTCGAATAGTGTGGAAAGGGGTACTTTCATCTTGTTTCAAAGCTATGCTTCTAAAATTAAATGTTAATACTTTAATACAATCGAAAGGTTTCGAAAGGAAGATTTTAAAGTATTAAAAAGGCAGGAGCCTAATATTTTGAACACAGATTTTAATGCTTTCGAAGGAGGTTATCCTATGAAGTCGAAAGCAAGGTTTCAAAGGTGTCGAAAGGTTTTGTAACCCAAACTCTATTTTTAAAAGGAGAAACCCATGGCTAAATTAAAGGAGTTTTTGTATTAGTTTTGAGAAGAAGCTTTCTTGAATGAAGTTATTAAACCCCCAGGAGTGGTATTATTATGTTAATATGTTTGCTTCTTCAAATATAAGTATATTCACATTATAATGGACCCATAACTGCATTTTGGGGATAAAGGGTAGAAGAACCAGCTAGGTTAACCCAGTAGTGAATATAAATTGATTAAACTCCTGAATGAGTAGAATTGCATTCAGGAGGTCAGGAAGACCAGAATATAGGATGCTAAAATATAAAAAGAAAGATATTGGCAGGGGCCAATAGGTTCTCAGTAAGCCCATGAAAACTGTGTATAGGAAAAGATATTGGCAGGGGCCAATGGGTTCATAGTTAGCCCATGAAAACTATGTATAAAGGAAGATGTCAGAAAGACAGGTTCATAGTGAGCCCATGAAAACTATGATTTGATACTGGCAGGGGATGGTAGGTTTGTAGTTAGTCCATGAAAACAATATTCGGATTAAGATATTGACATATGTCAATAGGTTCCTAGTCAGCCCATGAAAACCAGGGTAAGAAGAAAGGATATTAGGGTCACCAATAGGTTCCCAGTCAACCCATGAAACTAGGATACGAGTATAGATATTCGAGTTACCAATAGGTTCTTAGTGATCCCTTGAAAACTATGTAAGTGGACAGGGAGTCCTTAAATATTTTATCGATTACTAATCAGCCCATGAAAACTAATATGTTAATAGTAATCCTAGAAACCATAGTTGAGATAGATAGTCAGAATGAATGGGAATAGATAATTCATAATTGATTCAGTTGTTTGGCATATCATCATATTATACCATTTTGAATTGTTTTAACCATTTTGGATGCAGGAGCATAGTATATGGTTTTATAAAGGTTTTAAGATATTAGTGAGGGGAAAACCCATTCTGCTAAGCGGCTTGGTCTCACTAGATATCTAAATGATTTGAGATGGTAGATTATTATTCATATCAGGCTTTATGTCTGACTTGAAGTTTATGTTTTGCCCTTAAACTCTCTGGTACTCAATTGATTTTGAGTAGTTTGAAAGCTGAGGTTTTCAGGTACCTCTTAAGATGATTAAGCTTCCGGAGACGTGTAGGAGGCATGATAGCTATTTAGAGTTTTCTTTTCTTTTGATTCCGTTGTGTTGTTTGTAATGGAAAAGTTGTTATATTGCCTGTATATACTCTGATCATCCAAGGAGGAATCTTCATATGTCGCTCTTGGTGTATGTTGTAATAAATATATTTTCTCTGAATGTGATTTGCAAATATGGGATTATGTAATGAATTGGAAATATTTTTAAATGAAATGTGATTTTGTTTGAATTTTAAAACTTTTCCATATTCATGTGTTTCTGTGTATCAATGAATCTTACACCGCCGTATTTGGTCACTGAGGATTAATAACTACGGATGACTACAGCATTTGTAGTCGTTAGTTTTGGGCCTCCAAGTAGGGGGATGTTACAAGTTGATATTAGAGCATATGTTTATGAAACTTTAAAAGAAAGTTAAACCTAAATTTTTTTGAAACATAATTCCAATAAATCAGAAATATGATTGGGGTTTGGGTTAACGCTATAGTAACGTACTTGTATTTGATATATATATATGTGTGTGTGTGTGTGTGCGCACGCGTGTTCCCCTCTCTCTTAGACCGATCTTCTGTATCTTACTAAGGCTCATATGTAGATTTACGAGAAAGAAGATATGGAAGCAGGAAACGGAAGAGGAAATCTAGGTGGAGGAAGCACCACAACCAACGGAAATGCTCGACCTAATACCAGGAGAAACCAAGGTCGACGGGCTAATGCTAACCCAAATGTTGAAGCCAATGTAGGTGCTGGAAATTCGCCAGTAGATGCGGGGATGGTGTATTAGTTGTTAGCCAACCTTTTGCAAGCTGGGGTTGCTGGAAATGTTGGAGGAGCTAATCTTCTGGCTCCAATTAGGAATAACTATGCTAAGCTAAGCAAAGACTACACCAGTTTGGGTGGAAAGCCGTTTGTTGGAACAGAGGATGCTATTGAAGATGAGAATTGGTTGTTGTAGTGTGAGAGGATCTTTAATGATCTAGGCTTGGATGATGGGAAAAAAAGGAGGCTGACCTCTAGGTAGTTGCAAGGGCAGCGCTTCACTGGTGGAATAGTGTGACCATCGGAATTCCGGAGGAAGAATTGACATGGGCTGATTTCAAAAGAAGGTTTGAGCAAAGGTTTCTGTCTGAGGTTGTTAAGTCGGCATTGATGAGGAAGTTCATGGATCTAGTTCAAGGAGAGATATCGGTAATCGAGTATGCTGCTAAGTTTGATGAGCTGTCTCGATATGGATATGCTATGGTTGACACTGACATCAGAAAGAATGAGAGGTTCATTCGAGGACTGAGACCTGAGCTTGCTAGAATGACCATGACCCATATCCGAGAACCTTGTAATGTGGTGGTGTAGATGGCCATTAGTCATGAAGAGATGTTGGCTGGTTGTGCTAGAAAGAAGCTAGTTGAATCCCAGGGTCCTCGGGGAAAGAAGAGGAAATTCTTTAAGAAGAAGGGAGCCGGAAAGGGTATGCTGCCAAGAAGGCAAAGGCTGATTTGGTATGCTACAAATGTGACAAGAAGAGTCATTATGCAAATGAATGTCGGTCAGGTAAGAGGAAGAAAGCTGCAGATAATAAGAATGTGAAGTGTTTCAACTGTGATCAAGTGGGGGCATTATAAGAACTAGTGTCCAAAGCCAGTCAAGGCGGACAAGGGGAAAGTTTTTGCTGTTGGGGCATCAACTAAGCCTACTACAGCTGATAAAGGAAAGACTATGATGGAAGGTATGTTTTTGATTCAGAGTATGCTAGTTAGGATACTTTTTGATACCAGTGCATCACATTCATTTATATCCCAGTGTTTGGTTGATAGGTTATGCTTAGAACCCACATACCTTGTTACTTCCTTAAGGGTTGCGAATCCAATAGGAAGGTATGCAACTCTGGGGATGAGATGTGATCAGTTACAACTTGATTTGTTAGGTCATATGTTTGCATGCAGTCTGTATGTTTTCGATTTCGTAGATTTTGGAATCATTTTGGGTATGGATTGGTTGAGAAGGTATGAGGCCAGGATATTTTGCCAGGATGTGGAGATATCTTTGGGACACCCTGATAGTCATAACCGAATTATATTCTCGGTAGAGAATACTGACCGGAGTAGTTGTACGTTGACAAGTGCAATGGAAGTGGGAGAAGAGTTAAGCCAGGTTCGAATAGCAAGAGAGTTTGTAGATGTTTTTGAGCCAGTCATAGGACTACCACCGAAATAACCTGTTGAGTTTCGAAAAGATATTTTGCCAGGAGCTGAACCTGTAAGTAGACCACCTAGCAGGATGACACCAACTGAGATGGAGGAATTGAAGGTGCAGCTAGTGGATCTAGAAGGAAGGAAATTTATTAGACCAAGCAGTTCACCTTGGGGAGCGACTATGGTATTTGTGAAGAAACCAGATGAGTCGTTGAGGATGTGCATCGACTATCGTAAATTGAACGAAAGCACAATGAAGAATAAGTACCCTCTGCCAAGAATAGATGATCTGTTTGATCAGTTGAGTGGAGCCAGAGTGTTTTCCCACTTGGATTTGGCGACAGGGTTCCATCAGTTGAGAGTGGCGGAGGACAACATTCCTTTGACATCATTTCAGACTAGGTATGGTTCATATGAGTGGTTAGTAATGCAATTCGGGTTGACGAATGCACCTGCTTTCTTTGTGGATTTGATGAACCGGGTCTTCCAAGAGTATTGGATAGATTCGTGTTGGTGTTTATAGATGACATTTTGGTATACTCTAACGATGAGAGAGAGCATGAAGATCATCTTAGAGTGGTGCTAGAGACGTTGAGGCAAAATAACATAAAAGGCGAAGTTTTCCAAGTGTCATTTTGGAAGAAATAGGTTAAGTTTCTTGGTCATGTGGTTTCAGAGAAAGGATTCTCAGTCGATCCAAATAAGATCGAAGCTGTGAATAATTGGAAGAGACCAAAGATGATGACCGAGATCAGAAGTTTTCTTAGACTTGCTGGCTATTACCGAAGATTCATTAAGGATTTCTCGCGGATGGCAGCACCTTTGACTAAGCTTACCAGGAAGGAAGTGAAGTTTGTTTGATCCGACAAATATAAGGAAGCATTCCTTAAGTTAAAGCATTTGTTGACAAATGCTCCAGTGTTAGTAGTTCCAGATGGAAACCAAGGGTTGGTAGTATACTAATGCATGTGGGACTGGATTGGGAGCAGTGTTGATGTAGAGGGGAAACGTCATTGCCTATGCATCTAGGCATCTTAGACCGCATGAAGTCAGATATCCTACTCATGATTTAGAGTTGGGTGCGGTGATTTTTGCCTTGAAGATTTGGAGGCATTACCTCTTGGAGGAGAGATTTGAGTTGTACACCGATCACAAGTCTTTAAGATACTTATTCTCTTAGAAAGAGTTGAATATAAGACAACAGAGGTGGCTGGAGTTTTTGACTGCTTATGATTATGGTATAGAGTATACCCCAGGGAAAGGTAATAAGGTAATTGAGGCTCTTAGCAGAAGACATCAGAATGTGGTGTTGGCTATGTTGGCAGAATGGAAGGATCTAGAAGCTTTGGGCCATTGTGGTGTGCAGTTAAGATCGACTGCTAGTTCTAATCAGAGTACTGCCATGTTATCCTATTTAGAAGTTCGACCAGTGTTGATCGAGAGAATTGCTTCTAAGTAGAAGGAGGATCCAGTATTAGCCGAGAAGATTAGAAGGCTTGAGGTTGGAATTGAGGTCAATGATTTGAAAGATTTTAGTCTTGACCGGAGAGGATGGTTGAGAAAGAAGGGACGATTATGTGTTCCAGAGATTGAGAACTTAATGAAGTTCTTGGGGAATGTCATCGATCCAAGTTTACGATTCATCCTGGAGGGACCAAGATGTATCAGGATATGAAGAGGAGCTTCTATTGGGAAGGCATGAAGAGGGATGTTTGCTTGTAGGTTAGGCAGTGTGTAAACTGTTAACAACTGAAAGCCGAACATCATAAGCTGAGTGGGTTGCTTCAGCCTTTAGAGATTCCAGTTTGGAAATGGGATTCGATATCCATGGATTTTATAGATGGGTTGCCGAGGTCAAGCAGAGGAAATGAGAGTATATGAGTTATTGTGGACAGGTTGACCAAGAGTGCCCATTTCATTCCAATAAAGTCGACCAGGACGGCACCTGTTTTGGCGAAGTAGTTCATGAAGAACATAGTTAGACTTTATGGAGTTCGTAGTAGCATAGTCAGCGACAAAGATGCCTTATTCACTAGCGAATTCTGGAAGAGTCTACAGGATGTGTTAGGCACTAAGCTCAAGATGATTACCGCATATCACCCAAAGACGGATGGGCAGACAGAGAGAGTCAATAAGGTACTCGAGGATTTGTTAAGAGCTTGTGTGTTGGATTTTGGTAGATCTTGGGAGGATCACCTATATTTGGTTGAGTTTTCCTATAATAATAGTTATCAGACTAGTATAGGAATGGCGCCTTTTGATGCTTTGTATGGAAGGCCATGCAAATCCCCTGTATGTTGGTTAGAAACTGGAGACAGATTGGTCTTAGGTCCAGATTTGGTTAGGGAGGCGTCAGAGAAGATTGAGTTGATCCGAGAAAGGATGAAGGAAGCTCAATCCAGACAGAAGAGTTACGCAGATAAGAGGCGTAAAGACCTAGAGTTCTTAGTGGGAGATAGGGTTTTCCTAAAGGTATCACTGATAAAGTGTGTGGTGTGGTTCGAGAAGTCAGGGAAACTAGCACCGAGATATGTTGGTCTATTCCAGATGATTGAATGGACTGGAAAGCTCACATACAGAGTAGAGTAGCCAAGTAGTATGGCAGGTGTCCATAATGTATTTCATGTGTCTCATCTTCGCAAGTATGTGCATGATCTAGAGGCTACTATTACTCCGACAGAGTTTGAAGATTTAGTAGTAGAGCCTAATTTGACTTTTGTTAGACAACCAGTTCGAGTTATAGCGAGAGATGAGAAAAGATTGAGGAACAAAACAGTCAAGTTGGTGAAAGTTTAGTGGAGCGACAAATAGAAGGACCGTACTTGGGAGACAGAGGACAGGATTCGAGATACTTATCCTGATCTGCTTTGAAGGTATGTCTATATTAGATTCATATAGATAATTCATAGTCAGGTAGACTAGTATGGTTGTTAGGAGTCGTTACAGATGACTGCTATGTTTAGTATTTAGTCCTTACTGAATTTCGAGGATGCAATTCTTTAAAGAGGGGAGCTTGTAACAAACCTAATTTTTGATAACATTATTCAGGAGAATTAATTAGATAAAGTAAATAGAATAATGTAAATGCTAAGTGATAAGGGGGTTGAGATTTGAATCAATTTAATTAAGGTCGTGCCTAATAAAAGAATTAACGGGCTTAAGAATAGGGTTTTTGTGAATTAATTACATAAGGGTATATTAGGAATTTGCCACCTATAACCTTTACCCATATACATTTCGTTCCTACCATTTCATTCCTTACTCACGTCATTTTGAAATGCAAATCAAAAACTTAAAGAACGACTAGCCATTAAGGAAGAAGAAATTCAATTAAAAGATAGAGAATCAAGCTTAGGGGAAATCAATCTCAATCCAATCTCCTTATCTGAATCAAGGTGAATAATAATTCCATCTCTATTTTGTTTTGAATCATATGTTTTCGAATTTAAGGGTAAATTCATTTTTATGATAAATTGGATGATGATATGCTAGAATATTGAATTGTTTAATTTAAACAAGATTGTTTAAATAGGGTTACACGCGTATTTAGGGTAAAACCGGGTTTTAATGATGTTTAAATGCCACGGAAAATTTTTTATGTTGTATAAAACATAATTTTGGAGTTGGGTTTCAATTTTTAGAATTCTCCAAGCCATGGAAAGATTGATATTAATTTTCAAAGGAAAATATGGTTATTTGGGTTTATATATTCATTTTGGAAAATATATTAAGAATTTGGATCTGGAATTTTGATATGTTAGATAACATGATTAAAGTGAATTTCTGAAATTTTTGGGGATTTTTCAAAAATGATTTGCTATGCGAAGAGGGACTTCTTTGCAAAATTAGTTTTGCTTAATGGAAGGGCTTATTTGATTAATTTAACCATGGTTTAGATCAGATATTATCGGTAGTTATTTTGGTAAAGAATTTGAAAAAGTTAGGGCAACAAATCTGGTGTTGACACGTGGCAAGTTAGTTAGGAAAAGATTTTCTTTAAGTATTATTAAACCAGGTTTACTCAGAAAATTGGGTTTCACCTACTTTCGAAGTACCTTACGACACAGAAGCTTTCGCCTTCACCCCAATCGAAACCTACAAATCCTAAACCAATACACAAGGTATCACAAAGATGGTGCGCAGTGGATTGGAGAAAGGCAAAATGTTAGGTGTCAAAAGCATAGCTTCAGAATGGGTCGCTACCTTGGTCTGTTTTTAAAAGAGAAGCGCATGCCATTGTTTTGTTTTAGCCTTCGAAGGAGTAGCAGCAATTGGTTTCAAAAGAGGTTTTAAAAGGTTTCAAAATGGTTGCCATAAACATAAGTTTGCTTTCGAATGGATTCATTTACTTATGAAAGAATGTTTTGAAAGAAGGGGTTCCGACCTAGTCGAAGCCCTGCTGCCGTTCTTTAGCCTTTCGATGGTATTGAAGATATCAATGCTGTCAAAAGGTACTTTGTATTATAAATATAAGCCACTTCCTATAGCTTTTGAAAGGGGTTAAGAGTTTCGAAGGTAATGGTTTCGAAAGTGGTTTCGAAGCCAACCTTCCACTATTTTACCCAGATGTTTTATGCTTTTGAAAGGATGGTGCCAATGCCATCATGTTTCCCCAATATTTTTATGTATAATAAAGAATGGTTTCGAAAGAGATGCTTTCGTCTATATTCACTTTGACCCAAATAATATTTTAAGTATAAACCCAATGGTTTCGAAAGGGGGACTTTCAATGATTTCGGAAGGGTTACTTCCAATGGCGTCGAAAGGGATACTTTAAACTGGTTTAAAGCTATGCTTTTAAAGTTAAATGTTAATACTTTAATACAATCGATAGGTTTCGGAAGGAAGATTTTAAAGTATTAAAAAGGCAGGAGCCTAATATTTTGAAGCTAGATTTTAATGCTTTCGAAGGAGGTTATCCTATGAAGTCGAAAGCAAGGTTTCAAAGGTGTCGAAAGGTTTTGTAACCCAAACTCTATTTTTAAAAGGGGAAACCCATGGCTAAATTAAAGGAGTTTTTGTAATGGTTTTGAGAAGAAGCTTTCTTTAATGAAGTTATTAAACCACATGAGTGGTATTGTTATGTTATTATGTTTTCTTCTTCAAATATAAGTATATTCGCATTATAATGGACCCATAACTGCATTTTTGGGATAAAGGGTAGAAGAACAGGCTAAGTTAACCCAGTAGTGAATATAAATTGATTAAACTCCTGAATGAGTAGAATTGAATCCAAGAGGTCAGGAAGACCAGAATATAGGATGCTGAATTATAAAAAGAAAGATATTGCAGCGGCCAATAGGTTCTCAGTAAGCCCATGAAAACTGTGTATAGGAAAAGATATTGGCAGGGGCCAATAGGTTAATAGTTAGCGCATGAAAACTTGTATAAAGGAAGATGTCAGAAAGACAGGTTCATAGTGAGCCCATGAAAACTATGATTTGATACTGGCAGGGGACTGTAGGTTTGTAGTTAGTCCATGAAAACAATATCCGGATTAAGATATTAACAGATGTTAATAGGTTCCTAGTCAGTCCATGAAAACCAGGGTAAGAAGAAAGGATATTAGGGTCACCAATAGGTTCCCAGTCAACCCATGAAACTAGGATACGAGTATAGATATTCGAGTTACCAATAGGTTCTTAGTGATCCCTTGAAAACTATGTAATTGGACAGGGAGTCCTTAAATATTTTACCGATTACTAGTCAGCCCATGAAAACTAATAGGTTAATAGTAATCCTAGAAACCATAGTTGAGATAGATAGTTAGAATGAATGGGAATAGATAATTCGTAATTGATTCAGTTGTTTGGCATATCATCATATTATACCATTTTGAATTGTTTTAACCATTTTGGATGGAGGAGCATAGTATATGGTTTTATAAAGATTTTGAGATATTAGTGAGGGGAAAACCCATTCTGCTAAGCGGCCTGGTCTCACTAGATATCTAATGGACCCATAACTGCATTTTGGGGATAAAGGGTAGAAGAACCAACTAGGTTAACCCAGTAGTGAATATAAATTGATTAAACTCCTAAATGAGTATAATAGCATCCAGGAGGTCAGGAAGACCAGAATATAGGATGCTAAAATATAAAAAGAAAGATATTGGCAGGGGCCAATAGGTTCTCAGTAAGCCCATGAAAACTGTGTATAGGAAAAGATATTGGCAGGGGCCAATGGGTTCATAGTTAGCCCATGAAAACTATGTATAAAGGAAGATGTCAGAAAGACAGGTTCATAGTGAGCCCATGAAAACTATGATTTGATATTGGCAGGGACCAGTAAGTTTGTAGTTAGCCCATGAAAACTATATCCGGATTAAGATATTGACAATGTCAATAGGTTCCTAGTCAGCCCATGAAAGCTAGGGTATGAAGAAAGGATACTGGGGTCACTAATAGGTTTCTAGTCAACTCATGAAAACTAGGATAAGAGTATAGATATTGGAGTTACCAATAGGTTCTTAGAGATCCCATAAAAACTATGTAATTGGACAGGGAGTCCTTAAATATTTTATCGGTTATTAGTCAGCCCATGAAAACTAATAGGTTAATGGTAATCATGGAACGATAGTTGAGACAGATAGTCAGAATGAATGGGGATGGATAATCCATAATTTATTCAGTTGTTTTGCATATCATCATATTATACTGTTTTGAATTGTTTTAACCATTGTGGATATGGTTTTATAAAGTTTTTGGAATACTAGTGAGGGGAAAACCCGTTTCGCTAAGCGGTGTGGTCTCACTAGATATCTAAATGATTTGAGATGGTAGATTATTATTCATACAGGCTTTATGTCTGACTCGAAGTTTATGTTTTCCCCTTTAACTCTCGGGTACTCAATTTATTTTGAGTAGTTTGAGAGTTGAAGTTTTCAGGCACCTCTTAAGATGAATAAGCTTCCGGAGACGTGCATGAGGCATGATAGCTATTTTGACTTTTCTTTTCTTTTGATTATGCTGTGTTGTTTGTAATGGTAAAGTTGTTATATTGCCTGTATATACTCTGATCATCCAAGCGGGCATCTTCATATGTCGCTCTTGGAGTATGTTGTAATAAATATATTTTCTCTGAACGTGATTTACGAATATGGGATTATGTAATGAATTGGAAATATTTTTAAATGAAATATGATTTTGTTTGAAGTTTAAATTTTTTCCATATTCATGTGTTTCTGTGTATCAATGAATCCAACACCGTCGTATTTGGTCGCTGAGAATTAATAACTATAGATGACTACAGCATCTATAGCCGTTAGTTTTGGGCCTCCAAGTAGGGGGATATTACAAATAGCTTTGGTTTTAACTTGAATTTAATTTGAGGATTTTGGGATTATTTGAGATGTTATTTTCGGCCAAGAAGAAGAAGGTATATGCATTCAAAAATTCTAGCGAATTAGGTTTTTATGATCCATATATATATATTGTGTGAATAAGAGAGAATATAGGAAATATCTAATACTCCTTCTCCCTTAATCTCAACCATACATCTCCAAACCAAAACCCTTTATTTTTGCCGCCCTATAGCTGTGCTATAGCAATTGATTTTAATCCTCAAAGAATCATGGGCCATTAGCCTATTCAACCAAAATTAAATATATACAATTATATTTAATTTAACCTCTTATCGATATATTATATTGATCGATATATTTATAACTATTATAAATATGTAACATTGTTAATTTATCTAATCGTATTCTTATTTAATAATTAATATTTCATAAATATTACTTTATTTATAACAATTATAAACTAATTAAATCATTTGGTCTAAACAGAATTCATCATTTCGATTGTATAACTCTTGGTTGTAAATTCGGTCAGTAATTAACATCGAACTATTCAAATGTTAACGTTCACACGTCAGTCAAGTGATGTGATATTACGACCAAATTTATCACTTACTTAGTTTCGATAATTCTCATTTTAATTTAATAAGCGGTATCCGTTTGTGATATTTGTACCAATTCTCTTTGTCAAAACTACATCACCTTGGACTTATGGAATTTGGTATCATTCAAAATTCCAACATCGTCCATATTCAATTCTATAGTCTAAACGCAAAGTCCTTAATTCAATAATAACAATTATTATTAATCGAAATGCTCTAGCCAGAGACTTTGACTTTGAGTTGACCATGATACTAGCCCTATATAACCATGGAGATGAATCCTCACTTGAATAATCTTCACTTCCAAAACTTCCACTCGACCTAACTATTGTCACTCGATGGACATCATGCCATGATTTGACTATAATCAAAGTAAAGCTTTCATATTAAAGATCCATAGTATTCTCAAGTCAAGAGAACTGTGTAAATCAGTCACATCGATGTATTCTGTTTGACCTTAGTTATATTAACCAACAAAAAACTAACTAGTGAGTCGTTCCATAGTTATCCAATAATTATCAGTACATAGGTGCCCCCAGCAGCTATGAGTAATACACTGCCCAACATTTGGAGAGCGTTACGTATTATAGCCTCAACGGATACATCGATATCCAGTCTCAATGCATGTTGACTAGGAACATTTAAAATGGTATATTAATTTTTATTGTGATAAATTACTCACGGTTACAAAAATTTGTAACTACTATCACAAAACATACCAGATTTTATATTAAATATACTTTTAATTAAATTAATTAGTTAATATAACCACATTATATCAAATATATTATAGAAAGAAAATACCTTTTATTTTGAACAAGATTAGTCAATTAGTTCGATATATGCAACAAATTACATAGTTGCCCCTACGACATACCCCTAACTCTATCATTAGTTGTGTGACTCTTAGGTGTAAATTAGACTAGCGATTAATATCGAACAATTCGAATATTAATGTTCACACGCCACTTAGTATGTAGTGTGACATTATAACCAAATTTATTGCTTACTTAGTGTAACGACCAAGAATTTCGGAGACTTCGTATTTAATATTTTTGAATCTTGGATTAAATGTTATTAAATGATTAAATAAGATTTTTAACCTCCTTTTAGATCATATGTAATGATATTAAACTTGTTTCGGAAAAATGTTTACAAAAATATATTCTTTGGAAAAATATCAATAATATGACCGAAAATCGTTTTATCGATAAACAGCTTTTCAACCGTCAGAAGTTGTTCAGAATTCTTTTACATACACTTATTTGCTTAGGAAATTAATTTAATGAAATAAAAATATTTTGCACTAAAACCATAAGAAGCTTCCTAAGCTTATCTAGTTAAGTGTGAAGAGGATAATGAGGTAAAAAGGAGATATGTGTAAAATAAGGAAATTCCTTAACACTTAAGCTATGTGGTGTAAAATTGTCATAAGGGTTTGTGGTGGGGGTGGGGTTGGTCTTTTCCCACTACATTCCTAAGGCTATATAAGGAGGGGTACAACATTAGGAAATAATTACAAAATTCCTAAGCTTGAGATGAAGTAGGAAGGTTGAAAATGGAAGTGCTTAAGTACTAATTCACTAATTACTCTCTAACTTTTTCAAAAGTTAACCAAAATTTCTCTAATCTCTTTTAAACTTTGGCTTTGGGCCTAAGAAATCGTAGAAAGCATGATTAGCAAGTAAGAATTGGGAGGAGGTGAGAGGAATATGGGGATCTTAGATGGACCGTGAGCATGGAGGAGGAGGAGGAAGGTGGCTTTGGTTTGGAAGTGCTAAAGGTTCGACCTTTAGGCTTGTGTTGATGGAAGGAGGTGGTTCTTTGGTTCTTATAGCTTTGTGCTTGGGTTAGCATAGATCTAAGTGAGTTATCTCACTATC
The DNA here is from genome assembly GCA_030737815.1 of Allium fistulosum. NCBI lineage: Eukaryota > Viridiplantae > Streptophyta > Magnoliopsida > Asparagales > Amaryllidaceae > Allium > Allium fistulosum. The sequence continues at coordinate 1,131,309,378 of CM060901.1, forward strand.
TCTTAAGTATACATTGCGTATGCATATGTTGTGTTTGAATTATAAATTTAAAGTGACATTAACTAAGTAAAGTTATAAACTTTGGACCCCTCTTGCTTTTGAAAGCAAACGATAACTTTATATTGTATAACATTACTTTTATTACCCTCTTAAACATGTATTGTAGCCTTGACTTGATGTTTAAATGGTTGTTTAACATGTATGCTAAATTGAAGAAAGTTTGAAAGTGTTTGAAGCGAGAATAGTCGTTATAAGTGCACTTCGGAATCCCTTGTTCTTAGGGATTTTTATAAATAAACGGGAAGATATATTTAGAGGTTTCTTTCCATGGTTTTTAAATACCCTAATGGCAGTGCTTAATATAAAATTTCAAGTCTTAAATCATTTGTTTAAGTGGTTAAAACTAGTCACAAAGATTATGCTTTTGAATGTTGTTTTAACAAAGGACTTTTAACAACACTTATGAATGCTGTGGTAAATCGCTTATTGGTTTAAGTGTTTAAAATGCGACGTTTTGGATTTTTTTAATTTAAATGGTTTCTAATTTCTTTTTTTTATCAAATATTTATATGGAAGTTCTTATAAAATGTATTTGAGTATAAAAAAATAATAGAAGTTTAAATATAGTTTTAATGATTATTTATGAATTTTGAAAGTAAAGTGCTGCAAAATGTAAAACCTGTTTTTAGTCAAACTTCTAAATTAGTTATTTTCAAGTGATATTTTACATAGATATTTAAAACCTATTTACAAGTATTTCTAAATTATTATTTTATATATATAAGTTTTGACAAAGATGATTGACTAGGATTAACAATAAAATCCGACGAGTAAACTTGTATATTTATGAGATTCAAGAATGAGGTGTCTAGGCAAGGCTTGGAGAAACTAGTGCCCAAATTTACTTGGCTTCACTCTTGAACGAGGAATATTATAAGTTGAAATGTCGAAAACGTATTAATCTTGTTATTTACTTACTTGTTTAAAAAAGGTAATTAACTTTGCTTACCCCTAAAAGCCGACAAAGTAGGTTTATCTATTTCTGAGAGTTAAAGATTGATGTCGAGTAGGGATGGAGCAATAGAGCTCTAACCTACTTGGCTTCCCACTTGAATGAGGAATAGTTAAGTCGGGAATGTCGGAAATGAGTTAAGTATATGAACATTGATTTGTATAAGCAGCGGTTGTAACTAGATAATTGATTAGTCGACTATTAAACTTAACTCATTATAAAAATTAGATCTTTAAAACAAAGGTTTGTAAAGATAGTAACAAGTAGGAAAATGATTTGGGTTTCGTGTGACAATGTGTTAATCGCATTCATCTTTAGCCCTTTTCGATTATACTTAGGGATGTAAATAGATCTTTAAAAAGAAAGTTTTAAAGATAAGCTAAGTGAAATGGTTTTGGGTTTGTTGTGACAATGTGTTAATAACATTTGTCTTTAACCCTCTTTGATTATACTTATGAATATAAATAGATCTTTAAAATAATGTTTTAAAGATAAACATAAGTGAAATGGTTTTGGGTTTGTAGTGACAATGTTTAAGTAACATTAGTCTGAAACCATCTGAATGGATTTATGAAAGTACTTAGATCCTTAAAATGGATATTTTGAAGGAAATATTACAAGTAAGAAATCTTGTTAATGATCTGTGAATATATTTATACTGTTTGAGATAAGTATATGAATAATTTTTTAAGTATCGAAAAGAGGAAAAAGGGATAGTAGAAATTCATAAAAGATGTTCTATTAGATAAAAGAAGTTTTATTAATAAAAGAGATTTTAATTAATAAAAGATGAATTAAACAAAAAGGGGATTATAAGTCGCTTATGTGACTTGTTTGTGCTTTTTATAACTTGATCGTGCTTTGTATGTTTACTCATTTATGGAAACAATTTAGTTGTATACTTAGCACTAAAAGCCGATAAAGTAGGCTTGTTTATCTGTAGGAGTTAAGACTGATGTTTGTATAGGGATATGAGCAATAGAGCTCTAACCTACCAGCTTCACTCTTGATCAAGGGATAATGTAAGAGGAAAATATCAGAAATGTGATATTTATATATTTACGAGACTTGGTTTCCATATGCGATCGCTCAAATTATCATTGAATGACCAAATTCATCGATTCAGTCTTGGGGAGATCGGGATCGGTAAGTGTTTTACTTACTAAAAACAACTTCAAGGCTGGGATACGTGTTCTATCTCTTGGAAGTGGATTTGTTTGAGATGTTATAATCTATATGGAGATTCGAGATCTGTTTAAGATGCTCGAACACATGTAATTGTTCGTGATCTATTCAAGATGTGGGAATCCATGTGTGATTCTGAGAACTATTAAGATATATGGATCCAGGTGTGATTCCAAGATCAGTTCAAGTTGAAGACTCGTGTGTAGTGATCTGTTCGAGATGAAGGAATGCATTTAGGGACTCGTGTTCTGTTCGAGTGATAAAGACTCGTAAGAAAGATGCTGAACGTAACTTCAACATCTGAAATGACAGAAAATAGTGTAGGACACATAGCCCGTGGTATTTCTAACCCATGACGAGGTATATCAACTCTATATCTAGATATACTTATCAATTGTTCGCCGGTGGGAGTTGATGGTATTTGGTTCCATGTAGTTTGAGATCGCTCGTTCGTGCGTAGGCTAGTTGTGTTTACCTTAATGTTATATTTTATCTAGAGATATACGTTGCTCAGAGGTACTTTTTGACCCTTGTCAGGAGGCTGGCCTCAGTTTATCTGGGGATGTCTCTTTGGAATATCCATTATGCAAACGTTCCTTATCGGATTTAATTGTACTCCTAATATGCTGTTAAATTTAATAAATGTAACCATTCCAGCTATGTTATAATATTTATATTCTACACCTTAGACATTATCTATTATATCACCTTATGTAATTATTATATGGTAGTTCTTTAGAGGGGATAATCATTATGGCATTCCATGTGGTCTCAAAAGTGCTCTTTCAAGTAGTCCGAGAAAGGCAGGTTTTTGTTGATGTTCTTTGGAGCTTGAGAAGAGGAGCTGGATGTTAGCCTACTGTATTATTCTTATTTCCACTGCATTACTATTTTATGTATCAGCTTTTGTGAGGATAGGTTGTTATAACTGTCCGGACTGATGATAGTACTTAGGTTTTGATAACTCCGATATTTATGTATCAAAGTAATCCTTTGTATTGTTCCTTTGATACTATAAATTATCATTCTGTAGTGAGATTCTGATATTGTGTTCTCTTCTTCCTTGTTCTATTTCGTTTTATTTTACCCTAACTTTTCATCTTTCCGACACTTGAGTGCTCGGCACCTGAATACCGGGGATGTATTAGTGTCAACATTCGGGGGTCGAAAATGTGATTCGTTACAGTTAGCTTCGGTAAAATCCAATTTTGCTTTATTTAAGCATTACCCGGTAGTGGCATTATTTGCACCAATTTTCTTCATCAAAACTATATAACTTTGGACTTATAGAATTTGGTAATGGTCAAAATTCAAATATTGTCCATATTCAACTCTATTGTCCAAACACAAAGTCCATGGTTCAATAATAACAATTATTATTAACCATATTGCTCTGGGTAGAGACTTTGACTTTAGTTGACTGTAATACTAACCTCATATAAACGAGGAGACAAATCCTTTCTTAAATAGTTTCACTTCCAATTATTCCACTCGACCCAATCGTTCGATGGACGCCGTGCCATGATTTAACAATGATCAAAGCAGAGCTTCCATATTAAAGATCAACCATATTCTCAAGTAAAGAGAACTGTGTAATTTTGTCACATCGATATTTTGAACCTTAGTTATATTAAGCAATAGAAAAATATCATTTGAGTCATTCCATAGTTATCCAATAGCTCTTAATACATAACCCATTGGTTCCTCCGATAGCCATAAGTAATACAGTACCCAATATTTGGAGAGCGTTACATACTCTAGTCTCAACGGATGTATCGATATCCAGTCTCGATACATCTTGACTAGGAATATTTAAAATAGTATGTTTATTTTATTGTGATAAATAACTCATGGATACAACACTTTGTAACTACTATAAAAAACATACAAATTATGGATATTCTATTAAATATACTTTTAATTAAATTAATTAATTAATATAACAAACTATATCAAGTATATAATAGAAAAAAACACCTTTTATTTCAAACAAGACTGGTTATCAAGTTAGATATATGTAACAATTACATAATTGCCCCTAGGGCATACCCTTAACTCTATTAAAGATGGCCTTAAGTTGGACAAAATAGGATGCGAGCTGCTTATTTGGAGGCGCTCTACTTAACGACGGGGGTGGCACAATCGATAGTCGTCCGAGGTGGAAGCTTAAGGTCTCGACGGTCAAAGCTTTGATGGCGACGACGATTGCATTTAAACCCTAATAATTTATTATTTACAAAATGGCCCCTAAAATTTATAACCTTTATATATTTCGCATAAGACTTTGTTTTACACACAGCTTGCATTGTTAAGTTCGTAATTGAATTTAAACACGTTGATATTACCTGACAGAAATTTATACACTTATTTATCATATTGTAAATTAAACTTTAGAACGTTAATATTATCATTAAATATTTACATATTGCTATCTTTAATCAAAATTAATATATTAAGACATTATTTGCTTGGTCCAAATATGTCATATTTGAATTAAGATGAATCGTAATCTTTTAAATTTTGAATATTAATTTATGAAATATTAAATTTGAATATATGCTACTTGAATTTATATTAAAATCATTTTATTAGTTGTTATATTTAAAATATTAATCATTTAAAATTAAAATTATATATACGAGTATATACGCACGTCTTTGTGCACCTGCACTTGGTTACTGGAGTATTTAGCGTCTAATTATATAAACAATATAACCGAAGTAGTTTCAACATCTAACTGAAAAGTCAGCTACTTTAAGAGAATTTTGCAAATTAGTTGGAGTAGCACATAGAATTTCCAATTTATGTATTCATAAGATGTTACTTTATTCCTTTTGGATGTTCATTATTCATATATTTAAGATCATCGTGTCAATAAAATACATTTTGAATAATATACATTTAGAATTACCCGTAAAATTCCCTTGATAAGCTCTTATATATGAACTATGGTGAAATGGTACATAATATAAAACAAAATGTAGCATCCACCTTCATTAGTTTCAGTTGAATGGAAACTAATATGTTACTATACGACGTTATCACTTACCAAATGATAACAGTAAAACCCGTTGCAAAAAGAAAATCTTACATGAAAAAATATGGATTTAAAATTCTGCACCCTAAACAGATTTATAGCATGTCGAACTACAAATATATTTCAACAGGTCTATTGACTTTGGTCTATGTTTATCCATTAAAAATCAATATCACTAACTTTAAAAGTCAAACTTACATGTCAATTCAAGCTACATCATATTCTAACAACATGCATAAATAAGAATATATGTTTGATTTCTCATCTAGTAATTTAAACAAATATATAACCTTGACCTTGAAGTTTCTGGGCATCCCTTCAGATTGCCTCGCATAAAATAATCATAAAATGTCATTCATCTCTTCATGAAATCAAAACTTTCTTCACTTCTCATCCATCTCACGTACTCTTCAACCCACTCCTCAAGATGAATTCCTTGCATTTTTCCTCATAGTTCTTATAATTGCACATCATTTTATAACTAATACACAAATGCAACATATGCTGCATATCCAAACAATTCCAGAATAAATAACAAAACAGTATGAGGTTTAAAACATATAAATATGCCAATTTATGGATTGCATGATATGTTTATCTGATACAATAATTGAAATCAAATAAACCATTATACATATAATTATTTAATCAAACTTTATCAGCAAAATTACATTATAAAATTTAACTATGTTCAATCAAATCAGTCAACTTTATCGCATGGAAATGATAAATTTGTGAAGTTTTGACAATTCTTTGTTCTTAACTGTATCATGTTGTTTCAAATAATACGGAAGAAGGAAATCGTACTTCTATATAACTATTTTATATTCTCATGCACTTAGACATGTATTTGACCTCATCCGTTACTTAAAACATGTTGGCATAAATCTTTATGTAAATTAAATATATTGTTTTTGTACATCTAAACGTAAGGGCACAAACGCAACTTATCAAAATTTTAAATTATGCATACACTACGATGAAAAATGACATGGTTTCACATTTAAATTAAGCAAAATAAATTGAGTGTCCATCTTAAATAGCTGTCAAAACTAAGTGCATGGTATAAATTAAATGGTCATATGAGTCAAGAAAATAATTTGAAATATATACAATATAAACCGTTGTCATGAACTTAAATGTAAACACCAAAAAACCTCAAAGTGATTATTTTTATCCACCATGACCTATCAAACAACATATAAGATGGGAATTAGACTTGATTCATATAGAATTTAACAACTGAAATAAGGTTGTCCAACAGACTTAAGTTAAATATAGACATTTAAGGAAATATCTACATTTTTATTCTTGGAAGATAAAACTATAAAATTAGATTATGTCAAATTGGATAACCGAGTAGTCATTCATGCATATGTATTTAGTACAAAAACATTGGTTAGGAGATGCCGTCAAGATAGTAGAATCAATGCTCTATTATTATTATTGATCACAGGGTAAAAATAGACTTAGGCATGGAAGCTTGATTTCAAATGCATTGAAAGTGTCAAAGTTATATCATTAGATTAGAGAGATTAAGGTTTTCTTTATGAACTCAATTATAAAAATATATATAATACTAAAACAAAGGCATGTATGTAATTAAATGAAAATCATGCGCCATGTACATAGATATACGTTTACTTCACCTAATGCAATTATAACTTTTGATCAAAATATTATTTAAATTCATGCACTAAATTTACTTGCCAACATTTTTATTTTGCATTTGTATAAATTTTCTATAACACTTTCAATGATGTGTCATCAGTTTAAAATGAGTTAACCGTGAATCTGTAACACTTGCCCATGATGAAAGAAGAGTGGTGTAAAATTCCTATAGCTCAATATAATTGTACATAACTTAGCTTAACATGCTCATGTATATACATTATTTTAGTTAATATGATGAGATATGTTTCTTGTATGGACTTTTAACCATAGTTCAATAGTAAGTGTGATTAGTGAAGTTAATATTTCTAAAGCCTTTTTAAAAGTGTATAAGTATAATTAATAGAATAACTGATACATGAAACTATTATGTAGCAAAAATGAGTAGCTTGAACTAATATATGAACAGATCAACACAATAATCTTTTTGTATACCTGGTATCGATTATGTCTCCGTGATATTCTTACTTATTCATAATGTCTATCATCACGTGTAGGTACCCTTCACTATACAGCTGCATCAATAAAAATGTTGTCGATAAATAAGAATGCCATAAAACCATCATCAAACAACATAAAAAAATAATGAAATATTTATTATCGTCCCTGCTTTTGCAATTTGACAAACATTCTTGTTAGTTTAATAAAATGTGGTTATTCATCCATCTAATCCTACGATGAATAACTTTTTTACTAACTTCAAGCTCTATTTTATTGGATATGGTGACACTCGATTAAATTCTTTACTTCTAACTTTGAATATTTGCATAGATCTAAACATGCATCCTCAATGGATTTCCATGAAACACTAAAAAGGAAAATATAAATTCTTGAGCACAAAATTCAAAAATTGATATAACTGAAACAACTACATGATTGCAGAATAGAAAATAAATTGGATCGTCTGACATCTCATATACAAATATGGAGAGAAGTTGGCGTAAGTTCATAGTGGTAACTTGAAATAGTATTAGTACCAAGATCATGTTTTCATAACAAAGCAATAAACAATAGCTTCCATTTATAAATATTTTTTGTAACTCTGAATTAAGCACAAATCTTCAACTTCAAATTATTTCTACACTAAATAAATTAACCAAATTGTCCGATTGCCAATTCAAATTATAGTCAAAGTGTTTTGGACCTATTCGTAGATTAGATAAAAGCAATGGAAATCCAATACCTTAATTTATCATCAAGCTTGACTGGCCACATCTTTCATTTGACGAAATAAGTTGAATAAAAACTCTGCATTGAAGTACTCATTTATTGAAATGTGTAGAATTTTGGTATAAAAGCTTATATTCAAATCAACGTGGTTGTAGCTGGCAAATGTTATACCTTTGTATAAGAAAACCATAGCAATGATTATTTGGTTTCAGAAACAGATCCCTCTATGAGCCTGAAAGGTGGTGGTGGAGAGCTGAACAGAAATTGATCCAACCGTGAACTTGAAAGGTGGTGGTGGAGAGATAAACTGATCCAACATTTATTCCAACTGCAAAAGAAAACAATCACTACCTGAAACCTTTTTTTGCAGTTATATTAAACTCCAGCAGACTTCATATGAGCATGTTTTGGATCTGCAATCTACTCCTGTACACGGCCAAAACTACATTCATCAATACTGCAAATAGAAACATATGCTGTGTGTAGAGGCTTTTGCTATAGAAAACCCTATCTCCTTGAAGCCTGGTGATGAATGGACTGGAATTTGGATATTTCTGTTGTTCCTTCCTGTTATTGTAGTGGCCAGTCAGATCCACAGAAATTTCTTTTGTCGTTAGAATAAATGTTGGCATCCCTTCGTGCATGTACATGTAAATATCTTAACTAACTTGTCATTCATTATAAGTAGTAAATACTACCAAAGAAGTTCTACTTAGAATTAGCTCTTCTTTGTACATGAAATTCTTATAGTATGCTCATGTAATTTGCCAACATAGTAGATACATTAAGAAGCATATTTGTATGCTATATTTTCCAACATAGGACATGAAATTCTTGAAGCATGAAACACTATATGTAGCTATGCATATACTATATTCTATATTCATTTCACGTTTGTACAGGCACATGAATTGTCATCCAAAAATGTTTAACTTATGTCTATAAGCTAAAAAATTCTTAACTTATGCTACTGTTACACCGAAGTTTTAGATGGTTTTCACAGTTTCTCACAGATTTGATTTAGAGTATGGGCAGAAATATTTTATAAATTCAAAATTCAAAATAATATTTTGGTATATTACTACCATTCAGAGATATAAACAGGCAAAGTGAAGTAACAAATGAGCTCAGGAAGCAAGTAATGATGCCTGCTGACAAAAATGAGTGAAGCTTATGCAGGCAGTAAGAAACTAAAACAAATATGGTACTCCATATTCTACATGCATTCGTTTATAACAAATATTGTTTTATATAAACTGGATGAACTACTTATATATCTTAAAAGTAGTTGGTTTTTTGTCAAACTCAAAATAACTTAAAGATAAAATTATAACAAATGCTTTTCTCTTTCAGTCTATACTTATATCCGTCCAATGCATACGTATTGATTTTTCTTAGTTTTAGATTGGATTATTGTGTATATACTAATCAAGCTGTAATTCTAGAGAAAAGTGGGTAAGTTTTACTATTCTTAAATCAGTTTGCGAAAGTAACAGTATCCAGCAATGTGGCCATTTTTATGGTCAGGTAACAAAATTAGAAATGAAAATGGTAAGAAAAAAGTCATCAAAAATCATATGTAAAATTGAAATCAAATGTTAAAAACCAAAATCATTATAAAATAGTTTTATGGTAATATATAAGTCAAAAGTAACACCCTTAAATTAAAAGTTGAACAATTACGAAAAAATTCATTAAATTTAACTTATAAGGTAAGAATTAAGATTAGAACAAATATTTGCATTTGTGTGATAAATCTGATACTGCAAAAATAGTCCAAAATTAGGGGTTCGGAGTATGGTTTGCAAAACTCAGGACTATTAGTGCCTAAGCCCCCTCAACTAGGGGCACGATAGGACTATTAGTGCCACCTTCTTATTCTGCTACATTGCTTGGTGGTGAAGCGCTTCCTGGAAGCCTGATGTTGAGACCTTCTTCTAATAGCCCAAGGAGGGATAACCACTCATCGGTTACAAGGGATCTAATGTCCCTATCTTCAACAGAAGTGGCACGAATTGTAGACACCGCCCTTGAAAAACTATTACCTTCTGGAAGTAGATGAACACCAAGACATTTTCAAAGTATTAATTAGTTTAGGATAATACTTGAACTAAAGGATTCAGGAATAAAGTCAAGGCAACGCTTACGTCCTTCCAACCATCGCCCCACAAAACCAGGCAGACATCGGAAAGAACCATTCATATTTGAAGAGGCTGAGTTTATCCCAAATGCCAGTTAAAACTTGACAATTTGGTGAAGGCTCAAGAAAAGTGTAGGAAAGGCTCCCTGTCCATCATTTGAAATTATAAATAAACCTGATCTCCTCAAGAGATGGCAGGTGGAACTGAACATCCATGAATAACAGGAAAGTGCCATGAAGGAAGGCATAGGTATTTGGGAGTAGTTGAGCGGGAGCTATTTCAAGGTAATTTAGCATCTCCCGGATAAAAGAATTGATGGGCGACACACATCCGGCCCAGTACATGAATTTATTGCATGATGTGCACCCATTCGGGGGCAAATGAGCTCTGTCGTGCACCGGAGGGACCAAAACATCTCCAAATGGAATTCGGTGTTTAGAGCATAGTCTACAAAGAGTGGCCTCGCCAATTCTGTATTCTTAGGAATCTGTCGAGTTATTTAAAAATATAGAACCTTTTACAACATGGGGGCAGGACTTATATCTTTCGTCGGAAGGACAGGAACATTAGATAAAAGGTCGGTCAATGGGCCGGAGACCTCCGGTTGCTCAATTTGGCAATTAGGGAAAAGTATGTTGGTTAAAGTTGCAGAACTTGACTTGGCTCCGGGGTTGCTAAGTTGAGAAGGTAGTCCAGAAGGTTTGGCTGTTCATTTATAAATATAGGCTTGGCTGTTCATTTTGGGGACCTTTACGCTGCTAGTTGCTTTGTACTCTTTTGTAACTAAGGATTTTCATCCGATCCCTATTGTACTCAGTTTACAAAGTCATTAATAAAGCAATCTATTCAAAGTAGACGTAGGCAAACAACACCTTCTGCTATTGGGTGTTTGTGTCAATTTTTGTTGCAAACACTCGACAACCCCGTGGTTTAGAGACTAAACGCTTCTTTTTGTTAAAACTCGACATACTCAAGCTTTTAGAGGCTCGGTATCTCATGCTTTTAAGAATTCAACAACCTTACGTGTTTTAAAGGCTTGGCACCTCATGTTTTTAATGAATCGACATCCTTGTGTTTTACAGGCTCGACACCTCATGTTTCTAAGAACCCAACATCTCGTGTATTATAGTGGCTCAATACCCCGAATGTAGTACTCGATATCGATATTTTAGCGGCCGTACAACCATATGTTTTACAAAACCTCATGTTTCTGAGAACCCAACATCTCATATATTATAGTGGCTCAATACCCCTAGTGTAGATATTCGATATCGATATTTTAGCGGCCGTACAGCCGCATGTTTTACAAACTTGAAAGCTATGTTTTAGAGGCTCGATATCCTTTATTTTCTAAAGGCTTGACAAACTCTGTTTTGCTATCATGTGTTTTAAGAGAAATATAAAGATGATGTATATTTTTACTCGATAGCCATAGGTTTTACAAACCAAATAGCTATACTTAATAAGCTCGATAGCCAATGTTTCATAGATGCTCGATATCCCTGTTTTCATATCAACTATTTTAAAAGCTATGTAAATATGATAGTGCTTTGGCACAAGATTTTGGCCAAGTATTGCGCTTTTTTTCCTTGTTTTAATAATGACTTTAAGTGGTTTATCAATTCTAAAATTAAATGTTTAAAAGGGAATAAAATATTGTTTAAGCCCACTTTTATATGAATTTTACCAAGGGAAAATATTTCTTAAACTTAAGTAATTTTGTTATGTATATGACTATTGATTGAACGTATTTTGATGAATGATGTTATATGTTCTTGTTATCATTTGATTGGTTAAATTTACATATTTATCGTTTGTAGTGCTCACTTTTTAATTACCCAACATTACACCTTGGGACTTAGTAACAGAATTACCAATTAGGTTGCCCAGTAGTGAGTACGGTAAGAATAAACTCCTGAGTGAGTAGAATTGCATCTAGGAGATCAGATAGATCAATTGTGTTAGGATGCTTTGAATTGATTAAAAAGATATGACTCATGGATTTAAAAAAATAAAAGAGTTTAGGTGGGACTAGTGTATGGTCGCACCCTATGCTTCAGCCATTAGCCATTGGTTGGTAAAGGTCCGTGATTCCAGTGCATAGGGCTTTGTCAGCAGTGAAACAAAAGATGTGTACGCACAGAAAGGAATTAATAGCTCTATATGCTCACTGTATTATTTAATCGGATTTACTCCTAACCATTTTTGGAAATTTTGGGCATCTGGTTATGTTTTGGCCCAAGTCAGCATGATAGGTTATTAGTTTGCCTTTGAATACTAATAGGTTCATAGCGACCCTAGGAAAACTATGATTTGAGACAAACCGTCAATTTTATTGGATGGGTAAACCTTGGAAATGCATAGCCTTTAATGACAAACTAGTAATATATACAGATTGCATGCATATGATCATATCAATTTTTTTTAACCATTATGGTTGTAGGTGCATGATTTATGTCCAGATTGACATATTTGATAAGATACCAGTGAGGAGAAAACCTGTTATGTTCTGCAGCATGGTCTCACTAGATATCTATCTATGGTTTGAGATGGTATAATATTTTTCACACTAGACTTTTTGTCTGACTCAAAGTTTTTGTTTTCGCCTTAAACTCTCGGGTACTCATTTGAGTAGATCGGGAGTAGGGGTTTCAGGTTAGATGAATAAGCTTTCGGCGACATGCCGAAGGCAAGCTAATATTAGGAGTTCATTTCCACTGTGCTGTTTAAGGTTTATGTTTTTGAATGGATGCAAAGACAGCCTTTATAACAATCGAGTAGTTAGACTCTGATCATCCAAGGGGGCATCCTTATATGTCTCTCTTGGAATATAATTGTAATTAATATATTTTCTATGAACGTGGAATCGATGAGGTTAAGTAATGAATGTGAAAGTTATTAATGAAATGTGTTTTGAAAATTTACATATGCATGTGCTCTTGATGTTATGGATATAACTAACTAATTTTATTTTGTCATCGTAAAATAATACTATGGATGACTGCAGCATCAATAGCGCTTATTTTTAGGCCTCAAAATGGGGGATGTTACATACGCTTAAAGAGCACTATCACTAAACAAGTTGCATAGTGATAATCACTCATTACAACTCACAAATTCCAAACATTAGAAGAAAATCACTATTGCAATAAACTCACAAAGTCATAACTAAATTTAATTCTATGTGACACAATTTACAGATACAAAAAAATCCGGTACTTTCGTGAAAGAAGTGAGAGAGTTAGGGGTATGCCAAATAGGCAATTATGTAATTTTTTTAAATTATATAACTCTGTAATCAATTTTGTTCGTAATAAAGGTGTTTATTTCTTTTGTGTACCTTGTTACATTGTGATATAATTAATTAAGTAATTAATTCAAAGTATTTTAATAAGAAAATGTTTAAATGAATGTTATGTAATTGTAGTTTGTAAATAGTTGCAATAGTGAATAATTAATCATACTGATAATAATATTTTATTTTAAATATATTCATGGTCAAGATGTCTCGAGAAAACACATCCGTTAATATTAGAGTATGTAATGCTCTACAAATGTTGGGCAGTGTATTACTCATGGCTATTGGAGGCACTAAGGGATTACATACTTGTAGTTATTGGATAACAAGGAAGTGACTCTTCCGAGGGTTTCCTACTGGTTGATAATAACTAGGTCAAATAGGAAACCTCAACATGTTGATTACATAGTTCTTCCGACTTGAGAATTTTGTTGAACTTCAATATGGATACTCTACTTTGATTATAGTTAGACTATGGCATGGCGACCATCGAATGACCGTAGTTGGGTTTGAGTTGAATACATTAGAAGTGAAACAATAGTTAATAGGGAATTCATATCCATGGCTGTATGGCATTAGTAGCATGATCAATTGCCTTAAACTCAAGTCAAAATCTCCGGTCAGTATAGAACAGTTATAATAAATGTTATTATTGAACCAAGAACTTTTTTTATGGACTAACCGAGTTGAATATGGATAATATATGACATTTGACTTGCACCAAACTCTATATACCCTAAAGTGACATAGTTTTGACGAAGAGAACATGTGTAAATCATCAATATTGAAAGGTACCGCTTTAGAAAATATAAAATTGGATTTTCCAATAAAGATATGTAAGCGATGAATTCAGCTAAACTATCACACCACTAGGTAAGGTGACATGTGAACATTAATATTTGAATTATTCAATATTAATCGTCGACTAAATTCACTTATGTGTGTCGCACAACTAAATCTATCCAGTCTCCAAAATACCACTGGATAATTAGTTTATGATAATTTTAAATTAATTAATATTTAAAGAAATATTAATTATGAGTGTATTTAATATTTAGGGTGCTTTTAGTAAATGGGGTAGCGCTTAGAAATGTTCTAGGTGTTTTTAGTAATTGTTTCCGTGTATATATAATTGTTATGTACATATATCGATATACAATATCAGTATGTATTTAATCCATTAAATAAAAATAAATAAGTATTATAAAATAATATGGACTGCCACTTCATCAAGGAGAGGTCGTTCATTCTTTGAAAGAAGGTGAATTTTGAATGAGTAAAAAGAATGGAGAGATAAGTCCGAAGATATTTGTTCAAATATCCCCTTATCTACCTCAATAAATATACTATTCATTCCTTCACTTTTGTGATTCCACTCTAATTCAACCCCAGTCACCTACCTTTGTACCCCATAGCCAAGCTCCGCTTTTCTCCTTCCTAAATACAAATAACTCAAATCGAAGGTGGTTACACACTAAAGGTTCCATTTTCAGGTAGCGATTTGATAGATTGTTTAAATCGAAGTGTGTTAATAAGCTTTATCCCAATCCAGGTATTAATATACGTTTCAATTCATTATTATATGCTCATACCACAATTCGAATATGTTATTGTTGCCTTATTATAATTTAATATTAATTTTGACAATTTAAAATTAATTTCAACGTTTTAATACAATCAAATGAAATGATTAAATCATATAATAAAAGACCACGGCTTCGGCTATAAATAGTTCTATTATGTATAAAATAAGCACTTAAATATAAAGTCTAATTTTAAATAATTTAATAATCATTTATTAATATGTCTATTTTAAATTGTTGTAAAAAATTAATTTTAAATTTAAATCGACAAACATAGTTATTAAATCAAAAATTAGTTTCAGCAAATTTTAATTTAATAAAAAATAATTTTTTGTTAAAAGATATTTCTATAATATATATATAACAATCAAATACATTAATTTTAAATTTAAGATATATATATTTATTAATAAAAAATGTACTCTCGGACATTTTGTTTATTTAAAAAGTTTCAATCGAAAGTGTATATATATTATAGTAATAAAATATATTCAAAATGATATAATTTAAAATATTTTTGAAATTAATTAAAAAATATATTTTCAGCTGTATATTTAATTTAATATATGTATATATTTCAACAAATAATATTTAGTCAAATTAAAGATACTTTGTAAATTTGAATTAATACATTGACTCAGATCCTAAATTTAAATTTAAATATAAATTTTCCTAGTCCAATTAAGATATTTTAATTTTAAATCTAAATTTGAAAACCTTGACTTAGTTAAATAAAGATATTTTACAAAGTCAAAATTTATTATTTTATTAAATATAAATTTTAAAGATATAATATATTTATGCGTATTAATGTTAAACAATTAAAATAAGGAAATTAATGTGTGTGTGTGTAGGTGCTCAATATATACATAGTAGATATAAAGCCTAAGATTTATATATCAAACTATGCTTATATATGCTATATATATTATTATGTTATGCTCATCATTATGTCATCGCAACTATGTCCAAATATATATTGGATACATTCATAAATATACACCAATTATATTTAACTAATAAAGATTAACAAATAAATAAAAAATATTCAAATTAAAATATGATTTTATCAAATAATTATTAGATTGGATCTAATGTCAACTAATAGATGTCATGGGCCCGTTAAGTTACAATTATGGATTTTTTTCTAAAATTTACCGATTTCACTCGATACTTAACATATGAGATCCAACAATGTTTCAGAGCCCTAATGGTCTATGCGATAAAATTAGTCAATATTTAGGGCCAATTAATTTAACTTACATGTCTGATGGTTTTCTAGAATAGTAGTCTTTAGGCTTGGGGTTAAATAAAAAGTGTCTAGAATCTATATTATATCCATGCTATACTAATAAAATTGAGTAATATTCTCGGCTTTCTCATTGATTCGACTTTTGGTTCTAAAGCCATCATGCCATGTGTACTTTTTCCATACATTTTCCTTTCTTTTATCACGTTTAAAACGTTTAGGCTCCACTTGAGAGTTTATTTTCTATCGGTATTGTGTGGTTTTGGATGGCTCTGTATTTCAAGTGTTATCATAACCCTTGCTTGTAAGTTTTTCTTCATATCAATTATTGTTGATTACAAAACCGGTGAAAACTGGTGCAATATAATTTTGATGGCAATTCTCAACTCATCAAATTGGGGTGTTTTAAGGGGTTATAACTTTTTTCCAATTATACCCACACTAATTATATAATAGAATTAATCTTCACAACACTAGAGAATAAATATAAGGATATATATTCAATGTTATTTTAGTGGAAAACCCCCAAAACTGATGTATGTTAAACTCTCAAGTATGCATTGATCGGTTATAACATCACTTCATGTAAACCAATTAAAACCGCTACAATTATTGACAGTCAAAACCGTTACTCTCAAAACCACTACCACAAAACTCTTAAAGAAGCTGTAACGACTGGCCTTTTTGACCCACAAAAGCTGATATTAATACATAACATGGTATTCACGTGTTGAGAATTCAAGTGCCAGAAAGACGGATTGTTAGGGTGAAAGTATAGAACAGACATAACATAATCTTACATTGTGACAATTAATATATTATATCCAAATGATCGTTACAAAAGGAACTTTAATATACATACACCAATCAGAGCAAACTAAACTATCATTAGCTTAGAAAGTTACAACAGCCTATCCTCACAATGCTGATAAATACAAAATAAGGAATGCAGTAGAAAATAAAATATGTGAATGGGTCTTGGAGGCATCTAGCTCGTCTCTTGAAGCCCCAAGGTGTCCATAGCAAAATTTGGAAATGTACCCGGGTTTGACCCGAGTATTATAAGATAATAATACCCGGATCAGTCTGGTAAACTAGTGTGAAAAACTCAAATCAAATGGACTGTTATATCTTATAAAACCTTTCAAAAGTAATGGTATCTCGTTAGACGGCACCGCACATAAACATGGATGGATTTTTACCTCACGATAACCAAACCATTTTTAGAAGAAATCTAGTGATATTATAATAATGTCTAGGGTTTAAAATAAATATTTGACCATAGCTAGAATGGTTACATTAACTACATTCAACAGCATACTCAATATACAACTAAGTCCATAAGGCATGTATTTAAAAATGGATCCCATTAATGACAAGGCATCGGGGTACTGCCTACCATAATACATCTCTAGATAAAATGTACTGAGGTTGCAAAGTGTCTGCAACCCCGGCAAATTAGAGCCCGCCTTCCCCTCGAACATGACATAGCTGGATTACATCATCCCTCAATCCCCGAGGCTGCAAACATTGCACCTCGACCCCACCCTTTTCTATTGCACGCATACCAAAATCCATAAATATCGATCTAGATCGAGGAATGATGCTCTTAATGGTAGCGAACTACATTGCCCTGAAACATATCCCCTGTTTTTGTTGTTACCGGGTATGAGGCTCCTAAGGCAACGATTACCTTTTTCTTTAGCAAATCCTACTGGAATGCTAACAACGCCCTCCAAGCGACAATGCAATGCCGGCATTCATCCATACAAGTTGTTCGGGATATGAACAAACCGAAGGCACTACTTCTACTATATCCTTATATTTAATAGGAAGTAGCCCTTGCACTTCAAAAAACTCCATCTTCAATTCTACCAACTTTGATTCTACCATCTTCAAGACGTCTTCAATTGGAACGCTTTTTCCAGTTCGAAGTGGTTTTCAGATAACTTATATGATCCCGGTCTCTCCAAACCAACAACCGATAGTTTCCGGTTGACTTAATCCCCGTTCTTTCAGAAGTAGGTGGACGATATAAGAGTCATAAGGGGATTTCGAATATCCATACTTTAACGAGAGATGTTTCCCTGGAATGAGTTATTCCGATTGGAATCTCAAACTATTTGAATACGTGAAGCTTCCATATATTTCCTAAGTCAAAACTGACCAAGATTTGATAGCCAGTTATTTAACTATTAGATAAGCAAACAGTCAAATCAGATATTTTAATTTCAGATGGAAACCTAGCATGATTAAGAACATAAGCAACCACTAAGCCTACTTAATTAATCCTTTCATTAATTAAAACCACTTTCCTCTTCTAGTGTAAGTAAATAAGTCGCATGGAAATTAGTCCAAATATACTTACCACCACTTTCCAATTTCAAACTTGTTATATCCCTTGATTAACAATGAAGTTGGACAAGTTAGTAAACAATCCTTGCCTTAACATATACTCTTAATTCTCATAGGTAGAAACGAGTTTTCATGCCTTGGAATTTGGTGTTAAGTATGAAAAGAATACTTTCCATACCACCATAAATTATAAAAATCATTTATAGAAATCAAATCTCGTATACTTGTCACATTTATGATATTTTGACTTACTCTATCCCTCGCCCAGAAACAAGCTAGGTAAGTTAGGGCACTGATTCCCCCTAGCCTAGCCTTGGTTAAACACTCTGATTCTAGATGTCACAAATAGAGGATCAATCTACTCATCGTCTTTTAGCGCTAAGTATACGACTACTTAATTTCCATAAGTAACCGAATTTGTATAAAGAAATAATACTTCAAATACTTAACATACTACAACAAAATATGATATTAATAACGCTATTTAATAACGCATTATTCTGAAGCGTTATTATTGACCCTTAATTATCTAGTTACCGGTTGATTTTTGTTCTCCCTACACGTGTAACGCGCGCATCTCCCTTCCCCTTCACGTGTAACACTGCCCCAAAACATCTCCCTCCAACTTCCCAATTATTTTCCCTCTCCCTCCAAAACCATTCCGCCTCCCTCCAAAACGCGCGCATCTCCTTCCTCCAAATTACGTTAGCGATTCGAAGACTCCAAAACGCGCGTAGCTCCCTCCTCCAAATTACGTTAGCGATTCGAAGAAAGCAGAAACCCTCTCAAGTTTTGTCGAAGAAAGCAAACTCCTTCGATTTCAAAGCTAGGGCTTTGCGTGTAGCTCCGATCTGTCGAAGCTAGGGCTTCACGTTTTGGATATAATGTTCGATTTTGATTCTCGTAAGCGATATAATCTTCGATTCTGGTAACAAGATACGGTGAGGGGAGCAAATGAATCTAACAATTATTAGTTTGTTTGCTTTAGCAGGACGAACGGCTCTCCTTCTTTTTAACCAAATGTCAGATCTCTTCATCTTCGATTTCTTAATTTTTCTTCTGCTTTTGAGTTAGATCTGAGCTTCTGGTTTTGGATTTCGAATTTGGATCTTGCTGCTTGCTACCGTACTCGGTATCTTATGTTAGTTATAGCTTAATTTCATGGTTTTTATTGCTGTTCAACTTAAGTTAATCAATTTAGAAATTTTTAGTAGAGTAATGTGCATTTTCATCATCAGTATTATTTTTGTTCTTGCCAAATTATGTGTTTCACAAAATGAATAATTGTTGCTAGGGTTAAGTCTGAATTTCAATATTTTGTAATTTTGCAGTGAAATAGTTGATACTTATGAGCCAAATCCTGTTTTATATATGGAAAATAGTTTGGTTTGTAAATATAGAAGATTTGAGAAATAGTTGGTGGAATTGATATTCTATTTTCGTAAGGTGTCCTTATTTAACTTTTATTGCGAGCTCAGCAATTGTAGTAGGTTAGTATGTTAACTTAGGTTGGCAAATTGCATTACCTTTAGTAATTCCTGTTACCCATCCTTTATAGTGAACACTGAACTCCAGTTTGTTATATAAATATACATCAACAACATTATCATGTGCTAAACGCTTTATCTTTTTTTCATTTATTTTTTTCGAACAAGTAGTTATTGTTTAGTCTTAACTCTTAATATATTGATAACTTTAATCTTACGACTTACATAAACTACAGTTACCAGCTTTATTCTCAACCATATACAATGATATCAGGATATAATCACTTAAAGCCTTTATTCACAACGCCATGGGCAAACCTTCGAAGTGGCTTAAATCTTTAGTTGGACTCAAGAAGCAAGATAAATCCCCAGTCTTTGACGATGATGGAAACGTGAGTAAATCCATTTGTTCTTGATTTTAATATGTTCCATTAATCTTTACAATACCGTTATATTCTTTTCACATGATAGCCACAACATGTGGAACAATCTCATTTTCCATACTATAAGACGCTACAAATATGTTGGCATGATAGCTTATCTTATATGCTTTACTGCAGAAGAAAGGAACTGGTCGATTTTGGCATCGGAGGAGACAATCACAAGATCTTGATTATGCAATCAAAGATGAAAACTTCTTTGTCAATACTGCTCCTTCAACAGAAGAAAATGATCCACAATTGAGTTCAATTTCTACATCTTCATTACACGTGCAGCTCTTCTACCAGACTGAGCAAAATCTAAAAGAGGAGTATGCTGCCACAGTTATCCAATCTTCTTTTCGAGCATTCTTGGTATTTACATTTTTGTTTCAATATCTTTTAGTATCTCTATGTTCCGCACATATACATCAACATCTGACGAAAGTTCATTCACATGTCAGTATACATGGGTTTGCAATGAAAAATGCATCATTTTTTTTAGCACGGTAAATTAATGCCAACAGTGTCGATCTTGGGGATCGAACTCGTGGCCTTTAATCTCGGGCTGTGTATGTGTTTGTGTGTGGGTGTGTTCCTTTGCCTTGTAGTTTATAATGTTTCTACATCGTGTTATGTTATAGATGCACTATACTTTTGCAATTTCTTTTTATCTTTTTAAAATTTTAACAATTTGAAGAGGTTTTCTTTTGTAGTTCCCAGTTTGCTCTTAGGTCCTACTTGTACTTATTTATTCATGCATCGGTGGTTGGACCTGCATTATGGTTATTTGAGGAAAAGGTTTAATAAGTTAATCTTTATTTATATGTTGTTTTCTCATTAATCATTGTCTTCCTATAGTATTTGTAATACTTCCTATGAATTTACAGGTTAGGGTATTTTACACAGTTAGACTTCTCCTGGGATTTATATCAACTATTACAAAGGGTGCACTGGTTGTTGCCATTTCAAGAAAATATGGAAAGAGGCTTGGAGCTTATGCACTTGCTTTACTTTGCTTAACAAGTGGTTGCTTCTTTGCAAGCACAAGTAAATTTCATTGCTTTATTTACTTAATATATGGGTTCTCATCTTTCTAGATTAGAGTTCCTTTTGGCATGATGTTATTCATTCTGAACGTCATCTAATTTTTTCCTTCCCTTTATCAGATTAAATTGGTATATGTGATTATTTTGCTCATTTGTCATGAATTATGTCTGTCGTGTTATTGAACTATTGACTCTAGCCTAATATATAATGAACTAACATCAAATAAGACATCATATAAAAGAAATTTTCACCAGCCTTGTTCATTCCATAGTCACTAAAGTGAAACATGCTTTCATGTAAATACCAAGGGCATATTTGGCATGCATCAATACTTGGTTTGAAATCATAAGATTACAATAAATAGAAATTTATTTGTTTGGGCCATCGTTCATTATTTGTTATTTCCGGATCATTGTTTGTTGGATTTTTGGGCTGAATTGGGTCTTTAATATTTCTTAGAACAGAACCTGCCCCTACTTAATGACATGTATTCCATGAACAAATGTCATGTAACCTCGGGTCTCCAAATACAATAGTACAATAATGTTGCTATCACAGTTCCAAATTAGAATCCAATTAAATCTCTTATGTCTCTTTGCCATCCATTTCTTGTCTCCTGGATTCTATTTCTCCAATTTTATCATTGATCGGGTTTCTATTTATAATCATATATGTGTGTTCCTGTGATACGCACTTGATAAGTGAAGAGGCTATATTTTTTTATACTTAAAATGTAATCAGAGTTTTTTCTGATTTGGACTTCATTAAACCCTCCATGACCCTGTCAACATGCTTCTTTATTCATGCATTGTTGCATCTGTTCATATTCTTCTGGATTGCAGTTGTTCACTTGAAAACCACAGTATCCTATATCAACTTTGTCATCATGTCAGCTCATCTCGAGTCACCAAATGTAAATGAATAATTAGAGAATTAGACCAAAAAATAAAAATAAAAAAACCTTAGAAATAAAGAGTTAGAGTCAAGGATTAAAGTGGAGTGGGGGATAGCTGTAGTACCTATGTAGGATAGTAAATTGTCATATTCAAAAAAAGAAAAGAGGTTTGAGAGATGCAATACATAATAAAGATTGCTGAATAGTTGTTGTTAGGTTCTTTCTGCTGAAAGTGTTGGTATTTTTGTTTGTGTGAGTGAGGGAAATTTCCTTTTGAAGCAAATAACTAAGCAAGCACCTGACAACAAAAGAACAAAAAACCTTAACCATAATTATGATTAAATTGAAATCTAAACAGAAAACTCATCCTTAATAACTACACAAAAGAGTACCGGTAATGTAACACATAAAAGTCTTATATATTGATTAATTGAAAGTTTCATTGACTCTTATTGTCTACCAATTTGATATGATTTGTTAATTCATGTCAAAAGCTAATGTTATTTGAAATCTTAGGTTATGTTTGTATATAGTAGCCAAGTTAGTACCACTATAGCAGTCAATATTAATGAGTTTAGTTGGTTTGTATGAACCCTTAACTTCAACTTAGTTAATAGCCTTTCACCAAGGAACAAAAACAGTTGCTTCTTCCAAAATCTAAGAAAGTCTTTCATCAAACCTAGCTTTAATTGAGATAGATGTATTGAGTTATTTTGAATGCTTTCAGGTTTTTTGCCAAGTTCCTTCTCTATGTATGATGTTGCCCTTTCATCAGCTTTTTTTCTATTCGAAAAATATGCTCTGGCTGTTTCTGTAGCTGCTACTGGAGTTATTCTTGGGTGGCCTTTCTCTATTTTAGTTTTTTTGCCAATTACCATAGCTTCATTATTTTATGGAAAATTCTAAAAGGTCTTCTTATCAGGATTTGGAACATCTTTGTTCACCCTTGTAAGTCATTTAGAAGTACAATATTCAATTTTTCTCTTATCTTTGTCCCTCAAGCATCGTTTATATAAACCTGAATTTGCAAGTCGTGGCTAGAAAAATCCTAGCATTCACCAATTTAATATATATGCATCGCTTGACTTAGGCATCACCTAATTGCTTGAATTAATTTGATCTTAGCTTGTTCCAAATAAAAAATATTCAGTTCCTTGTGGCCTTGATTCACTAGTTCATATCTCAAGTACTCTTTCGATTTGCTGGTTACTCCGGTTGTTTTTTTGATGATTTTTTTGCTAAAGATGTCGGTTTTGGACTATCCTATGAACACTGTATCGTTTTTGCACCGATTGTTTGATTTTATTCGGCTGCACCTAAGATCAATCTATTGGTGTTAATGGTGAAATTGAGCGAGTCTCTTCTTAGTAATCCTCTTCTTAGTTAGGACTTCACTAAAATAAACTTTTGATAATTGCCGCAAATGGAAATTAACATGTTATTTTATCACTTTCTTGATTTTAAGAGTGAGCAAGACGATACAGTTACTGCACAGTACATGGATTTTGTACGAAAGTGGTTGTTGATGTGTTAGACTTCGGTACTTAAAAAGTGTAGCTGAGGATGCATCTGTATGCCAGTAAAAAAATGTACCAGTTGTTCATGTGTACACGAAAGTAGTTTTCTTGTTTCTTAAAGAATGGAGGAACAAATGCCACCAAACCTTACTAATTCATTTGTTTCAATGACAATGAAACAAATGATATGAACTTCTTTCAATGATATGAAATTCTTTCAATGACAAAGCCAGATACACTTATATAATTTGCATGTAACATTGTATGTACTTCCATTATAATTATTGTTGATGGTAAATCAAAATTGTGTTGGGCTTCACATTTAGATATGAGATGATATGTAGGACTGTGGTGTACTTATTATTATCAATGGTAAACCAA
The DNA here is from genome assembly GCA_030737815.1 of Allium fistulosum. Lineage (NCBI taxonomy): Eukaryota > Viridiplantae > Streptophyta > Magnoliopsida > Asparagales > Amaryllidaceae > Allium > Allium fistulosum. Next base: position 1,131,333,828 of record CM060901.1, read on the forward strand.
AGGAGTATTGAATCGCTTGGTCGTAGTTGGGCTTCACATTAAGGTAGGTATTAGTTGAATTTCCTTAGGATATGTTTTAAAGTAATGTATGCTTTCTGACCCACAGGTTGAACTGTACCTAGATGTTGAACTATACTAGCTAAAAGCAGCATGGTAGCAGCGTCGAAGAGTACCTTGAATGCATAGGAACGTATAATGATAGTACTATACGAGAGCATGCATGAAATAGTCAAGGAGTGCCCGGAATGGATAGGAATGTATCTGGTAGGCAGGTTAAGGTAGTAGACAGAAGTTGCACTGAGGTTGGGATTTGTATGCGTAGGATGTGTCATCGATGTAATGCGCTTACAAGCAGCAGCCAAAACTGAAAGGAAGCAAAGGGAAGCTGTTGCAGGTTATGGTCATATTGAAGATAGTAAGAAACACCATATTAATATACAGGTAATTACTGCACATGCCTAATTTTTTTATTTGGAATAACTATACTAATGTACAAGTACACATTATTATATTAGTAACACATTATGGAAAATTAAATTGAGAATAATAGTTAAAATCTCTTTTTACTAAATCACGATACTCATCATTTTCAAAGAGATGATTAAGTCTCCATTTTTAGATATGGTTAAGCATCTTCAACCAAATCATTCAATCCAATAACTCACGTCACAACTAAAAGAGGAACTTATAAGATCTTACTTATAACTACCATGGGAAATTCAAAGTTTACCACTATTTCACTAACTGATATTTTCTTTACTTAAAATCAACGATGAAAGTAGACTTAGATACCAATGTTTTAACTACAGTGAGGTAGGGTTCCTGGTTCATAGTTAGAAATATGAATAATTTCATTAATACATATGAGTTGAAGTGCACGGAAGAAGAAGTCTATTACACCTATTTTGGAAAGTTCAGAAAATGATTTGCTAAATCCTCGACCATTGAAGAATTTTACTATAGTTGCTTGTTGTTGAATTTGTAATCAGCGTACCACACAGCAAATCCTAGAGGGGATGAGAGATGTGCAAATTGGCTAGTCATTTTCAGTAAAAAGTACTTGTTGCCTAAGTGTAAACATTATTAACTACATACTTTAAAGTTGTATATTGTGCACTATGGAGAAATAATCCTATACCTTTGCTTATAAATCGATTTGCACTTAATAAATCTCTTTTACTACATGCAACAGTGCTATACGCCATTCAGGTGCTCTGAAGGTCCATAAACTAAAATGGTTAGTCTGAAATCATGAAGTGAATAGTGTGATAAGGTGGCATGCATGCATGTATGTATGTTGTAACGAGAAATTGAACCCATATAACACAAACCAAATTCTCATAGTAGTTACTCGGGTATTATGCATATAGTGATTTGGTTGTGATTTCAAATTGATTTGGATGAGGCAATTAGAAGGATGCAGGTAGGAGGAGTTGGTAGCGGATTTGGGTTTGGTATTGGAGCCTGGAGTTGATTGCGGTTGTGATTGTCGTGGCGATATGTTGTAGTTGGTGATTGACTATGTTAGTTCCAAATGGTTTTGAAGATGGAGTCAGGTCGCGGCTGGTGACTTGAAGTTGCTGCAGTGGTTTCAAGTTTCAGGAAGGAAGCGGGTTTGTGGTAGTTGAATGAGGAGGAGCATGGAAGTGGTTGATGTCGGGGATAAGTTGGTTCAGTTTGCTTGAGTAGCAGTTTTGATGAAGTGGATCCAATGAGGTTAAACTGAGTGGTACGAAGTTGAGCAGTTTTGGGGTAGTTAAAGACTGATTTGGTCTGATAACGAAAAACTAGGTTCCATGACTTTAATGTTTGTACTCTGTAATGTTTGTACACTTATTAAATTGACATTATTTTCTGTTTCTCTGTGTTAACTTGGCTGCAGGCTTATGTTTTATTCAATGGTTATGCGCTTGCTTTAATGTTTGTACACTGTAATGAAAAATATATCACATTTCTTTCTGAGCATGCTCTTGTGTTATATTTGTTGATTATAATCTTTATTCGTTTATGAAGATTTAGTTTGATTGCTATTATTAAAATGTAATATATAGGCATAGCTCTTGAAAAGTGTATCTACGATTTTTATAGCGGCATATATGAGCTGTAAAAGAATTTATCAATACTATAACATGTTGATTTAATAGCGTGAAATGACCGCAATTGAATAAATATTTTATAGCGGCAAAATGGTGTTATAAAGATTTCCAATTCCGTTGAGATTTAGCTGTATTATAGCGGCTATAATGAGCTATTGAATAAATATTTTATAGCGGCAAAATGGTGTTATAAAGATTTCCAGTTCCGTTGAGATTTAGCTGTATTATAGAGGCTATAATGAGCTATTGAATTAATGTACCATAGCGGCGAATTTGCGTTATAAAACTAAGCTCAACCATAGCGGCATATTTTGTGTTATAAATATTCAACAGTTTTTTATAACATGTCGATATACATCGCTTATCAAACCGCTATGGTTGTGATTAATAGCGGCTATATGCCGCTATAAAAGACACTTTTTGTTGTAGTGACATCAGTCTTTGATTTCAAACTTAAACTATCTTTTGGTTAATAATGAAGCCATTCAAGTGGGTATTATTATCTCTTAGACCTTGACTCGACAATATTCTTATCTTTTAGGATAGGTAGAAGTTTACCTGCTTCTTAGCTTAACGACAAGTATAATACTTCATAAATTCCGTATACTTATTTATAATAAACAAATTATTATAAAGCAAAACTTCTTTTCACCCTGTTTGGAAAACATTTATTATGACAGCAAATGTTATAGTCCATGGTTTCCTTTTCTTTTGGGAAAATATATATTACAATAATAATGTTGAGGTCCATGTTTTCTTTCCCTATAAACACATCCTTAAAATGTTTTTAATTTTAAATTATAACTTTATTTAAAAACATCACTTATGACAATTCTTTACTTAAAAGGGAAACTTGACTTTTGAAAGTAAAGGCATTTCCTTTATCTAAAATTTATTCTTCTTACTTACATATCTCATTTTGATTTAAAAATAAGTTTTAAATTTCAAAAACTACTTTTAAAAACTCTTTAAAACATAGTATGAAACTTCTATTTAAAACATCCCTTTTAAGATGGTCGCTTTTAAATCAAAACTTGACTTCTGAAACAAAGGAGTTTCCTTTAAAAAAAATTAAACCTTTAAATTCTTAAAAATATATTTAAATCTTCAAACACCTTTTAAAATACTTATACACCTTTTCTAAAACACACTCGGAAAGATTTACAAAATACCTAAAATAGAAATCATAGATTTTCAAAGTACATCCATAACAACTATCGCTATATGGACTGTAACTTTTTAAACTTTGTGTTGTAGATCAAATAGCTTTTAAAACCACATTTCTTTCTATAATTTAAACAACTTTAATACCCTTGCAAAAAGGTTTTAAAAAAAACCAAAAGTCAAGTTCAAAAAAAAAATTCAAAACTACTTTAGAAATCAAATGACAAAGTCATATTTCAAATATCTCATTTAAAAACCATACTTGAAATCAAGTGGTAAAAAACATCTCAAGGATTTCTTAAAGTCATCAAACCAAATATCTTATCAAAATTTCGGAAAGAGGTTTAGTACTACTATTAACGCATACTGCCATTTCTTTTCCTTACCAAAAAGATTCAACCATTAAACATCAAGTTTACATAAAACATATCCAAATTACCAAGTTGTGGCATACGAGCATTTCATATAGCAAATATATATGGAATGTAAAATCAACATTTGCGAGGAATCTGATCGGATCCCTCATAAATTCACATCTTTCGAAGTGTATTCATTACGACCTATTTGCTATGAAACACTTCGACTTCCTTCCATAAGCCCCCTGCAACAAAATAGTTATTTATGTCGACCACTTCAAAGTAGGAATCAAACACTATCAATCACTATATATACATCCATATATCATTACATACAACATATGCAACCATAATATTTATCAACTAATAACTTATAATTTAAAGTTACTTTAAAACTGAGTTATCTCACTTAAACAAATAAGAACTCTAATCTAGCTACTACTCCTTTGCTGCAACCTTGCAATCAACAAACAAGAACCTCTATTTGCTCACGCACATGGCCTAGGGTGATTTTGGGTTCTACTTTGGTATACTTGATATGTAGAGAGCATTGTTTATATTTTAAGAGGTTTGTTTAAGTGTTTAGAGGAGGAAAGAAGTAATTTTGAAGTGATTTCTTTAATGAAACTTTAGAAGAAGAGTGGAAAAGAGTGAAGAAGGGTACAGCTAAAGTTTGGAAATGAAGTAAAGAAAGAAAATGAAGAGAAGGGTTTGTTTTATATAATTTCAAAATGGAAAAAGACCAAACCTACCCCTTCTTAAGACAAGCTACATCTTTCCTTTATAAAAGCTACTATCCTTTATTAGCTTATGAAACACACTTCCCCTAGGAGACTTGGCATAACCAACTTTTATTTAGGTACTTCTTTAGTACTTTACTATTTTAAAGTAAGGAGAATAGTCTTCCTTTTTACTTAATTCTTAAGTATTTTCTAGAATGTGATTTACATAAATCCATTTAATTAATAAAAAATGTTTTTCTTATTTGTATAAGTGTGTGCACATATGTATGCTAGTGTGTATAGTAAAAAATGTTTTTCTTATTTGTATAAGTGTGTGCACATATGTATGCTAGTGTGTATAGTAAGTTCCAACAATTTTTGTTCGACGAAAAGTCGAAAATCCGAAAAACGATTTTCGGTAACATTTTCGATCTTTCTTCGAACTATTTATTTTTGTAAACAAATATTCAAAATAAGTTTATTATCATTATTAAATAATCATAATAAGTTCTTTAAGCTTTTAAAATAAATTAAATATTTATATATTTAAAGTGATAAAATTCCGAGTCGTTACAAATGGTCAACCACCTTTTCCAGTAAACCCTCCCCAAATTCCAGCAAATTCTTCAAGCTTGCATCTTCTTAATCTAATTCGTCGCTGCTTCAACATGTTTGTCATCACATCCTATCTATCCCGTCGGACCTGATAACTTTAAACCGTTGCCAAGCCTCATGTTGCATCTCCATGTTCAGTCGCCAATTATTTTGAATCCCTAAATATTCAGACCCGTCTTTTTATACCCTACCTTTTCTTTATTTATTAGTCCAATGAAAAAGCTTACTGCCCTATTCCTTTCCTTCTCTTCTAATTACAAATGGTCGGTTTATTTTACATTTTTTGTTGTGCATTTTCAATTCTGTTAAACATTTTTTCCCTTGTCACAAACCCTAACTTAAGCTTTTCTATGTTGGTTTTTATTCTTTGACAAATTTTAAGTTGTTTTAACCTAGTTAATTATTCACTACATGGAACAAAAGGATATAATGATAGATGGATAAAGTGATTGGTAGTGAATCTTGATAATTCTTTAGTTATTAGTTGATTTTCAGTACCTAACTTGAAAGCTTAAATTAGTGGTTCATCATGATTTCATAATTTGGAGGTTTCATTTTTTAGGTCATGTCATTTGCTCCTTACTATTAGATTATTTATTGATTATTAACTATCATAACCTTATTGATCCTATTATGATTTATAAAGTTGAAGATTTTTGAATACAATTGGATTCCATTGGAAATCAAATGTTCTTCTGAAGAATCCCTAAACTTAATATGATATAAATTAGTATAATGATATTCACGTTAGATTAAAAAGAGAAAACATTCACATCTGGTTAGTGGTTGATTTTTGCATATTATATTAAATTTTAGTTATGTGTTTTTCATGAAGTGAAAGTTTGATAAATGCCGAAGGCTGAAATTGCAATAACTATTTAGTATAGTTAGGCATAAATTTTAAATACCATGCACTGACATTCCTAATAGTGTTTGTGGTTGCTTAAAGCACGTTATAATGCCCATGTTCATAATAGGTAGATTTTGTATTATGTTTATACATGTTAAGACCCCCTCCATTTTTCATTATATACTTTATGAGGCAATTATGAGATACATATTTTTTTTGCAACGAAACACAATTTATTTATTATGGTAAACAAATATGTGTTCTGACTCATTGTTCTAGCAATCATGTATTGTGGACATTCACTGCTAGAAAACTTGATGTTTATCTACTTAACATTACTGAATCCAAGAGAAGGGGCATCAACGGGGCTTGGTAAGTCATAAGGAATATATACATACGCATCATTGCCAATGCCAATATATAGGCGTCAACGGGGAGTCGGTCTGATGCCATCCCTCTCCATAAACTACCCTTGGCTGACGTCTCTCTTCCATATTGAAATCAGAATTAAAAGAAACCCAATTTTCTATCTTCCCCCTCGACTTCAAATGTTGTTGCCTCAGTCCTAATTCGCTGCAAGCCTCAGGCATCACAAGCCCTAGTCGCTGCAAGTCATCAATTTCCTCACATCGTTGCTTGACTTCGAAGCCCCAGTCGTCGACGAAGCCTGCCACCTCCAACCGACATCAAATGCCTCCTCCTCGCTCAAGTTTGAATCCCACCTCCCACTTCAGTCGTCGGTGAAGCCCCAGTTGTACAACTGCATGTTGGAGATTATACATTTAGGGCTTTTGACAAATTTGGTTAGGGAAATCATTTTTTTCAATTCATATATGAATCATATATGTCTGTCTGTATTAACATATTAACAGTTGGTAAAATCATTGCAAGATATATATATATATATCTGTATGTGTGTGCATGCGTGTATATATGTATGTATTTATGTGTGTGTGTGTATACTATATATATGTATGTGTGTATATATATGTGTGTGTGTATTAAAGGATATAATTTGAAATTTTATATCATTTTTCTTGTAAAATTTGTTGGATGATGACTTAATATCGTTGAGTTGGAATACATGCTTGATTTGACTGCCCGTTTGGATGATAAAAGTTAACAAATTAACTTACTTTGGATGGACTGGTTCAATATTTGAATAAATTGTCTGAAAATAATTGTTATTGATTTGTTCGAATTTGGATATGTGTGCGTGCGCGTATTTGTATATATGAAATTCAAACTAATTTTTGATTAAGTCTATTATGAATGGTATTATTTCTATTTACAAAGATATTTTTAACAATTGACATATATTTTAATGTGAATCCGATGTGAAATAGATTTGTCGAAAATAGAAATTTTTACAAGTTAGCTATTTAAAAGCTATTTCCATTGTATATAAAAGTATATTATACTTTAATTTTAATTACATAAATTGATTTACAATAGATATATTTTGATAGTCTGGGTTAAAATTTATGTGTTTGCCTCTATTCTTATATAATAAGTATGAATATGTTTCTTCTATAGTGAAATTTTTAAATAAAACGAAATCGATGTTCATGTGATACATCAATATCATTGCGTTTGTAATGGAAAGTAGGATGACCAACCATTTTAAAACTGTAGAAATCCCTATGTTATATAGCTTTGACATTATTTTGAATTCCATTGTTTTATAATAAAATTAATAAAGTTATTGACATTAATAACAAAGTTAATAATGTTATTAATGTAGTAATAAAATTAATAACGTTAATTAAATTAAGAACAAAACGAATGTGTTAGCACCAAAATTGGTCACTAACCTCGTAGACAAAGATTGTGTAGAGAAATAAGTGATGAAGGTAAATTAAACAGAGAAGACAATGCTAATTTAACTGCAGAAAGTAAGAACACCAAATTTATAGTGGTTCAGCGTAATTGCCTACGTCCACTTTGAGGTTAAACTTTACTGATCTTCTTAATAGTCGATTACAAATACAATTCGTGAATCAAATGCTTGAATGAAGTTGTTAAGTAGAGAAGATGAGTCTTAAAAATGGCAGAGTCTCCCCAGTCTTCTCCCAAAAAGATCCCCTTTTCACTGTGACCCTGCCCCTCTATTTATAGACAAATATGGGCTGGACTTCCCAAGTGGGCTTGATGGCCGAACACTCTAGCCCGAGTACAGTGGTCGCTGCATGCCGAACCAGGTATGCCGAACACCATAATGCCGAACGATCCTTTCTATGCCTAACGGTATGTTTGATGTGTGGGAAGTGCAGGATGGTTGTCAGTCGAAGCCGAACGTGTCTCTGTCCGAAGCTCTTGGCCGAACAATGCTCCCTGACCGAATGATGCATCTTGGCCGAACGATAGTGTCACGTTGTGCAGTTACGCACACCGAACATCTTCTGGATGCCGAGTACTTCTGTCGCCGAGTACTCCTGTCGTCGAGTTCTACTGGGCGCCGAATACTATCTGATGCTGAGCACTACCTGATGTCGAGTGCCATCTGATGCCGAGCGCTAGTTGATACCGAGTGCTACTTGGTGCCGAACACTGCCTGATGCCGAGTATTACCTGATACCGAGCACTAGTTGATGCCGAGTACTACAGATGCCGAGTACTATAGATGCCGAGTACTACAGATGCCGAGTACTATAGATGCCGAGTACGTGCCAATGCCGAGTGCTCAGTTGCCTGGTCAAATCTCCAAGAAACACTTGCCCCCCAAAGTGTATCACATGACCGAACGTGATGCGCTTTGAATCTAGTCTAACTTTCCTTGGAGATGCCTTCTCGAGAATATGTATGACGAGCGTGGTATGGACGTCGAACGATACGTTCGAAGCCGGACAATCCTCATGTGCCGAGTGACACCTCGCTTTGAAGCCGAACGCTAAGACTTTGACTGGTTCCACCAGATATAGCCTTTTCAACTTCTATCTTCCCCCTATAAAACCAAGCATCCTTCCTCCATTTTCCTTTTACACCTTCATTTCTGTCACTCCCCAAAGACTTGCAAATTCTCGCCAGCCTATCAGACTTAAAGCTTAATCAATCTTTCTTCAACTTCGATCTTCGAACTAGGTACTATCCATTCCACGATTAAATTGCTTCAACATGAGATTTAGGTTTGTGTGCAGCTGAGAGGGTCACGTGGAAAACTGGATATCTATACGGTTGTATGACGTGTGGCGAGTAGGAATGGCTCGCACATTGGAGTTGTCGGACAATGCATGGTAGTTAGGCCTAGTTCCTTCATGCCGAACGAGACTGGAAGAAAAGAAAGATGGGGTGTCGAACGGCATAATCTTCGTCGAGCGACCTGTTCTTGTTGTTCGGCACAGATGGAGAAGGAGAAGGGTGGAACTGTAAGCGAGGGTGGAGTGCCGAACGATCATGAATGCCGGACAATACTCGGGCCTAACAAACCTAAACGCCCAACCATATTTCAACCGAACGGTATCAAGGCTGAACAATACTTAAATGTCGAACCATATCAAGGCCGAACAATATAAATATTGAACAACTGACATGCCGAACTATACTTAGGCCGAACACTCCAAATGCCGAACAAAACCTAGACCGAACAATACGATTGCCGAACACCATTTAAATGCCGAACAGTATACATGTTGAACAACTAACATGCCGAACCATACTTAGGCCGAACATTTAATAACCTTGCCTATTCATATAGCAAGAACAAGGACCTGGATCTAAGCACACTATCACATGAAACTGACCCGGATCATTAACTCCCTAGCTTTAGTAGACATAAATCTGAACTTAGATTAACATTCGTTTTCTGAATTCGAAACTGCAATCACCACAAGGCGGGCTTCTTGAGACGGTCAGCGATGACGGTCTCCGAAGGCGATGATTCGATGCTCATTTTTATATCTTTGAAATCTCCAGATTCTTATTGCTTGTACACGATTGCTTGCACTAGTTCACAAATCACGTGGGGGGAAATTCGTGTTGTTAATTCTAACGTTCAACGTTTTTTAAGTATAGTTCTCTCAGGCACTTAGCCAGATTCACTATTTATTGAGGATGTCAAGAAAGTCTAGCTCCGCCACTATATCTGATAGGCCTGGGCCGTCATCAAGGCGAGAAGCCGCTGATACTTCTAATCCGTCGACTTCTCCTGCTCATAACTTAGCACCCGATGTCCTGGAGGCAACAATTCTACTAGACAATCCGATCGATTCACAGGCTTCGAAGATCAATGCAGCCGCACTCCAACGGATATGTTCCATCCACAGGATTCCTTTCACCGATGTGCTAGTCCCTTCGCGACATGATCGTCCTCACCTGCCCTCAGTCGGATATACCATGTGCAACAAGTTCATGTGTTGGATGGGCAGCGTGCCTCCATTTAACTTATTTCTTCGGGATGTGTTACAGTACATCGACATTGCCCCGTCGCAGCTGCACCTGAATGGTCACGCGTTTCTACATGGGACCTACCTATTCTTCATGGCTGTCTTCTCCAGACCTCCAACTCCTGGCGACATCAGATACATCTATATGGTTAAGAGGCGGAAAGACAGCCCTTCCTTCATGTTCCTCGAGCCGTACCACAAATGCCAAATCTTGACAGGAGCATGCAGTAAATTCGCCCTGTACAAACAGGAATGGTTCTACGTGCGTTGCCCTCCTGGTTTTGCGAGGAGATGGGTTGAAGGCAGTAAGTCTCTTTGCTGAGTCATCATTCGCCTTTAATTGGAGTCATGCTTTTCCTAACTCCTCGTTTCATCTTTTTAGGTATCAACCCGCGTCTGGAGGGTCGAGGATATTCTGAGGCCGTTGAGGCCATTAGAGCTCTTCCTGCAGCGGAATGGGACATTCGAACCATCATTTCAAATGAATCATTGTCAAGGTTCGGATTGCTAGCCCCAGGTCGTCGGATTAGCCTCCCGGAGGGCATCTCCATTCCCAAGCCAGCATCCGGTAAAGGGAAGAAACAGGCCGGATCGTCATCTCGCCGCACTCCCGATACGCACGAAGAAGGTGAGCGTAAAGAGGACGAAGCTCCTGAGACCCAAGGCGAAAATGTGGGTCCCTCTTGGAATCCGACGGTCGAAGTTCATGATATTGAAACGTCATCCTCTCCTTCGAAGGGAAAGAAGAGGTTAAAATACAATATTCGGAAGGAGAAAGTTGGCGGCACTTCAAAAGATATGCCTATCCCGTCAGAGAAAGAGGCTTCCTCATAGCACCTGGAGAGTTCTCTAAGGGGTTTGTCGAATCTTTCTATCCCCGACGACATACTTAATTACGGGTTTGATGATCCTGAAGCCCTCAAGTTTTCTTCGCCCACTAGAGGCAATGCGGGAGTTCAACTCCCAGTCCAGGGAGACAATACTCCGATTAGTAAAGATAAAAGAACTGGTCTGTAGGGGGGAACACTAGGACACACACGCACATACGCATTCCATCATACACTTCAAGTTTTTTTCTTATCTCCCGGATTTTTCTTAATTCGTTTCTATCTCCATTCTTTGCAGGTGAAATGGGGCGCTCTCACGGATTCGATCGCCTTCATGGCTCTTCCATATTCCATCATTCTGGACGGGACTCAGGTTCAGGCAGACGCAGGGACAAAGATGATTATGAAGATAGGGACAATCATCCCCGCGAGTCGTCTCACCGTAAGAAGGCATATTCTCAATCTTCACAGTCCTGTGATCCTCTTCCTCCAACTGAGCCGGATAAAGAGAAGTCTTCACAGAAGGGTTACCAATCTGATGTTCCTCGAGAACAACACTCCGGTTCATCGAGTACAAGGCAAGTTCGGGAGCAACGAAAAAGAGCGGAACTTCCAAAGCCTCCTCCCCCTACTCCCGTGGTTGATCCAACTGTAGCGGAAAAGATGGTCGATCTTAAGGCCAAGTTCCCAAAAATTTGCTTTCACGGTCTGAAGTTCCTCCCGGCTATTCACCATATTCCTGGGCACGTGAAGCAGAGTGCCATTGCCTGCAATAACGACGTCTATGTTCAACATGATGCGTTTGTACACTTGGTTGAAAAGATCTCGGAGGTGTCCGTTGAGCGTCAATATGAGATTGATCGCCTGAAATTGGAGGCTGGCTGCGACAAGAACATCATCAAGCACCAAGACGAAGAGCTCGCTTCGTATAAGTCGAAGCTGGAAGCCGCCGAACAAAGCGCAAAAGATACTGCTGAGGCAGTTACTCGTTTAGAGATGGCTCACAAGAAGGAGCTTGATGAAGCAGTCCAGCGCAGTGGTGCCCTTGCCCTAGAAAAAGATTCCGTTCAAAAAGAAAGGGACGCGCTCGCCATACAAGTCAGAGAGCTGAAAGAATTACTTTCCAAGGAAAAGGAGGACAAGGTAGCTGCTCAAGAAGAATCACAACGATACTGTGATGAAATCGTTGCTACTCGTCTCTTGAAAACGAAGCTCGATGATGAACTTGCTGGGGTTGAGAAAATGAAGGACAAAGCCCCTAAGGAGGGCAAAAGAAAAGCTGCGGAGGAGATTGACTCTCGCCTCGAGGCGGCCGCGGAAGCCGGCAGGGAAGAGGTCAAATGCATGTTTGACCCGTTGATTGCTGAGTATGGAGCCCGCGTCCTTATGCATCGTGACTTAACATTCTTGGGCGATGGCTATCTCGAATCCCTAGTTGAGGCCTGGGAAACCTTAGTAAAGATCAGGAAAATCGAGTCGGGCTCTGAAGAGGTCGACGAGGATGCCTTAGTGAAGGAGTTTCTTAGGGGGAATGAGCCAACGGATCTGTCCGCAGCTTTGGCGCTTTATAACAAAGGCTCTCCCCTTCCAAAAGAGAAAAGTGATGAAGCGGGCCCGTCTGGGGCTGAGACTACGGCTCCTCATATTGCTGCTCCTCCCGCTGCTCAACCGGCCGGTCGGCCGACACTTGACCCGTTCGAGCAGCATGTCGGCTATGATCCTGAAGATCCCGGGCTTGGTGTTCATGTGCTATCTCCTATTCTGGAGGGTGAAACCCCACACGCAACCGATAGCCAACCAGAACCCGGTAGGAAACTCTTCTTTTCTAGAAGTCAAAAGATCTTGTTATTTTCCAGCATTTATTCGTTCTAATGTTCATTCTTTATGTTTCCATGCAGGCTGCTCTGACCCCGAGCCAACTCCGAGGAGCGATGACGCCAAGGAGGAGGCGGAGAAAACAAGCGACGCTGTTCATGCGGGAGTAATTCATGGTCCCAATGCTCAAGTGATTGGGGTGCTAGATGATGATAAGCTTGACACTTCATCTCCTGCCGAAGGGGGTGATGAAATCGAAATCACTGGCGCCTCTGAGCATACTTCAAAGATGAGCATGAAGGACCGCCTCGCCGAAGAGGAGAAGAAAAAGGGCGAGGTCAAAGTTGAACCTGAAATACTGGAACTTACCGACCCGCGAAACAGACCTTTGAAAATCATTCTCCCGGGCAGGTCCAAACCACTAGATGTTCCGTCTCCTACTCCTGACTCCGCTTCTTTAGCAAGCAAGAAATCCAAGAAAAAGCGTGAAGGAGAGGAGTCGTCGGAAAAAACAAAGGAAGACAAGAAGAAGAAACCGAAGAAATAATTGATACACTCGTTCAACGAGCTTCTTGCTTAAGTCCTTTAGTTGCTTTTATCTTTTGTAGCTTGTAGTTTGTATAGATAGGTCCTTAACTCTGAGTTTTGTAGGAGTAACTTTGTAACCCCATTTTAAACTATTGAATGAAGTTTAGTTTCTTTTTCGTTTGAATGATTCTCTTGCTTTTCTTTGGTTTGCTGACTAACTGTAGTCATAACTCAAGTCCTTATGTGTTGCATTACCTCCTAGTCCATTCTTGTGTTGTTCGAACATCTCCAGACATGGCATACTTCTTGTTCCACATTTCTCGAGTACTTGGACTTTTTTCTAAATCTGCGCTCCGGGGATTTAGAGTAAGTTGATCCGCGTTCAGGGGATTCCAAGATTCGCATCGTTTATACTCTAGTCCGCACTCCGGGGACTTAGAGTACTCCGATCCGCGCCCTGTGGATTCGGAGATTTGAAATCGTTTATACTCCAGTCCGCACTCTGGGGACTTAGAGTACTCCGATCCGTGCTCTGGGGATTCGGAGATTTGAAATCGGTTATACTCTAGTCCGCACTCTAGGGACTTAGAGTACTCCAATCCGCGCTCTGGGGATTCGGAGATTTGAAATCGTTTATACCCTAGTCCGCACTCCGGGGACTTAGAGTACTCCGATCCACGCTCTGGGGATTCAGATATTTGAAATCGTTTATACCCTAGTCCGCACTCCGGGGACTTATAGTACTCCGATCCGCGCTCTGGGGATTCGTAGATTTGAAATCGTTTATACTCCAGTCCGCACTCCGGGGACTTAGAGTACTCCGATCCGCGCTATGGGGATTCAGAGATTTGAAATCGTTCATACTCTAGTCCGCACTCTGGGGACTTAGAGTACTCCGATCCGCGCTCTGGGGATTCAGAGATTTGAAATCGTTTATACTCTAGTCCGCACTCTGGGGACTTAGAGTACTCCGATCCGCGCTCTGGGGATTCGAAGTTTTGGAATCGTTTATACGAGTCCGTAAATCGTACAGGATAATGTAGTTCGTCATCTGATCATGAGATATAGGAACATTAGTGACTTGTGGAAAATACGGCTTCAAGCCTTTATTAATGAAAAACAACTAAACTGCTTGATTACATAGTTAAAAAGAAACTAAGTTGCGACTGAATGAAAACACATAGGAAATAACAGTGCCTAAAACAAGAAAGGAAAACATGCTAAATGTAATAATGCCGCAAATGCTCATTGTTCCATGCTCGGGGGAGTGTCGTGCCATCAACGGTCGCTAGCTTGAATGTTCCTTCTCCAAGCTTCCGTTCAATGACGTATGGACCTTCCCAGCTGGGATTCATACGCGATGGTACCGGGAAAACTCGTTTCAGAATGAGATCACCTACATCAAAAGTTCTTGGGCGGACTCTGCCGTCGTAGTAACGCTTGACTCGGTGTCTATGCGCTGTCGCCCTTAATTCGGCCTCTTCATGCTTTTCATCGATGCAGTCCAGTGATTCCAACAAGAGGTCCTGGTTCGTCTTGGGATCATAGTACGTCACTCGGTGTGATGGAACTTCAAGTTCCACGGGTATAACGGCTTCCGAGCCGTATGCCAAGGCGAATGGAGTGTGGCCGGTCGCGGACTTGTGGGTAGTTCTATAAGCCCATAGTGCTGTTGGGAGTTCATCTACCCACTTGCCTCCAACCTTCTCCAGACGCTTCTTTAGTATGGACTTGATTATTTTGTTAACGGCCTCGACTTGTCCGTTAGCCTTTGGGTGTGCAACGGCGGCGAACTTCTTCTCGATGCCATACTTTAAACAGAACTCTTTGAACTCTCTGCTTTCAAATTGCGTCCCGTTGTCTGTAATGATGGTGCGAGGAAGGCCAAAGCGGCATATAATGTTTCGTACAACGAAGTTAATGACCTTCTTAGAGGTGATTGTGGCCAAAGGCTCTGCCTCAGCCCATTTTGTGAAATAGTCGACTGCAACTATCGCGTATTTCGCACCACCTTTGGATATAGGCAAAGAGCCTATTATGTCGATTCCCCAAATTGCAAATGGCCAGGGACTAACCATTTGTGTGAGTTCCGTTGATGGAGTCCTCGGGATTTTCGCATACCTTTGACACTTGTCACATTTTCTTGCATAGTCCGCAACGTCCTGATTTACGATCGGCCAGTAATATCCGTAGCGGAGGACCTTTTTTGCTAGGATTTTCCCCCCAGTATGGTCGCCACATTCCCCTTTCTGAACCTCTCTTAAGACCCGCTTTGTTTCGCCATGAGCGATGCATCGTAATAATGGGACTGAGAAACCTTTTCGATACATTAATCCATCCTGCATCACGTATCGCGTGGCCTTTCGAAGGACCTGGCGTCTTTCGCTCCTTTTTTCTGGTAAAGTCCTGGTCGTCAGGTACAGTTTGAATGGGGTTATCCACGATTCCTCCTCGATTTCCGTTTCCAATATACAATCAACTTTCATCTCGTCTATGCTCGGGGCGTGCAAGGCCTCAACGGGATACAATCCCATTTGTTGTGCATTGCCTGTGCTTGCAAACTTAGCCAACAAGTCGGCTTCTTCATTCTGCTCGCGTGGGACATGCGAAATGTCATAATGCTCGAGATTCGACAGTAGTTCTTGGACCTGAACAAGGTACGGAGCAAACTTCTGTCCCTTGGCTTGGTAATCTCCCCGCACTTGGTAAACCACCAACTGTGAGTCACAAAAGATCTCAACTGATTTAATCCCGAGTTCTCCGATGAGCTTTAAGCCAGCAATCAATGCTTCATATTCTGCTTCGTTATTCGTAGCTGGGAAATCAAGCTTCAAAGCATAACAGATTGATCGATTTTTTGGAGTTATAAGAACTACACCCGCGCCGGAGCAACGGTCGTTGGATGCCCCATCAGTGTATAATTTCCATCGAACGGGGGGAATGGCATCATGATTATCTGGTTCTGTGGTCATGGTAAACTCAGCGATAAAATCTGCTAATGCTTGCCCTTGTATGGCTCTCCGCGGCAAGTAGGCGATATCGAACTGGCTCAACTCGATGTTCCATTTTAGCAATCTTCCAGAAGTTTCTGGTCGTTGGAGTACCTGCCGTAGGGGTTGATCGGTATAAACACTGATTGAGTGTGCTTGAAAATATGGGCATAGCTTACGTGATGCAATCACCAAGCAATAGGCCAATTTCTCGATTTTAGGGTAATTTCTTTCTGCCCCCGTTAAACGCTTGCTAACATAATACACCGGCTTTTGGATTCGGTCCTCCTCGCGAACTAAAGCCGCACTTATTGCATGTGGGGATACAGCCAAGTATGCGTACAGCGTCTCGTGGTCTACTGGTTTTGACAGCACTGGTGGACTCTCCAGATGCCTCACTAGATCCCGGAATGCTTCCTCATAACTAGACGTCCATTCGAAGTTCCTTTTCCCTTTCTTTATCATATCAAAGAAAGGGATGCACTTGTCAGTTGCCTTGGATATGAATCGACTTAGCGCAGCTACTTTTCCATTCAAGCTCTGTACCTGTTTTATAGTCCTGGGTACTTGCACATCTCGAATAGCTTGGATCTTTTCGGGGTTTGCTTCAATTCCCCTAGCATTGACGATGAATCCCAAAAACTTCCCCGACGCAACGCCGAAGGAACACTTTAGAGGGTTGATCTTCATCCCGTAATACCTGAGTATGTCGAACATTTCAGCCAAGTCTCGAATGTGGTCGTTTGACTGTCGTGACTTCACGAGCATGTCATCCACATAGACTTCCATCGTCCTACCAAGCTGGTCCTTGAACATTCGATTCACTAAACGCTGATAAGTTGCTCCTGCGTTCTTCAGTCCGAAGGGCATTACTACATAGCAATATAGCCCGACATCTGTAACGAAGCTAGTGTGTTCTTGGTCCGGAATATGCATCGGGATTTGGTTGTACCCTGAGTATGCATCCATGAATGATAACAGCTCATGTCCTGCGGTGGAGTCGACCAACTGATCGATCCTTGGTAACGGGAAACTGTCCTTGGGGCACGCTTTGTTCAAATCAGAATAGTCTACGCAAGTTCTCCATTTCCCATTTGCCTTTTTCACCAGTACGGGGTTCGATACCCATTCAGGATAGAGGGCGTCGCAGACGAACCCATTGGCTTTGAGTTTGTCCACCTCCTCTCTGAGAGCAGCGGACCTCTCCGGGTCCATTCCTCTCCTCTTTTGTTTAACTGGGACGTATTTCGGGTCTATTTTCAACATATGACTCGTGATGGCGGGAGAAATCCCACACATATCAGAATGCGTCCAGGCGAAAACATCAAGATTCGCCCGGAGGAAGTCACTAAGGTCTTCAGTCATTGCGGGGCCAAGCTGTGATCCGATCTTCAGTATTCGCGAAGGGTTGCTTTGGCTGACTGAAATGTCAACCATTAGTTCAGCCGGCACCGCCTTTTCTTCCCTGGGTTTCTCATCGTCGTCTCTCGGATCTATGTCTCTGAAGATCCGAGAGTTATGCCCGAGCCAGGGCTCGGGCACTACTTGTCAATTATCCGAATTATGGATGCAGACGGGATTGTCCGCAACCTTTCCTTTCTCCCTCCGGTGGGCCTCCCGGAGCTCAGCCACATAACAGGAATGACCAGCTGCTTGGTCGCCATGAACAATACCTACTCCCTTATCAGTTGGGAACTTCAAAGTTAAACACCACGGGGCCAATGCTGCCCTAAACTCAGCCAGGGCCGGCCGGCCCAAGAAAACATTATATGGAGAGTCCACATCCAAAACTACGAAGGGTAGAATTCACACCCTCCGACGCTCGCCTTGTCCCATTTCAACTGGTAACTCGACATACCCCACTGCATCGGTCGCAGCGCCGTTAAAGCCATGGATACGAGCCTTGGACGGTTTCAAGTCCTTTGTTTCCATTTTCATTTGGTCATAAGCCTTCTTGAAGATGATGTTGACAGAACTTCCGCAATCAATCAGAATTCTCTTCACATATGCCGGTCCGATTGTCGCAGATATGACCATCGGGTCGATGGTTGGAGCCTCTACTTGATCAGCATCCCTGTTTCTGAACACTATGTCGTCTATCATTACGCGCTGCTGCTTGGCAGGAGTCCCATCCTCCACGTTTGAATAGCACTCAAAATCTGCATGTTTCAGGGAGCTTGCATACCGCTCCATTTCTTGCCAATTCTTATCCGCGGGGTGAGGCCCGCCGATAATAGTATTTATGACTAGTCTACCCACGGTTCGGGCAGGCTCCTCGGGGTGACGCGGGGCCGGTGCGCGACCTTGGTTAGGCGTTCCCTGTCCTCCTTCCTGTGGATCCTTCACAAATTCTTGCAACTTCTTTTGCCTGATCAACTTCTCGATAGCGTCGTGCAGGTGTCTGCACTCTTCCGTATTGTGCCCATAAGTCTCATGGAAGCGACAATATTTCCCAGTTCGCTTCTGCTCCTTAGTTGATTCTTTTGGATGTGGCTTTCTGTACTGAAAAGTATTGCAGGTAGATAGGTAAATGTTCTCAAGAGGCGCATTCAGCGGAGTATACTCGTTGTAGCTTGGAATTCTCGATTTCCACTTCCCCACTTCTCTCTTCTTCCCTTGTTTCTTCCTCCGGACTCCTTAGACTGCCCAGGCTTGTTCTGGACATTGACTTGGACCTTTCCCGAGTTGTCTCCGGACTGCTTCACAGCAACGTTGCTTTTCATAGACTCTTGGATAGGTCCTGGTGCCTTATCTCGCCTTACCCACCTGGTTTCCTCTCTCCTTATGAATTGGTGTGCCTTTGAGTAGAAACGCTCTAGTGTGGTCGGAGGTTTTCCTGCCAACCAGTCTCCAAATTCAGACTCCGGATCCACACCTCTCATTACAGCCATTAGAATTGCATGATCATTGGGATTACTGACTTCAGTTGCCGCAACATGGAACCTTTGTAAATATTCCTTCAATGACTCCCCGGGACTTTGGATTACACTTGACAGAGACATTACGTCCTTCGGACGAGTAGTGTGTATCCTGAACTGCTCAATAAACTTCTTTTCCAACTCCTTGAAATTGGATACAGACCGCGGAGGAAGTCGAGTAAACCACATAGTAGCGATCCCAGATAGAGTAATTGGAAAGCATCTACACTTGGTGGCATCATTTGCTCTAGCTGAATCCATCATCCATTCGTACCTCATGACATGCTGTCTGGGGTCAGTCTTTCCCTCATATGCAGGGATAGTAGGCATACTGAACTTCCTGGGGTACGCCGCCTGCAACACAACATCTGCGAATGGAGTATGACTTCTTGATACTCCCCAATCATCATTTGATAAGCCCTGATTCTCTCTCATCAACTGCCTGACCATGGCTGTCAGATCTGGTGTTTGTATGGAAGGCGGAAGGTTAGAGTCTGTTCTATGCGACTGTCCATGTTGATGCCTCCCCTCCTGGCGATCTGCCAATCGTGCGTCTTGAGGTTCCACATTGTTAGCGTTTTGATGGTCTGGGCCTCCATCCTCCATTTGCACTCCGATCCTGAAGTTTCCAGCTCTTTCTTGGTCACGGTCTCCAGCTATTTGAACAGCAGCATCTACTCGCGCAGCTTCAGTCTTACGGCGTCTGCGCTTGGGAGGTTCATCAGAGGAAGTAGAGCTGACAGATAAGGAATAAGGAGCGGGATTGCCTCCAGCATTATGTTGCTGCTGTTGAGTGAGTTGTGCCATCAGGTTGGCGTTAGCTTGCATCTGCTCTCCTAGTTGTCTCCTGCTTTCTCTGAG
Source organism: Allium fistulosum (assembly GCA_030737815.1). Taxonomy (NCBI): domain Eukaryota; kingdom Viridiplantae; phylum Streptophyta; class Magnoliopsida; order Asparagales; family Amaryllidaceae; genus Allium; species Allium fistulosum. Next base: position 1,131,353,952 of record CM060901.1, read on the forward strand.
TTCTCTCATCAAGTCGTTGAACTCTATTCTGGTGACAACCGGAGCCTGGTCCTGAGCGGCAATTCCTACATCCGGAATTGTTGGTTGATTGCTAGGTCCTGCTTGTTGCACGCTAGCAGTCTCGTGGGCATCTGCATTATGAGAAGCTGACCTGGTACGTGGTCTTGCCATTCTATAGTTATTGGCATGAACTCTGAGTAGAATCAACGGATGTCCTATCAATGAGTCGGATCTTCTTTGGGGGATTTGTTCAATCCAGTAGCTTCAAAGCAGATCCTTAAGGTCTGAGAATTCAATTCTCAATGAAAGCACCAAAGTGTTAGCACCAAAATTGGTCACTAACCTCGTAGAGAAAGATTGTGTAGAGAAATAAGTGATGAAGGTAAATTAAACAGAGAAGACAATGCTAATTTAACTGCAGAAAGTAAGAACACCAAATTTATAGTGGTTCGGCGTAATTGCCTACGTCCACTTTGAGGTTAAACTTTATTGATCTTCTTAATAGTCGATTACAAATACAATTCGTGAATCAAATGCTTGAATGAAGTTGTTAAGTAGAGAAGATGAGTCTCAAAAATGGCAGAGTCTCCCCAGTCTTCTTCCAAAAAGATCCCCTTTTCACTGTGACCCTGCCCCTCTATTTATAGATAAATATGGGCTGGAGTTCCCAAGTGGGCTTGATGGCCGAACACTCTAGCCCGAGTACAGTGGTCGCTGCATGCCGAACCAGGTATGCCGAACACCATAATGCCGAACGATCCTTTCTATGCCGAACGGTATGTTTGATGTGTGGGAAGTGCAGGATGGTTGTCAGTCGAAGCCGAACGTGTCTCTGTCCGAAGCTCTTGGCCGAACAATGCTCCCTGACCGAATGATGCATCTTGGCCGAACGATAGTGTCACGTTGTGCAGTTACGCACACCGAACGTCTTCTGGATGCCGAGTACTTCTATCGCCGAGTACTCCTGTCGCCGAGTTTTACTGGGCGCCGAATACTATCTGATGCCGAGCACTACCTGATGCCGAGTGCCATCTGATGCCGAGCGCTAGTTGATACCGAGTGCTACTTGGTGCCGAACACTGCCTGATGCCGAGTATTACCTGATACCGAGCACTAGTTGATGCCGAGTACTACAGATGCCAAGTACTATAGATGCCGAGTACTACAGATGCCGAGTACTATAGATGCCGAGTACCTGCCAATGTCGAGTGCTCAGTTGCCTGGTCAAATCTCCAGGAAACAGAATGATGTTATTTAAATTATTTAATAAAATTGATAATGTTATTTAAATTAAAAATAAAAAATTTATTTAAATTATTAATAAAATTAACAGTGTTATTTAAAGTAACAATAAAATTAATAATGTTATTTAATTTAAATTAATAATATTACCGTGTGAAAAATAATGGAAATTTTGTTTTACAGTTGATGCCAAAAATGAATCAACACCAGAAAACCGATTAAGGGCACTAGATCTAATGATATAAATATAAAAGTAGTCGAAAAGACATAATTTTCATAGTGGTTCGGCAAATACTCCATCCTACATTCACTTTAATCTTAGTTATTGATTATTTCACTCTTGAATATAATGATTACAACTTAGATCCAACCATAATCTAGTAGATCTCGGATATGGGATTATTTGGAGTATTTGGGGAAGAAGGAGATAGAAGAAAAATCAAGTGCCAAAAAAAGTTCAGAAAGAAAAGGTCCTCTCCAAGTTGCAGGTAGCTTGATATTTATAATGAAATCGTCTAGCAGAACCGGGTGTCCACGAAATATCAAGTCCAGATCCAAGTTCAAGTGTTCAAAAGTGGGCTTCAGGGCCCAAACATCAATAAAAACCTCTCGGTGCCGACTAGTTTTTATAGAGGGAAATCTTTCCTCATTATACTACACTGCTTTCTACCTCTAATTCATTGCTTTCGAATACTTTTCTTTTGAGATTTTAGTTGTTTCAGAGAGGTTCTGGTATCGTTAGTTCTTGCCTGCCTTCAATCAGAAAATCCTTAGAGTTGCCTATCCATTCTTTGAGAAAAGCACTCCATGGCAATCACATGAGGTAGTGCTCCATGTACAAGGGGTTTTGGAGGTCCATAATTGAGTAAAAAGCTCTGGTACTGCGTGGTCGTACTGAGTGATCCACTTTTCTCCAAATCTTCTGGAATTTCTTGAGTGTGTTCCTATTTCCCTTCTAAGCATGTTCCCAAGTCCGTGAATCATTTTATCTTTATCTTGATGTTCTTATTCTAGTGAAAATCTACTTGGTTAAAAAGCCGGATAACACTTGCCCCATAAAGTTCGTCTTATCAACGTACGGTGTGCTTTACTCAAGAACAATTTTTAGGAGTAGTCAACTTTTGGCGGTCAAGTTTTCCATCTATCCATCGGTTCTAGTTGTGGTGAATCATCTTGTTCCTTCATATTCTTCAACAAATCCATAGTCATAGAAAATGCATAGTCATTCTAAATGTCATAGCTAAGGACTCTAGTCCTTGCTTAAGTATTAATCATAAATCATAATCAGTCTGGTTTCATCCGAAATAATCATTTCATATATCAAAATCGTCTCATATTCGTCCAGGATTTATTTATTCTAGTCTACTCACAAGGCATTCAAATTCTAAGGTCAAGTCAATGTCCATTCTAGGGTCCTATCTCTCCGGATCACTTATCATCCAAAATAGGGTTCGACCTCTCCAGATCTTTTAATGTCCAAACTAGAGTTTGATCTCTTTGAGTCATTTAACATCTAATCTTGGGTGCGATCTCTTAGGATCATTAAACGTCCAATCTAGGTACATTTTCTTCGGATTGTTTAACATCCAATCTAGGGTTCGATCTCTCCGGATCCTTACTAAGCCCTTCCGCTTGCTCTCCGGCAAGGGGACTCAATGTCCAAGCAAGTCCATTCACTCACTCTCCGAGGAGGTAAATTACTCTCCTACAAGCCCAATCCACTTGCTCTCCAGCATGGGGACTTGCTCCTTATGGTCATTGCCTTGTCTCTTCGGACGGGATGTAACATTCCCTACTTGAGACTAGAAGATGAACCCTGATGATGTTGTAGTCGTCACTGGAATTATCTTCTAGCAACGAAAGTTTGAGTTCAGTTTATTAATTAACATAGATAAAGTAAACAGTGCATCTAAATATCTTCATTACATCAAAATATTTCTTTTACATTCTCTATTCATACTTCAGTCACAATTAAACCCAAAAAAACATGCCTACGTAGGGGTTAAATATAATAGAAAAACAACATAAAAAGACTAGGCTCAACATATGATGATGGGTCCCACACTCCGTAATATAATGGAAAACAAAATCTTTATTAGCTACCAAGTCTCCTGCTCCATCTTCGATCCTTGTACTTCGGTATTTTGTACCTGTATAATTCCATAAACTCAGCCTACCCAAATAAGCACCTATGAGCTTATGGTGAAAATAATACTACCCCAAAACAATCATATAGTGAGATCAAACCGTATTGCACAGTTGGGTTTTCCCCTCACTATTCACACATCATAAGTAAAATAACCATAGATACAGCACAAGTAGTTCTCATTTACTAATGTGCCTTATACATTCTGATGCGGTCCCCAATTACCGCTGCGCCCTTAGGGCGGACCCCACTTAGTTCTAATTTTTATTATTATTCTTTAATCTATTGATACTACCTAGAATTAGCCCCCTCTATAGTAGCATTTTTCCAGTTTGTTCTTTAGATTTAGACTGCATAGACTTAGCCCTCTGCAGTGTTCTTTAGATGTATTCATTAGTTCAAACTACGTAGTCTCAGCCAACCGCAGAATTTAACTATTTATTAGCTACGCCCTGGACCACAAAGAAACAGCCACCTGTAGTCCATCTATATTTTTTAACTTTAGTTCCGGACCACTCTGAAAGAACCACTCGCAGTCCCCATTTACTTACTTAGACTATGGAGTGCTGTGTAATAGCCACCCATTGTCCTTAAACATTGGTTTAATAGGAAACTACTTGGAATCACCCACCATAATCTCTGGAAGTTGAATGCCTCCACTCACCTTCCTAGGGTGTGCATTCGGGTGAGCGTACTCACCCCGACGTCAATAGCCCTTCCATCCCTACCTCTAGCGCAAGTGTTTTCTCCTTTACTTTCCCTAGACCCACCCCAAATCCAACCGAATTGCCCTTTCATTTGGTCTCATTATCACCGTCCCTTGGTGTAGTACTTCCCTACATAACCTTGGTGCGCAGTTCACTCTTTACAAGTGAGTCCTTTCAAATTGCGACGTGTAATGTTTTCTACATTTTTTTGGCATAAACTTGCCTCCCCTGAAAGCTCCTAGATCCCTTTGGCTAATCTCTATCATTTCCCCTATAAGCGTAGTTCCTTTATAAATCGTTAGGCCGCCGCCTCAGCTCCAGACAAGGCAAAGTCTAACTTGCTTGACTATGTCTTTACACGTGTCGTTATCTTATTCATTCCTATTTTACTTTCTATTATTTGCAGTGTCATTTTTCTTTCTTTTCAACTAATGATTTGGATCTGGTTTCTCTTTTTCGCAACACCCAATAATATATTTTTCCTATGTAAATTCATTTTTCCGACGCCACCGTAGTTCCCCACTTACCCCAATGCGGTACTTAGCCATTTTACACTATTTTTCCTGATAGAAAATCCTGACAAATTCCCAGAAATTTGTTGAACACTTGTTCTAACACACTTAGTCTTTATTTTGACTTTTAAGGGTGTTTCCTCATTTATTTTCCAGTTATGCCTCTCCAATAAATCAAATAAAATCATATAAGCTTGAGAAATTTCTCAAACTAAAATCCCATCTCTAAAACCATGATTAGAAAATGATATAAAATTTCTGATAACTTTTAAAATCATTAAAGTAAGGGAAACACATCTAAACATTCCATGTTTATCTATCCTTCCCTAAAATATTTATTAAACTTTCTTTTTTATGTTAATAAATTCCGTATGACCCCTTCTCATACTTAAAAACATATAAATCTAAAACAAAAACATATATCAAAGATTGGTGTAAATATGTTAAGTATTACTCACCTAGATATTTAAAATGTCTAGCTTTAGTCCTCTTAATCCCATTTAGCTTGTGTTTTCTTTATCTTCTTTCTATTTTCCCTCTTTAAGCCACCACCATTAAAGTTTCTCTCTAACTTTTATTTTGTTTTGAGTAGGATGAACTAAGTGAATGGAAAAGAGTAATGTTTATTGCCCAATAATAATTTTGGCTTGGGTCCTCCTTACCCTTTTCTATTGATTCATTTCCCCTCACTTCTCTTATTTGGGTCGTCCTGGCCCTTTTTTAATTAATTTATTTGATTAATTTAAATTTAGGATTGTTGCAGTCTTCCTTTCTTAAAGGAATTTCACCCCTGAAATTTTAAGGCATGGTAGAGATTTGCCAACTATCATATGATTATGCTAAGCATACCCATGAATTTCCCATCCATGCATATAAAACGTACTAGTGCTACCTAGTAATACCATAAACAACCATAATACTCATACACATATATATGGTCTACAACAGTATAACTCACTACATAGCTTATACGTTAATTTGAAACGAATAACTCTGGATATGTCTGCTTAACCTTATCCACTATCTCCTATGATCGGTCCTTTGGATCTGCGCTCCACTAGACACGCACTAGCTTCACTACCTTGCTACAAAGCTACTTCTCGTCCCGATCCACTATTAGAACCGGTCTGCACAAATAGGTCACATCTGGTTTTATGACCAAGTCTTCTTCTACGCTCTGATTAACTACTGCCTGGATCTCTAATGCATTTCAGCAAACATGATACTTGAAACACATTATAAATCCCTGCAAACACACTAGGCAACTCCACCTTATACGCCACCTTTCCAATCCTATATATGATCGGAAATAGTCCTACGTATCTGGGTACTAACTTCCCAGCTTTCCAAAGTGCATTACACCCTTCATCGAAGAAAACTTTACGAACACTTGATTGCCTACTGCGAACTCCTGTTCCTTTCTCCTTGTGTCGGTATAACTCTACTACCTAAACTGCACTACCCTCATGCTAGCTCGTATCAATTCTACCTTCTAATTAGCATCCTTCACGACATTAGTCCTAATACAATTCTATCCCATGCCTCTAACCAACGGGCATGCGACTTACATTGCCTTCCATACAATGCCTCAATTGGAGCCATCCCAATACTTCTCTGATAGTTATTGTTATATGATAACTCTACCAGATGTGGATAATCTTCGTAAGATCCACCAAGGTTTAAAATGCATGCTATCAGCAAGTCTTCCAAGACCTTGTTGATCCTCTCGGTCTGCTTATCTGTCTATGGATGGTATGCAATACTCATGCGCAATTCTGTACCTAGTACATTTAGCAAACTTCGCCAGAATGCGCTAGTGAACAATGAATCCTGATCACTAGTAATAGAGCTAGGCACCCCATGCAATGTCATTGTTACCTTCACATATATCTCTGCTAACTTCGGTGCAGTCCTCTTAACCTTTACTGGAATGAAATGAGCACCCTTATTTAGTCTATCAACCATGACCCATATGCCTTCATTCCCTGCCCTTGTCCATGGCAACCCATCTATGAAGTCCATAGATACTGAATCTCATTTCCACACCGGAACCTCAAGAGGCTGCATGAGCCCACTTGGCTTCTGATGTTCTGCTTTCACCTACTTGCATGTAAGACATCTTCTCACATATTCTCCTACATCTTTCTTCATCCCTTTCCAGAAGAAACTCCTTTTCATATCCCAATACATCTTCATACCTCTAGGATGTATAGTAACTTTAAACGATGGCATTCGTCCAATACTTTCTTCCCAAGTCCTTCAGTACTCAAAACATACAACCTACCATTATTTCTCAGTCTTCCTTCTTTATCAACACTTAATCCCTTCAGCTCTACTGCTCTGACTCCTGAGTCCAAATTCCTTACCGTGTCTAAGCAGGATTTGTCTTCCTTCTGCAGTTTAGCTATTCTTTCTACTAGTGAAGGCCTGACTTCTAAGCATGATAGCATTTTGGTTGCACTTCTCAAACCTGCACTAGACCGAAACTGCACATTGCACACGGACAATATTTCTAACACAGTCCATTCCTCTATCATAGCCAAAACATAACTAAGTTGTTTTTGTCTTAAGGCATCTGCTACTTTGTTGCCTTTTCCTATGGTATACTCTATCCCAAAATTTATACGATGCTAGAAACTCTAACCTCTCTGCTGCCTCATGTTTAGCTCTTTTTAGGAGAACAAATATCTCAAGGACTTATGGTTAGTATATAACTCAAACCTCTCCCCCAAGAGATAGTTTCTCCAAAATCTTCAATGAGAAGACAACCGCTGCCAACTCCAAATCATGCGTTGGATACCGAACTTCATGGGGTCGCAATTGCCTAGATGCATAAGCAATTACTCTACCCTTCTGCACCAATACTACGCCTAACCCCACCCGTAACGCATCAGTGTATATGGTCATACCATCATTCCCTTTAGGCATTACCAATACAGGTGCATTTGTCAAACTATAATTCAATTCCTAGAAGCCTTTTCACACTCCTACGTCTAAAAAACTGCTTACCCTTCTGGTTAGCTTCGTCATCGGCACAGAGATATGGGAGAAGTCTTTGATAAATCTCCGATCGTAGCCTGCCAATCTTAAGAAACTTTGCACCTTGGTTATAGTCTCGGGTCTCTTTTACCCATTTACTACTTCCACCTTCAAAGGATCTACAGATAACCCTCCTTCCAAAATCACGTGGTCTAGGAACTTCACTTCCCTCTTCTAAAAATAGGACTTAGAAATTTTCGCCTTCAACTTATGCTATTTTATAAAATCCTCAAACCATTTTATAAAATACAATTCTAGCTTATAAATCAATTAAGTCATTTAAACGGTTAATTCGCCTCATTAAAAATCAAATAATCATCATTTTACTATTTTATAAAATCTCATATCCATTTTATAAAATATATTCTTCATTTATAAAATATTCAAACCATTTATAAATACTAAAAGCTTCATTTGCTATCTTATAAAATCTCATATCATTTTATAAAATACATTTATTACTTATAAAAATCATTCTTCTATTTAAACAATATTTTTAAATACTATTTTAGCTTCATTAACCCTCTAATCGCTTTAATAATAAGTGATAGAGTTCAAAACTTGCTAAATTAGCTTACCAACTATTTTCAAAATCAATTAAATTGGTTTAATTATAAGTAACTAATGACATGCCCTCGGAGTCAATTATATGGAGGTCGGGTGTTTAATACTTTGGAAAGTACATACAAGGAAATAAGCCTGGCTACTCTATGACTTAACTGGTGTCTAACTGTGGGTTCAGTTCAGGCACCCCCAGGTTTACTCAATTGGTTCCTGGGTTCCCAAAAAAAATTAATTTCTTAGGTTACTAACTATTTTCAAAAATAGTTTTTAATGTCTTAAAACAATAATAAGCTAATGTAATCATGTCTATAACACAAACGCAAGCTTTTGCTCTCTTGAAATTTCGAAACGCACACCAATACATCAATCCAAGCCAATTTCTTCGCGTGGCTTGTAGAGAATTGGAAAAGAGGAATTTTGGTGATTTTTATTTAAATTCAAGCTAATTAGCTCGTTTGTCAAAATCGAGTGTAAGAGGCGTTCCGTCACTTGATGATTAAATATTTAAATTAATCATTTAAATATTCGATCGTTAAAGTTGTAGAATGTTACGTAGGTGGTAGTACAACTGTACTATAAACATCATGTAGTACGTAACATAGTACAAGTTAATATATGTTCATAGGTATATTCATATTTATTCAATTGGCTTCTTATTTAAAAAATTTACATTTTTTGAAAATGAAGTACCATTCATTTTTGTACATTGTTTTTTCAAAAAAAAAATCATCTCTTATGCATCTACTATTAATTTATAACATATTGAATTTTTATTTGGTTACCTTTTAAAACTATTAATATAAAAGGCACTTATATTTTATATGAATCTGCACTCGAGCGTTAGGTGGTAATAATTTTGGTTATATGAAAACAATAATATTGACTTATATATGTAATGCATTATTTAAAGATTATCATAGACATTTGTTGATTAATTAATTAAAGAATGTGTGTTTATTTTGCAAAAGTTTTCATGTACCTATGAAATTTTTTTAGGCTATTATTTCAATTCAAAATATTTTAATTCCCGCTTTATTTTTATCGTAGTCATATAAAGATAACTATGCTCTGTGCATCAGCAAACGAATTCTTATAGAGAAAGACGTTAAAGAATACATGACTTTCACAATGAAAATTTGGATCTTAAAAAACCTTGGATATATAGAGGTAACTATATTATTATTTTGATTTGTTTCATTATATTTGCATGATTATTTGATTTTAAAAATTGTAAGATGCATCTACACTCATACTAGTTTAGATAAAAGCATTTCTTTGATTTTTATTGTATAACCATGCCACTTATTTTTAACATGGTACAATATTTGGACAAAAAAATTGTTGTATGTAGTATTTATGTTGTTATGTAATGCATTATGGCCTTAATTTTTATTTATGAAATCATTATTAACTTCAAAAAATTATATGTAAAAATGATTGTATGTTGCGTGTTTCGTTTGGGATATACATAAATGATGTTTCCTCAATTTTTGTAAAATCAAATCTCAAAAGAATTGTATTTATCAAAATAATTACACAAGGCGGTCTAAACTCCAACTTGACTTGCCTCCATTTCTTCATGTTATGGACACATGATGGCTTAATCTTGGATCTCTTCGATATCCGACCTTCCCATTAAATTTGACATTGTTTTTTGAATTTCCATCTACGTCATGTGTATTAGGCTCACTATGCATCAACTACAGATATTCTTTTTATAGTAAATATTCTAGCAAATTTCCACTCTATAGTTAATTATAACTATTTGTTGCTTATATGATCACAATGACAATAGTAGCTGATACGTTTGGAGTCTAAAAAAGAACTAAAATTAGCTTTATTTTCTATAAATTATTAATCTGACCTGACAATAGATGAACTTAATGTGTTTCAATTCATGTAGCCGATAGTGCCATATTCATACGATACCAGCTGAACTATTTACAGGAATTGGCAATAATAAAACTGGAGTTTAATTAATCGCTTTCTTATTTCGAAAAATGGTATAAATGACAAGCAGTATAGGAATCATGAACATATAGAGGGAAATTCTTCCGACATGGTTTAAAAATAGCCCCGCCCCATATTTACATTTAAACCTTCCAATCTTCGTAGCGTAGTATAAATACAATGAACAAATGGACGGTAGTTTACTATAATTTAAGTTTCGTCTAACCGAGCTTTTAATGGTTGTAAAAGCCTTCAAACAATATAACGGCACGTTTGGTTTCATTTTGATTTTTGTGATTTACGTTTTCAACCTGCATTACAAAATATGAGTAGAGCGGAGAAGAAGATTTAAAATTCTAAGCTATTACGACAATGAAGGGATGACGGAGGATGGAGGGATGGCGGAGGGGATGAATTGTTTTTCATGCCTTTGTTATTTCTCAAAACACGAAAAACAAAACAAATCCGTTTTCTATTTTGTATGTTAACTTCATTTTCCAAATTGGTTTTTTTTTGAAAATACGTGCGACATACACGTTTTGATTCCAACGGAAACCCAAAATTGAGAATGGAAAACCAAACGGGGGCCTAACATTTTCATACATTTATTTATTTTCTTTATGGGGTCATATATATTGAATTTTGGTGACACATATTGTCACATCCTGAAATTTTCGACTTTCGAAAATTCGACATCGATACTCACTTTACCGACTGCCGAGCCATCGAGTGCCGGAAACTCCAATAGTGAGGGTTTTAGAAAGAAGAAAAAGTAGAAGAAGGAGAAGAAAAGAAGAAAAAGAGAAGAAAAAAAGAACAACAGAACAAGAGCAGAAACAGAAAACAATATCAGAATCTCACGTATCGCAGCGGAACAATATATAATAGATAAATGAATATCATTTAAAAACAAAAGAATTATATCTGTTATTACATTACATCACATCATATCATCAGAGTCAATAAACAACAATGGACAGTTATATAAACTTGTCCTCATACAGAATACACAGCGGAATAAATACTATCAGATACAAATACTACGTCTCGTCCTCCAGCTTATCTCCAAAGCTCCAGAATATCCTGAATATCCTGATAATATAACTCTAGGCTGCCCGTGTGGAAATTGGTGGGCACCCAGAGTTTAGAAGGGAAACAATAAACTCCGAGTCAGTCATGGTGACTGGTGTGAGATCGTAAAACAGTTATTCTTTAAAATAAACAAAAGGATAATTTTTAAAGTCAATTCGAAATGCTTTTGGAAAATGAAACTACCATAAGACCTCCCACCACACACACAATGCAAACGCAGACTTGGAGGAGATTTCTTCTTATGATAGTCAAAGATGCTTACTACGCAAAATCAAATCATTTTGGATATTATTATTAGTGCATAGTGTAGAAAACATTTCGAAAGTAGAATATAAATCTTAGCCAGCATAGGTACCATTATATTATGCCTGCTATAGCTGCCTCCTGAGGAGACAGGTTATACAATTGAAATCGTAAAGGCTCGTATTGTTTCTTTGGATTTCCAACAAATGGTCAGGCTAAGGAACTTCCTATCCACGATGGGTACGTCCCTGGAATAGACGACCCGAGAACCTAACCGGATCTCTGCCAACACAAGGCCGGGTTACCTCTGCAAAAATAGGTAACTACTGACACGCGTATGCCATCCCCCGATCGTCACCGATCTTCCCGAGGATCCCCGATTCCAACAAACCACATAGTAAAAATAATGCAGTAACCACAGAGGTTAAGTATCTGGGCTCCATACCATGATACCACCTTTATCCAGAAGGAATGACATACACTAAGGGGCGCTACTCCCTAGAACCTTGCTGCATTCGTCCTGTTTCGACCATTTCCGGGGTGTGAGGCTCGACGAAGTCTCGTCCACAAAGCTACGCTTTTTACAAAAAGCCCTGCTTCGGGTCAAACAAAATGATCAACCTATGATCACAAAGATATAAGATCAAACAAATGATCATATCACAAATGATCAAACACTGATCATTTCACAGCAACACTCAGTATGCCACGTTACCAAATTGGGATATATCGCTGATAAATTTCAACTACATAACCTCTGAGCTCGTACGTCTCAGAGAAGGGTGTTAAGCTAAGAGAATAAATTCTCCGCCACCAACAGATATGTATTTGAAAGAAATCAGCTTTATATCTCAAATTGTAACGTCAGACACACAATCCATACAAGTCTGTTCCGGGATCGAACAGAACCGAAGGCACTTCTCACGAAGCCCTTGCAATTTCCGGATAATTTTCAATCACATCAGGATTTCCCGTCACTAAGGGTGATAAAAACCTCTAAACCGGGGATCAGCCGATGTAGAGTAACTCGACGGTAATCCTTCCGTTTTCAAAAAATATCCGGTCTTCAACACCGGTCTTCAATTGCGATTCATAACGACGTATCACATATTCGGAATGGGTTATACGACCCCATGGTCCTTTCCCGGTTAACCCGAATAGTGAGCGATTATTCAAAAATAAGTGTGGCATTCAATTTCATCCAAATCACAACAAATACCTATCTAAAGGTAATTATTGATAGTCGGTTATTTAACTATCAATAAAGATGCGCGACATCATCAGATTCCAAATAATTTCCCAAATTTATTTCATCTTCAAAAATATCTTTACTAGATATAAAATTTCCACACTTAACCATTTGAAAACAATTTCTAATCAATTTTCCACACTTCAAAAATAAATCAATATTTATTTTTAAACAACTTCGCTTTCTTTTATAAATTCTGTATTGAATTTATACTTTCGAATATCTACTGATATTCGATTTTCAAATCGTTTTCAATATTCAATTTCAATTTATCTTTAAGAAGATAAATTCTCAAAACATTTCATTTCATTTTGGAAAACATTTCCATACTTATTTAAAAATAAGTCAGCAATTCACAATCCATTTATTTTCAACACTTGGAAAATATTCGATATACTTAAATCAAATTAAGTATATACATATTTCATTCTTTTAAGGAAATCATTTACTTTGACGATATTTATTTGAGTCAAAACGAATGTTACGTAAAACATCGTTACGACGACTCAAAACCACTAGTATAGGGATTTGAAAATTAAGATAGATATTTATAAATCCCAATACTACATAAAAACATTTCCTTTCGGAAATCATTTTCTATAACAACAGTGTTATAGTCCACCATTTCCTTAAATTTCTCGAAAACGCCTATTTCAACAAGTATGTTGAAATCTATGCTTTCGATTCATAATACATTTTAAAACATCGTTAAAACAATTTTAACTTCATTTTAAAATATCACTTCTTTAAAAATGAATCCATTTTATTCAATAATATATTCACGGTCTAGAGTTGTGAATATATCCTTTCTTAAAAAATCTTCTATAAGTAAATTTATCCAATTCAATCTATTTCGAATTTATAAACACGTCTATAAATTCCATTTCTATTTTAATAACAACTTCGACTTATAAATCTTCTTTTTATTAACTTCTATATTTTACTTATCAAAATAAGTGATTTCGTATTTATAAACAGCATTTGTAAATTCCAATTTTATTTATAAGAACTTCAATATCAAATCAATTTCAATTATTGATTTCTAAATTTATTTATCACTACTAAATAAATTCCTTATTTTTCTCAAATCATTCGATATTCCATTTTTAAATGGATTCTTCAAATTGAAATCATTTTACATTGATTTCACAACTTATTTCAATTTACCAATTAAATTTCAAACTGAATTTCCAACTTATCTTCTTTTAAATAAATTCCTTTTTAAGAAAATAAATTTCAATCGTTTCTTTCAATCTATTTTAAAAATCCAAATTTTAAATTAAATTCTTAAATTATAATCACTACTTTACGAAATCCATTTATTTAACATTTTCACTTGGTTCTGGGATTTATTCAATACGATTATAAAAATTTACTTTTTATACTTCAAAAATTCCTTTCTTCAAAATTTCTTCAATTTCAAAAATTGATTCACTTAGAAATTTTCTACTTGAATTTCAAAAATTCAATTTCGTTTATCTTTGGAATCCAATGATGTCAAAACATCCATTCAGCTAAATTTTAGCTTTCAAACAATTTTCCAGATATCAATATGATTAATAGCACCACTATAATCATTCACAGATTCATATCACAATAGAAATAAATTCAATCAATGTGAGGGGTCCAGTTGGATCCCTCCAACCTGTTTTCCTGCATCCAAAGACGTCAGCACAATACCAATTCCGCTCCAGTACGGAATTATCGCGGTATATAGGTTTTTATAAATCCGCTTACTAACGGCGCAATAGGGTCTCATCCGCTATACGAGGCGGGAAATCAATCAATCCAATATATACATATGCCAATATGTATATACTGCTATATATATATAGATATATCCTATCATATCTAATATAACAATCAATAGCAATCAAACAGTCAATAATAACTGTAAAATCAAATTTCCTTCGAGTGAGAAAGATCTCACCTTAGCTTTTTAATTTGCCATCCCGTTTTCGTTCCAGATTGTTTTCTTCACAGTTTAACCTTGTATAACAATTACATAATCTTATTATTATTTGAACAAATCAAATAAATAAATTCTTCGCTTAGAAATTTTAATTATCCAATGATTTCTTTTAAATAAATTTATTTGACTAACATTTCAATTTATACTAACTTTCCTATTTCTTTAACTAAAGTCTCATTTACATAAATATTTCAAACCTTTTGTTTATATAAATTTCTTCAATATTTTAAAATTCCTTTGTATAAAATTCTTTTAATATTATAAACTTTTATAGTTTTCACAATCTTATATACTTATTTAATTTATTTTCTAACTGCTTATAAAAATATGCTATTAAAAATCTTATCTTTATATATTTTACAAAAATCAAAATTTTTATAAGGTGATAATACAAATTCCTTCTGCTGTAATATTTTCTGTATGCATATATTGAAAAACTGTGTATATATATATATCTGAAACAACTGTATTAATTCTACAGTATATATATTTACACATATATATATAACGAATTAAACTAAAATAAATGGGGTATACCTCACTGTAAATCGAGCAACCCAGATTGCCTTGCAACTTAGAACTGCGACAACCCAGATCCGATTTGTATTCCCCCAACATCGTCGCCGATGCTACCCCTGCCGCGCTCGTGAGTATCACCATCTGCCATCGTCCAATCGCGATGCGCACGCGCTTGGCCCCCTGAATCACTCGCGAGCATCCACCAGGTTGCCTCGATGCTCGCACGTACGACCTCGACTTCATCGTGCCTGACAGTCGACTCGCGAAACCCATCTCCTCCGATTTTTAAGACGCCGTCTACCCCTTGCCACCGCTGTCCTCCACGCGCTGACTACCGGTATCGAATTTCGCGACCATCCCCTAAATCGCGACACCTCATCTCAACGCGCCTCTTGCCTCGTCGCCCTCGAAATCGCGAGCTCGAACCCATCACCGAATCGCGTCTTCCCCCAGACACGAGTACGCGAACGCGAGTTCGCTTTAGTTTTCATTCGTTCGTTTTTTTTTCTCTCATTTGAACGAGGGGATTTTCGAAATGAACTCGCGGCCATTGTCTTTGATTTGAATGGGATGAGGCAGCCATGGTTTATTTTCTTTCTGGGTGATTTCAATTTGATTGAATGGTGAAATGGAAAGGAAGGGATTGCGTGATTTCGTGATGCTCGGCGTATTTTAAGGCGTGGATGAAGGAGATATCGTGCCTTACTTTCTGATGTCGACAAATTTATAAAATTTTAAATTTTAAAATTGAATTAAAATTTAATTTCAACCCGGTTATGTGTCGTATGGTCACATATCAACTCTGATTGATACGAAACTTGAAACCCAGTAATAATTCAATATTACGGACCCAATGGAACTGGTTTCGTCGAATTCCGAGACTGTTTGAAAAACGACTATTTTTAAATATCGATTCGAACGACTTAATTTCAAAACTGAACAAATCGTTTTCAAATTCGTTTCTGAAGCTTCTATTATCTTCAGTATAATCAATACGAATTTTAGAAGCTTTTAAAAAAATATTTTTCTTCAGCTTAAAACTGAAGATACAAATTTTTATTCGACCATCAATAGATTAAATTCTGTATTTTAACCGCAAATTTCAAAGTTTTATTCGGGATTCAAATTAAATTATCGTTCAAATATTTAAAATTAATTAAATATTTCCAATTTAATTCGTTCAAAATTCTGGGTCGTTACAAACTTCCCTCCTTAAAAGAATTTCGTCCTCGAAATTACAAGTTAGAAAGAAAGGTCTTTAACTCGTCTACTATCTTTCACAATCCAAATAGTTTTATCAAATTTTTTCAAAACAAATCTCTCTACTAAAGATTCGTTATGATCTCAACTAACTTTCCAACTTCAATTTTAAGTTTCAACAACATTGCTTTACTTCAATTCAAATTTAAATTCAAATTTCAAATTTAAACTTTTAAAATTTCTCAAAAATTTTCTAACACTCGGAAATTTCGAAAAATTTCGCCAGCGTCTCCTTTGCGCGGCTAATACGGTACGACTACAAAACGTCCCTACGGACTCTCAGATTTCAAAAAGAAAAAGAAAAAGCCAAGCGGCTAGTCCAGAAATCATCAAAAACTCATATTATAATTCAAATACGTACCTTTTCGAGCAATTCAAATTATCTTTGAAATCCAAAATTCCAATTCCTTTATAACACCTGTATGTCCTACTAGCCATAATATCTAGTTACACATTCAAACTATTTTGCAAATTCGCTTACACAATTTTCAGTATATGCTTATATATTTACGGTTGAAGTTACATTTGTTTTTAAACAAAATGAATTCATATCCATTCTAGTTTATACCCAATTCAAATTGATACAAATTCAATTTATTTTAATTCTACTTCATTTGCAATTGATTCCATTCCATTTAATTTGCATTTCATATTTTCATTCGGTTTATTCTATTAACCAAACAACTTTCATTCATAATTTCTCTTTTAGCTTAGTTTCAATTACTAACTCATTACGAATTCCAATTCACTTACAATTTCAAATTTGTCTTCAATTTCATTTACAATTGCAAATTATCCATTCATCCACTAATTCATTCATTTTCAATTTGAATCTCATTTCTATCAAATTACCAAATATTCTATAAGTTATTAACTTATTTACATTCCATTATGAATTTTATCTTTTATTCATCTTTCATTTATAATTATTCAATTCAATTCATTTCTTACAAATTTGAAACGAATTTCAATTTTCAATCTCATTTTGTTTAATTGATTCACTTGCAAATTTATTCGTTCATTCACAATTTTCATTTATTTTCATAATTCAGTACTCAATTCCAGAGTCTTTTCAACCTTTTCAAAACCATTTTGAAAACAATTCAAATTATCCTTTGAATTTCCAAAACAAAACCCAAATTTTTTCAAACAACTTCTATTTAAAATAATTTGGCAGCAATTTCTCTTTTGGAAACCCGAAAATGAACATCAGTGATGCTGCAGTCATTACCGAAGTTATTTTCCAGCGACCGAAAAGAGTTTAGAGCTTTTCATTCCTTCAAAACATTTTTCAAAACCTTCGAAATTCATTTTCAAATCAAAAAGACTTCATTCTCAAATCTCCAAAATTTTCAAATTCTTTTCAAAACATTTCCAAAAACTTCTCTGGAATTCCGTTTTAAATTACAATTCACATTTATAATTTACATTCTCAAATTTCATTTGTATATGGATTTATTCCTTAACTTTGAAGTTACGATTTCAATTTCTTATTCAATTTCAATGATAATAGTTTAATATTATCACTTCTAGCAACCATGCAACCATATACTATAATACTTCATAGAAAATGATTTCTTTTCTATACAAAAATAGTTTTGGGTAAAATTATTTCATTCACCCTATTTTAAAACAATACTGTGCTGAATTGTTCTATTCGAGCGTTTAGAGATCCCTATCAATGATCGTTAATTACTCGTATTGACCAGAATCCATATACCACTCAATAAATCAATCATCACAATATAAAACAATTTTATATTCAATAACAAATACGCGCTCATATCTATTATTACACTCAAATTCATTCTAGAGTACTACTGACTCTATCTCTAATGAGTAATACCCAACAGAGCAGGGTTGTCGCTTAACCATATGCTCTGATACCACTTTGTCATATCCTGAAATTTTCGACTTTCGAAAATTCGACATCGATACTCACTTTACCGACTGCCGAGCCATCGAGTGCCGGAAACTCCAATAGTGAGGGTTTTAGAAAGAAGAAAAAGTAGAAGAAGGAGAAGAAAAGAAGAAAAAGAGAAGAAAAAAAGAACAACAGAACAAGAGCAGAAACAGAAAACAATATCAGAATCTCACGTATCGCAGCGGAACAATATATAATAGATAAATGAATATCATTTAAAAACAAAAGAATTATATCTGTTATTACATTACATCACATCATATCATCAGAGTCAATAAACAACAATGGACAGTTATATAAACTTGTCCTCATACAGAATACACAGCGGAATAAATACTATCAGATACAAATACTACGTCTCGTCCTCCAGCTTATCTCCAAAGCTCCAAAATATCCTGAATATCCTGATAATATAACTCTAGGCTGCCCGTGTGGAAATTGGTGGGCACCCAGAGTTTAGAAGGGAAACAATAAACTCCGAGTCAGTCATGGTGACTGGTGTGAGATCGTAAAACAGTTATTCTTTAAAATAAACAACAGGATAATTTTTAAAGTCAATTCGAAATGCTTTTGGAAAATGAAACTACCATAAGACCTCCCACCACACACACAATGCAAACGCAGACTTGGAGGAGATTTCTTCTTATGATAGTCAAAGATGCTTACTACGCAAAATCAAATCATTTTGGATATTATTATTAGTGCATAGTGTAGAAAACATTTCGAAAGTAGAATATAAATCTTAGCCAGCATAGGTACCATTATATTATGCCTGCTATAGCTGCCTCCTGAGGAGACAGGTTATACAATTGAAATCGTAAAGGCTCGTATTGTTTCTTTGGATTTCCAACAAATGGTCAGGCTAAGGAACTTCCTATCCACGATGGGTACGTCCCTGGAATAGACGACCCGAGAACCTAACCGGATCTCTGCCAACACAAGGCCGGGTTACCTCTGCAAAAATAGGTAACTACTGACACGCGTATGCCATCCCCCGATCGTCACCGATCTTCCCGAGGATCCCCGATTCCAACAAACCACATAGTAAAAATAATGCAGTAACCACAGAGGTTAAGTATCTGGGCTCCATACCATGATACCACCTTTATCCAGAAGGAATGACATACACTAAGGGGCGCTACTCCCTAGAACCTTGCTGCATTCGTCCTGTTTCGACCATTTCCGGGGTGTGAGGCTCGACGAAGTCTCGTCCACAAAGCTACGCTTTCTACAAAAAGCCCTGCTTCGGGTCAAACAAAATGATCAACCTATGATCACAAAGATATAAGATCAAACAAATGATCATATCACAAATGATCAAACACTGATCATTTCACAGCAACACTCAGTATGCCACGTTACCAAATTGGGATATATCGCTGATAAATTTCAACTACATAACCTCTGAGCTCGTACGTCTCAGAGAAGGGTGTTAAGCTAAGAGAATAAATTCTCCGCCACCAACAGATATGTATTTGAAAGAAATCAGCTTTATATCTCAAATTGTAACGTCAGACACACAATCCATACAAGTCTATTCCGGGATCGAACAGAACCGAAGGCACTTCTCACGAAGCCCTTGCAATTTCCGGATAATTTTCAATCACATCAGGATTTCCCGTCACTAAGGGTGATAAAAACCTCTAAACCGGGGATCAGCCGATGTAGAGTAACTCGACGGTAATCCTTCCGTTTTCAAAAAAATATCCGGTCTTCAACACCGGTCTTCAATTGCGATTCATAACGACGTATCACATATTCGGAATGGGTTATACGACCCCATGGTCCTTTCCCGGTTAACCCGAATAGTGAGCGATTATTCAAAAATAAGTGTGGCATTCAATTTCATCCAAATCACAACAAATACCTATCTAAAGGTAATTATTGATAGTCGGTTATTTAACTATCAATAAAGATGCACGACATCATCAGATTCCAAATAATTTCCCAAATTTATTTCATCTTCAAAAATATCTTTACTAGATATAAAATTTCCACACTTAACCATTTGAAAACAATTTCTAATCAATTTTCCACACTTCAAAAATAAATCAATATTTATTTTTAAACAACTTCGCTTTCTTTTATAAATTCTGTATTGAATTTATACTTTCGAATATCTACTGATATTCGATTTTCAAATCGTTTTCAATATTCAATTTCAATTTATCTTTAAGAAGATAAATTCTCAAAACATTTCATTTCATTTTGGAAAACATTTCCATACTTATTTAAAAATAAGTCAGCAATTCACAATCCATTTATTTTCAACACTTGGAAAATATTCGATATACTTAAATCAAATTAAGTATATACATATTTCATTCTTTTAAGGAAATCATTTACTTTGACGATATTTATTTGAGTCAAAACGAATGTTACGTAAAACATCGTTACGACGACTCAAAACCACTAGTATAGGGATTTGAAAATTAAGATAGATATTTATAAATCCCAATACTACATAAAAACATTTCCTTTCGGAAATCATTTTCTATAACAACAGTGTTATAGTCCACCATTTCCTTAAATTTCTCGAAAACGCCTATTTCAACAAGTATGTTGAAATCTATGCTTTCGATTCATAATACATTTTAAAACATCGTTAAAACAATTTTAACTTCATTTTAAAATATCACTTCTTTAAAAATGAATCCATTTTATTCAATAATATATTCACGGTCTAGAGTTGTGAATATATCCTTTCTTAAAAAATCTTCTATAAGTAAATTTATCCAATTCAATCTATTTCGAATTTATAAACACGTCTATAAATTCCATTTCTATTTTAATAACAACCTCGACTTATAAATCTTCTTTTTATTAACTTCTATATTTTACTTATCAAAATAAGTGATTTCGTATTTATAAACAGCATTTGTAAATTCCAATTTTATTTATAAGAACTTCAATATCAAATCAATTTCAATTATTGATTTCTAAATTTATTTATCACTACTAAATAAATTCCTTATTTTTCTCAAATCATTCGATATTCCATTTTTAAATGGATTCTTCAAATTGAAATCATTTTACATTGATTTCACAACTTATTTCAATTTACCAATTAAATTTCAAACTGAATTTCCAACTTATCTTCTTTTAAATAAATTCCTTTTTAAGAAAATAAATTTCAATCGTTTCTTTCAATCTATTTTAAAAATCCAAATTTTAAATTAAATTCTTAAATTATAATCACTACTTTACGAAATCCATTTATTTAACATTTTCACTTGGTTCTGGGATTTATTCAATACGATTATAAAAATTTACTTTTTATACTTCAAAAATTCCTTTCTTCAAAATTTCTTCAATTTCAAAAATTGATTCACTTAGAAATTTTCTACTTGAATTTCAAAAATTCAATTTCGTTTATCTTTGGAATCCAATGATGTCAAAACATCCATTCAGCTAAATTTTAGCTTTCAAACAATTTTCCAGATATCAATATGATTAATAGCACCACTATAATCATTCACAGATTCATATCACAATAGAAATAAATTCAATCAATGTGAGGGGTCCAGTTGGATCCCTCCAACCTGTTTTCCTGCATCCAAAGACGTCAGCACAATACCAATTCCGCTCCAGTACGGAATTATCGCGGTATATAGGTTTTTATAAATCCGCTTACTAACGGCGCAATAGGGTCTCATCCGCTATACGAGGCGGGAAATCAATCAATCCAATATATACATATGCCAATATGTATATACTGCTATATATATATAGATATATCCTATCATATCTAATATAACAATCAATAGCAATCAAACAGTCAATAATAACTGTAAAATCAAATTTCCTTCGAGTGAGAAAGATCTCACCTTAGCTTTTTAATTTGCCATCCCGTTTTCGTTCCAGATTGTTTTCTTCACAGTTTAACCTTGTATAACAATTACATAATCTTATTATTATTTGAACAAATCAAATAAATAAATTCTTCGCTTAGAAATTTTAATTATCCAATGATTTCTTTTAAATAAATTTATTTGACTAACATTTCAATTTATACTAACTTTCCTATTTCTTTAACTAAAGTCTCATTTACATAAATATTTCAAACCTTTTGTTTATATAAATTTCTTCAATATTTTAAAATTCCTTTGTATAAAATTCTTTTAATATTATAAACTTTTATAGTTTTCACAATCTTATATACTTATTTAATTTATTTTCTAACTGCTTATAAAAATATGCTATTAAAAATCTTATCTTTATATATTTTACAAAAATCATAATTTTTATAAGGTGATAATACAAATTCCTTCTGCTGTAATATTTTCTGTATGCATATATTGAAAAACTGTGTGTATATATATATCTGAAACAACTGTATTAATTCTACAGTATATATATTTACACATATATATATAACGAATTAAACTAAAATAAATGGGGTATACCTCACTGTAAATCGAGCAACCCAGATTGCCTTGCAACTTAGAACTGCGACAACCCAGATCCGATTTGTATTCCCCCAACATCGTCGCCGATGCTACCCCTGCCGCGCTCGTGAGTATCACCATCTGCCATCGTCCAATCGCGATGCGCACGCGCTTGGCCCCCTGAATCACTCGCGAGCATCCACCAGGTTGCCTCGATGCTCGCACGTACGACCTCGACTTCATCGTGCCTGACAGTCGACTCGCGAAACCCATCTCCTCCGATTTTTAAGACGCCGTCTACCCCTTGCCACCGCTGTCCTCCACGCGCTGACTACCGGTATCGAATTTCGCGACCATCCCCTAAATCGCGACACCTCATCTCAACGCGCCTCTTGCCTCGTCGCCCTCGAAATCGCGAGCTCGAACCCATCACCGAATCGCGTCTTCCCCCAGACACGAGTACGCGAACGCGAGTTCGCTTTAGTTTTCATTCGTTCGTTTTTTTTTCTCTCATTTGAACGAGGGGATTTTCGAAATGAACTCGCGGCCATTGTCTTTGATTTGAATGGGATGAGGCAGCCATGGTTTATTTTCTTTCTGGGTGATTTCAATTTGATTGAATGGTGAAATGGAAAGGAAGGGATTGCGTGATTTCGTGATGCTCGGCGTATTTTAAGGCGTGGATGAAGGAGATATCGTGCCTTACTTTCTGATGTCGACAAATTTATAAAATTTTAAATTTTAAAATTGAATTAAAATTTAATTTCAACCCGGTTATGTGTCGTATGGTCACATATCAACTCTGATTGATACGAAACTTGAAACCCAGTAATAATTCAATATTACGGACCCAATGGAACTGGTTTCGTCGAATTCCGAGACTGTTTGAAAAACGACTATTTTTAAATATCGATTCGAACGACTTAATTTCAAAACTGAACAAATCGTTTTCAAATTCGTTTCTGAAGCTTCTGTTATCTTCAGTATAATCAATACGAATTTTAGAAGCTTTTAAAAAAATATTTTTCTTCAGCTTAAAACTGAAGATACAAATTTTTATTCGACCATCAATAGATTAAATTCTGTATTTTAACCGCAAATTTCAAAGTTTTATTCGGGATTCAAATTAAATTATCGTTCAAATATTTAAAATTAATTAAATATTTCCAATTTAATTCGTTCAAAATTCTGGGTCGTTACACATATTTGGAAGTAGGATGATTAAGATGAAGATTGTGTTAATATTTGAGTATGGTTTTTGAGTTAATATCTATAAGTTTTCTGTCTATGATCGTATACATATGACTCAATCTAATAATAGCCAAGTTATTAATCAAAGCTCTGCCAGTTACTTAATATATTTTAAAGTTCAGCTAAAACAATTATCTGAAGATATTTTGGAGTTTCCAGTTAAGCTAACTGTAGAATATTCTTTGGTAAGAATTTTAAAGTTCTAGATGCCACTATTATGCCATTAAAATATTATGATCTATACTTGAACTAACAATAAAAGTTTTGTGAGAGAGAAGATTGTTTACAGTTTTGGTTGTGTTGCAGTGACTTTGAACTTTTTCTTACAACACAGAAATGATGAAACCATCAATTTCCTTTAGTTTATATTTTGCTGATAAATTTAATTGAAGTTAAATACTCTTAACCTTCTATTAAAAGAAGTTGTAACATCTATTTGTAAAGAAGAAATTAGCACTGCATTCATAGAATATGTTGATGTCAAAACATAAGGGATGGTTAAACTATTTGCGCAAATTTTGATTGAGGAAAGTTAAATTTGGATAAAAAATTGAATACCATGTAACTGAAGTAGTAGCTAAAAAAATTATAATGATAGCGAAAGTTAATAGAATGATGGATGGAAACCAAACCACCAGTTAGCACTATTAGATGCATTTTGCTGACCATAAAAAGTTGACCATTCTTATAAGTTTATTACGTGGTTTAGTGTTCATTTTGCTTTTTTAAAAGGGCAAGTAATTTCCTCTTTAGAACACCAACGGGCTTGCAAGTTTCAGACTATGTTCATATATGAGCTCCATGATTGTTCAGTAAATACAGTTAGCAATATTATGCTTCAACCAGAAGTTGTTATATGTATATCATTCTTGAAATTTTCCTAATTAAGATTGCTAAGAAAAATTGCATACTCATATTGAATTTTTTTATGCAGCACCCCACAAACACATATACACACGGTAGATTGCAAAAACCCTATTTCCTTTAATAATATCAATTTATATCACCCTACTATTATTTGGTTACTGTCTGATATTGTTCTAATCTTAGTTTTTTAAGCTAAGCTTTATAGCTTTCTATTTCGTACAATGGAGTTCTATATTTCTTAGCACGTTTGCCTCATGGTCAACATATGAACATCCATGAGTTTCTCCAAGGTGATAGTTTAGGATTTTATTTATGGTAGATCATGAATTTGCTTCCTTTGTTGGTGTAAGCTTGTTATGAAATTTGAAATCGAGAACACCCTAATCCAAATCCCAAAATGCAACGGAATTACAAGTTAGATCGCTGAAAGATATGCAAAAACAACCGATCAATATCCCAATACCAAAACTCAATATCTGATCCAAATAAACCAATCTCGATCACAAGCAAGCAAAATAAACAATAACGTAAGTAAATCACACATAAAATTCACATTGGTTCAACTAACGTTGTGTTAGTGAACATCCACTTTGGAGAGAGCCTTTTATTACCATAATGAAAAGAGTACGAGAGATTGAATACAATGATCACACAAAATCTATAGAATTTGATTTTGTGGAGATTTAGAGTTGAAGAAATTAGTTAGAGAAAACTCTTATTTTAATTTTGATGTTACAATCTAAACACATCTAAACTATCGTTAACGCCACTTAAATATGTATTAAAAGTAATCTGGATAAAACATCGCAAACACCCAATTTGGCTGGTTATGCAAAACTAAGTGAAGAATTAGCCATTCAGATTTGTATAATTAAACGATGCGAATATAAAAATCTTGAAAAAGCATCTTGGTAACATAATTTATTTCTCCTTTTTCAAGAATAAAATTTTAGTTGATTCGATTCGGTTAAATTTCCAAATCGGCAGCCAACTAGAAGAAGTCTTCAAACTGTGTGCTAATTTCAACCAAAAATGTAATAAATTATTTACTTTTCCCCCTCTTTTTATTTATTGTTATTCGCAGTTGTCATAATCTGAAACTCTACTTTTGGAATTTTATTTGCATCAATTTGATTTGAATTTATTTTGAGTATGAGTGAATACAGCATAAAAAATTTCCCTTTTTTATTTGTTATTGAGCAAATGAATGCAAAATTATATATAATTGTTAGGAAATTGTCTCGATGTATTATGAAAAGCTAATTTAGCTTCTTCTTCCTATTCAATTATAATTTCATTTTTTTAATTTCCTCCTTTTTACCTGTACTAATTTTGACTTAAAGATGACGTGACTTGAACTAAATGACCACATTGTTTGAACGCTCTAAGGAATGGGTCACTACAAAAATATTTAAAATTTGACAGCTATGCAGTATTATCATGTGCATCTTTACAATTTTACTCCTGGTGTCTTTTCTTGGTAATCAAACCATAATTGAATTAAGTGAAAGCCGTCATGTTCGTTCGAGTATTTACCACAACAAATTTAATAAAATTC
The DNA here is from genome assembly GCA_030737815.1 of Allium fistulosum. Taxonomy (NCBI): domain Eukaryota; kingdom Viridiplantae; phylum Streptophyta; class Magnoliopsida; order Asparagales; family Amaryllidaceae; genus Allium; species Allium fistulosum. The sequence goes on from CM060901.1 coordinate 1,131,380,435, forward strand.
CACAAAACTTTAATATTCTTGCTTCTATCAACACATTTGAAGTGTGTGTGTATATAAATTTTTTGTTATTTTTAATTTTGGGCTATATCATGAAATTGACAAAACATAACATATTACAGGCATGTTTACATTACTTTATTGAATCACAAAATAGGTGATTAAAACACACACACAATGCATCGCCATCTCATAATCGAAATTGGTGATCAAGCATTGCAGATCTGTTCGATTTTCTGACCAACCTCGGCAGCCCAGTGCTGCAGAATATCAGTGAATGCAGATTCAGTCATACCCTCAATATACTTGCACTGAAAAGACCATTCAAATCTACATCCTTTGTGCTCACATCCTTCCACTATTTGCATGGTACCCGTGTAATCCTCAAACCCTGTAAAACACTCAGTAAAAATAAAAGTGCAGCTCATCTTCTCGTTATCAAGTGCCACCAGCTTCTCCTTGGCCCAAAATTCCTTTTCGATTGGGTGCATCATACCTTTAACGTAGCGAACACAACCAACAATGAAGGCAGGATCTTGTCGACGTTATCAAAGTCTTTTAGCAGTGTCCACGCTTGCTCTGGCTTTGTATTTGGAAGCAAGGCATAGACTTTGCCTCTCCATTTTGGAGCTCCGCTAGCACCCTCCGTGGCTACGGTAGGAGTGCTATGATTTAGCTCCATTTTTTCTGATTAAGTAATCTTCTGATCCGGATATAATATTTGAAATGTGAGTTAGAGTGGTGTGACAAATACATGCACATAGCAAGGTATTTTTATAGCGCGAGATTTCCGTGTACAACCTACCTTGTAAATTTTTATACATAATCTACCTTAATTAAGGAAACGTCCAAGCACGATTAAAATAACGAAATGGTTGAAATGCAGCTTTTTTCGGGTCCATGTACTCCTTGTGAACTATAAGAGGATTAGAAGCATGAGGAGGAGAATTAACCAAAGAAGCTCTGAATTTCAAATCACTTGCACAATTATTGTACTTGCAGCATCCAAAAGCAGGCAAAACGTTGTTCAATCACAGTCCATCATATATCACTGGTTGCGATAATACAAGAGGATATTTTCATCCGAATTTGCCAATTGAGGTTTCGTTTTCGTTCAATCGTTTAACTTTAAACAGTGCGGACTGCATACCTAACAAGCTTTGGGCATTATATTTACTGCTTGTTCGTTAGCGTTGAAAGGACTACTGTCGAGTTCAACATATGCCATTGCAGATATTCATGTTATATCCAGCGTGTTTTGGTTATACTGAATTTATGGCAAGATAATCGAACTTAACTGTGTGGCTTCCCTTTTGTTTGTACCATTAAGTGCCGCTGTGTTCTGCATCTGCATCTGTATGGACCGTTTTACTCGAAGAGTCATATATAGAATGGTACAAGGAAGCTTCTGGGTTCTCTCTGTATGATCTATAATTATGCAGAGAGTTGCTGATAAAAAGAATTAATTTGGGTCATTTTTATGAGTACAGCTTTGCAATCCACTTTTACCATTTCCAAAAAATAGAGGTTATTCGAAGACGAGCATAGGTGTGATCATTTTGCAAATTTACATGCCGCTATGTAGTTATATGAATTACAATATACGTTTTGAAATTAGCTTATAATTATTGATTAAATTTAGTGAAAAAATTAGTGTATAGTTATTGATTAAAATTAGTGCAAACTTCAGATTTTAGTTTATAAAATCGGTTCAAAATTTATTCAGTTAAATGAATTGTAAAATATGTTTTAAAATTTCAAATTTAGTTAATAAAATATTTAAATAGTTAAATGAATTATAAAATTTAGAAAGGAAGTGAGGTGAAATATTAAACTAAGAAATGATAAATTCTAGTTTGAAATAATAATTTTTTTGAAACAAATATTGTACTAAAATCGATTTTTTTTTAAAACTGAGAAATGAATATAATGTTTTAAAGTTTACGCCGATATTTGTTATAGTTTAGAACAATGTTTTTAGTTTACGCGAAAATAAGTGTATAATATGTTTTGAAATTTCAAATTTACTTAATAAAATATTTAAATAGTTGAATGAATTATAAAGTTGAGAAACGAGGTGGAGTGAAATAAAAAATTAAGAAATAATAGTTTTAATTTGAAAATAAGCGTTATGTATTATTTTAACAAATACAACAACAACAAATTAAAGCCTCTAGTCCTAAAAGGCTTTAATTTATTTTGGAAAATACAACAACAATATACCACTTGGATGCAAAGTTATGCGCAGAAGAGAAATGAAGTGAAGTACTGTCGAAATTAGGCAGAAGTGTGGTGTATGAAGTCTTCAGTCCCAAAAAGCTTTAATTTTGTTTTATACGGAATTTAGGTATTGTCGAAATTACTAACATATATTTTTAGATTAGGAACAACGTTCGATTATTCTCTCAACTGCACTTGGATGTATGAAGTCAGAACTGGTATGAAAGGTTCGGTGCAGAAACATTTCTACAATGGTGTACACAAATTTATTAGATTCGCGACATCTAATAATCGAAATAACGAAGAACTTCGTTGACCTTGTAGTAAGTGCCAACATTTGAAGTATTGGAAACCAGATACAGTTAAAGTACATTTGTATAAATCTGGTTTTGTGCCAAATTATTATTTGTGGGATCGTCACGAAGAACTTGTTGCACTTACACTTAATCTTGTAGTGTCACAGAATGATTATGTTATGACGAATCCAATAGAAGATACGGTGGAAGATGCATCACGATCAATGTTCCCTACCATTCAAGTTGACGATGTAAACGTAAATATCGAAGAAGAACCGAATGTAGGAGGGAAAAGAGTTTATGATTTATTGGATGCTGCTAAAAGGCCGTTGTGGGATGGTTATAAAAGCGGAACCGAATTATCAGTAACCACTGAATACATCACTATGAAATCAAAATTTAACTTTACAGAAGCTGGATTAACAACAGTTGTACAAGTTGCTGCAAAACGACAGATGTCATCCAATAATCTGATGTGTGATGGTCGTTATAAAGTGAAAACACTTATATCGTCTTTCGGTATGTCGTACCAAAAGATAGATACATGTATAAAATGTTGCATGTTATATTGAAAAGAGGACATTAACCATAGAAACTTCAAAATATGTAATGAGGAAAGATACAAACCAAGATAAAAGAAAGGAAAGGAAGTTCCATACAAGAAAATGCATTATTTACCCATCACTCCTAAACTTCAAAAGTTATATGCGTCTTCAGCTACGGCATATCATATGCAATGACATAGTGTGAGAACACAGGAAGAGGGAACTTTGACACATCCATCTGATGGAGAAGCATAGAAACATTTCGATATGACGTATCCCATGTAGTGCTGCAGAGAGCCGTAATGTCAGACTTGGTTTATATACGGATGGATTTTCATCATTCTCCCAGTTTGATAGTAAATATTAATTTTGGCCTATTATCATTACTCATTATAATTTATCTCCATGGATGTGTATGAAAACTCAATACATGTTTCTCACTATTGTCATCCTTGGCCCTGATGATCTGACACAAGGAACTGATATTTATTTACAACCATTGATTGAAGAGTTGAAAACACTATGGCATGAAGGAGTTGAAACATACGACATTTCAAAAAAAAATCGTATGTTCGCTTCTTTGTTATGGCTATTTGTGATTTTCATGCATATGCAATGCTTTGAGGTTGGAGTACGGCCAATCGTCTAGAAGGTGTATTTATTTGACATGTGTTGATGGATTTGATACTTGCGATTGTATTGCTTGACATGAGTATTATTAAGTATGGTTGTGTTGTTTGAGGGAATATAGATGTTGTTTGATGGAATGGTAATGTAGATATTGATTATGCATTATACACTTGCTTATGTGTGATATGCGATGGTTATAATCATGAAATTGGATTTATATGTGTTGTAGATGAGTTGAATAGAGATATCGTGATATTTGCGCGGTTGGATTGCTCAAACAGAAGCTGCATGTAAAAAAATACCCAGTATTGCAACGGCTTGCGTCGGCTAGCAACGACCCACTTATCCAGGCTTGCTATGGCTCATTTACCCAGTTTTGCATCGGCTAGCGTCGATCAGCGACGACCCAATGACCACTATGGATTTGTCACGTGTCCAACTTCGCAACACTAGCAGTAGCTAAACTTGCGACGACGCCGTCACAAAACCTATTGGTGTCGAATATTTTTGCATCGCCTTTTAGCAACGGTTAGCGATAGTTGGCAACGGTCGGTGTCGCGTTCTTACCGTCGCTAACGGCAATGCCCTTTGTTGTGAATGTGATGCTGCGGAAAATAACAAAAATGGATACAACGATGAAAGTAGCAATCGGTGGATTGAAAATACCAAACGCCCAAATCCTTTGATCTCAAAGATACCGGATTCTAGCTATCTTCGTCACGTTGATCGCGCACGATGCCGTGAAAGAAGATCTACAATTCTTCGAACGTTGATCAAGCGCACTTGATTCCGTGAATTGGCTTCAACAATCGTTGATTCGAGCGCACTCGAATGCCGAAAGTGGAGATAGAAGATTACACTCAACTACCAATTTCAAAGTGGCACAAAGCACACAAACAAAGTTTTATTCAAAATCAACTAAGTTTACAAATGACCCAACATCCCTATTTATAGGGTTACATCACAACACAATACTCGACCTACATACAGCACAGACGACCTACGACCTAACATAGGTCGTTAACGACCTAACAGACGCGACTTAAAAAAACAAGCAAATACAATACAACACATTACAACATTTACGACCTAACAGGCGGCCGACCTATGACCTATGGAAACACCATCAACGAGTTAACAAATTACAACACAACATCAATGCGACTCAAAATTATGCGACCTACGACTCGAGCGACTTCAACACTTCAGCAGAATAAGATAAGCGACTTAACTCCAGGACGACCTAGCCTTCAGTGCGACATAAGGAATATCATCTCTTCAGTGAGCGACCTAAGGAAAGGAGCGACCTAGGCGACACGACTTACAGAAATCCACTTGCAGTGACCTAACTTCTTGCGACCTATAGGAAACGGCATATGAGAGCGACCTAAGGTAAACTGGTCGATACAAGTAGTTGCTTGACCCGGTAGATCGCTGGAGCGACTTTAGTATAACTCGTTACCATCACTAGGTCGCTGGAGCGACTTACAGGTATTGTTAGGTCGTTCGCGACGTATATTTGGTGATTGTAAACCATGACGCGCTGCATCGTTAGGTCGTTCGCGACCTATGGGTAACTCGTCACCTTGTCTTGAGCTACTTAAGGTCTTCGAGCGACTTAATTCAGGCTGGGTTGCATCATCCTCCCCAGGTTGGGAAAAATTCGTCCTCGAATTTAAAAGTTCTTCCCCATTGGATTGTTCATCTCCATAATAAGGTATAAGATGTTTAACATTAAACACGTCAGAAGTGTACACATCCTCCGGCAATTTTAACCTATAAGCATTTTCATTGATCCGTTTCACAATCGTTACTGGACCAATCTTTCGAGCTTTAAGTTTATTGTATGCTCCCACTGGAAAACGATCCTTCGTTAGTACAGCATATACTAAATCTCCTTCATTAAATTCAGCACTTCTTCGCTTCAGATCCGCAGATCGTTTATACTTCTCATTCGTCTTCTCCAATCGTTCCTGAACGATTCTATGGCATTCTGTCAACCCATCAACGAAATAAGCGGCCCGCTTAACTGTCCCCTTTGGTTGTGGCACTATCGTCAAATCCAACGGCCCTTTTGGCAAGCTTGAATATACAATCTGAAATGGACTGAAACCCGTACTACGGTTGATAGCATGATTATAAGCAAATTCCGCTTGACATAACATCACTTCCAACTCTTCAGATTATCCTTCACAAGACGCCGCAACAAATTTCCCAATGATCTGTTCACCACTTCCGTTTGCCCATCTGATTATGGATGATAGGCGTTACTAAAATTCAGCTTCGTTCCAACCATCTTCCACAAACTCAGCCAAAAATGACTCAGAAATCTGGTATCCCTGTCTGAAACTATAGATTCTGGTAAACCATGCAAGCGATAGATCTCTTTAAAGAACAACTGTGCCATATGGACTGCATCTGCCGTCTTCTTACAAGCAACAAAATGTACCATCTTCGAGAAACGGTCCACCACAACATATATGGAGTCATTTCCCCGTTGAGTCCTCGGCAAGCCCAACATGAAATCCATGCTTACATCTACCCACGGTTTTGTAGGAACAGGTAAAGGCATATACAATCCCGCATTTGTAGCTGTCCCTTTCAAAACCTGACAAACATGACATCTACGCACAAACTTTTCAACTTCCCGCTTCATCGAAGGCCAATAATAAGACTGAGAAATCAACTGCAATGTGCGATCCCGACCAACATGTCCTTCTTCATGCAACTCTTTTACAATTTTCATTCTCAAGCTGCAATCTGGTATGCACAATCTATTTTCCTTGAATAGAAAGCCATCCACTAACACATACTTATTAGTCTTCCCCCTTTCGACTTCATCCATAATCTTAGCAAAGTAAGGATCATCGACAAACAATTCTGGCAACACATCAAACCCCGTCACTTCAACCTTCATTGTAGTCAACAAATGATTCATTCGACTCAATGCATCTGCCACTTGATTCGTAATTCCCGATTTATGCTTCACCACAAATGTAAATTGTTGCAAGTATGCGATCCACGAAGCATGCCTGGCTGCAATCTTATCATGTCCCTGCAAATGCTTCAACGCTTCATGATCAGTGTACAACACAAACTTCTTGTGAAACAAGTAGTGTATCCAATGTTTTATGGCTTGCACAATAGCATAAAACTCTACGTCATAAGTATTATATCTCATCTTTGCTCCTGAAAGCTTCTCACTGAAATAAGCAATTGGACGGCCCCTCTGGCTCAACACACCTCCAATTCCAACTTTAGATGCATCAGTATGTAATTCAAATAGCAACTGAAAATCCGGTAAGACTAGAATTGGTGTTGTCGTCAAAATCTCCTTGATCCGCTCAAAAGCTAATCCTGCTTCCTCTGACCGTGAAAATTGCTTCCCCTTCATACAATCAGTAACTGGTGTCATCATGCTACTGAAGTGTGGAATAAATCTTCAATAGAATGATGCTAAACCATGAAAACTTCTAACTTCTGTTATCGTCCTGGGTTGTGGCCAATTTCTGATTGCTTCAACTTTATTCTGATCCACCTGTATACCTCCTTCTGATATAACATATCCCAAAAATAAAACACTATGTGTCATGAATACGCATTTCTTCGTTGCAGCATAAAATTGTTCCTGTCGTAGTATCATCAACACTTCTCTCAGATGATGCAAGTGCTCTTCTGGGCTTCCACTGTATATCAGTATATCATCAAAATAAACCACCACGAACTTCCCAATAAATGGTCTAAAGATCTGATTCATCACCCGCATAAATGTACTAGGTGCATTCGAAAGACCAAACGGCATGACTAGCCATTCATACAACCCCTCCCGTGTTTTGAACGCTATTTTCCATTCATCCCCTGGTCGAATTCGAATTTGATGATAACCACTCTTCAAATCGATCTTCGAAAAGATAGTAGCCCCGCTCAACTGATCTAACAAATCATCAAGCCTTGGCATCGGAAATCTGTATCTGACAGTTATTTTGTTGAGTGCCCTACTATCCGTACACATCCTCCACGAACCATCCTTCTTCGGCACTAACAAAGTTGGAACAGCACAAGGACTTAAGCTCTCTTGTATGCGTCCTTGTTCAAGCAACTCTTCCACCTGCCTTCTCAACTCCTCATGCTCCTTTGGACTCATCCTGTAATGTGGTTTATGTGGTAACACAGCTCCTGGAACTAGATCTATTTGATGTTGTATGTCCCTCAATGGTGGTAACTCTGTTGGAAGCTCTTCAGGAAATACATCTTCAAATTCTTCCAGCACTGGCTTTACTTCTTCAGGAATTTCAACCACTTCATTACTCTCATGTCCAATCAACAAAAATACTTCAGGCTCCTCTTCTACTTCCTTAACAAACTCCTTCAAAGATAGCAAAGTTTTAAGTTCTTCAATCTCCTCCAACTTGCTTTCTTCTTGTTGTCGCTTCTTAGGAACTAAAGTGATTTTAGTACCTTCAAACATGAAACTGTAACTGTTAGTACGACCATCATATTGCACAGCTCTATCATACTGCCATGGTCTCCCCAACAACAGATGGCATACATCCATATCCACAACATCACACCAGATTTCATCTTTGTATTTCTTCCCAATCGAAAATTTTACACAAGCTCTTCGTCCAACCTTCACCTCCCCTCCTTTCCTCAACCAAGCTAACTTGTAAGGTTTCGGATGCTTCTCAGTCTTTAATGCCAACTTCTTCATAGCCTCGGTAGAAATGATGTTATCACAGCTGCCAGCATCAATAACAAACTTGCAAACCTTCCCCAGAATAGTGCATGTTGACTGAAAAATGTTACTCCTCAATCAGCTAGAATCATCTTCTTGTTTTGGTGTTAAACAAGACCTCCTCATCATTAATGAATACCCTTCATCTCCCGACACTTCTTCTTCCTCCTCAACTTGTGGTGAATTAGAACATTCAGCTTCTACATCCTCATCCTCAACCTCAGCTACCATCACTCGCTTCTTTGGCTTCGGACATTCATTGCTTTTGTGACCAAACTCCTGACAATTGAAGCATTTGATACTACTATTGATCTTGGTCTTAGCAACTTCATTGACAACCGGTTTACTAACAGCCTTGGAAACGTTGGTATTGCTACTAGCCCCTTTCATTTGATTGTTGGAATTTGTAAACACACCACCACCTCTCCTACCTTGCTTCTCCCAAGCTAGAGCTTTTTGATGTGCTTCAGCAACAGATCTGGGATTAAACATATTCACCATATCTTGAATCTGCATTCTCAACCCTCCAACAAATCTAGCGGTCAACTGTTCCTCCGTCTCCATGATGTCATTCCTCATAATGATAAAATTCATCTGCATAATCATTCACTGACTTTGTTCCCTGCCTCAAGTTCTGCAAACGTTGATACATAAGAGATTGATAATTGTAAGGTAAGAAAGTAGCTTTCATCAACTTCTTCATCTTCTCCCATGACTCAATCTTTGACTTTCCCATCCTTTCCCGTGTAAGTTTAGTTTGTTGCCACCATGCCATAGCTCTTCCTTTCAAACGAGTAGCAACCAACTTAACTCTCCGATGCTCGGGAACTTCCTTAAAGTCAAAAATTTCTTCCACATTAGATAACCAATCCAAAAATTCCTCAGCTTGCATACCACCCCTGATTTCTGGAATTTCAGTTTTCATCCCTGACTCCCATCGTCGATCATCTTCTACATCCCGATATGCATTTCGTACTTGGTCTCGATCTCGATAATGAATATTACTTCTATCACTCTCTTCATCATAATCACGTGTATTTCGATATCGATCTCGACCATCAACATCTCTATGATCACACATATCTCTTCGACTATGTCTTTCATCATCATGATATGGCTCATCTCCAAACTCACGTGGAGTTCTTCTCTCTTCATCTCGAAATTCATGGTGATCTCTCCTTGTTGAAACTAATGACTCTCTTCTATCTCGAACAAATTGTGGCGACACCCTCCTCGCTTCCGTAACCGATGGCGAAACTCTGTTTTCTCCATGGTTCGAGACTGGCGACCTTCTCCTTTGACTTTGATTCATATCATTCATCAGTTTCTCTAACTTCCCAATGCCTTCATCAAACTTTTCATTGATGCGTTGTTCCATTTGCTCGGCTTATTCTCTTCTATACAACGCTTCAACATTCTGATGGCGATTAGCTCTTCTCGGCGGCATTGTCAAATCTTCACAACTCCAACACTTAAACTCTCAGCCTTGATCTACAAAAAAATGAACTTCAACACTTAAACTCAGCTCGGCTCAACTCTCGGCCTTGAACAACAAAGTGATGCACGGCCTTCTACACTTCAATACAAACTCTTCTCCTTGGCTCCAAGACTCGGCTTAGCTATGATTGGCTAAGTCTAGCTCTGATACCAAATGATGCAGCGGAAAATAACAGAAATTGATACAACGATGAAAGTAGCAATCGGTGGATTGAAAATACCAAACGCCCAAATCCGTTGATCTCAAAGATAGCGGATTCTAGCTATCTTCGTCACGTTGACGCGCACGATGCCGTGAAAGAAGATCTACAATTCTTCGAACGTTAATCAAGCGCACTTGATTCCGTGAATTGGCTTCAACAATCGTTGATTCGAGCGCACTCGAATGCCTAAAGTGGAGATAGGAGATTACACTCAACTACCAATTTCAAAGTGGCACAAAGCACACAAACAAAGTTTTATTCAAAATCAACTAAGTTTACAAATGACCCAACATCCCTATTTATAGGGTTACATCACAACACAATACTCGACCTACATACAGCACAGACGACCTACGACCTAACATAGGTTGTTAACGACCTAACAGAAGCGACTTAAAAAAAACAAGCAAATACAATACAACACATTACAACATTTACGACCTAACAGGCGGCCGACCTACGACCTATGGAAACACCATCAACGAGTTAACAAATTACAACACAACATCAATGCGACTCAAAATTGTGTGACTTACGACTCGAGCGACTTCAACACTTCAGCAGAATAAGATAAGCGACTTAACTCCAGGACGACCTAGCCTTCAGTGCGACATAAGGAATAGCATCTCTTCAGTGAGCGACCTAAGGAAAGGAGCGACCTAGGCGACGCGACTTAACTTCTCGCGACTTACAGAAATCCACTTGCAGCGACCTAAATTCTTGCGACCTATAGGAAACGGCATGTGAGAGCGACCTAAGGTAAACTGGTCGATACAAGTAGTTGCTTGACCCGGTAGATCGCTGGAGCGACTTAAGTATAACTCGTTACCATCACTAGGTCGCTGGAGCGACTTACAGGTATTGCTAGGTCGTTCGCGACGTATATTTGGTGATTGTAAACCATGACGCGCTGCATCGTTAGGTCGTTCGCGACCTATGGGTAACTCGTCACCTTGTCTTGAGCGACTTAAGGTCTTCGAGCGACTTAATTCAGGCTGGGCTGCATCAGAATGTGTTGGGCGTTTGGGCCTTGACCTCTTCTATATGCTTGAACCCGGACCGCTGTTATGTTATACACTTTGATATGTTTGGCTCGGCTCCTCATTTTCATTTCTCAATACCCCCCTTTAAACCGATCTAGGGTTTGTGATTTCCAGGGTTTTTAATCTTCCTTAGTCTATTTGCTGTCACTTTCAAATTTCTTCATAATACAAAGAAATCTGGCTTTTGCCTTCATCAAGCTTCAATTTGATTTATATTTTTAAGCTTGCGACATCTAGGGTTTTGCAAATTCCCTACCTGATTGCTGCTTTCAAATTTCTTCATGTTATGATGAAGTCTGACTTCCGTCTTCTTCGATCTTCAACTTAACTGATGTTTCCGAGCTTACATTCTCTACGGTTTTGCGAATTCCCAATTTTCTTACTACTACTTTCAAATTTGTTCATGAATTGATGAAGTCTAGCTTCTGCCTTCTTCGATCTTTAGCACCTTCTTCAATTTGATGAAGGTTTTGACTGAAAGTGGCTTGGTAAGTATATAAGCTTGTTGGTAAGTGGCAGATATGTGATTGATTTGCAATTTCCCTTTAATAACTTGCTCTCGAATGAAGTATAAATCAATCTCTATTTGCTTTGTTCTCAAATGAAGTATTGGATTAGCTGACAGTGACATGACACTAAGATCATCACATCATATAGTTGGTTTTATGTTTGTATTTGACTTCAATTCATTTAGTAGAGATTGAATTTACATGATTTCTGCTGTAGCACTTGTTATGCTCCTATATTATGCCTCTGTGCTTGATATAGAAATAGTAGTTTGTTTCTTCAAACACCATAAAACTAGATTATCTCCAATGTAAATGTAGTATCATGTGGTAGATCTTCTACCATCAGGATCTGTAGCCCACTCAACATCTGCATATCTTGTTATGTTGAGATTTTTGCACGCTTTTAGACTTAATTCATGATCTACTATTCCTTTTAGATATCTCAATAACCTTTTAACTGCCTTACAATGCTTGTCCTTTGGATCCTGCATAAACTGACACATTTTGTTAACACTGAAAAAAATTTGACCTTGTTATGGTTACATATTGTAATGCACCAATAATGCTTTTATATTCTTTTTCATTCAGTATTGGTTCTCCCTTATTTTTTGATAGATACTGATTTGTTATCATTGGTGTAGGTATTGAATTTGCACCATCCTTCTTTGCTTTGATCAATATTTCTATAATATATTTTTTCTGGCTTAAGAGGATTTCTGAGTATTCAATAAGATTGTTGATTTCTGCATCATTGTTATCTGTAATGATCAATTCATCAACATATATTAAAATGTACATAGTTGATACATTATTAATTTTAATAAACATAGAGTTGTCTGATTTGGCAGACTGAAAACTTAAACTTATCAATGTTGTTTTTAGTTTGTCAAACCAGACTCTAGGAGCTTGGTTAATTCCATAAATCTCTTTATTTAATCTGCACACATATTTCCTATCTTCTTTATAGCCACAAGTCTTGCTTTATACCTTGCAACTATTCCATCTAAATTTTCTTTAATTTGTATGTCCACTTACACCCTACGACATTTTTATATTCTTGTGGATAAACATGATTCCATGTCTTATTCTTTAGAAGTGCATGATATTCTTCATCCTTGGCTTTTTTCCAATTTGAATCTTTTACTTCCTAAGTAAATGTTTCTGGAACTTTTGATGCAATAATTGCAGCGTAACTTTTTGGTTTAAAATTCCACTGTTAGATCTTTTGATCATGTGATGTCCAGTTTGAACATGTGAATTGTCATATGCCTATTCTGTTGTGTTGGCTCCTGACTGCTCAAGTTATGTGCTTGAGTTCTCTTGATTATTTCCTTAAATACTACTTTGTGTCTGACCAGTTGTGTATGTAGTAGTGTGGTTGAGATGATCAAGTAGCTCTATTTATCCATGACCTGGTTCACTAAGCACTATGAGTTGTGGATCAGAGCCAACTTGATTCTTCTCAATCCATTCTTTATTCAAGTCAGTAGACTACAAAGGTATGATTGTACTAAGCCTTTTGGATTATGAATCTTTTGTGTTGGCTTCATATTTGTACTAGAGAAAGGAAACACATATTCATTAAATACTACATGTCTACCTACAAATACTTTTCCATTTTTGTCTAAACATTTTTACCCTTTTTGGTTTATCGAATACCCTAGGAATGTACAAGGAGCTAATCTAAAATTTAATTTATGACTATTATAAGACCTTATGTAAGGAAAACACAAGCATCCAAAAGCTCTTAAACTTTGATAATCTTGTTTTATATTAAGTAATTTTTCAATTAGACGTTTATTTTTCAAAACTTTGGTTGGTAGTCTATAACTAAATACATTGTTGTATTAAATGAGTTTGGCAAAAAATTTAGAGGAAGAGATGATTGTGCTAAAAGTGTAAGACTAGATTCTACTATATGTCTATGCTTCCTTTCAACTAGTTCATTCTGCTCAGATGTAAATGGACATGTAATTCTATGAACTATTCCTTTCTTTTAAAAGAAATTACTAAGTGTTTTATACTCTGTACCACCATCAGTTTGGATAATTTTAACTTGGTGACTGGTTTGTTTTTCTACTTGAGTAATAAAATGTATCACAGCTTTACATGTCTTAGATTTTGCTCTAAGAAAATAAATCCAAGTGTATTTAGTGTATGCGTTAGCAAATGATATATAATATTTGATACCATAATCTCAACTGAAGGGTGCTGGACCCCATAAAGTAGCAACCATTACAAGTGGATTACTATACTTGGTTTTTGAGTCAGAGAAAGTAAGCTTATGACTTTTACTTATTTGACAATATGTACACATATATAGTAAAGGAATATTTTCAAATGAAATCTACTTTACAACATTTACATTAGGATGGCCTAACTTGTAGTGCTATAAATCAAACATATTCCTATTTCTTTTCGTAATTTCAGAAAGATTATAACAGTTTCCATTATTTACAGAGTTTCTTGAATTAACAAGATTGAACTGGTACAGTCCCTTCGCAGCATCACCCTGCAAAAGAATTTCTCTAGTTAGAATGTCTCTAACTACACAATATTCAGGATAGAATTCAATATATATATATATATTTGTCACTTGTAAATTATTACACAATCATAAGATTTTTCTTTATTTATGGTACTCTTAATAAGTTATTGAGATATAGTTGTCTTTTACCTTCCAGTATGTGTTATATTAACCAGCTCACCATTGCCCATGTGTATGGACTGATTAACTTTATATTATTTGTTGCGAGGATTTAAGCAGTCTAAGTTGCTTGTGATATGATTTGTGGCTCCTGAGTCAGGGTATCAGCTTTCATCCTATATATCTTCTGGCTTTGTTATCAGGTGACAATTTCTTAATTTATCTGATTGGATATTTGGATTTGTTTTGCATGCACATATTTGCACTTGGGTTGTTATTTCTTTGACTATTTGAATTTTTATTTGGTGTGAATGAAGCATTGAATCTAAAGTAGCATCTAGGTGTTGCATTGATCTGTTATAATTTTGATTCTTATTTCTTGAATTAACTGCATACGTAAGTGATAGATTTGTATCTTGTGGTTCCTTTGATCTGTCCTTCCTTCTTATGAAAGTAGTGTAGAATGCATATGGATTGATGGTAATGTTTCCTTAGATGAAATCACAGCCACCAATAATTCATATTCTTCACTTAGACCACTTAAAATGGTTACCACTTGCTTAGTATCTAAAATTTTAGGTCATGCTGCCTCTAGTAAATCACATATAGTCTTGATCTTTAATAAGTATTCCCTCATTGATAAACTGTCCTTTCTAATATTGTGTAGTTGTCTCTTATAGTGCATTATATTAGCAGCTAATTGAGAATTGAAGATTTGTTCTATTGTGGTGCAGATCTCATTGGATGACTTGCACCAACTATTTGTGGCAACAAGTTGGTACTTATTGAAGACATCAGCTGTTAACTTATCAGGCTGTCTTATCTTTGATGCTTTGTATATTCATTGTTCCTTACCACCTTGTACTCTTGTTCTATGATGAATCTTGGTGGTATAGGCAATGTTTCAAGAACAAATCCTTTAAGCCTATATCCTCGAACTGTTGTTTCGGTTTGAAGCTTCCAAAGAAGATAATTATCTTCATCAAGATGAATTGTTATCAATTGACTCTGTGGGCTGACCACAGTTTTGATCAACTCCTCTGTTGTAGTGGTACTTTGTTATTGTGAGTTGGTTGCTTTCTGATGTGGCAGAGTTGTTCTCATCTCCTTCCGCCATGATGATAAAATGATGGTTAGTAAGTTTGATGATTCAGGCAGGGTAATAAAGAATATAATCCAGGTATGTTGCAGTCGAACTCGGATAATGACACTGATCTGATGGGTTTTTGGCATGGCACTTACTTTCTTGATACTTTAATGATGAAATTCTTGCTTCTTGAAATATGTTTTTTGAATATTGTCGTTGATTTGCTTGTTTTCTGTGAAAAAGAACTTGATGCAACCTGAATTTAAAGAATTCTCATCATGACACTTGTTTTATATGATGAATTTCAGGAAAATATTTGAACCTCAAATGATGAGATTGATTCTCTAATGAGGATACTCAAATGATGAAGATTTTTTGATGGGTTTAAATTCTAATACCCAAGATTAGTAGTTGTTAAGCATTTTTTCTTTGATACCATATTGGATTTTGATGTAATTTAATGATTTTGAGTATTTGATTTATTACATAAATATTGAGGAGAAAGAAACCCAATTTTATTGATGCAAAATGACGATACAGATACATGTACATTGATATATTCGTGCATATTTATAATATAAAATGTATAGGGCTTTTAGGCCTTAACCGCATCTTTACACTTGAACCCGAACCGCTGCTATGTTATATGCTTTGATATGTTTGGCTTAGGTCCTCACTTTCATTCATTCCTCAATATACTCACACGGAACTCGCATTGTTTTTACAGACAAAATCCGTTTTTAAACCCCCTAAATGAATATCCCAATTTTTCATCAATTTTTGGTTAAAATCTGAAGTTAACAAAATAAAATTATCCTAAAGCAGATAAAATTTGCACATTTACACATTTTATTTATTAGGAATATAACAACATGAAAAATGGTTGCAATGATAGCTACTTTTGATTCATTCAAATTATAACATTTTCCATTATTGACATGCATGAATGAAATTATGGAGTGGTGACCGAACCCTCATTGCTCTAGTAGGGAGACTTCCTAACTAAATAAGTGATATGGCCAATATTTACCATCCATGGTGCCAAAATAATATAACGTGTAGTTATTCAAGTTTCTAAAATCAAAACTTGGGTAAGTATAAATTATATTGCCCATATTTAGGTAGCAATTAAAATAAAGATTGCCACAAAGGTAACTTAAACTTGCTACCTGATCCCCATTGTTGCTCTAAAAATAGTTATGATCCAAATTGGTATAACTTTCATATGCAAAATCGTGTCATAACATTTGAATAGTTTAATCGGGTCATACTATTCTACATCCAAAGAATATATAAGTTATAGCATAATATGTATGAA
This sequence comes from Allium fistulosum, assembly GCA_030737815.1. NCBI lineage: Eukaryota > Viridiplantae > Streptophyta > Magnoliopsida > Asparagales > Amaryllidaceae > Allium > Allium fistulosum. The sequence continues at coordinate 1,131,397,162 of CM060901.1, forward strand.
GAAAACAATGATCTGTATTTTCTAAGACAGCATGACAGTTGCAATAGCATGTTAATCAATCACCATTCCTTTCACAAACCAAAAATGTTTTCCTAAAATAGTAAAATAAAGAACTATTATCCCAAAGACCCAAAAAATAAATACTTCATGGAAGTATATTGTGACGACCCACCTCTTCGACCCTCGAAAATCAACACTAACACATCCACGGTATTCACATGCAACAAATTCAAGTGCTGGAAAAGAGGATGATCAGGGGTAAAATAAAATAAAGGTAGAAGATAGAAACAACAGATTCTCACATCGTACTGGACAACTTATAATTATACATGAAGATAGTACATAAAATTACTCCCAAAGTGATATATCAGAGTTATAGCAAGTACTAACCCAGTCAGGGACAGTTATAACTCCATATCTCACATTGGTGCTGGTATTTAGTCTGCACACATATTTCCTGTCTTGTTTATAGCCTGATGGTTGCTCCATATATACTTCTTCCTGTAACGCACCATTTAAAAATGGATTATTCACATCTGGCTGTCTGATATTCTAGTTTCTATGCAATGCTATAGTAAGAATAATTCTGATTGCTATTGGCTTTACAACTGAAGAAAAGGTTTCATTAAAGTCAAAACCACGTTGTTGAGTATATCCCTTAACCACAAGTCTTGCTTTATAACTTGCAACTGTTCCATCTGTATTTTTCTTTAATTTCTATGCCCATTTACACCCTACGACATTTTTATATTCTAGTGGATAAACCGGATTCCACGTCTTATTCCTTATAAGTGCATGATATTCTTCATCCATGGCTTTCTTCTAATTTGAACCTTTTACGGCCTGAGTAAATGTTTCTGGCTTTTCTGATGCAATAGTTGTAGTGTAAATTTTTGGTTTAAAAATTCCACTCTTTGATCTTTTGATCATGTGATGTCCAATATGAACATGTGAATTGTCCTGTGCCTATTCTGTTGTGTTGGCTCCTGACTGCTCTTGTTGTGTGCTTGAGTTCTCTTGATTATTTCCTTAAGTACTGCTCTGTGTCTGGCCAGTTCTATATGCAGTAGTGTGGTTGGGATGATCGGGTAGCTCTGCTTGTCCATGACTTGGTTCACTGAGCACTGTGAGTTGTGGATCAGAGCCAACTTGATTCTTCTCAACCCATTCTTTATTCAAGTCAGTAGAATACAAAGGTATGATGGTACTAAGCCTGTTGGATTGTAAATCTTTTGTGTTGGCTTCATATTTGTACTAGAGAAAGGAAACATATATTCATCAAATACTACATGTCTACTTATAAATACTTTTCCATTTTTGTCTAAACATCTGTACCCTTTTTGGTTTATCGAATACCCTAGAAATGTATAAGGAGTTAATCTAAAATTTAATTTATGCCTATTATAAGACATTAAGCAAGGAAAACACAAGCATCCAAAAGTTATTAAACTTTGATAATATGGTTTTATATTGAGTAATTTGTCAACTGGAAATTTATTTTCAAAACTTTGGTTGGTAGTCTATAACTAAATACATTATTGTACTAAATGAGTTTGGCAAAAAATTTAGAGGAAGAGATGCTTGTGCTAAAAGTGTAATACCAGATTATACTATATGGCTATGCTTCCTTTCAACTAGTTCATTCTGCTCAAATGTATATAAACATGTAGTTCTATGAATTATTCCTTTCTTTTAAAAGAAATTAGTGAGTGTTTTATACTCAGTATCACCATCAGTTTGGATAATTTTAACTTGATGGCTGGTTTGTTTTTCTACCTGAGTAATAAAATACATTACTGCTTTATATGTCTTAGATTTTGCTCTAAGAAAATAAATCTAGCTGTATTTAGTGTATGTGTCAGCAAATGATATATAATATTTGAAACCATAATCTCAACTGATGGGTGTTGGATTCCATAAAGTAGCAACCATTACAAGTGGGTTACAATACTTGGTTTATGAGTCAGAGAAAGTAAGCTTATGACTTGTATCTATTTGACAATATGTACACACATATGGTAAAGGAATATTTTCAAATGGAATCTACTTCACAATATTTGCATTAGGATGGCCTAACTTGTAGTGCTATAAATCAAACATATTCCTATTTCTTTCCATAATTTCAGAAAGATTATAAACGTTTCTTTTAATTTTAGAGTTTCTTTAATTGACAAGATTGAACTTGTACAGTCCCTTCACAGCATCACCCTGCAAAAGAATTTCTCTAGTTAGAATGTCTCTAACTAAACAATATTCAGGATATAATTCAATATATATATTGTTGTCACTTGCAAATTGTGAAACACTCATAAGATTTTTCTCTATTTATGGTACTCTTAATAAGTTATTAAGATATAGTTGTCTTTCGCTTTTGATGCAAGCAATTCCATTATGTGTTATTTTAACTAGCTCACCATCGCCCATGTGTATGGCCTAGTTACCTTTATATTATTTGTTGCGAAGATTTAAGGAGTCTAAATTGCTTGTGATATGATTTGTGGCTCCAGAGTCAGGGTACCAGGTTTCATCCTTTATATCTCCTGGCTTTGTTGTCAAGCGATAGTTTCTTGACTTATTTGATTGGATATTTGGCTTTGTTGTGCTTGCACCATATTTGAACTTGGGTTGTTATTTCTTTGACTGTTTAAATTTTGATTTGGTGTAAATGAAGCATTGAATCTAAAGTAGCATATAGGTCTTGTATGTCCCATCTTTTCACAAATTTGACACTTAAGTCTATTGTTACTATTCCATCTTCCACTGCCTCTTGAACTGAATAGACTGACCACCTCTCTGATAATACTAGTCTGATCTGTAGTAATTTTGATACTTATTTCTTGAATTTACTGCATACTTTATTGATAGATCTGCATCTTGTGGTTTCCTTTGATCTATCCTTCCTTCTTGTGCAAGTAGTGTAGAATGCACATATTAGATTGATGGTAAGGTTTCCTTAGATGAAATCACAACCACCACTGATTCATGTTCTTCTCTGAGACCACTTAAGATGGTAAGCACTTGCTTAGTATCTGAATTTTATGTCATGCTACCTCTAGTAAATCACATATAGTCTTGATCTTTAATAAGTATTCCCTCATTAATAAATTATCATTTCCGATATTCTGCAGTTGTCTCTTATAGTTCATTATATTAGCAGCTAATTGAGAATTGAAGATCTGTTCTATTGTGGTGCAGAACTCATTGGATGACTTGCATCCAACTATTTGTGGCAACAAGTTGGTACTTATTGAAGACAACAGCCGTGAACTTATCAGGCTATCTTATCTTTGATGCTTTGTATATGCGCTGTTCCTTACCTCCTTGTTCTCTTGATTTATGGTGAATCTTGGTGGTATAGGTAATGTTCCAAGAACAAATCCTTCAAGCCCTTATCCTCGAAATGTTGTTTCAGTTTGAAGCTTCCAAAGAAGATAATTATCTTCATCAAGATGAATTTTTACCAATTGATTTTGTGGGTTGACTACTGTTTTGATCAACTCCTCTATTGTTGTGGCACTTTGTTGTTGTGAGTTGGTTGTGCTTTCTGATGTGGCGGAGTTGTTCTCATCTCCTTCAGCCATGATGATAAAATGATGGTTAATAAGTTTGATGATTCAAGCAGGGCAAGAAAGAGTATAATCTAGGTGTGTTGCAGCGAACTTAGATGATGACACCGATCTGATAGGTTTTTGGCAAGGCACTTACTTTCTTGATTCTTTAATGATGAAATTCTTGCTTCTTGATATATGGTTTTTGAATTTTTCTGTTGATTTGCTTGTTTTCTATGATAAAGAACTTGATGCAACCTGAATTCAAAGAATTGTCATCACGACACTTGTTTTATAAGATGAATTTCAGGGAAATCTTTGAACCTCAAATGATGAGATTGATTCTCTAATGAGGATACTCAAATGATGAAGATTTTCTGATGAGTTTAAATTCTAATACCCAGATTAGCAGCTGTTAAGCATTTTTGCTCTGATACCATATTGGATTTTGATGTAATTTAATGATTTTGAGTATTTGATTTATTACATAAATATTGAGGGGAAAGAAACCGAATCTTATGGATGCAAAATGATGATACAGATACATGTATATTGATATATTCGTCCATATTTATAATAAAAATGTATAGGGCTTTTGGTCCTTAACTACTTCTTTATGCTTGAACCCTAACCGCTGCTATGTTATACACTTTGATATGTTTGGTTTGGTTCCTCACTTTCATGCATTCCTCAATATACTCACACAGAACTCGCATTGTTTTTATAGACAAAATACCGTTTTTAAACCCCCTGAATGAAAATCCCAATTTTTCATCAATTTTTGGTTAAAATCTAAAGTTAACAAAATTAAATAATCCCAAAGTAAATAAAAGTTACACATTTACACATTTTATTCATTAGGAATATAACAACATGAAAAATTGTTGCAATGATAGCTACTTTTGATTCATGCAAATTATAACATTTTCCATTGTTCACATACATGAATGAAATTAAGGAGTGGAGACCCAACCCTCATTTCTCTAGTTAAGAGATTTCCTAACTAAATAAGCGATATGGCCAATATTTATCGTCCATGGTGCCAAAATAATATAACTTGTAGTTACTCAAGTTTCTAAAATTAAAACTTAGGTAAGTATAAATTATATTGCCCTTTATTTGGGTAGCAATTAAAATAAAGATTGCCACAAAGGTAACTTAAATTTGCTACCTTATCCTCATTGTTGCTCTAATAATAATTATGATCCAAATTGTTATAATTTTCATATGCAAAATGGTGTCAAAACATTTGAATAGCTTATAAATCGGGTCACACTATTCTACATCTAAAGAAAATATAAGTTATAGCATAATATGTATGAAGAAAACAATGTTCCATATTTTCTAAGACAACATGATAGTTGCAATAGCATGTTAATCAATCACCATTCCCTTCGCAAACCAAAAACGTTTTCCTAAAAAAGAAAAATAAAGAACTATTATCCCAAAGACCCAAAAAATAAATACTTCATGGAAGTATATTGTGATGACCCGCCTCTTCAACCCTCGAAAATCGACAATAATACATCCACGGTATTCATGTGCTGCAAATTCAAGTGTTGGAAAGGCGGATGATCAGAGGTAAAATAAAATTAAGATAGAAGATAGAAACAATAGATTCTCACATCATACTGAACAATTTATAATTATACATGAAGATAGTATATAAAATTACACCCAAAGTGATACATTAGAGTCATGACAAGTAATAACCTACTCAGGGACAGTTATAACTGCCTATCCCACATAGGTGCTGGTATATACTTATACATAATATAGCGGAAATAGAGATAGATAACTATGAATGGAGGAATCTTCTTCTCCAGGCTCCCCCTAAAATGCTCCAAGCTAGATCTGACTACTTGACTGGCCGAAAATTAAGGCACCTAAGAATTTAAGGGAAAATAAATAAACTCTGGATCAGTCATGGGACTGGTGTGAGAAAACTAAAAAATGGATGCCTTTGAAAAACAAAAGGTATCTCATAAGACCATGTCGTAGATAAACACATATGGGTTTTTACCTTATGATAACCAAAACCTTTGCTACGCCAAATCAGAGATATTATTCTTGATGGTATTCTTTGAAATCACTTTTCAAATAACATATAAAAATAGCCGGAATTTTTACATTTGTTAAATTGGACAGCATAGTAGGGTATACAACCAAATCCATAAAGGCACATATTGAAGAATGGATTCCCAACAATGACAAGATAAGGGACTACCTTCCGTTAGTACATCTCTAGAGGAATGTACCGAGGCACAGCCCCGCTACCCTCTACCGACACAGAACCAGCCTACCTCTACCATAGATAGTACCGAATAACCCATCACCCAGTCCCGATTATCCATGGGATCTCAAAGTATACACAAAAAACCCAAAATATAGAGGGAAATCTAGAAAGGTGATGACCATATCCTAATGCGTGCGACCCACAAAGCCCTGCTCCATCTACCCTATTTTTTCCATTACTGATGTGTGAGGCTGGAGTAATGTTTTACCTTTCACATGACATATCCCACTTTGAATGTCATAATGCCATTTCCAACGACACACTTATTGGTTTCCACAAAAGTACAACCCTCGAGTTCATACGCCTCAGGGAAGGGTGTTAAGTATAAGAGGGGTTACTCCTACACCACTAAATGGATATACGTTTGTAAAAACCAGTGTACATGGTCTTAGACATGAAATGTCAGGCATTTTTCCATACAAGTTGTCCAAGAACAGAACATACCAAAGGCACTCCTACTGCATCCTGTTTGGGTATCACGCCTAGGATTAGTGGCGAGCAGTCCTTGCATTGACGATTTCAAAATCATTATCTTCAACATGTCTTCACTTTCGAATGCATATATTAGTTCGAAGTGGTTTTCAGATAGGAATTACCCAAATCTGATCCTGATCTCTCCAAACCAATTATCGATAGAAAAGATGTTAGGTATGTAGGTGATTGGTGATCATCATTCAATTAATTAATATCTTTATATCCAATAAAATACCTTTAGAGATATATTTCAAACCATTTCTTTTTGGTATATGCCGATTTATTAAACCTCCTTTTAACTTTGGAAATACCAAATCATTTCCTTTAAATTACTTATGAACAATATCTCCATCTTCTATAATATAAACCTTAATGGATATTACTTATTTCCAAAACATATCTTTTAATGGGTTAAAAACACTGTTATTTAAGACATCATTTACAGTATACCCAAACCAATAGTACCGAGTAAAAAAGATTCAAAGATTTTAGATCAATTAATTATACTCAATACTAGTTTCTGTATTCCACCTGTACTATTCATCGAATAACGGTGAAATCACCTTTTAAATTCACACAGATAGTATAGATTCCCTCCTCGGAATTTAATACACAGTTTAACTAGAACATTTTCTTTACCATCAAAATCTTATTTGAAATCTTTTTTAACTTTGCGAAATAATCCAAGTCTCTTTTTTGTTATCTTAAGAAAATATGGTCTGAGTAAATCAAGTTAACTATCCCCTCCATTGCGCCATTCCGAATACCTAGGAGAGCTGTCAATTAGTTTCCCAAACTGTAGCCTAGAGTTTACCCCTCTGCCACCCATAAGGCGGTCAAGTTATTTGATCGACTCTAAACCTTTAAAATATTTGTATGATTACTTGGAGAATATTTCCAAAAGGTACGGGAAAAGAAATCCAAGTTTAAATCATTTATACACAATTGTCAAATTCAGTTGTTAAATTGATGGTGAATAGTTATTTTAAAGCTTTGTTGAACAAAACACTTATTCCATTAAATATTTATGTCCATTTTTATAACTCAATTCCCTTTTAAAACATTTTAGCATAATTATAGAATTCATGTCATATTTTTAAAGATCTAAAAATATCAAATTTTAAAAGGTTGAAAACCATGGTTTATGAACTATCAAAACGCGACTATATTGAAAATTTGATTTGGACATAACTCAAACTTTATTAAATGAAAACTCGAATTTTCTTTTCATTTGTAAACTATGGTTATAAGAGTCCGAAAAATTCTTATTCCAATGAATTTCGACTCATATTCCATTCTATAAATGGAGATAACTTTTTACGGCGCCAAATCACGAACTACCGTTATGTGATGCGCTTATTTTGACTCCATTTTCAAATCTTTTTCAAACTTTATCGAAATGAGTTTTAATGTTTATAAAACATTTATAGACCATTTTTATCCATTTTTATAGAGGTTAATAATGCTATATATACCATTATAATTTATAAAGGGAAGTGATTCCTTTATGTAAATTCGACGTGTATTTTACCGTGAATCATTTCCATATCAAGCAAGCATATAATCAAAATCCAACTCGTGATGATCAAGAAACATACCAGGCATATAAACATATCATATCGTTATAGAAATTATTAGTAAAAGGTACAGAGTCGTTCTCTTGTATATAGCGATCCGTTTCTAACTTTCGAAGCTTTTTCTTTTCTGGTTCAAAGCGCAAGGAGCTCGGCCTCTATAGGAATGGTCATGACCTATAAGTGAATGGGTGGAGGTGCTTAACAAGGTGATGGTGGCCATAGATAAGCATGGCCAAGATAATGATGTGGATGTAGATCACTACTTTGAACTTGAACTAAGGTGGTATATTTTGTATATATTTTTAGCAGAGCTTCGCTAAGATGGAGAAATATTTTGGAGAAGAAGTGGAGGTGATGGAAGCCAATAATAAGCTTGTGAAGAAGGAGATGAACTTGAGAATTTGGTGTGAAGAAACGATAGGGTGTAGGGTGTTGTTTATAAACTTTTTAACAAAAATTTCTACAATATCATAATCACATCTCCCATCACCCATGTGCAACTCCATTGTAACGACCCGTATTTTTAACACTTTAAAAATACGAATTAGAATGAAAATTTTGGATAAAAATCCGAAGGAAATAAAATTTTGTGTTGTTAAATGTGAATTACAAGTTAAAATACAAAACTGAATTATGAAATAACTTATTTGTAAATTAAATATGGATGTTAACTTGTAGTGAATGTAAATAATGAATTGAATTTGATTGTAAACCAAATTGGTTATGATTGTAAACAAGAATAAATAAAATGGTAGATTTAATAATGGAAGTTTATGTTATTGAAACTAATATAAATAAATGTAACTTAATATTACAGTTGATTGAAAGCAGATAATAACTGAAACTGTAATTCGATAAAGATGTTAACTTGTAATTGAACGTAGGTAAAGATTTAAATTTGAATGTAACAAGTTATTGAATTGAATTGAATTTGATTGTAAACAACGAAATAAATAAAATGTTACATTTAATATTAAAGTTATAATATGGAAATCAACGTAAATGAATGTAATTTAATATTACTGTGAATTTAAATAAGATGATAGCTGAAGAAAATGAAAGTAAATGAATTATAAACTATTGATAATAATGTATAAGTAAATGGTTGATTCAATAATGAAAGTGTAAATCGAAATAAAAGAATTCATTTGGAATTAAATAACTTGAATTTGAATTACAATATAATTGAACGTGGAATCTAATATAATCTTTTATATTGGATTTATAATGGAAAATTGCATTGTAAAAGATTGTTAATTACTGTGAAATTAAAAATGGAATTTGTGAACAATTGAAATTTGATTTAAAAGTTAATAATTTAAAATTGGGAATTTTATATTGAAATTAAACAGTCGAATAATTTATTTTTCGAATATTGGATTTAATTAGACAATTAAATCGATAATTTAATAAGTTAAATTTCAGAAATAATTGAAAATCGAGTTGAATATGATTGAAAATGATTTGTAAAATTTTATCTTATCATATTGGAGTTATAGTAATGTTATAGAACTTTTAAAATTGAATTTAAAGTTAATTTGTGAAAATTGAATATTTTAATATTTAATTATCGACTGAAAAATAGCCATTTTTCGAACAGTCTCAGAATTGAACGAAACTAGTTCCATTGGATCCGTAATAGTTTGTTATTGTCGGATTTCAATTTTCGTAGCAATCGGAGCTATCGTTTGACCGTGGCAGCCAAAACGCATCGAAATCGGTTTAAATCGGTTTAATTTAAAACTGATCGTTTTTCTCCGTAACTCGCACAGATAACCGAATTAGCCTCCGAAACAAGTTCCATTGCGTTCGAAACGTGGGGTAAACCTTAGAAACGCCAGCCGGCACACTTCGTTTGGAGTTCGGAAAATTTTCGATGAATAGTGTTTTGCCAATTTTCTATATAAGGACCTCACATCTTCAATTTGCAAACAAAAGCCCAAAACCCTAATCCAAATAGCTCCAGCCGCCACTAACACATTCTAAGGCCAGAAATTCATCTTCTTTCCTCCTCAATCTCTCTCAATCCGTAGACAATTAGAAGAAGTGTTCAACATGAAAGTTCTAGAGGACGATGAGAGCTTCGATTCTATACGGTGATGATCGGATTTGGAGCGTTGTGGTGGTCGCTAGGGGGGCGTGTTGGCTGCAACTCGAGCACGGTTTCCAAGGCCTGGGGACCACTGTGTTGCATGTGTTGGATGGTGAAGGTGGAGCTTGACGTTGGCTTCGTGGTGGTGGTAGTTGATCGGGTTGAAGTTCGTCGTATGGGGCTCGATAATTGGAAGAAGGTGGCGGCCTATGGGTTCATGCGTGAGTTTGTACGTGATTTTCACATTGGTTGGGAAGAAAAGGGGCACGGCCCAGATCTGGTGCAGATGGAATCAAGGGCTAGGATCGAATCTAGGGTTTGAAATTTAAATTAAAAGCTGAAATTGTTTATTTAAATTCGTGTAAACTTTAAAATAGCATAACTATTTCATACGAGGTCCGATTGGAACGAAAATTTTTGCGTTGCGATCGTAATGACAAGAGCTTCGAAATGAAACTGGTTTGGATGGATTTGGAGACGGTGGAAATTTGGGCTAAAGTTGGGCGTCGTCCAGTTTCAGTTCCAAACCGGAACGTCTCGGCGACAACAGAAAATCAAAGTGAGTGTTTTATAACTATCACAACGTACTTAATATCTTTATGGTAGTTAAATTTGACATTATGAAGTGATATGAATTTATTTGTCGTTGTTTGGTAAAAATTTAATTGTCATATAGATTGTCATGTGAATTCACCGTTGAAAAATTAAATGGACAGTAAATTGAAATTAGGATTTAATCGAAATCAAATTTCCCGATATTGGTAACTATGAAATTGCCGTGAATTGTATTGACTATTGGATGATTTATTTCGATGGATGCTATTGGTTGATATTTAAATGTTTGGATGTTTATTTGCTTATATATATCATGTTATACATGCATATGACACTGTGATTGGTTTAAGTAATATATATTCATCCTTGACATGTAATTGAAATAAATAATCACTTGGACATAGGATAGAAAATTATATACGGACACCAGATTGGTTAAATTAATAATTTTAAAATCGTTGATTTGAAATTTATTTAAATGATTTGATTTAAAAGTTATGAAAAAATCCAATTTATGGAAATTGAATTATTTTGAATTGAAGCTCGAGATGTTGGAATTTAAAATTGGTAAATGAAATTGTTTAATTATTTGAAGTTTATATTTTAAGTAAAAAATTTGAAATACGGCGTAAATTTTCGGAAGTTGATTTGTTTTAAAAGATCGGACTTTTATCGAATTCTAAATATTTCTAAGAAAATTTATATGAAATGATATTTCAAGTTTGAGTTTGGAATTGAAAATTTAATTGAAATTGAATTTAATTAATTTGGAATTTAATTGAAATTCAAAGAAATTTGTGAATTGGACTAAATCGAAACTATTGAATTAAATTTGAAGATAAAATTGATTTGAATAGAATTTGAACTGAAATCGATTTGGAATGTAATACTTAAATGAATTCTTGAAATCCGAATGTTTATTGAATTGGAATTGTTCCAGAGATTAAGTAAACTACTTAATACGGATGTTTAATTTGAAGTATGTTCTAATTTGAATACGAAATGGTTTTAAAGCGAATCTTATATTCTTATATAAATATATGAACTGTTTTGAAATGTGAAATATTTAAAGTTTCGAAATATATTGGAAGTGAAATTGTTTATTTTGTGGTTCAAATATGTATTTGAAATTGATAATTTGAAATGGTTTATTGAGAAGCTGAATCGAGTTGAAATTGATGATTTGAGATTTGATTAAATTTTAAATTTTGGAATTCGAGTTTATGTGAATCGTTTTGCGAAATGAGATATTGAGGCGAAAAATGATTTTGAAATCGAAATGAGATATTGAGGCGAAAAATGATTTTGAAATCGAAATGAGATATTGAGGCGAAAAATGATTTTGAAATTGAAATGAGATATTGAGGCGAAATGATTTTTTGAAATGAAATCGTATATTTTTAGTAGATATGACGATTTTGAAATTGAAATGAGATATTGAGGCGAAAATGATTTTGAAATGAAATCGTATATTTTGAGTAGATATGATGATTTTGAAATGGCTTTGATTTTTGAAGCGAATATGATATTTTTGATAATCAATTGTGAATTGATTTTGAAAATGTAAAAGAGCCATCGGTATAATAATACGTAGTTATTAAAGAGACCGGGATCGGTTATGGACATACTCTCTGTCGATACCGAAAACCACTTTAATAACTAGTATACGCGGAGTGTTGATCCAGAATGAAGTGGATGGTTTGGTGAACGCGTTGACTGAAGAAAGAGAACGATATTGGATGACCCCTGACATGACTAAAACAGGAGCCGCGTCGGGCCATTGAGGTTCGCCACCTCTAGCGGACACACTTCTTCGTTACCATGTCTATTACTTTTGTGATTCGATTTGGGTGCACCCCTCGATTTTGGGAGTGTTGTTTCGCGGTGTTGGGGTAGTAGCTGCTATGCCCAACATCAGTCCGGATCACGCAACTACTAGTATCCTAGTTGGTATCGCCTCATGTACCTTGTCATACTGATTATCCTATTCGCGACCACTACGTTTTGGTTTGTACCTTTAGTATATGGATTGCCCTCTGGTGACTTTCGGTTTTGGGGAAACTACGGTCTTGTATATGCTCTTGGGAATATAAACTGTGTTAAGGGTGGAATGGGCCATGGCTTAACGCTATTTTAATACTTTTACTTTAATGTAGACATATTATAATAGTGTATTGTACTACATAGTAGATAGTTTAACGGATCCTTGAGAGATGGAAAATCCCGTAACATCTCTTAAGTTATTGCACTCACGTTGACACTGGATAGGAGATGTCAAACCCCGTAAACATCTCTGACGCCGTCACACTCATATTTCTTATTTGATTTGACTTACATGAGATATTTTAGTCCTGACTCGAGTGTTTTGTCTTTTCATTACGCTCGGGTCAGCCTGAGCATTTCAAATAAGGTTGAAGATCTATTTTGGAGGACGAAGACGGAGTTTGGTATTACATCATTTGTATTCTACTACCATATTATTTTTCCGCTGCATTATTGTATTATCTCTGATATGTATGTAACTATGATTTATGATGTATAATAATAATCAAATTTATTTATTTAATAGCTTCATGAACTGTTATTTTATTATTATATCTTGTTCCTTCCGCTGCAAGATTCTGAGTTTGCTTCTGTTCTTTCTTTCCTTTTCTTATTTAACCCCAATAACCATCTGCCTTTTTGAACGGTTTGAGTTGGACATGTGTGGATTATTGTCGACTTGAACGGTCAAAAATGGCGGGTCGTTACATCCACCACCTAACTCTCGGCCGAACCCACTCCCCCCTCCATGTGCTTATCTTCTCTTGATTGAGTGATGGTGAGTTTTCTTTTTCAAGTTTGCATTTGTTTATACATAAGGAGTTTATATGTATATATGTTTAGATATTTCTTTTGGCTTCGAATTGACTAATTGCTATACACATTTATATGTATATGTGCATGTATATGCATGTGTGTGTATGTTCAAACAAGCTTGCTACAACTTAAAACCATTTCCATTTGTCAAACTGTTGTAAATCCGAAATCTGAATTCCGGGCACATTTTTAGTTTTTAATCAAACTATTTATTTATGTAATCAAAAATTGAAAATAAATTTCTTATCATTAAATAATAATTAAAATAAATTATTTATCTTATAAAATAATTATTTGAATATTTAAAATTAATGAAATACCCCAAATTAAAGTGATATAATTACGGGTCGTTACATATATAGTACCATAATTCCTTGTAGAAATTTGCAAGGTCATTACAATCTAATGAGTTCATTACACTATAGTGAGTTTTACGTTTTGTTCATGTATTTTTCTCATTGTTTTTTTAGCAAAGATAGCCAGCTTTATAGTGGGCCATGCCACATTTATTAATAAGTAAGAATATGTGTTTTGCACAAGCACAGAATAGTGGTCATACCACTTAATAATCCAATAACAACATGTGAGTTAGGCAACGTGCCTAAACTACTAACTACGATGACTAACCCACCTCTAAAGAGGAAGAGCTACTATAATCATCAGTCGAGTCAGGATCAATGACAAGCATAAACCCAGAGAAAAGGTGAGCAAGGTTAGGAACAAAACCGATGGAGTCGTTGGTGTAAATGAATTTTCTATCCCATGTGATATCCCGAAACAAATTTTTGTTCACTTCTCCAATTTCACCCACCCTAGTAAGGGTCAGACCCTCACCCTCAATGTTATAGAAAAGTCGCCCGCATCACTGACAAACTTATGGTACTCATCACACTCAATACAATATCTCATATCAGAAGGGACGTGAATTCAAGGTTGCTCATCAGAGTTCCAAGTCATTAGGAGGCATGGAGACTGGATCATCAACAACCTCAAGAATCATTGGAGAAGCAACAACTTGGGGAGGAGAGGCAACGAGAACACAGAGAACTTCGGGACCCACTTCATGATCGGGGGTCGAGGAAGAGGGATACTATCAGCAAAAGGAACAGGATCAAAGATAAGCCCTAGTGAACAAGCATCCGAAAGATGGCCAAAAGACTGACATTTCGAGCAAATATCAGGTTTCCAAATGCACCGAACAATAGTCTCAGCATCATGACCCTCAGGATTTCTGACTTTAAGCATAGAAGGCAAAGGCTTCTTATGAGTGATTTCAATCAAAGCTTTGCATTCACCAACTTCTTCCCACGGACGGGCTCTAGGTTTCTCTTTGTTTTTCCCTTTAACTTGTGCATATTTCAAGTTTTCTTTGTCATTACCAATGGATTAATCTGATGTGGTTGTATTGTTAACATAATATAAGTCTTCAAATACTTGTAAATATGAATAACACTATGGAACGTTATAAAGCCAAGGTTTCTGGACAAAAAAGGATGAAAATCTGCATTTGATTTAGTAATCAATTAAAGCGTAATACGGGGCATGCATAAGAAAACAATATATGCAAGTAAGAATTGAAATATTACTTGAAACCATATGTACGAAAACAAATCTAGACACTATAACTGCAACTGTTATTGTGAAAATATTTATAGTTATTGTATATATAATCTTTGCATCCCCTTTAAAGAAGTATTGACCTTCTAAATATACAAAGAAGAATCGTCCAAATATTGGCAACTGTCTTTCTTAAGAAAAAATAAACTGTAAAGCTTGGTAGAAAATATATAATACCCAGAGGGAAATAAAAATAATGCAAAAGGCAGATATATTATATACAACCAACCAAAATGGTATTTGTAGGATACTAAAGATTGCACACATTGTACTCTAGTTTTCATTTTCAAATTGTCAAAACCAAAGATAACAAACAATAATTAAGAAAAACGGGTCCAAATTAAGAAGAAACGAATACCACATGGTACCAACCGAATGTCACAACCAACAAATAATGGATCGTCAGGCATTGACATTGTTCGATTTGGATGGTGATAACCATGTACTTCCCTTTATGTCCTTGTGATAACATGCTCAAAACTATCATCTAAAGTTTGTGGATATAAAAAGAGTTGTAGAAAATTTGAGAGTTGTAGAAGGCTCTACGGTGAGGTGAATTACTCTCGTACAAGCCCAATCCACTTACTCTCCGGCAAGGGGACTTGCACCTTATGGTCATCGCCCCATATCTCTGGACAGGATGTACATCCCCCACTTGAGACTAGAGGATGAACCCTGATGATGCTATAGCCATCACTGTAATTATCTTCTAGCGACGAAAGTGAGTTCATTTTATTAATTAACACATATAAAGTAAACAGTGCATCTAAATATCTTCATTACATCAAAAGTTTTATTTTACATTCTTTATTCATACTTCAGTCACAATTAAATCCAAAAAAACATGCCTACGTAGGGGTCAAATATAATAGAAAAATAACATAAAAAGAGTGGGCTCAACATATGATGATGGGGCCCGCACTCCTTAATACAGCAGAAAACAAAAAATTTATTAGCTACCAATCCACCTGCTCCGTCTTCGATCCTTGCACTTCAGTCCTTATTTTATACATGTATAATTCCATAAACCCAGCTTACCTAATTAGCACCCGTAAGCTTATGGTGAAAACAATAATAAAAACATGGGTTAGATATAAAGTCTGGAGTGAAGAATATTTACCCCAAAACAATCATATAGTGAGACCAAACCATACTACACAGGTTAGTTTTTCCCCTCACTATTCATACATCATAAGTGAAATAGCCATAGATACTGTGCAATTAGTTCTCATTTACTAATGCGCCTTATACATTCTTATGCGGTCCCTAATTACTGCTGCGCCCCCGACGCGATCCTCACTTAGTTATTATTTTTTATATTCTTTAATCTATTGATACTACCTGGAATCAGCCCCCTCTGTAGTATCAATTTTCCAATTTTTTCTTTAGATTTAGACTACGTAGACTCAACCCTCTACAGTGTTCTTTTAGATTTATTCATCAATTCGAACTACGTAGTCCCAGCCAACCGTAGTATTCAACTATTTATTAGCTATGCCCTAGAACACAAAGAAATAACCACATGTAGTCCTTCTATATTTCTTAACTTAAGTTTCGAACCACTCTGAAAGAACTACCCACAGTCCCCATTTATTTTCCTAGACTCTAGAGTAATGTGTACTGGCCGCCCACAGTCCTTAAACATTGGTTTAATTTGAAACTACTTGGAATCACCCACCACAACCTTTGGAAGTTGAATGCCTCCATTCACCTTCCTAAGGTGTGCATTCGAGTGAGCGTACTCACCCCGACGTTAATAGCACTTCCATCTCTACCTCTAACGCATGAGTTTTCTTCTTTACTATCCCTAGACCCACTCCAAATCCAACCAAATTTCCCTTTCATTCGGTCTCATTCTCACCCTCCTTAGGTGCAATACTTCCCCACCCAACCTATGTGCGCAGTTCACTCTTTACTAATGAGTGCTTTCAGCTACGATGTGTAATGTTTTCTACATTTTTGTGGCATAGACTTGCTTTCCCCTGAAGCTCCTAGATCCCTTCAGCTAATCTCTATCATTTCCCCCATAAGCGTAGTTCCCTTATAAATTGTTAGGCCGACGCCTTAGCTCTAGACAAGGCAAAGTTTGACTTGCTTGACAACGTCTTTACATGTGTCATTATCTTATTCATTCCAACTTTACTTTATGTTATTTGCAGTCTCCTTTTTCTTTCTTTTCAACTAATGATTTGGATCCGATATCTCTTTTTCGCAACACACATTAATATATTTTTCCTATGTAAATTCATTTTTCCAGGGCTACCGTAGTTCCCCACTTACCCCAACGTGGTACTTAGCCATTTTACATTATTTTTTCTAAAAGAAAATTCTGATAAATTACTAGAAATTTGTTGAACACTTGTTCTAACACACTTAATTTTATTTGGAATTTTAAGGGTGTTTTCCTCATTTCTATTTATGCCCCTTCAATAAATAAAATAAAATCATATAAGCTTGAGAAACTTCTCAAACTAAAAACCCAACTCTAAAACCATGATTAGAAAATGGTATAAAATTTTCATTAACTTTCAAAATCATTAAAGTAAGGGAAACACATTTAAACATTGCATGTTTATCTATCCTTCCCTAAAACATTTATTAAACCTTCATTTTTTGGTTAATAAAATCCATATGACCCCTTCTCATACTTAAAACATACAAATCTAAAACAAAACCATATATTAGAGATTGGTGTAGATATGTTAAGTATTACTCACCTAGATATTTAAAATGTCTAGCTTTAGTCCTCTTAATCCAATTTAGCTTGCGTTTTCCTTATCTTCTTTCTATTTTCCCTCTTTAAGCCACCGCCGTTAAAGTTTCTCTCTAACTTTTATTTTGTTTTGAGTAGGATAAACTAAATGAATGGAATAGAGTAATGTTTATTGTCCAATAATAATTTTGGCTTGGGCCTGCCTACCCTTTTCCATTAATTCATTTCCCCTCACTTCCCTTATTTGGGCCATCCTGGCCCTTTTTTTAATTAATTTATTCGATTAATTTAAATTTAGGATTGTTATAATCTTCCATTCTTAAAGGAATTTCACCCTCGAAATTAAATTAAAGCATGGTAGAGATATGCCAACTATCATATGCTTACGCTAAGCATACCCATGAATTACCAATCCATGCATATAAAACGCACTAGCACTACCTACTAATACGGTAAACAACCACAATACTCATACACATATATATGGTCTACAACAATACAACTCACTACATAGCTCATAAGTTAATTTGAAATGAATAACTTTGGATATGTCCATAATACTCATACACATATATGGTTTACAACAGTACAACTCACTACATAGCTCATACGCTAATTTGAAACGAATAACTCTGGATATGTCTTTTTAACCTTATCTGTGCAGTCCTCCGGATCTGTGCTCCACTGGACAAACACTAGCTTCACTACCTTGCTACGAAGCTGCTTCTCATCCCGATCCACTATTAGAACCGGTCTGCTCACTTAGGTCATATCTGGTTTTATGACCAAGTCTTCTTCTACGCTCTGATTAACTACTTCGCCTGGATCTCTAATGCATTTCCGCAAACATGATAAGTGAAACATAATATAAATCCCTGCAAAAACACTAGACAACTGCACCTTATACGCCACCTTTCCAATCTTATATATGATCGGAAACAATCCTACATATTTGGGTGCTAACTTCCTAGCTTTTCCAAAGCGCATTACACCCTTCATCGAAGAAACCTTTATGAACACTTGATCATCTACTGCGAACACTTGTTCCTTTCTCCTTGTGTCGGCATAACTCTTCTACCTAGATTGCGCTACCCTCATGCTAGCTCGTTTCAGTTATACCTTCTAATTAGCATCCTTCACCACATCTGGTCCTAATACAATCCTATCCTACGCCTTCAACCAACAGGGCAAACGAATTACATAGCCTTCCATAAAATGCCTCAAATGGAGCCATCTAGATACTGCGTTGATAGCTATTGTTATATGAGAACTCTACCAGATGTAGATAATCTTCCTAGGATCCACCAAAGTTTAAAATGCATGCTATAAGGAAGTCTTTCAGGACCTTGTTTATCCTCTCAGTATGCTCAACTGCCTATGGATGGTATGCAATACTCATGCGTGGTTCTGTATCTAGTACGTTCTGTAAAATCGCCAGAACGCGCTAGCGAACAACGAATCCTGATCACTAGTAATAGAGCTAGGCACCCTATGCAGTCTTACTGTTACTGTCACATATATCTCTACTAACTTCGGTGCAGTCCTTTTAGCCTTCACTGAAATGAACCGGGCACCCTTAGTTAATCTATCAACTATGACCCATACGCCTTCATTCCTTGCCCTTGTCCTTGGCAACCCATCTATGAAGTCCATAGATGCTGAATCTCATTTCCACACTGGAACCTCTAGAGGCTGCAGGAGCCCACTTGACTTCTGATCTTCTGCCTTCACCAGCTGGCATGTAGGACATCTTCTCACATATTCTCCTACATCTTTCTTCATCCCTTCCTAGAAGAAACTCCTCTTTATATCCCGATACATCTTCGTACCTCTAAAATGTATAGTAACTTTGAACGATGTCATTCGTCCAATACTTCATTCCTAAGTCATTCAGTACTCAAAACATACAACTACCACTATTTCGCAGTCTACATTCTTTATCAATACTTAATCCCTTTAGCTCTACTGCTTTGACTCTTGAATCCAAATTCCTTACCGTGTCTAAGTAGATTTTGTCTCCCTTCTACAGTTTGGCTATTCTTTCTACCAGTGAGGGTCTGACTTCTAAGCATGATAACATTTTGGTTGCACTTCTCAAACCTACATAAGACCGAAACTGCACATTGCACACAGACAATCTTTCTAACAAGGTCCATTCCTCTATCATAGCCAAAACACAACTTTGTTGTTTTCGACTTAAGGCGTCTCCTACTTTGTTGCCTTTTCCTGTGGTATACTCTATCCCAAAATCATACGATGCTAGAAACTCTAACCTCTTTTCTACCTCATGTTTAGCTCCTTTTGGGTGAACAAATATCTCAAGGACTTATGGTTAGTATATAACTCAAAACTCTCCCCCAAGAGAAAGTTTCTCTAATTCTTCAATGCGAAGACAACTGCTGCCAACTCCAAATCATGCGTTGGATATCGAACTTCATGGGGTCGCAAATGCCTAGATGCATAAGCAATTACTCTACTCTTCTGCACCAATACTGCGCCTAACCCCACCCGTTACACATCAATGTATACGGTCATACCATCATTCCCTTTAGGTATTACCAACATAGGTGCATTTGTCAAACTACACTTCAATTCCTGGAATGCCTTTTCACATTCCTACGCCTAAACAAACTGCTCACCCTTTCTGGTTAGCTTCATCATCGGCGCGGCTATACGGGAGAAGTCTTTGATAAATCTTTGATAGTAGTCTGCCAATCTTAAGAAACTTTGCACCTCGGTTATAGTCTCGGGTCTCTTTTACCCATTTACTCTTCCACCTTTGAAGGATCTACAGATAACTCTCCTTCCGAAATCACATGGCTTAGGAACTTCATTTCATTCTTCCAAAAATGGCACTTATAAAATTTCGCATTCAACTTATGCTATCTCTTTATACTATTTTATAAAATCCTCAAACCATTTTATATAATACAGTACTAACTTATAAATCAATTTAGCCATTTAAAACGGTTAATTCGCTTCATTAAAAATCAAATATTCATCATTTTACTATATTATAAAATCTCATATCCATTTTATAAAATATATTCATTTATAAAATTTTCAAACCATTTATAAATACTAATTAAGCTTTATTTGCTATCTTTTATTTTACAAAATATCTTCATTACTTATAAAAATCATTCTTCTATAGAAACAATATTTATAAATACTAGTTTAACTTCATTAACCCTCTAACCACTTTAATAATAAGTGTAGAGTTCAAAACTTGCATAATTGGCTTACTAACTATTTTTAAAATCGACAAGCATCATTGTCCCAGTGATTAAGTGATTCAGCTTTGGTGCGAGAGATCATAAGTTCGAAACTTGTGTAGCGTGATTCGAACGTTTATTGATATGTGATATGTTGTCCTAGTGACATGTTGTATATAAAGTACCATTTCAAAAAAAATACTATTTTCAAAATCAATTAAACTACTTTAATTATAAGTAACTAATGGCATCCCCGTAGAGTCAATTATCTGGAGGTCGAGGGTTCAATACTTAGAAACTACATTTAAGGAAATAAGCCTGGCTACTCTATGACTTAACTGGTGTCTAACTGTGGGTTTAGTTCAGGCACCCCTAGGTTTATTTAATTGGTTCCTGGGTTCCAGAAAAAAGTCAAATTCTTAGGTTACTAACTATTTTCAAAAATAGTTACTAATGTCTTAAACCAATAATGAGCTAATGTAATCATGTCTATAACACAAACATAAACCTAAATCAACTCATACAATTTTCAAATCACTTCATATAATTCTATGATCATCAATAATAACAAATATGAGGTATAACACATAAATTAGCGAGGAGAATCATTTCACTCGCCTTTCTTTAACCTAAACCAAGCTCAAATCGCCGAAACCCAAGCTTTTGCTCTCTTGAAATTTTGAAATGCACACCAATACACAATCCAAGCCAATTTCTTTGCGTGGTTTGTAGAGAATTGCAAAAGAGGAATTTAGGTGATTTTTATTTACATTCAAGCCAATTTTCTCATTCATAAAAATCGAGTGTAAGAGGCGTTCCATCACTAATGATTAAATATTTAAATTAATCATTTAAATATTCGATCGTTAATGTTGCAGAATGTTACATAGGTAGTAGTACAGCTGTACTATAAACATCAGGTAGTACATAACATAGTACAAGTTAGTATATGTTCATAGGTATATTCATTTTTATTCATTTGGCTTCTTATTTAAAAGTTCTACATTCTTCGAAATTGAAGTACTATTCATTTTTGTACGTTGTTTTTTCAAAAAAAAAATAATCTCTTATGCATCTCCTATTAATTTATACCATACTGAATTTTTATTTAGTTACCTTTTAAAACTATTATTATAAAAGGCACATATATTTTATATGAATTTGCACTCGAGCGGTAGATGGTAATAATTTTGGTTATATTAAACACAATAATATTGACTTATATATGTAATGCATTATTTAAAGATTATCATAGACATTTGTTGATGAATTAATTAAAGAATGCGTGTTTACTTTTGCAAAAGTTTTCAAGTACATATGAAATTTTTGTAGGCCATTATTTCAATTCAATATATTTCGATTCCTGCTTTATTTTTATCACAGTCATACAAAGATAACTATGTTGTGTGCATCTACAAACAAATTCTTATAGAGAAAGGCGTTAAGGAGTACATGACTTTGACAATGAAAATTTGGATCTTAAAAAGTCTTTGATATATAGAGGTAACTATATTGATTTTTTGATTTGTTTCATGATATTTGCATGATTATATGATTTTAAAAATTGTAAGATGCATCTACGCTCATACCAGTTTAGATAAAAGCAGTTCTTGATTTTTTCTATATATCCATGCCACTTATATTTAACATGGTACAGTCTTTTGGACAAAAATATTGTTGCATGTAGTATTTATGTTGTTATGTAATGCATTATGGCCTTGATTTTTATTTATGAAATCATTATTAACTTCAAAAAATTATGTGTAAAAATGATTGCATGTTGTGTGTTTCGTTTGAGATATACATAAATGATGTTTCCTCATTTTTGTATCAAAAGTTGTATATTTATCAAAATAAATATACAAGACAGTCTAAACCCCAACCTTGACTTGCCTCCATTTCTTCATGTTATGGACACATGGAGGCTTAATCTTGGAATCTCTTCGGTATCCGACCTTCCCACTAAATTTGACATTGTTCTTTGAATTTCCATCTACGTCGTGTGTATTAGGCTCAATATGCATCAAGTGTAGATTTTTTTTTATAATAAATATTCTAGCAAATTTCCACTCTATAGTTAATTATAACTATTTGTTGCTTATATGGCCCCAATGACAATAGTAGCTGATACATTTTGAGTCCAAAAAAGAACTAAATTAGCTTTATTTGCTACAAATTATTAATCTGGCCTACCAATAGATGAACTTAATGTATTTCAATTCACGTAGCCGATAGTGCCATATTCATACGATACCAACCGAACTATTTACAAGAATTGACAAAAATAAAACTGGAGTTTAATTAATCGCTCTCTTATTTCAAAAAATTGTATAAATGATAAGCAGTATAGGAATCATGAACATATAGAGGGAAATTCTTCCGACATGGTTAAAAATAGTCCCATATTCACATTTAAACCTTCCAATCTTCGTAGCGTAGTAAAAATACGACGAACAAGAGGACGGTAGTTTACCATAATTTAAGTTTCATCTAACCAAGCTTTTAATGCTTGTAAAAGCCTTCAAAGAATATAAGGGCGCGTTTGGTCTCTTTTTGATTTTTGTGATTTACGTTTTCAACCTGCAGTAAAAAATATGATTAGAGCAGAGAAGTAGATTTAAAATTCTAAACCATTACGACAACAAAGGGACGACGGAGGATGGAGGGATGGCGGAGGGGATGAATTGTTTTTCATGCCTTTGTTATTTCTCAAAACATGGAAAACAATACAAATCTGTTTTCTATTTTGTATGTTAACTCCATTTTCCAAATTGGTTGTTTTTGAAAATACGTGCGACATGCACATTTTTGTTTCGACGGAAACCCAAAATTGAGAATGGAAAGCCAAACGGGGGTCTAACATTTTCATATATTTATTTATTTATTTCCATTTCTTTATGGGGTCAAATATATTGAATTTTGGTGACACATATTTGGAGGTAGGATGATTAAGATGAAGATTGTGTTAATATTTGAGTATGGTTTTTGAGTTAATATCTATAAGTTTTCCGCCTATGATCGCATATATATGACTCGATCTAATAATAGCCGGTTACTAATCAAAGCTCTACCAGTTACTTAATATAATTTAAAGTTCAGCTAAAACAACTATCTGAAAATATTTTGGAGTTTCCAGTTAAGCTAATTGTAAAATATTCTTTGGTAAGAAGGTTAAAGTTGGAGATGCCACTATTATGCCATTGAAATATTATGATCTATACTTGAACTAACAATAAAAGGTTTGTGAGAGAGAAGATTGTTTACAGTTTTAGTTGTGTTGTAGTGACTTTGAAGTTATTCTTATAACAAAGAAATGATGAAACCATCAATTTCCTTTAGTTTATATTTTTGGTGATAAATTTAATTGAATTTAAATACTCTTAACCTTCTATTAAAAGAAGTTGTAACATCTGTTTTTAAAAACGAAATTAGCACTGCATTCATAGAATATGTTGATGTCAAAACATAAGTGATGGTTAAACTATTTGCATGAATTTTGATTGAGGAAAGTTAAATTTGGATAAAAAATTGAATACCATGCAATTGAAGTAGTAGCCAAAAAAATTTATAATGATCACGAAAGTTAATAGAATGATGGATGGAAACCAAACCGCCAGTTATCACTTTTGGATGCATTTTGCTGACCATAAGAAGTGGAAAATTCTTATATGTTTATTGGGTGGTTTAGTGTTCATTTTGGTTTTTTAAAAGTGTACGTAATTTCCCTTTTTGAACATCAACTGGCATGCAAGTTTCAGACTATTTTCATATACGAGCTCCGTGATTGTTAAGTAAATACGGTTAGCAATAATATGCTACTTCATTCTTTGTTTTCACTATGAGTATATTCAAGTTTATTATGCTTCAACCAAAAGTTGTTATATATATTTCATTCTTGAAATATTGCTTACTAAGATTGCTGTGAAAATTGCATACTCATATTGAATTTTTTATGCAGCTCCCCACAAACACATATACACACGGTAGATTGCAAAAACCCTATTTCCTTTGATAACATCAATTTATATCTCCCTACTATTATTTGGTTACTGTCTAATATTGTTGTTATCTTGCTTTTTTAAGCTAAGCTTTATAGCTTTCTATTTCGTGCAATGGATTTTTATATTTCTTAGCAAGTTTGCCTCATGGTCAACATACGAACATCCATGAATTTCTCCAAGGTGATAGTTTAGAATTTTATTTATGGTAGATCTTGAATTTGCTTCCTTTGTTGGTGTATGCTTGTTACGAAATTTGAACTCGAGAACACTCTAATCCAAATCCCAAAACTCAGCGGAATTACAAGCTAGATCGTAGAAAGATATGCAAAAACAACCGATCAATATCCCAACATCGAAACTCAATATCCAATCTAAATAAACCATCTCAGTCACAAGCAAGCAAAATAAACAATAATGTAAGAAAATCACACATAAGATTTTTATCGGTTCAACTAACATTGTGTTAGTGTACATCCACTTTGGAGAGAGCCTTTTATTATCATAATGAAAAAAGTATAAGAGATTGAAAACAATGATCATGCAAAATTCTATAGAATTTGATTTTGTGGAGATTAAGAGTTGAAGAAATTAGTCAGTGGAAACCCTTTTTAATTTGGGTGTTACTATCTACACACACCTAAACTATCATTAACGCCACTTAAATAGTATTAAAATTAATCTGAATAAAACATTGCAAACACCCAATTTGGCTGGTTATGCAAAACTAAGTGAAGAATTAGTCATTCGGTTTTGTATAATTAAACAATGCAAATATAAAAAACTTGAAAAAGAATCTTAGTAACATAATTTATTTCACCTTCTCCAAGAATAAATTTTAGTTGATTCGAATCAGTTAAATTTCCAAATTGGCAGCCAACTAGAAGAAGTTTTCAAACGGTGTGCTAATTTCGACCAAAAATATAATAAATTATTTACTTTTCCCCCTCTTTTAATTTTAGTGGATCGTTCCGGGACGACCAGGTGGGAGTGCGGGCCGCCCTCCTCCTCCTGACCCACTCATCCAGGAGGGGAAGCCGATCGTTTTTTCAGTTGGGGCGATCGCGATCCGGGACCGTCTCGGCCTCCGAAAGGAGGATCAAACTCGAAATTTCTACGCAGCAACTGTAGCCGTCGAAGTGACCGAAAACCCGTGGAAGGCGAGGTGGATCGTTCCGGGACGATCGGGTGGGAGTGTGGCCCCCCTCCTCCCCCTACCCACTAGCCGTCGAAGAGCCCGAAAGCCCACGGAAGGCGAGGTGGATCGTTCCGGGACGACCGGGTGGGAGTGCGGTCCCCCTCTCTCCCTGACCCACCCACCCAGGAGGGGAAGCCGATCGTTTTTCCAGTTGGGGCGATCACGATCCGGGACCGTCTCGGCCTCCGAAAGGGGAATCGAACCCGAAATTTCTACGCAACAACTGCAGCCCTCGAAGTGCCCGAAAGCTCACGGAAGGCCAGGTGGATCGTTCTGGGACGACCGGGTGGAAGTACGGGCCCCCTCCTCCCCCTGACCCACCCACCCAGGGTAGGTGGTTCAGGGACGACCGACCCGAAAGCTCGCGGAAGGCGAGGTGGATCGTTCCGGGACGACCGGGTGGGAGTGCGGGTGCCCCTCCTCTCGACCTCCGAAAGGAGGATCGAACCCGGAATTTCTGCGCAGAAACTGCAACCATCGAAGAGCCCGAAAGCCCGCGGATGGCGAGGTGGATCGTTCCAGGACGACCGGGTGGGAGTGCGGCCCCCCTTCCTCTCCCTGACCCACCAGCCGTCGAAGAGCCCGAAAGCTTGCCTCTCTGATTCGCAAACTGCAAAATCTCTTGCCCCTGATCCGGGCTTCTTCAAACTGTAAAATCTCTTGCCTCTCCGATTCGCAAACCGTCTTCACCGATATCAAGCTATATCCATCAACTTCAATTCTGCATACAGTGTCGCCAAAAATTTAACAATGCTAGGTGGTAAATTTATATTCTAAGCAAGTGAATTAAATAAGCCCAATACAGCAAAGAATAATTTTAAATGAATATACATAGCGCAATTGTTAGTAATTCATGTTTTGCCAAAAGTTTACTATGTAACTATTTTGCTGTGCGGTCATATATAATATACTAGTTTATGGGCGCTTGTAATACTAAAAAACCTAACGGATGTGATTTTTCTTAATCTCTACGATCAATGATCAATACTAGCTTATTTGACATTATAAATACCGGATAATCTTGTTATTGGGTGCCTGACTTTTTATCCATGTGGTTGGCTAATGTGAGTGGAGGTAGAATTGATGGCGTAGCTTGAACTAAATGACCACATTGTTTGGACGCTCTAAGGAATGGGTCAGTATAAAAATATTTGAAAATTGACAACTTTGCAGTATTATCACGAGCAAAGCACGCATTAGTCTCTAGCATTAAAGATAGAAAACGTAACCGACAAGCAATTGTTAATTTGGTTCAAACAATCAATTTGTTTTCCAACTCTAGTTTTGATAAAAAATATTAAATGGTCAACCGGCATCTTTCTAATTTTACTGCTGTTGTCTTTTCTTTGTAATCAAACCATAATTGAATGAAGTGAAAGCCATTATGTTCAAGTATTTATCACAACAAATTTAATAAAATTCCACAAAACCTTAATATTTTTGCTTCTATCAACACATTTGTGTATATAAATTTTTATATTTTTAATTTTGGGTTATATCATGAAATTGACAAAACATATTACAGGCATGTTTACATCACTTTGTTAAATCACAAAATAGGTGATTAAAACACACACAATGCATCACCATCTCATAACCGAAATTGGTGATCAAGCATTGCAAATCTGTTCGATTTTCTGACCAACCTCGGCAGCCAAGTGCTGCAGAATATCAGTGAATGCAGATTCAGTCATACCCTCAATATACTTACACTGAAAAGACCAGTCAAATCTACATCCTTTGTGCTCACACCCCTCCACTATTTGCATGGTACCCGTGTAATCCTCAAACCCTGTAGAACACTCAGTAAAAATATAACTGTAGCTCATCTTCTCATTATCAAGTGCCACCAGCTTCTCCTTGGCCCAAAATTCCTCTTCGATTGGGTGCATCATTACTTTAACGTAGCGAACACAACCGACAACATTGGCCTCACCTTCTACCAGTTCACAGACCGATAACGAAGGCAGGATCTTGCCAGAGTTAACAAAGTCTTTTAGCAGTGTCCACGCTTGCTCTGGCTTTGTATTTGGAAGCAAAGCATAGGCTTTGCCTCTCCATTTCGGAGCTCCGTTAGCACCCTCCGTGGCTACGGTAGGAGTGCTATGATTTAGCTCCATTTTTTCTGATTAAGTAATCTTCCGATCTAGATATAATATTTGAAATGTGAGTTAGAGTGGTGTGACAAATACATATGCACATAGCAAGGTTTTTATAGCCCGAGATTTCCGTGTACAACCTACCATGTAAATTCGTATACATAGAATATCTACCTTAATTATATAAATAAACGTCCAAGCACGATTAAAATAACGAAATGGTTGTAATGTAGCTTTTTTCTGGTCCATGTACTCCTTGTGAACTATAAGAGGATTAGAAGCATGAGGAGGAGGATCAACCAAAGAAGCTCTGAATTTCAAATCACTTGCACAATTATTGTACTTGCAGCATCCAAAAGCAGGCAAAACGTTGTTCAACCACAGTCCATCATATATCACTGGTTGCGATAATACAAGAGGATATTTTCATCCGAATCTGCCAATTGAGGTTTCGTTTTCGTTCAATCGCTTAAACAGTGCGGACTGCATACCTAACAAGCTTTGGGCATTATATTTACTGCTTGTTCGTTAGCGTTGAAAGGACTACTGTCGAGTTCAACATATGCCATTGCAGATATTCATGTTATATCCAGCGTGTTTTGGTTATACTGAATTTATGGCAAGATAATCGAACTTAACTGTGTGGCTTCCCTTTTGTTTGTACCATTAAGTGCCGCTGTGTTCTGCATCTGCATCTGTATGGACCGTTTTACTCGAAGAGTCATATATAGAATGGTACAAGGAAGCTTCTGGGTTCTCTCTGTATGATCTATAATTATGCAGAGAGTTGCTGATAAAAAGAATTAATTTGGGTCATTTTTATGAGCATATCTTTGCAATCCACTTTTACCATTTCCAAAAAACTGAGGTTATTTGAATACGGGCATATGTGTGATCGTTTTGCAAATTTACATGCTGCTAAATAGTTAAATGAATGGTAAAATATGTTTTAAAATTAGTGTATAATTATTAATTAAAATAGATGCAAAAATTAGTGTATAATTATTGATTAAAATTAGTGCAAACTTCAAATTTTAGTTTATAAAATCCGTTCAAAATTTAATTAGTTAAATGAATTGTAAAATATGTTTTAAAATTTCAAATTTAGTTGATAAAATATTTAAATAGTTAAATGAATTATAAAATTAAGAAATGAAGCGAAGTGAAATAATAAATTAAGAAATAATAAATTCTAGTTTGAAATAATTATTATTATTGAAACAAAGATTGTACTAAAATTGATTTTTTAAGAACTAAGAAATGAATATAATGTTTTAAAGTTTACGCAAATGTTTATTATAGTTTAGAACAATGTTTTTTTAGTTTAAGCGAAAATAAGTGTATGATATGTTTTAAAATTTCATATTTAATTAATAAAATATTTAAATAGTTGAATGAATTATAAAATTGAGAAATGAAGTGAAGTTAAAATAATAAATTAAGAAATAATAAATTTTAGTTTGAAAACAAGCGTTAAATATTATTCTAACGAATACAAAAACAACAAATTAATGCCTTTAGTCCCAAAATGCTTTAATTTATTTTAGAAAATACAACAACAATATACCTCTTGGATGCAAAGTTGTGAGCAGAAGAGAAGTGAAGTGAAGTGCAGTCGAAATTAGGCAGAAGTGTGGTGTATGAAGTACTTAGTCCAAAAGGCTTTAATTTTGTTTTAGACATAATTTAGGTATTGTTGAAATTACTAACATATATTTTTAAATTAAAAACAACGTACGATTATTTTCTCGATCGTACTTGGATGTATGAAGTCATAACTGCTATTAAAGGTTCCATGCAGGAACATTTCTACAATGTTGTACACGAATTTATTATATTCACTACATCTAATAATCAAAATAACGAAGAACTCGTTGCCTTTGTAGTAAGCGCCAACATTTGAAGCATTGGAAACCAGATACTGTTAAAGTACATTTGTATAAATTTGGTTTTGTGCCAAATTATTATTTGTGGGATCGTCACGGAGAACTTGTTGCACCTACACAATCTTATAGTGTCAGATAACGATTATGTTATGACGAATCCAATAGAAGATATGGTGCAAGATGCAGCACGATCAATGTTCCCTACCATTCAAGTTGACGATGAAAACGTAAATATCGAAGAAGAGCCGAATGTGGGAGCAAAAAGAATTTATGATTTATTGGATGCTGCTAAGAGGCCGTTGTGGGATGGTTGTAAAAGCAGAACCGAATTATCGGTAACCGCCGAATACATCACTATGAAATAAAAATTTAACTTTATAGAAGCTGGATTTACAGCAGTTATACAAGCTGCCGCAAAGTGACATATGTCACCCAATAATCTGATGTGCGATAGTCATTATAAAGTGAAAACACTTATGTCAGTCTTCGGCCTGCCGTACCAAAAGATAGATACATGTATAAAAAATTGCATGTTGTATTGGAAAGAAGACATTAACTTTAGAAACTACAAAATATGTAATGAGGAAAGATATAAACCAAGAAAAAAGAAAGGAAAGGAAGTTCCATATAAGAGAATGTATTATTTACCCATCACTGCTAGACTTCAAAGGTTATATGTGTCTTAAGCTATGACATATCATATACAATGGCATAATGTGAGAACACAGGAAGATGGAACTTTGACACATCCATTTGATGGAGAAGCATGGAAACATTTCGATAAGACATATCTCGCGTTTGCTGCAGAAAGCTGTAATGTCATACTTGGTTTATGTACGGATGAATTTTCACCCTTCTCTCAGTTTGGTAGTAAATATTCATCTTGACATATTATCGTTACTCCTTATAATTTACCTCCGTGGATGTGTATGAAAACTCCTTACATGTTTCACACTAATGTCGTCCTTGGCCATGATGATCCGACACAAGGAATCGATATTTATTTACAACCATTGATCGAAGAGTTGAAAACACCATGGCATGAAGAAGTTGAAATATACGACATTTCAAATAAAAAAGAATTTTCATATGTTCTCTTCTTTGTGATGGACTATTAGTGATTTCCCTGCGTATGCAATGCTTTCAGGTTGGAGTACGGCCGGTCGTTTAGGAGGTGTATTTATTTGACATGTGTTGATGGATTTGATACTTGTTTGAAGATTGTGTTGCTTGATGGTTTTATTTAATGGACATGAGTATTTGTTAGTATGGTTGTGTTGTTTGAAGGATTTGTGGATGTTTTGTTTGATGCGCAGGAGTATTTTTAAGTATGGTTGTGTTGTTTGATGGAATGTAGATGTTGTTTGATGGAATGTTGATGTAGATATTGATTTATGCATTATATACTTATGTGTGATATGCGATGGTTATAATTGTAAAATTGGATTTATATGTGTTGTAGATGAGATAGATAGAGATATGGTGATATTTGCGCGGTTGGATGGCTCAAATAGAAGCTGCATGTAAAAAAAATACTCAGTATTACGACGGCTTGCGTCGGTCAACGACAGTCCAACGACCACTATGGATTTGCCACATGTCCAAATTCGCGACACTAGCGGTAGCTAAACTTGCGACGAAGCCGTCGCAAAAGCAGTTGCAAAACCTATTGATGTCGAATATTTTTGCATCGCCTTTTAGCGACGGCCGATGTTGCATTCTTGCATCGCTAACGGCAATGCTATTTGTTGTGAATGTGTTGGGCTTTTGGGCCTTGACCCCTTCTTTATGCTTGAACTAGGACTGCTGTTATGTTATACACTTTGATATGTTTGGCTCGGCTCCTCATTTTCATTTCTCAATACCCCCCTTCAAACTGATCTAGGGTTTGTGATTTCTAGGGTTTTTAGTTTTCCCTAATCTATTTGCTGCCGCTTTCAAATTTCTTCATAATACAAAGAAATCTAGCTTTTGCCTTCATCAAGCTTCGGTTTGATTTATGTTTTTGAGCTTGCGACATCTAGGGTTCTGCAAATTCCCTATTTGATTTTTGCTGCTGTGACACTCCTAATTTTAAATAACATTATTCAGGATATTTAATTAGATAAATTAAATAGAATAATGTAAATGTTAAGTGATAAGGGGACTGATATTTGAATAAATTTAAGTGGCCATGCTTATTAATTCAATTGGGCTAAAGAATGGTTTATAGACTAATTAAATTATATAAGGGTATAATGGGATTTAACTATACCTAATCTTACCTTTATATATATATATATATATATATGTTTACCCTTAAGCCATTCACACTCATGTTCATTATCTCACAAAAATAAAAACGCAAGAAAAGAAGATAAGGCCGGCCATTAAAAAGAAAAGAAGAAGAGGAAATTCAAAGAAAAAGAAAAGAAAGTAACAAGGGGAGTCAAACTCATCTCAATCCATTTTCTGGAGTCGTGAAGAAGGCATGTAGTTATTTAAGTTCTTTCTCATGTGATTCCGCTGTGTTGTTTTGTTAAGGCAAAATTGTTTGCTGCCTATTATACTCTCTGATCACCAAGGGGGCATCTTCATATGTCGCTCTTGGAGTATATTGCAATAATTATAATTTTTTGAACATGGCTAACGTTGTGGGATTATGTAAAGAATGTTGAAATGAGTGTGGAATGGAATGTGAAAGTTGTTTTGAAATTTTAATCTTTTTCCATATCCATGTGTTTCTGGTATATCAATTTATCTAACATTACTGTATTTGTTCACCGAGGATTAATAACTATGGAAGACTGCAGCATCCATAGTCGTTAGTTTTGGACCTCCAAGTGGGGGATGTGACAAGTTGGTATCAAAGCATAGGTTTATGAAAACTTAAGCAATTTAAATCTAAAAGATTTTCAAAAACATAATCCAATGAATCAAAAAATTTGATCGGGGTTTGGGTTAACGCGATTGTAACGTACTTGTATTTGATATATAGGTATATATATAAGCACGTAATTCCCCTTTCTCTTAGACCGTTCTTCTATATCTTACTAAGGCTCGTATACAGATTTACGAGAAAGAAGATACGGAAGAAGGAAACGAAGAGGAAATCTAGGTGGAGGAAGCACCACAACTGATGGAAATGCTCGACCTAACACTCGGAGGAACCAAGGTCGATAGGCTAACGCTAATCAAAATGTGGAAGCTAATGTGAGTGTTGGGAATCCGCTAATAGATGCGGGGATGATGTATCAGTTCCTTGCTAATTTGATGCAAGTAGGAACCACTGGAGTGGCTGGAAATATTGTAGGAGCAAATCCTGTGATTCTCGTTGGGAATAATTATGCCAAGCTAAACCGAGACTACACCAGTTTGGGTGGAAAGCCATTTATGGGAACGGAAGATGCTATAGAAGTGGAGAATTGACTATTACACTGTGAAAGGATTTTCTCTAATTTGGGTTTATAAGATACATGGAAGAGAAGGTTGGCCTCTAGACAGTTGCAACGGTCAGCACTTCACTGGTGGAATGGTGTGACTACCGGAGTTCCAGAGAAAGAGTTGATTTAGGCTGATTTTCGAAGGAGATTCGAACAGAGGTTTATTTCTGAAGTTGTCAAGTCAGCATTGATGAGAAAATTTATGGATTTAGTTCAGGGAGAGATGTCAGTTATCGAGTATGCAAATAGATTTGATGAGCTATCTCGATATGGATACGCTATTATAGACACCGACATTAGAAGGAAGGAAAGGTTCATTCGAGGACTGAGGCCTAAGCTTGCTAGGGCGACCCTAACTCATATCTGTGATCCCTGTAATGAGGTGATGGAGATGGCCATTCACCATGAAGAGATGCTTGATATTTTTGCTAGAGAGAAGCCAATTGAATCACGGAGTTCTTTAATAAAGAATAGGAAGTTCTTCAAAAGAGAGGAGCCCAGAAGGGAGATTCGGCCAAGAAGTCAAAAGCTGGTTTAGTCTGCTACAAATGTGAAAAGAAGGGTCATTTTGCAAACGAGTACCGGTCAGCCAAGGACCAAGGCTGTGGATAAGAAGCATATTAAGTGTTACAACTACGATCAAGTTGGGCATTACAAGAACCAGTGTCCAGAGTCAATTACGCAAGAAAAAGGAAAGGTTTTTGCTATTGGACCACCGTCTTCTTCCAAATCAACTACAACAGATAAGGGAAAGACTGTGATGGAAGGTACATTTTTGATTCAAAGTATTCCAGTTAGGATACTATTTGATACCGGTGCATCACATTCATTTATATCCCGTAATTTGGTTAATAAGTTATGCTTAGAACCCACTTACCATGTTTCTTCCTTAAGGGTTGCGAATCTAATAGGAGGGTATGCAACTCTAGGGATGAGATGTGATCAGTTAGAACTGGATTTGTTAGGTCATATGTTTGCATGTAGTTTGTATGTTTATGATTTCATAGATTTCAGAATCATTTTGGGTATGGATTGGTTGGGTAGATATGCCAGGATGGGGAAATATCATTAAGGCATCCAAATAGTCAGAACCGAATCATCTTCTCAGTAGAGAGTTCTAACCGAAGTGTTTGTGTTGTGCTACGGAAGCAGCGGAGGAGCTAAGTCAGGTTTGAATTACAAGAGAGTTTGTAGATGTATTTGATCCGATTACATGACTACCACCGACACGAGCTATTGAGTTTCAGATAGATCTTGTACCAGGAGCTGAACCTGTCAGTAGATCACCTAGCACAATGACACCGACTGAGATGAAAGAGTTGAAGGTGCAGCTAGTGGATCTAGAAGGAAGGAATTTTATTAGACCAAGTAGTTCACCTTGGGGAGCGGCCGCGGTTTTCGTGAAAAAACTAGATGGGTCATTGAGGATGTGCATCGACTATCGCAAGCTGAACGAAAGGACGATCAAGAAAAGATATCCTTTACCGCGAATTAGTGATCTGTTTGATCAGTTGAATGGAGCCAGAGTGTTTTCTCAACTAGATTTGGCAACCGGTTTCCATCAGTTGAGAGTGGCAGAGGACGGTATTACTTTGACAGCATTTCGAACTAGGTATGGTTCGTATGAATGGTTAGTGGTATCATTCGGTTGACGAATGCACCTGCTTTCTTTGTGGACTTAATGAACTGGGTTTTTTGAGAACACTTGGATAGGTTCGTGTTAGTATTCATAAATGACATTTTGGTGTACTCGAAAGATGAGAGAGAGCATGAGAATCATCCGAGGGTAGTTCTTGAGACACTAAGGCAGCATCAGCTAAAAGCAAAGTTTTCTAAATGATATTTTTGGAAGAAGGAGTTCAAGTTTTTTGGTCATGTAGTTTCAAAGGAAGGTTTGGCAGTAGATCCAGTTAAGATCGAAGCTGTCAATAATTGGAGGAGACCAGAGACGGTAACCGAGATCAGAAGTTTTCTCGGACTTGCTGGCTATTACCGAAGATTTATCAAAGATTTTTCACGGATAGCAGCAAATGTGAAGTTCATTTGGTCCGACAAATGTGAGGAAGGGTTCCTTAAGTTAAAACATTTGTTGACCAACGCGCCAGTGCTAGTTGTTCCAGATGGAAACATTATTTCTTAGGGGAGAGATTTTAGCTATACACTGATCATAAGTCCTTAAGATATTTATTCTCTTGAAAACAGTTGAATATGCGATAGCAGAGGTGGCTGGATTTTTTGGCTGCTTATGATTTTGGTATAGAATATACTCCTGGAAAAGGAAATAAGGTAGCGAATGCCCTAGCAGGAAACATTAGAATGTGGTGTTAGCTATGTTGGCAGAATGGAAGGATTTAGAAGTTTTGGCTACCTGTAGTATAAAGTCGAGATCGTTATTGATTCTAGTCAAAGTACTGCTATGTTGGCCTGTTTAGAGGTTCGACCAGTGTTGATCGAGAGGATAGCTTCTAAATAGAAAGAGGATCCAGAGATAGCCGAGAAAATTAGAAGAGTTGAGGTGGGATCTGAAATCGATGATCTTAAAGATTTTGGCATTGACCATAAAGGATGGTTGAGGAAGAAGGGACGATTATGTGTTCTAAATGTAGAGAACTTGAGAAGAGAAGTTCTAGATGAGTGTTATCGATCCAAGTTTACGATTAATCCTGGGGGAACCAAGATGTATCAAGATATGAAGAGAAGCTTCTATTGGGAAGGCATGAAGAGAGATGTTGGCTTGTGGGTTAGACAATGTGCTAACTGTCAACAAGTGAAAGCCGAACATCAGATGCCGAGCGGGTTGCTTCAGCCTTTAGAGATTCCAGTTGGAAGTGGGATTCTATATCCATGGATTTTATAGACGGGTTGCCAAGGTCGAACAAGGGAAATGAAAGTATATGGGTCATAGTGGACAGATTAACCAAGAGCGCCCATTTCATTCTAGTCAAGTCATCCAGGACGACACCTATTTTGGCAAAGTTATTCGTAAAGAATATAGTTAGACTTCATGGAATTCCTAGTGGCATAGTCAACGATAGAGATGCACTATTCACTAGAGAGTTTTGGAGAAGTCTATAGAGAGTATTAGGTGCCAGGCTCAAGGTAAGTCCAGCATATCACCCACAAACGGATGGGTAGACTGAGAGAGTCAATAAGATACTCGAAAATTTATTGAGGGCTTGTGTACTAGAATTTGGTGGATCTTGGGAGGATCACCTGTATTTGATTGAGCTTTCCTATAATAATAGTTTTTAGACTAGTATAGGAATGGCGCCTTTTGAAGCTTTGTATGGAAGGCCATGCAAATCACCCGCATGTTGGTTAGAGACTGGAGACATATTAGTCTTAGGTCCAGATATGGTTAGAGAGGCGTTAGAGAAGATTGAGTTGATCCAAGATCGGATGAAGGAAGCTCAGTCCAGATAGAAGAGTTACGCAGATAAAAGGCGTAAAGACCTAGAGTTCTCGGTTGGAGATAGAATTTTTATTAAGGTGTCACCGATGAAGGGAGTGATACGATTCGGAAAGTCAAGGAAGCTGGCACCAAAATATGTTGGTCCATTCCAGATTATAGAAAGGATTAGAAAGCTCGCATACAGAGTAGAATTTCCGAGCAATATGGCAGGTGTCCATAATGTATTTCACATGTCTCATCTTTGCAAGTATGTGCATGATACAGAGACTACTATTCCTCCAACAGGGTTGGATGAGTTGGTAGTAGAGCCTAATTTGATAATTGTTAGACAACCAGTTCAGATTGTGGTGAAAGATGAGAAAAGATTAAGGTCCACGACAGTCAAGTTGGTGAAAGTTCAGTGGAGCGACAACGAGAAGGACTGTACTTAGGAGACAAAAGACAAGATTCGAGATACTTATCCTGATCTGTTTTAAGTGGTATGTCTATATTAGATTTATATAGATGAAAGCTAGTCAAATAGACTAGTATAGTTGTTAGGAGTGGTTACAGATGATTGCTATGATTAGTATTTAGTCCTTATTGAATTTCGAGGACGAAATTCTTTAAGGTGGGGAGCCTGTAACACCCCTAATTTTAAATAACATTATTCAGAATATTTAATTATATAAATTAAATA
This sequence comes from Allium fistulosum, assembly GCA_030737815.1. NCBI lineage: Eukaryota > Viridiplantae > Streptophyta > Magnoliopsida > Asparagales > Amaryllidaceae > Allium > Allium fistulosum. The sequence goes on from CM060901.1 coordinate 1,131,434,802, forward strand.
GAATAATGTAAATGTTAAGTGATAAGGGGATTGAGATTTGAATAAATTTAAGTGGTCGTGCTTATTAATTCAATTGGGCTAAAGAATGGTTTAAAGACTAATTAAATTATGTAAATTCATATATATGATGTTTGATGATGATATGCTTGAATCATGGTTTGTTTAAATTTAAACAAGATTGTTTAAATAATGGTTCATACGGTTTTAGATTAAAATCGTGTGATATTGATGTTTAAATGCCATGGAGAAATTTTATGTTATGCTAAACATGATTTTAGAGTTGGGTTTTAAGTTTGATAATTTTCTAGCTTTGGAAGACTATTATGAATTTTTGAATAAAAATATAGCACGTTGGGTTTACTAATTTATTTCATAAAATATATTGAGAATTTGGATTTGAAATTCTGATATGTTAGATAACATGATCAAAGTAAATTTCTATGAATTTTATAGATTTTTCTTAAGTGATTTGTATACAAAATAAATTACTTTGAGAAAAGGATCAAAATGATTTACGTATAAATAAAAAGGAATGTTTTATGCAAAAGTTTAAGTTTGATACTTATCCAAAATAAAAAGGCGGTTAGTTTTGAAAAGCATGGGAAAAGTAAAGGCAACTAATAAGAAATTTACATGTAGGCAGGTTAGTTTATATAAGTTACTTAATTTAATAATTAACCCAGAAAAACAGGTTTCGCCTCTATTCAGAGTACCTTTCGCCCCTTACCTTTCGCCATCGACTATGTCGAAACCCTATTAAGCTAAATTCAATACACAGGGTATCATCTAGGTAATACGTAGTGGATTGGAGAAAGGCGAAAGGTGGTGTCGAAAGCATAGCTTCCGATGGGGTCGTTACCTCAGTTTGTTTTAAAAGATAAGCACTTGCCTTTGTTTTACTAAGCTTTCGACTTAGTCGATATGTATGTTTGAAAGAAGTTTATAATTGCTTTCGAAGGGGTTACCATGTTTGTTTTAAAAGAAAAATGGGTTTCGAAGGAGTTCCTTTAGTTATAAATCAATGCTTTCGAAAGAAGGAGTTCCGACCTAGTCAAAGCCCTACCGCCGATTCTTGTGCCATTCGAGTGTATTGAAGTCATCAATACTGTCGAAAGGTATTGTTTGTTTTAAAGCTATATTAAGCCACTTTCTAAATGCTTTCGAAAGGGTTATGGGTTTCGAAGGCAATGCTTTCGAAAGGGTTATTGGGGAATTTATGATGGCGTCGATACCATCTCTTTTGAATCCAAGTTATATTGTTTGCTTCTTCATATATGTATATATTCACTTTATAATGAATCCAAAAAAATGTACTTTGCAAAAAGGGAGAATAACCAGTTGGGTTGACTTAGTAGTGAATAAATAAAAGACATTGGCAAGGGCCAATAGGTTAACAATAAGCCCATGAAAACTGTGTAAGGGAAAAGATATTGGCAAGGCCAATAGGTTCATAGTTAGCCCATGTAAACTATGTATAATTAAAGATGTCAATTAGATAGGTTTATAGTAAGCCCATGGAAATTATATCCGGATAATAAAAGAAAGATATTGACAGATAGTCAATAGGTTTCTAGTTAGCCCATGAAAACTAGGTTAAAAAGAAAGATATTGAAAGTTAGTCAATAGGTTCCTAGTCAGCCCATGAAAACTAGAATAAAAGAAATGATATTGGAGTTACCAATAGGTTCACAGTAATCCCATGAAAACTATATAATTGGACAGGGAGTCCTTAAAAGTTTAACCGGTTATTAGTTAGCCCATGAAAACTATTAGGTTAATAGTAATCCTAGAAACTATAATTATCACAGATGGTCAAAATGAATTGGAGATGGGTAATCCAGAATTGATGCAATTATTTTGCATATCATCACATAATAATATTTTGAATTGAATTAACCATTGTGGATGCAGGGGCACAGAAAATGGTTTATAAAGGTTTTAAGATACTAGTGAGGGGAAACCCGTTCTGCTAAGCGGCGTGGTCTCACTAGATATCTAAATGATTTGACATGGTATATTATTATTCATACCAGGCTTTATGTCCGACTTGAAGTTTATGTTTTCCCCTTAAACTCTCAAGTACTCAATTGATTTTGAGTAGTTTGAGATTTGAGGTTTTTAGGTATCACTTAAGCCGAAAAAGCTTCCGGAGTCGTGAGAAGGCATGTAGTTATTTAAGTTCTTTCTCATGTGATTTCGTTGTGTTGTTTTGTTAAGGCAAAATTGTTTGCTGCCTATTATACTCTCTGATCACCAAGGGGGCATCTTCATATGTCGCTCTTGGAGTATATTGTAATAATTATATTTTTCTGAACGTGGTTAACGTTGTGGGATTATGTAAAGAATGTTGAAATGAGTTTGGAATGGAATGTGAAAGTTGTTTTGAAATTTTAATCTTTTTCCACATCCATGTGTTTCTGGTATATCAATTTATCTAACATTACCGTATTTGATCGACGAAGATTAATAACTATGGATGACTGCAACATCCGTAGCCATTAATTTTGGGCCTCCAAGTTGGGGATGTTACAGCTGCTTTCAAATTTCTTCATGTTTTGATGAATTCTGACTTCTGCCTTCTTCGATCTTCAACTTTATTGATGTTTCCAAGCTTACAATCTATACGGTTTTTCAAACTCCTAATGTTCTTGCTGCTGCTTTCAAATTTGTTCATGAATTGATGAAGTCTAGCTTCTGCCTTCTTTGATCTTTAGCTCCTTCAATCTGATGAAGGTTTTAACTGAAAGTGGCTTGTTAAGTATATCAGCTCGTTGGTAAGTGGCAGGTATGTGATTGATTTGCAATTTCCCTTTAATAACTTGTCTCAAACGAAGTATAAATCAATCTCTATATGCTTTGTTCTCAGATGAAGTAATGGATTAGCTGACAGTGACACGACACTTAGGTCATCACGCCATATAGTTGGTTTTATGTTTGTATTTGACTTCAATTCATTGAGTAGAGATTGAATCTACATGATTTCTGATGTAGCATTTATTATGCTCCTATATTCTGACTTTGTGCTTGATCTAGAAATAGTAGTTTTTTTCTTTGAACACCATAAAACTAGATTATCTCCAATGTAAATGCAGTATCCTATGGTAGATCTTCTACCATCAGGGTCTGTAGCCCAATCAGCATCTGCATATCCTATTATGTTGAGATTTTTGCATTCTTTTAGACTTAATCTATGATTTGCAGTTCCTTTAGATATCTCGGTATTCTTTTAACCGTCTTCCAATGCTTATCCTTTGGATCCTGCATAAATTGACACATTTTGTTAACACTGAAACAAAAATTTGGCCTTGTTATGGTTACATATTGTAATGCACAAACAATGCTTCTATATTGTTTGTCATCAAGTATTGGTTCTCCCTTATTTTTTGATAGATATTGATTTGTTATAATTAGTGCAGGCATTGAATTTGCACCATCCATCTTTGCTTTGATCTATTTCTGTAATATATTTTTTCTGTCTTAAGAGGATTTCTAAGCTTGATTTTCTTTTGACTTCTACGCTCAGAAAATAATTCAATCCTCCAAGATCTCTGATGGAAAATTGGTTCTTTAAGTATTAAATAAGATTGTTGATTTGTGCATCATCGTTATCTGTAATGATCAAGTCATCAACATATATTAAAATGTACATGGTTGATACATTATTAATTTTAATAAACATAGAGTTATCTGATCTAGCAGACTGAAAACTTAAACTTATCAATGTTGTTTTTAGTTTGTCAAACCAGACTCTAGGAGTTTGCTTAAGTCCATAAATGGCTTTATTTAGTCTGCATATATATTTCTTGTCTTGTTTATAGCCTGATGGTTGCTCCATATATACTTCTTCCTGCAAATCACCATTTAAAAATGCATTATTCACATCCAGTTGTCTGATATTCTTGTTTCTATGCAATGCTATAGTAAGAATAATTCTGATTGTTGTTGGTTTTACAACTGAAGAAAAGGTTTCACTATAGTCAAAACCACATTGTTGAGTATATCCCTTAGCCACAAGTCTTGCTTTATACCTTGCAACTGTTAGATCTGGATTAACCTACGACATTTTTATATTCTGGTGGATAAACCAGATTCCATGTCTTATTCCTTATAAGTGCATGATATTCTTCATCCATGACATTCTTCTAATTTGAATCTTTTACTACCTGAGTAATGTTTTTGGCTCTTCTGATGCAACAGTTGCAGTGTAAATTTTTGGTTCAAAAATTCCACTCTTTGATCTTTTGACCATATGATGTCCAGTTTGAATATGTGAATTGTCCTTTGCATGTTCTGTTGTGTTGGCTCCTGACTGCTCTTGTTGTGTGCCTATGTTCTCTTGATTATTTCCTTAAGTACTACTTTGTGTTGTATATGCAGTAGTGCGGTTGAGATGATCAGGTAGCTCTACTTGTCCATGACCTGGTTCACTTAGCACTGTGAGTAATGGATCAGAGCCAACTTGATTCTTCTCAACCCATTCTTTATTCAAGTTAGTAGAATACAAAGGTATGAGGGTACTGAGCCTTTTGAATTGTAAATCTTTTGTGTGGGCTTCATATTTGTACTAGAGAAAGGAAACACATATTCATCAAATACTACATGTCTACTTACAAATTCTTTTCCATTTTTGTCTAAACATATGTACCCTTTTTGGTTTATCGAATACCCTTGAAATGTACAAGGAATTGATCTAAAATTTAATTTATGACTATTATAAGGCCTTAAGCAAGGACAACACAAGCATCCAAAAGTTCTTAAACTTTGATAATCTAGTTTTATATTGAGTAATTTTTCAATTGGACATTTATTTTTCAAAACTTTGGTTGGTAGTCTATATTAAATACATTGTTGTATTAAATGAGTTTGGCAAAAAATTTAGAGGAAGAGATGCTTGTGTGAAAAGTGTAAGACCAGATTCTACTATATGACTATGCTTCTTTTCAACTAGTTCATTCTGCTCAGATTTACATGGACATGTAATTCTATGACCTATTCCTTTCTTTTAAAGAAATCACTGAGTGTTTTATACTCAGTACCACCATCAGTTTGGATAATTTTAACTTGATGGTTGGTTTGTTTTTCTACCTGAGTAATAAAATGTATTACTGCTTTACATGTCTCAGATTTTGCTCTAAGAAAATAAATCCAGGTATATTTAGCGTATGCGTTAGCAAATGATATATATTATTTGAAATCATAATCTCAACTGATGGGTGTTGGACCCCATAAAGTACCAACCATTACAAGTGGATTACTATACTTGGTTTATAAGTCAGAGAAAGTAAGTTTATGACTTTTACCTATTTGACAATATGTAAACACATATGGTAAAGGAATATTTTCAAATGAAATCAACTTTACAACATTTGCATTAGGATGGCCTAACTTGTAGTGCTATAAATCAAACATATCCTATTTCTTTCCATAATTTCAGAAAGATTATAACAATTTCCTTTATTTTCACAGTTTCTTGAATTAACAAGATTGAACTTGTATAGTCCCTTCACAGCATCACCCTACAAAATAATTTCTCTAGTTAGAATGTCTCTAACTAAACAATATTCAGGATAGAATACAATTTATATATATATATATATATATTGTTGTCACTTACAAATTGTGACACACTGTGATAACCCGGATTTTTTGACATCTGATAATTGGTTAATTAATTGATTTTTACTATTGGGATACTGATTTTATTTAGTCGAACAAATAAAATTCTGGTAGTTCAAAATATCTGGATATATAAATGGATTTGAAACTAAAATAAATGTTGAAAATTTTAAGTGTATACATATACAAGTATATAAGTGTGTATATATATATATGTATATATATATATATATTGTGATTTGGAATCATTGATTTGAATTCAATATAATAGTATTCAAAGAGTATTTAAAGTTAAATCTCTATATTTTAAAATTCTAAGGATAAATATTTATCTATTCAAAAGTATGATAATTAAAATAAGATTTAATAAAGGGTTTAAAACATTTGTAAGCCTTGTATATCATGCATTTAACATTTGTAGCTAAGATAACATGCAAAAATACAAGTGGCATAGTTTTCTTAGAAATTGAAATATCTTTACTACTAATAAAGAGAATTCATTGAATAGATTTACTAGGTGTCTTTTTGAAATTCCAAATATACCCTTTTACATCTCATCTCATAGAGAAATAGTATTCAAATATGGGAATATAGCCTGTTAATTTCTAAGTACAACAGTTAGTCACCATCGAGAACTACAGTGTGCGTTCACAAGATGAAGTCTCGCCGGATTCCGAGTTAGTATGAAGAAAATATTGCAGTGTGAACAAAAAAAATAGCGGCTTCTGCACTAGGCGGAGTTCAAATGTGGGGATGTGGTATCCTGTTATTTTCTAAGTACAACTGTCAGTGCCCATCGAGAACTACAGTGTGTGTTCACAAGATGAAGTATCCGAGTGTTCCATATTGTCTGTAATTTAGGTAGGAGTTAATTGGTCGAAGTCTCACCGAATTCTGAATTAGTCTGGAGAAGTTATTGCAATTTGAACAAAAAAAAATAGCGGCTTCTGCACTAGGCGGAGTTCAAATATGGGGATGTGGTAGCCTGTTATTTTCTAAGTACAACTCTCAGTCCCCATGGAGAACTACAATGTACGTTCACAAAATGAAGTATCCGAGTGTTTCATATTGTCTGTAATTTATGTGGGAGTTAATCGGTCGAAGTCTCGCCGGATTCTGAGTTGGTATGAAGAAAATATTGCAGTCTGAACAAAAAAAATAGCGGCTTCTGCACTAGGCGAAGTTCAAATGTGGGGATGTGGTATCCTGTTATTTTCTAAGTACAACTGTCAGTGCCCATGGAGAACTACAGTGTGTGTTCACAAGATGAAGTATCCGAGTGTTCCATATTGTCTGTAATTTAGGTAGGAGTTAATTGGTCGAAGTCTCACCGAATTCTGAATTAGTCTGGAGAAGTTATTGCAGTTTGAACAAAAAAAATAGCGGCTTCTGCACTAGGCGGATTTCAAATATGGGGATGTGGTAGCCTGTTATTTTCTAAGTACAACTCTCAGTTCCCATGGAGAACTACAGTGTGCGTTCAGAAGATGAAGTATCCGAGTGTTCCATATTGTCCGTAATTTAGGTGGGAGTTAATCTGTCGAAGTCTCGCCGGATTCCGAGTTAGTATGAAGAAAATATAGCAGTTTGAACAAAAAAATAGCGGCTTCTGCACTAGGCGGAATTCAAATACGGGGATGTGGTAGCCTGTTATTTTCTAAGTACAACTGTCAGTCCCCATGGAGAACTACAGTGTGCGTTCATAGGATGAAGTATCCGAGTGTACCATATTGTCCGTAATTTAGGTGGGAGTTCATCGGTCGAAGTTTTGTCAGATTCCAAGTTAGTATGAAGAAGTTATTACAGTCCGAACAAAAAAAAATAGCGGCTTCTACACTAGGCGGTGTTTAAATATTGGGATGTGATAACCTGTTATTTTCTAAGTACAACTGTCAGTCCCCATGGAGAACTACAGTGTGCGTTCAGAAGATGAAGTATCCGAGTGTTCCATATATTCCGTAATTTAGGTGGGAGTTAATCTGTCGAAGTCTCGCTGGATTCCGAGTTAGTATGAAGAAAATATTGCAGTCTGAACAAAAAAATAGCGGCTTATGCACTAGGCGGAGTTCAAATGTGGGGATGTGGTATCCTGTTATTTTCTAAGTACAACTGTCAGTGCTCATGGAGAACTACAGTGTTTGTTCACAAGATGAAGTATCTGAGTGTTCCATATTGTCCGTAATTTAGGTACGAGTTAATTGGTCGAAGTCTCATCGGATTCTGAATTAGTATGAAGAAGTTATTGCAGTTTGAACAAAAAAAATAGCGGCTTCTGCACTAGGCGGAGTTCAAATATGGGGATGTGGTAGCCTGTTGTTTTCTAAGTACAACTCTCAGTCCCCATGGAGAACTACAGCGTGCGTTCAGAAGATGAAGTATCTGAGTGTTCCATATTGTCCGTAATTTAGGTGGGAGTTAATCTGTCGTAGTCTCGCCAGATTCCGAGTTAGTATGAAGAAAATATAGCAGTCTGAACAAAAAAAAATAGCGGCTTCTGAACTAGGCGGAGTTCAAATACGGGGATGTGGTATCCTATTATTTTCTAAGTACAACTGTCAGTCCACATGGAGAACTACAGTGTGCGTTCACATGATGAAGTATCCGAGTGTACCATATTGTTTGTAATTTAGGTGGTAGTTCATCGGTCGAAGTTTTGTTAGATTCCAAGTTAGTATGAAGAAGTTATTACAGTCCAAACAAAAAAAATAGCGGCTTCTGCATTAGGCGGTGTTCAAATATTGGGATGTGATAGCCTGTTATTTTCTAAGTACAACTATCAGTCCCCATGGAGAACTACAATGTACGTTCACAAAATGAAGCATCCGAGTGTTTCATATTGTCCGTAATTTAGGTGGGAGTTAATCGGTCGAAGTCTCGCCGGATTTCGAGTTAGTATGAAGAAAATATTGTAGTCTGAACAAAAAAAATAGCGGCTTCTGCACTAGGCGGAGTTCAAATGTGGGGATGTGGTATCCTGTTATTTTCTAAGTACAACTGTCTGTGCCCATGGAGAACTACAGTGTGTGTTCACAAGATGAAGTATCCGAGTGTTCCATATTGTCCGTAATTTAGGTAGGAGTTAATTGGTCGAAGTCTCACCGGATTCTGAATTAGTCTGAAGAAGTTATTGCAGTTTGAACAATAAAAATAGCGGCTTCTGCACTAGGCGGAGTTCAAATATGGAGATGTGGTAGCCTGTTATTTTCTAAGTACAACTCTCAGTGCCCATGGAGAACTATAGTGTGCGTTTAGAAGATGAAGTATCCGAGCGGTCCATATTGTCCGTAATTTAGGTGGGAGTTAATCCGTCGAAGTCTCGTCGGATTCCGAGTTAGTATGAAGAAAATATAGCAGTCTGAACAAAATAAATAGCGGCTTCTGCACTAGGCGGAGTTCAAATACGGGGATGTGGTAGCCTGTTATTTTCTAAGTACAACTGTCAGTCTCCATGGAGAACTACAGTGTGCGTTCACAGGATGAAGCATCCGAGTGTACCATATTGTCCGTAATTTAGGTGGGAGTTCATCGATCGAAGTTTTGTCAGATTCCAAGTTAGTATGAAAAAGTTATTACATTCCGAACAAAAAAATAGCGGCTTCTGCACTAGGCGGTGTTCAAATATTGGGATTATATAGCCTGTTATTTTCTAAGTACAGCTGTCAGTCCTCATGGAGAACTACAATGTACGTTCACAAAACGAAGTATCCGAGTGTTTCATATTGTCTGTAATTTATGTGGGAGTTAATCGGTCGAAGTCTCGCCGGATTCCGAGTTAGTATGAAGAAAATATTGCAGTCTGAACAAAAAAAATAGCGGCTTCTGCACTAGGCGGAGTTCAAATGTGGGGATGTGGTATCCTGTTATTTTCTAAGTACAACTGTCAGTGCCCATGGAGAACTACAGTGTGTGTTCACAAGATGAAGTATCCGAGTGTTCCATATTGTCCGTAATTTAGGTAGGAGTTAATTGGTCGAAGTCTCACCGGATTCTGAATTAGTCTGAAGAAGTTATTGCAGTTTGAACAAAAAAAATAGCGACTTCTGCACTAGGCGGAGTTCAAATATGGGGATGTGGTAGCCTGTTATTTTCTAAGTACAACTCTCAGTCCCCATGGAGAACTACAGTGTGCGTTCAGAAGATGAAGTATCTGAGTGTTCTATATTGTCCGTAATTTAGGTGGGAGTTAATCTGTAGAAGTCTCGCCGGATTCCGAGTTAGTATGAAGAAAATATAGCACTATGAACAAAAAAATAGCGGCTTCTGCACTAGGCGGAATTCAAATACGGGGATGTGGTAGCCTGTTATTTTCTAGGTACAACTGTCAATCCCCATGGAGAACTACAGTGTGCATTCACAGGATGAAGTATCCGAGTGTACCATATTGTCCGTAATTTAGGTGGGAGTTCATCGGTCGAAGTTTTGTCAGATTCCAAGTTAGTATGAAGAAGTTATTACAGTCCGAACAATAAAAATAGCGGCTTCTGCACTAGGCGGTGTTCAAATATTGGGATGTGATAGCATGTTATTTTCTTAGTACAACTGTCAGTCCCCATGGAGAACTACAATGTATGTTCACAAAATGAAGTATCCGAGTGTTTCATATTGTCTGTAATTTAGGTGGGAGTTAATCGGTCGAAGTCTCGTCGGATTCCGAGTTAGTATGAAGGAAATATTGCAGTCTGAACAAAAAAAATAGCGGCTTCTGCACTAGGCGGAGTTCAAATGTGGGGATGTGGTATTCTATTATTTTCTAAGTACAACTGTCAGTGCCCATGGAGAACTACAGTGTGTGTTCACAAGATGAAGTATCCGAGTGTTCCATATTGTCCGTAATTTAGGTAGGAGTTAATTGGTCGAAGTCTCACCGGATTCTGAATTAGTCTGAAAAAGTTGTTGCAGTTTGAACAAAAAAATAGCGGCTTCTGCACTAGGCGGAGTTCAAATATGAGGATGTGGTAGCTTGTTATTTTCTAAGTACAACTCTCAGTCCCCATGGAGAACTACAGTGTGCGTTCAGAAGATGAAGTATCCGAGTGTTCCATATATTCCGTAATTTAGGTGGGAGTTAATCTGTCGAAGTCTCGCCAGATTCCGAGTTAGTATGAAGAAAATATAGCAGTCTGAACAAAAAAAATAGCGGCTTCTACACTAAGTGGAGTTCAAATATGGGGATGTGGTAGCCTGTTATTTTCTAAGTACAACTGTCAGTCCCCATGGAGAACTACAGTGTGCGTTCACAGGATGAAGTATCCGAGTGTACCATATTGTCCGTAATTTAGGTGGGAGTTCATCGGTCGAAGTTTTGTCAGATTTCAAGTTAGTATGAAGAAGTTATTACAGTCCGGACAAAAAAAATAGCGGCTTCTGCACTAGACGGTGTTCAAATATTGGAATGTGATAGCCTGTTATTTTCTAAGTACAACCGTCAGTCCCCATGGAGAACTACAATGTACGTTCACAAAATGAAGTATCCGAGTGTTTCATATTGTCCGTAATTTAGGTGGGAGTTAATCGGTCGAAGTCTCGCCGGATTCCGAGTTAGTGTGAAGAAAATATTGCAGTCTGAACAAAATAAATAGCGGCTTATGCACTAGGCGGAGTTCAAATGTGGGGATGTGGTATCCTGTTATTTTCTAAATACAACTGTCGGTGCCCATGGAGAACTACAGTGTGTGTTCACAAGATGAAGTATCCGAGTATTCCATATTGTCCGTAATTTAGGTAGAAGTTAATTGGTCGAAGTCTCATCGGATTCTGAATTAGTCTGAAGAAGTTATTGCAGTTTGAAAAAAAAAATAGCGGCTTCTACACTAGGCGGAGTTCACATATGGGGATGTGGTAGCCTGTTATTTTCTAAGTACAACTCTCAGTCCCCAAGGAGAACTACAATGTGCGTTCATAAGACGAAGTATCCGAGTGTTCCATATTGTCCGTAATTTAGGTGGGAGTTAATCTGTTGAAGTCTCGCTGGATTCCGAGTTAGTATGAAGAAAATATAGCAGTCTGAATAAAAAAATAGCGGCTTCTGCACTAGGCAGAGTTCAAGTAAGAGGATGTTGTGCCATGTTATTCTCTAAGTAAACTGTCAGTCCCCATGGAGAACTACAGTGTGCGTTCACAAGATGAAGTATCCGAGTGTACCATATTGTCTGTAATTTAGGTAGGAGTTTATCGGTCGAAGTTTTGCCTGATTCCGAGTTAGTATGAAGAAGTTATTGTAGTCTGAACAAAAAAATAATGGTTTCTGCCTATGCGGCGTACAAATGTGGGGATGCTACTATCAAATCTACTTCCATGGGTATAAATAAAAATGCATGCACATTGTGGTTAAATGCAGGCCCACCTGGGCGTGCATATGTACTCGTAAACAATAATGAAATGAGAAACCGGGCTATATTCAGTTCAAAACCTTTTACATATTCATTTTCTCAACTCCATTTTCTTTTCTTTCATCTTCCAAATTAAAAACTTGAGAGAAACTAAATCAAAACTTCTTCAAGTTTCAACCTGAGCAAAAGAAAATTCAAGCTTAAACAAAGTAGATCAAGTTCCAGTTTCAAAATCAAGTGCAGTTTCAAAATTTCAAACTCTGGTTTCCTCTGTTCAACTAAATACGGTGAGTAAACAATCATTTTTTAGTTTAATCTGCTTTAACTTGATGCATGTGATAAGTAGTTGAAGTAATGTTGTTTGCATGGATGAATTAATGAGGTTGCATGTATATAAATATGAAATGTCTGTGCATGTCTGTGTATACATATATATATATATATATATGTCTCTATTTGTATTAACATGCTAAATTAAGTTAGAAATTCATTCTCTCTTCCTCTAATTCTTTTTAGACTGTGATGTTCAAACAAAATATGATTAAATTATCAAGATTTTGATTTTAAAAATATTTGTAAGTATAATTAGTTGAGTATTTTCTGGAAATTAGAAAAATACAGTAAAAACTCAAAGCATGTTAAAATTCGAATGTCAAAATTTCTGGTTTCATATACATCATCTAATTCATATTCGAGAACCATGAATTTTAAAAATAAAATCAAGATTTTTAATGTTGTTTTTGGGGAGAATTGGTGGGATGAACGGAAATCCTATTTTGGGTGATTTTTGGCGATCGGGGAAGGGTTGGATGTCGTGATCGTCGCTGGAGGAAGCTGGAAGAGTGGAGATCATTGGAAAAATAGTCGGGGATTTTATTGATCGTCGGAGTGACCTGGCGACGGCGATCTAGGGCTTTGAAGCCAAATTTGGTCGATGATGTTTTCGAGAGCATTGCATCATCGTGGGTGGATCGGAACCGATCGGAGGTGGCCCGATCGATGAGTCGTGTCGTGGAGCAGCTCTGGGTGGAGGGGCGAGTTTTCTGGTGGCTGAGATCGTCGGGGCGAGGTGTTTTTGGTTGATCGAGTTGGGTTTCCAGGTGGAGTTCGATAGCTCGATTTTGATTTCTTGGAAATCTCATCGATCTGGGTTGCAGGGATCATCGGCGAAGTCGTAGGCGACCTGAAGGTGGTCGCGGTGATGGTCAGAATGTCATCGTTCGCTAGTACATGTGCACTTATGTATCTGAAGTCAATCAAGGCATCGAGGAAGAAGAAGGATTGCTCGGGGAAACGTGATTTTGGCTCGAGTGTGATTTCGGGATGATACGCGAGTGTTTAAATTGTATAACAGGTTTTTAAATTTAAAACTAAAACAAAGTTTTAAAAAGAATAGGAAAAGAAGAAGAAGATGATCTGACTCGGAGTTGAGTAGGGTGAAAGTACGGGATGGTCTCGGGTTTTCTATAAGGTATTAATAATTTTTAAAAGTAAATTAATTCAAGTTTTAAACAAAGTTCTCTTAATTAATTCTTTTAAATAACAATTATTCTATTTTAAATTTGAGATTAGTTAAAAGGTTTTAAAATAAATTATTTTAAATTAACTAAGTTTAAAGTGTTTTAAATAGTTATATAACCTTTATTTTAAAGTTTATTTTAAATAAACGTAATAATGTAATTAAGGAGTTAATTAAGAAGACAAAATGTTTTTAAAGGTTAATTAACTTAAAGGTTTAAGTTAATTGGTTAATGATAATTAATTCCAAAGGTTATTAATAAGATTTAAATGATAATTAAGAAAGAATTGATTAATGAAAGTAATTAAAGGATAATTACTTAAAGAATAATTACTGAATGTAATAAAAGAATAATTACTTAGGGTAAATAATTGAAGGGTAATTACTGATGTAATTAATTAAAGGGAAATCACTTAATGAAGTAATTAGAGAATAATTACTTAATGGAAGTAATTAAGGATTAATTACTTAGTGTAATTAATTAAAGAATTAATTAATGTAATTAATTAAAGGGTAATTAATTAATGGATGTGATTAATTAAGATGGATGATTAAAGAATGATTTATTAATTGGGTTGTAATTAATAAATATTGAGTATGCAGGATTAAGGTAATTTAAATGATTAATGTTGGTAATTAATTTAATTGGAGATTAATTAAATTAATTAGGAAGTATATATCTAATAAATCTTGTTATGGATGGTTGAATGATATTGGATGACTTGGATTGATATTATCTCTGATGGGCGATTGAGATGTGCTGTGATATGAATGGGTTAAACTGTGATAATGTAGGTTACCTATCTGAGTTGAATTGTTGTATGATATCCTGGATATGAATTGTATTATTTAAAACTTAACAACTTGGATTAGAGATGACATTGAATTCGAAGAGACCGGGGTCGGGTATCAGTAAATACCCGAAACCACTTCGATTCTTTATAAATGTGAGTTTAGAAGCAAACATGCTGGAATGAAATAAGTTAAGTTTCATGGATATTTAAAACTGGATAACGATTCTTGGATATTGTTTTGAGATAAATGATTGACTTAAATAAGATTAGAACTCGTAGAAAAGTACGAGTTACCCTGTTAATTCACTTAAGTTATATAGCTTGGTATTTCATTTTATGGGTTTACTCACGCTGGTTTCCAGCCTGACCCGGGTGTTACTTTGATGTAATGTGATTTCCAGGTAAGGATGTTCTGGAGCTCAGGAGGTGAGCTGGATGGCAGGAACGTATGGAGTGTATTCCGCTATGATATATTGTAGTTGTTTGGGACATGTTAATTGTATATGTCCAGTGATTTGTGTATATGTTGTAACTCTGATGTATTAAAGTGTAATTTGACAAATACAGCTTCCTTTGTATAACTGTTATTATTTGATATTATATTTTTCCGCTGCGAATGTGAGAGTCTGTGTTTTTGGTGCTTCTGTTTCTTCTTCTTCTTCTTCTTCTACCTCTTTTCTTCTTTTCCCTAACTATTTGGAATTTTCGGGATCGAAAATTCCAGGTCGTTACATTTGGTATCAGAGCTGAAGGTTAAGCGAGAACCTTGACTCTGGTGGGTTTACTCATTAAGGAAAGGGTCAATGGTACCCTAGAATGAGTTAAGTGTAGTATATATGAGGGTGTATTTGTTATTTTATTATAAAATGATTTTAAAAATAACTTTTATATAAGTTTATATTTTGATATATATAAGCAATAGTTTTCTAATATATTAAAGGAATTGGTTATTGATTATTGGAATGAAATAAAATAATGGGGATTAAGTGGTCATAAAAATACAGCCAAATTTAAATTGAATGAAGATAAGTTTGAAATGAATCCAAACTGAAATTAAAATCTTGAATTTGTAGAAGTATTATCAGAATAAAGATAATAATGAATTGGTTTCCAGATATGATAATCTTGGTTATTATCATAAATGGTTGTTGTGTTTAATAATGAAATATTGTTAATGATTAAGCAAAATGAAATGTTTTAGGGAAGTAAACTTTTAGGTGAGTATGACTTATAAATTGGAATTGAAGAAAATTTAAAATTGTGAAGTTTTAAATCTAAATCCAGAAAACTTGAAATTGTTTTAAAGAAATTTGTTTTGAATTAAAACCAAAGGTGGTTTAAAAATTTAAGGTATAACGTGGTGTGTAAAGGAAATAAATATGTATAAATGAGGATATACATAATATCAAAGATGATTTGAAATAAACTCTAAGTGTTGAGTTTTAAATTTTTCCTTGGAATGTGATATGAAAACCCAAAGTGATAAGTTTTTGAACTTATAAGTGGGAAGATTATTAATATAAAGTTTAAAACTTTAAATGGGAATTCAAATTGGGTAAAGTTGACTGGATTAAATTGAATTTAACTTAAGGAAAGTTAAATGAGTTTAGAATGAACAACTTGAATTGGAAATTTCAAGATGAAATTGAAATTTAACTTGGGAAGTTAAATGGTTGATTTTAAATGGGAGTTATGAGTGATCTCAAAATGGGTTTGAGATCCGAAAATTGAAAATGGATGCTATTAATTGGTGTTTGGATAAATTTGGATGTTTATTTATCCGGATATCATTCTATTGTTATAAATAATCTATGAAATTGAGAATTGGTTTTGAAGTTAGAAATGGATAATAAATTAGAATCTAAAGATTAATTTTTTTTTGAATTCTTATTTGAACTTTGTAATAAGTTAAGTAAAGATAATTTTAAAATGGAATTTTGGAATTTGGATTCAGAATTAATTGGTTTAAAGATTTAAGTTGTTAAATTAAAAATAAAGGTTGATTTGATTTAAAAGTAAAGGTTAATTTGATTTAAGGGATTAAATCAACATTTGAAAATTTAACTCGAATTTATATAATTCGAGATGGTTTAAAGTTGAGATTGGAATTGAAATTAGTTCAAATTGAATTTGATTTGAATAATCGGGAAGTAAGCTTGAAGTTGAATAAGTTTAAATTCAAATGGGAACTGATTTGAATTCGGAATGGGAATCGAAGTTAATTCAAATGGAATTGAAAATTTAATCAATTTAATGAAAGTGGAAGATGGATATCTTTATAATTGAAATTCACTTTATGAAGAGTAAGTAAGGTGGTAAACAACTTTATCAAAGCAATCAAACTTGAATATTTGATTTGGAATAAACAAAGTTATATATCTTTGTTATATATGATAAACTCCCCTTGTTTAATCTATAGCCAGAAGAAAAGGGTTTTTGAAAGTATTTGAAGTATAAAAAGGGAATGTATACAAGTATGAAGTGATCCAAAGATTTTCAAAGTTATATATATATATATAAGGGATTTTATGAGAATGATTTTGGAAAAGGTTTTGGAACCTATGGATTTTGGAAAGGCTTTTGATTTTTGAGAAAAATCAGTTTTGGGAATTTGGAAAGCCAAGTTTGGAACTATCAATTTGGGATATCGATTTTGTGTAAAGAAGATTTTGATATAAATCATAAAGGGTATGATTTTAAGATACTATAAGTGTATAGTATAAAGTGTTTTGAGAATGGCTTTGGGGAAAAAGGCGCTCCCTTGAAATGAATTTCTCAGGAGTGCCACAGGGTGGTACTGCCTTGAACCCTAAGGGGGGATTCTAAAGTTGATCCTGTAAGGAGTCCGGACAAACTAGTTCCTGAGGATTGTTGGGTAGCGAAAGTCGAGGGTGCTGATGCCTACAGGGGCATTTGGGTTATGCTGTGACGACAGTGTAACTCGATGTCGCTGCGATCTACTGTGTGGACCATAGCGAAAATCATGTGGAGGATGAGTGCCAACAGTCTACACTTGATTTTGCTGGGACGGCAACGTAACATCGGTAGGCTGCGATCTAGGGTCGAGTGGAGGAGTTTCATTCTTTTGGCAGCGAAATTCGAGGGCGCTGATGCCTACGGTTATATGGGTTTTTGTTGTGATAGCAACGTAAAGCCCGGGTATAACTGCGATCTATAGCGGGTTCCATGGTGTAATCGAGAGGCGTGGAGTGCCTACAGTTATCTATGGATTTTGCCGGGATGGCAACGTAACCATCGGGTTAACTGCGACCATGGATGGGGGTGATGATTTCCAGAGCATTCTCACCAAAGTTATTTCCTCTATTTTCAAAACTGTTTTCTATATTTTCATAAATTATTTTCCAAGTATTTTCACTAGGTGTTGAAAATGGGTTTACCAAGTACTTATAGATTTTCAGTCTTACGCCTGATTAACGTATGACCGAATTTCTGTGAGAACGAGGATGGATTTGTTGAGACATCGAGTTATAAAAAGTATTTTTAAAGCTATTTTGATAATATTATATAGATTTTTAAAGTGTTTTGAAAACTTTAAAATAAATAGAGTTAAAGTGTTTAAAGAGTAATTTAACTGATAATAAGCATTTTAATAAAATTCTTGCTTCGTTCCTTTTTGAGGACGAAAAGTTTTAAAGGGGGGAGGAATGTGATAACCCAGATTTTTTGACATCTGATAATTGGTTAATTAATTGATTTTTACTATTAGGATACTGATTTTATTTAGTCGAACAAATAAAATTCTGGTAGTTAAAAATATCTGGATATATAAATGGATTTGAAACTAAAATAAATGTTGAAAATTTTAAGTGTATACATATACAAGTATATAAGTGTGTGTGTGTGTGTATATATTGTGATTTGGAATCATTGATTTGAATTCAATATAATAGTTTTCAAAGAGTATTTAAAGTTAAATCTCTATATTTTAAAATTCTAAGGATAAATATTTATCTATTCAAAAGTATGATAATTAAAATAAGATTTAATAAAGGGTTTAAAACATTTGTAAGCCTTGTATATCATGCATTTAACATTTGTAGCTAAGATAACATGCAAAAATACAAGTGGCATAGTTTTCTTAGAAATTGAAATATAAACAATAATGAAATGAGAAACCAGGCTATATTCAGTTCAAAACCTTTTACATATTCATTTTCTCAACTCCATTTTCTTTTCTTTCATCTTCCAAATTAAAAACCTGAGAGAAACTAAATCAAAAATTCTTCAAGTTTCAACCCGAGCAAAAGCAAATTCAAGCTTAAACAAAGTAGATCAAGTTCCAGTTTCAAAATCAAGTGCAGTTTCAAAATTTCAAACTCTGGTTTCCTCTGTTCAACTAAATACGGTGAGTAAACAATCATTTTTTAGTTTAATCTGCTTTAACTTGATGCATGTGATAAGTAGTTGAAGTAATGTTGTTTGCATGGATGAATTAATGAGGTTGCATGTATATAAATATGAAATGTCTGTGCATGTCTGTGTATACATATATATATGTCTCTGTTTGTATTAACATGCTAAATTAAGTTAGAAATTCAATCTCTCTTCCTCTAATTCTTTTTAGACTGTGATGTTCAAACAAAATATGATTAAATTATCAAGATTTTGATTTTAAAAATATTTGTAAGTATAATTAGTTGAGTATTTTCTGCAAATTAGAAAAATACAGTAAAAACTCAAAGCATGTTAAAATTCGAATGTCAAAATTTCTAGTTTCATATACATCATCTGATTCGTATTCGAGAACCATGAATTTTAAAAATAAAATCAAGATTTTTAATGTTGTTTTTGGTGAGAATTGGTGGGATGAACGGAAATCCTATTTTGGGTGATTTCTGGCGATCGGGGAAGGGTTGGATGTCGTGATCGTCGCTGGAGGAAGCTGGAAGAGTGGATATCATTGGAAAAATAGTCGGGGATTTTATTGATCGTCGAAGTGACCTGGCGACGGTGATCTAGGGCTTTGAAGCCAGATTTGGTCGACGATGTTTTCGAGAGCATTGCATCATCGTGGGTGGATCGGAACCGATCAGAGGTGGCCCGATCGATGAGTCATGTCGTGGAGCAGCTCTGGGTGGAGGGGCGAGTTTTCTGGTGGCTGAGATCGTCGGGGCGAGGTGTTTTTGGTTGATCGAGTTGGGTTTCCAGGTGGAGTTCGATAGCTCGATTTTGATTTCTTGGAAATCTCGTCAATCTGGGTTGCAGGGATCATCGGCGAAGTCGTAGGCGGCCTGAAGGTGGTCGCGATGATAGTCAGAACGTCGTCGTTCGCTAGTACATGTGCACATGTGCACTTATGTATCTGAAGTCGATCAAGGCATCGAGGAAGAAGAAGGATTGCTCGGGGAAACGTGATTTTGGCTCGAGAGTGCTTTCGGGATAATACGCGAGTGTTTAAATTGTATAACAGGTTTTTAAATTTAAAACTAAAACAAAATTTTAAAAAGAATAGGAAAAGAAGAAGAAGATCTGACTCGGAGTTGAGTAGGGTGAAAGTACGGGATGGTCTCGGGTTTTCTATAAGGTATTAATAATTTTTAAAAGTAAATTAATTCAAGTTTTAAACAAAGTTCTCTTAATTAATTCTTTTAATAAAAATTGTTCTATTTTAAATTTGAGATTAGTTAAAAGGTTTTAAAATAAATTATTTTAAATTAACTAAGTTTAAAGTGTTTTAAATAGTTATATAACCTTTATTTTAAAGTTTATTTAAATAAACTTAATAATGTAATTAAGGAGTTAATTAAGAAGACAAAATGTTTTTAAAGGTTAATTAACTTAAAGGTTTAAGTTAATTGGTTAATGATAATTAATTCCAAAGGTTATTAATAAGATTTAAATGATAATTAAGAAAGAATTGATTAATGAAAGTAATTAAAGGATAATTACTGAATGTATTAAAAGAATAATTACTTAGGGTAAGTAATTGAAGGGTAATTACTGATGTAATTAATTAAAGGGAAATCACTTAATGAAGTAATTAGAGAATAATTACTTAATGGAAGTAATTAAGGATTAATTACTTAGTGTAATTAATTAAAGAATTAATTAATGTAATTAATTAAAGGGTAATTAATTAATGGATGTGATTAATTAAGATGGATGATTAAAGAATGATTTATTAATTGGGTTGTAATTAATAAATGTTGAGTATGCAGGACTAAGGTAATTTAAATGATTAAAGTTGGTAATTAATTTAATTGGAGATTAATTAAATTAATTAGGAATTATATATCTAATAAATCTTGTTATGGATGGTTGAATGATATTGGATGACTTGGATTGATTTTATCTCTGATGGGCGATTGAGATGTGCTATGATATGAATGGGTTAAACTGTGATAATGTAGGTTACCTATCTGAGTTGAATTGTTGTATGATATCCTGGATATGAATTGTATTGTTTAAAACTTAACAACTTGGATTAGAGATGACATTGAATTCGAAGAGACCGGGGTCGGGTATCAGTAAATACCCGAAACCACTTCGATTCTTTATAAATGTTAGTTTAGAAGCAAACAGGCTGGAATGAAATAAGTTAATTATCATGGATATTTAAAACAGGATAACGATTTTGTAACAACCCGCATATTTTAAAGTTTTGAATATTTAAATATTTTATTTAAATATAGAACCGTTAATCGGATTAAGGTCCGAAAAGCTACTTTTTTCAAACAGTCGAATTGGGACTCGAGACCACTTCCATTGAGTCCAAAATGGCGTTTGCGACTTTTTTAAGTATAAACAACGATATATTTGGATTAAGTTGTATTTTTCTATTTTCTATTGGGCTTTGGGTTTGGGTTTCACCCCAACTATCTCTATAACCTAGTTCAGCCCCCTCCTCTCCTCTTCACTTCATTTCTATTTTTCTCAAACACTTAAGCAAAACTGAAAATGGGGGAAGAATATAGGAATTAGAAATTCCAAGCCCTACATTCCATTTGCAAACTCAATTCTTGCTCCAAATTCCAAAAGTAGCTTTGGTAAGCATCCTCTTCATCTTCTCCAACTCATTCTCTCTTCAATTTCAGAAATTTCCTAAAACTAACTTAGGGAATGTTCTTCTTTTTAGCTTAGATTCAAGCTACTTGGGTTGAAGTGCAGAGTGTTGATCTTTCCTTTGTGATTAAGCTTCTCATTCATTGTTTTTGGGTTCAAAGGTGAGATCTTTATCTCACATCTTTGTCTATAACTATCTTTGATTGTTAGGTATGGATTCCTAACATCTTTACATGTTCATTTGATTTTGGTTTGAATTGATTTGGTGAACATTTCAATTTTTGGTGTTTTGAAGTCAAAACTTTGAAAATCCTTGTTTTGATTTGTGAACATGTTTTTGGTAGCGTATCGAAGAGCCTATAGGGCTGGGTTGCCGATTGGCGTAAACCCCTAGCGCCCATCGCTCGTCCGTTCGCCAATTGTTTGGGATTTTGCCCCTTGGGGGATTAGGCTGAGAATACTGGAATTTCCAGTATCAGTCGACCGACCACTCTGGGTCAGTCGACCGAGCCTGGAAACAGAAAGTTTCCAGGCATGATTCAGTCGACCGACCACTCTGGGTCAGTCGACTGAACCTGGAAACAGGCATTAGCCTAGAAATAGAAAGTTTCCAGGCATGATTCAGTCGACCGACCACTCAGGGTCAGTCGACTGAACCTGGAAACAGAAAGTTTCCAGGATTTGTGTCAGTCGACTGACCACCCTGGTCCAGTCGACTGAATCTGCTGTCTCTGCCTACTTTGCCTTTTGTGTTTGAATTTCCAATTTTTAATCGATTCTTGTTTCTCCGATTTGTTGTTATCACTTTTGTTGACTTTGATAATTTCTATTTCAGGATTTTTTAGGTGTATCCATTTTGATGGATTCGGCATCGATTTTGATGGATTTGATTCACATCTTCGTATGTGGATTTTTGTGATTGATTGTTTCTACAATCATTTTTGTGACTTGTCACTTTAAATTACAAAGGTTTTTATACTATTAGTAAATATTCAAACTCTTTTACTAAAATGATTTCAACTCTATTTTTAATACAAAGTTCGTTTATAAAACCATTTTCTAATCTATTAGTATATACAAACCTTTACCTCATTCGTATGAGAAAATCTAATTAAACGGCTTAGCAAAACAAGTGGTATGAAACGCTTGCGTTTACTTCGTCGGTTAATTTATGGACTTGTTCGATTGAAAATCTTGTGACAATTTTCGAGTGGAAATCTACAATTTGTTCGTAAATATTTAAGTTAAGCTAGTGGTTATGGGACATGAAGCTAAACTCGTATATTTACTGGCTTAGTCTAATTCACACTTTTTATTGATCGATGATGATCATTTTGTGATTTAGACTAGCGATGTGCGATGTCTATTTGTCTGCGAGGGAGACTAAACCCCGTTTCTGTGGAACTTCGGTTCAATTTGGCGGGGTAGCGACCCGTGGTCTTCGGACCGTTTGTGGAGCTTCGGCTCAATATTTATGGTTAGCGACCATGGAATAGCGTTCCGTTTGTGATACACATGTTGGTGAGTTTTCATGCTCCCGTTTGTTATAGGCCTTTCCCCCCTTTGTGATTTCTGGATTTCTATTTGATGATTTCTAGAATTTGTGTGTTTCACCTCTTTATGTGATTGACAATTATATGTTTGTCAATATTTGTGGTATGGTGAATAAAATAAAGAATATGACATTCTTTTTGGTACTTTGAGATTCTTGAGGTATTGTATGATTTTGTTGTTGTTTTATATCACATTTGTTCTAGTACGACATTATTGTTATCATACATTCTTATTATATCTCTGCTTATATCTCATTCCTTTATCTGATATTTATATCTAGACTGATCCAGTTATTATTTTCTTATTAAATAATACTCGGGTCAGACCGAGATGTTACAGGTGCTCCTGCTTGACTCCTTATCTGGGATCATCTTCTGACTTTTATCTAACTACATTACATTTGTAGTTTTTGTTGTTATACATTCGAGATATAGACTCCACGATGTATATTTATTCTTTTGTCTAGCACTTGTATCTATTCTTTTGTGATATTGTGGATCTTATTTGACCACTACTCTGATGTACACCTTTTTGGTGTTATATATTCATATCTGTTTCCGACTTTGTGATATGAACGTCAGTGACTGATTTATGTTATGTTCATTTCTATATTTATTTCCGAGGCCCACTTAGCCACTGTATAGTAGCTTTGAGTTTGTATCTATATGTCGGATTCCCTCTTGAAATGAAATGCATGTTATATTTTCTGACATATCGGTGCTCGCACAAGGCAATTGCACAAATGGTCGCTCCTCAACAGCCTTATTCTTCGCGCTAGTCGACGGCATTACCCAGTAGTGTTCTTGGCTAGCGTGAGCATAGAGGTGGGGCGTCACAGCGTGGTATCAGAGCCAAATTTCGGAAGAATGTAGAATAATCTAGCAAGGATCATTGTCCTAAGTCCTTCTTAGGAATCATGCCATAGGATTTAATTCGAGTCTTTGTACCGTTCTATCCTATTTTCTTTTGTGATTCCTTGTATTATCAATCAAATTTGTTTGATATTCATTCTGAGATTAATCTTTTTCTCTTTTCTTTCTTTCTTAAAGAAGAGAAATGGTTAGACCTGGCCGTCCCAGCGCCGGTCAATCTAGTGCTACTCCGCAGGATGGAGTATTTATGTCTGCTCAGCAACTTCTTGATCTTATAAGAAATGCTCAAGCTGTCGGACCTATTCCTGAGCCCACTCACCCTAAATCTGGGTTTGCACGCTTGTGCAGTGATTACACCAATTTGGGTGGAAAGCCATTCAAAGGTTCCGAGAGCGTTATAGAAGTCCAGGCTTGGCTTCGAACATGCGACCGCATCTTCTCTCACAAGAATCTTATTGATCTTCACCGAGTCCAAGTGGCTTCTAGTATGCTCCAAGAAAGAGCATTGGACTGGTACGAGCTTCTGATCTCCAAAATCATTGATGCGGACCTTACTTGGGAGCAATTCCGAGAAAGGTTCGAATTAAAATTTGTGCCGGAAGCCGAAAAAGTATCTCTATCTCGACGCTTCATCGACCTTGTTCAAGGTGAATCTTCTGTGACCGACTACGTTGGTTCTTTCGAATCTCTATCAAAATATGGGGTCGAGTACATTAGTACCCCATTGAAGAAAAACCAGAGATTTGTTTATGGCTTGAACAAGAGCCTCAAAAAGCCATTACTTCTGAAATTAGAAGTTTCTTTTGACCAACTTGTTGATATTGCTCTTCGTCTCGAAGAGACTGATAAAGATAGTGATGCTGAGGTTAAACCAAACATCAACAAGAAGAGACCTTTCAAATTCAACCCTAATCCCAACAAGAAGGGAAAGCAAACAACACCGGTAGCAAATACTCCTAACACTCGTCGTGGAGAATGTTACAATTGTGGTTCTAAGGACCATTATGCAAACAAGTGCCTGAAGCCTCTTTTCTGCCGCTATTGCAAGAGTTCGGGCCATACTTTATCTTTGTGTCCCAAACTTCAAGGCATGAAGGAGGGCAAGCTAAATGTTGTCCAAGCCCCTTCTAACACTTCTCGTGATCAAGGTATTTCTCATTCTATCCTTGATGGCATTATTATATTTCGTGATTTTCCTATTCGAGTTCTTTTTGATACGGGTGCAACTCAGTCTTTTATATCAAAAGAACTTGTTGATGCTTTATCTTTGGATGTTATTGGCTTGATGACTTCTTTGAGGATTGCGAATCCAGTTGGTGGGTCCGCAACACTCAGTTTATTATGTAAGGATGTCGAAATTATTTTGTGTGATTACTCTTTCCGTGCCGATTTGCATGTTATGCGTTATTTAGGTTTCGGAATGATTTTGGGGATGGATTGGCTTAACCGTTATGAAGCCCATATCCTATGTCCTGAGCGGACTATATATCTCCGGCATCCTCAATCTGTTAAGCAGATTTCGCTTGTACTGAAAGATTCAGATTCCAATTCGAAAGCATCCTTGTATTCTCTAAATCCTCGTGATGACGATAATGATGATGAGGAAGATGTAATTTATCTCATTCACATTGTTCGTGAATTTCCCGACATATTTGAGCCCGTTCTAGGATTACCACCTAAGCGAGCAATTGAATTCCGAATTAATCTAGTCCCTGGAGCTCTACCTATTACCCGTCCTCCTTATCATATGTCCAATAAAGAAAATGAGGAGAAGCGCAAACAATTATCCGAATTGGAAGCGAAGCAATTTATTCAATCTAGTTCCTCTCCATGTGGAGCTTCAGCTATTTTTGTGAAGAAATCTGATGGTACACTTAGGCTTTGCGTTGACTACCGCAAGCTTAACGATCTCACCATCAAGAATAAATATCCCTTACCTCGGATTGATGATTTATTCGATTAGCTTAGTGGTGCTAGAGTCTTTTCACAGTTAGACTTAGCAACTGGTTTTCATCAGCTCCGTATTGCAGAGGATAACATTCCTTTGACATCGTTCCGTACTCGTTATGGATCTTATGAATGACTTGTTATGCCATTTGGTTTAATGAACGCTCCAGCTTATTTCGTTGACCTTATGAATCGAGTTTTCAAAGACTTCCTCGATCGATTTGTTCTCATCTTTGTAGATGATATTCTTATTTATTCTAAAACCGAAGAGGAGCATGAAAATCATCTTCGTATTGTATTGGAAACTCTTAGGAGCAACCAATTGAAAGCAAAATTTTCTAAATGCCACTTTTGGCAATCTCGTGTGAAATTTTTGGGACATATTATTTCTGAATCCGGAATTTCCATGGATCCTTCAAAGATTGAAGCAATTCTAAATTGGAAGAGACCGGAGAGTGTGACGGAAATTTGTAGCTTTCTTTAATTGGCGGGCTATTACCGTCGGTTCATAAAAGACTTTTCTAAGATTTCCGTACCTCTTACTAATTTGACTAAGAAGGGAGTTAAATACATTTGGTCAGACAAATGTGAAGTTTCATTTCAAAAATTAAAAGAACTCCTTTCCGATGCTCCTATTCTTGTGATTCCCGATGGGAACCAAGATTTTATTGTTTATACCGATGCTAGTCATGTTGGTTTGGGAGCCGTTCTCATGCAAAGGGAACATGTTATTGCTTATGCTTCTAGACAACTAAAGCCTGCCGAGACTAGATATGCCACTCATGATTTAGAGCTCGCGGCTATCGTATTCGCCCTTAGAATTTGGCATCATTATCTTTTGGGAGAGAAATTTGTTCTCTACACCGATCACAAATCTTTGAAGTATTTATTTTCCCAAAAGGAACTTAATTTGCGTCAACAACGTTGGCTCGAGTTCCTTGCATCTTATGATCTTGATATTCTTTATACTCCCGGAAAGGGAAATCTTGTTGTCGATGCCCTTAGTCGTAAGCAACAAGCGGTCGTTTCTATGATGATATCCGAGTGGAATGATCTCGATACTTTGTCCACCTGTGAGATTCGAGATCGTGAATCTGATTTATGTTCATCTCTTATTTTGTGCAGCCTTGAAGCTCATCCTTCTCTTTTAGACCGCATTCTTGAAGCTCAAAAGCATTATCCCGAATTGGTTCTTCTTGGCCAAAGTTGTAGGGATAAAATTGATATTGAAGGGTTGAAAGACTTTAATATTGATGCTCGTGGCGGTATTCGAAAATTTGGTAGACTTATTGTGCCAAATATTATTGATCTTCGTAAAGATATTTTAGAAGATTCTCATCGTTCTAAATTTACCATTCATCCCGGTAGTAGTAAGATGTATGCGGATATGAAGCGACTTTATTATTGGGAGGGAATGAAGTCTGATATTGCTAACTTTTTTAGGCGTTGCATGACTTGCCAACTCGTTAAGGCCGAGCATCAAAGGCCTGGTGGGTTATTGCAACCTTTAGAAATTTCAATATGGAAGTGGGATCAAATTTCCATGGACTTTATTGACGGTCTTCCCCATTCTCGTTCGGGCCATGATAGCCTATGGGTGATAGTAGATAGACTTACAAAATCCGCCCATTTTATTCCCGTTCGGTCCAATCGGACCGTACCTATTTTGGCCAAACTCTTTGTCAAAGAAATTGTTAAATTACATGGAGTCCCTACTTCTATTGTTAGTGATCATGATCCATTGTTTACTAGTGGATTTTGGAAAGGTCTTCAAAAAGCTTTGGGAATGAAGCTTAATTTTAGCACCGCTTATCATCCTCAGTCCGATGGACAAACCGAGCGTGTGAATCAAACTCTTGAAGATCTTCTTCGTGCATGTGTTCTTGATTTTGGTGGAAGTTGGGAAGATCATATTTCTCTTGTTGAATTTTCCTATAATAATAGCTTCCAATCTAGTATTGGTATAGCTCCTTTCGAGGCACTATACGGAAGGCCATGCCGATCTCCTTCGTGTTGGCTTGAAGCCGGTGAGAAGCTGGTTTTAGGTCCAGATTTTATTCGTGATGCCACAGAAAAGATTGACCTTATCCGGCATAGGATGAAAGAAGCTCAAAGTCGACAAAAATCCTATGCCGATAATCGAAGAAGGAAATTAGAATTTTTGTGGGTGATTTTGTGTTTATTCGTGTTTCACCTATGAAGGGTGTTGTGCGTTTCAGTCGATCGGGAAAATTAGCACCTCGATATATTGGCCCGTTTCCCATCACCGAACGCATTGGTTCCATGGCTTATCGCCTTTTATTACCGGCTCAATTTTCTGCTATTCACGACGTATTCCACGTCTCTCAGCTCCGGAAATGCCTTCGAGATTCCGACTCTATTCTTGAGCCCAGTGTTATTGAAGAAATTGAAGTTTCGCCTAATTTGACTTATGAGCAACATCCTATTCGAATCATTGCTTCGGAGGTCAAACGCCTTCGAAATAAAGATGTTCCTCTTATGAAAGTTCAACGGTCCTCAAATTCTAAGGATTGCTCTTTGGAATCCAGAGAATTCATCGAGCGAACACATCCGGACTTGCCCTCTCGTGCTCCTTAAGGTGAACTTTTTATTTCAAATTTCTTCTTTTTGTGTTGATATGCTTTTATTGTTGTTACTTCTCATTTATTTCATAAAGATTGCGAGGACGCAATTTCTTTAAGGAGGGGAGTCTGTAACAACCCGCATATTTTAAAGTTTTGAATATTTAAATATTTTATTTAAATATAGAATCGTTAATCGGATTAAGGTCCGAAAAGCTACTTTTTGCAAACAGTCGAATTGGGACCCGAGACCATTTCCATTGAGTCCAAAATGGCATTTGCGACTTTTTTAAGTATAAACATCGATATATTTGGAGTAAGTTGTATTTTGCTATTTTCTATTGGGCTTTGGGTTTGGGTTTCACCCCAACTCTCTCTATAACCTAGTTCAGCCCCCTCCTCTCCTCTTCATTTCATTTCTATTTTTCTCAAACACTTAAGCAAAACTGAAAATGGGGGAAGAATATAGGAATTAGAAATTCCAAGCCCTAGATTTCATTTGCAAACTCAATTCTTGCTCCAAATTCCAAAAGAAGCTTTGGTAAGCATCCTCTTCATCTTCTCCAACTCATTCTCTCTTCAATTTCAGAAATTTCCTAAAACTTACTTAGGGAATGTTCTTCTTTTTAGCTTAGATTCAAGCTACTTGGGTTGAAGTGCAGAGTGTTGATCTTTCCTTTGTGATTAAGCTTCTCATTCATTGTTTTTGGGTTCAAAGGTGAGATCTTTATCTCACATCTTTGTCTATAACTATCTTTGATTGTTAGGTATGGATTCCTAACATCTTTACATGTTCATTTGATTTTGGTTTGAATTGATTTGGTGAACATTTCAATTTTTGGTGTTTTGAAGTCAAAACTTTGAAAATCCTTGTTTTGATTTGTGAACATGTTTTTGGTGGCGTATCGAAGAGCCTATAGGGCTGGGTTGCCGATTGGCGTAAACCCCTAGCGCCCATCGCTCGTCCGTTCGCCAATTGTTTGGGATTTTGCCCCTTGGGGGATTAGGCTGAGAATACTGGAATTTCTAGTATCAGTCGACCGACCACTCTGGGTCAGTCGACCGAGCCTGGAAATAGAAAGTTTCCAGGCATGATTCAGTCGACCGACCACTCTGGGTCAGTCGACTGAACCTGGAAACAGAAAGTTTCCAGGCATGATTCAGTCGACCGACCACTCTGGGTCAGTCGACTGAACCTGGAAACAGAAAGTTTCTAGGATTTGTGTCAGTCGACTGACCACCCTGGTCCAGTCGACTGAATCTGCTGTCTCTACCTATTTTGCCTTTTGTGTTTGAATTTCCAATTTTTGATCGATTCTTGTTTCTCCGATTTGTTGTTATCACCTTTGTTGACTTTGATAATTTCTATTTCGGGATTTTTTAGGTGTATCCGTTTTGATGGATTCGGCATCGATTTTGATGGATTTGATTCACGTCTTCGTATGTGGATTTTTGTGATTGATTGTTTCTACAATCATTTTTGTGACTTGTCACTTTAAATTACAAAGGTTTTTATACTATTAGTAAATATTCAAACTCTTTTAGTAAAATGATTTCAACTCTATTTTTAATATAAAGTTCGTTTATAAAACCATTTTCTAATCTATTAGTATATACAAACATTTACCTCATTCGTATGAGAAAATCTAATTAAACGGCTTAGCAAAACAAGTGGTATGAAACACTTGCGTTTACTTCGTCGGTTAATTTATGGACTTGTTCGATTGAAAATCTTATGACAATTTTCGAGTGGAAATCTACAATTTGTTCGTAAATATTTAAGTTAAGCTAGTGGTTATGGGACATGAAGCTAAACTCATATATTTACTGGCTTAGTATAATTCACACTTTTTATTGTTCGATGATGATCATTTTGTGATTTAGACTAGCGATGTGCGATGTCTATTTGTCTGCGTAGGAGACTAAACCCCGTTTCTGTGGAACTTCGGTTCAATTTGGCGGGGTAGCGACCCGTGGTCTTCAGATCGTTTGTGGAGCTTCGGCTCAATATTTATGGTTAGCGACCATGGAATAGCGTTCCGTTTGTGATACACGTGTTGGTGAGTTTTCATGCTCCCGTTTGTGATAGGCCTTTCCCCCCTTTTTGATTTCTGGATTTCTATTTGATGATTTCTAGAATTTGTGTGTTTCACCTCTTTATGTGATTGGCAATTATATGTTTGTCAATATTTGTGGTATGGTGAATAAAATAAAGAATATGACATTCTTTTTGGTACTTTGAGATTCTTGAGGTATTGTATGATTTTGTTGTTGTTTTATATCACATTTGTTCTAGTACGACATTATTGTTATCATACATTCTTATTATATCTCTGCTTATATCTCATTCCTTTATCTGATATTTATAGCTAGACTGATCTGGTTATTATTTTCTTATTAAATAATACTCGGGTCAGACCGAGATGTTACAGGTGCTCCTGCTTGACTCCTTATCTGGGATCATCTTCTGACTTTTGTCTAACTACATTACATTTGTAGTTTTTGTTGTTATACATTTGTACGAGTTACCCTGGTAATTCACTTAAGTTATATAGCTTGGTATTTCATATTATGGGTTTACTCACGCTGGTTTCCAGCCTGACCCGGGTGTTACTTTGATGTAATGCTCGGGTCAGACCGAGTATTATAGATTTCCAAGTAAGGACGTTCTGGGGCTCAGGAGGCGAGCTGGATGGCAGGAATGTATGGAGTGTATTCCGCTGTGATATATTGTAGTTGTTTGGGACATGTTAATTGTATCTGTCCAGTGATTTGTGTATATGTTGTAACTTTGATGTATTAAAGTGTAATTTGACAAATACAGCTTCCTTTGTATAACTGTTATTATTTGATATTATATTTCCGTTGCGAATGTGGGAGTCTGTGTTTTTGGTGCTTCTGTTTCTTCTTCTTCTTCTTCTACCTCTTTTCTTCTTTTCCCTAACTATCTGGAATTTTTGGGATCGAAAATTCCGGGTCATTACACACACTCATAAGATTTTTCTTTATTTGTGGTACTTTTAATAAGTTACCGAGATATAGTTGTCTTTCACCTTTGATGCAAGAAATTCCAATATGTGTTATTTTAACTAGCTCACCATTGCCCATGTGTATGGAATGATTACCTTTATATTATTTGTTGCGAAGATTTAAACTGTCTAAATTGCTTATGATATGATTTGTGGCTCCAGAGTCAAGGTACCAGCTTTCATCCTGTATATCTTCTGGCTTTATTATCAGGCAACAGTTTCTTGACTTATCTGATTGGATATTTGGCTTTGTTGTGCTTGCATCATATTTGAACTTGGGTTGTTATTTCTTTGACTGTTTGAATTTTGATTTGGTGCGAATGAAGCATTGAATCTAAAGTAGCATCTAGGTGGTGTATGTCCAATCTTTTCACAAATTTGACACTTAGGTCTATTGTTACTATTCCATCTTCCACTACCTCTTGACCTGAATAGACTGACCACCTCTCTGATAATACTAGACTAATTTGTTGTAATTTTGATTCTTATTTCTTGAATTAACTGCATACTTAATTGATAGATCTGTATCTTGTGGTTTCCTTTGATCTGTCCTTCCATCTTGAGCAAGTAGTGTAGAATGCACATATTGGATTGATGGTAAGGTTTCCTTAGATGAAATCACAGCCACCACTGATTCATATTCTTTACTGAGACCACGTAAAATGGTTAGCACTTGCTTAGTATCTGAAATTTTATGCCATGCCGCCTCTAGTAAATCACATATAGTCTTGATCTTTATATTAGTATTCCCTCATTGATAAACTGTCCTTTATTTATTCTACAGTTGTCTCTTATAGTGCATTATATTAGCAGCTGATTGAGAGTTGAAGATCTGTTCCATTGTGGTGCAGATCTCATTGGATGACTTGCATCTAACTATTTGTGGCAACAAGTTGGTACTTATTGAAGATAACAGCCGTGAACTTAGCAGACTTTCTTATCTTTAATGCTTTGCATATTCATTGTTCCTTACCACCTTGTTCTCTAGATCTATGATGAATCTTGGTGGTACAGGCAATGTTTCAAGAACAAATCCTTCAAGCCTATATCCTCAAACTTCCGTTTCGGTTTGAAGCTTCCAAAGAAGATAATTATCTTCATCAAGATGAATTGTTATCAATTGACTTTATGGGATGACCACTGTTTTGATCAACTCCTCTGTTGTAGTGGCACTTTGTTGTTGTAAGTTTGTTATGCTTTCTGATGTGGTAGAGTTGTTCTCATCTCCTTCAGCCATGATGATAAAATGATGGTTAATAAGTTTGATGATTCCGGTAGGGCAAGATAGAGTATAATCCAGGTATGTTGCAGTCGAACTTAGATGACGACACTGATCTAACGGGTTTTTGGCAAGGCACTTACTTTCTTGATACTTTAATGATGAAATTCTTGCTTCCTGAAATCTGTTTTCTGAATTTTGTTGTTGATTTTCTTGTTTTCTATGATAAAGAACTTGATGCAACCTAAATTCAAAGAATTCTCATCACGACACTTGTTTTATATGATGAATTTCAAGGAAATCTTTGAACCTCAAATGATGAGATTGATTCTCTAACGAGGATACTCAAATGATGAAGATTTTATGATGAGTTTAAATTCTAATAACCCAGATTAGTAGTTTGTCACATACCGAAATTTTCGACTTCCGAAAATTCGACATCGATACTCACTTTATCGACTACCGAGCAATCGAGTGCCGGAAACTCCAATAGTGAGGGTTTTAAAAAGAAGAAAAAGTAGAAGAAGAAGAAAGCAGAAGGAAGAGAGTAGAAAAAGAAAAGAAGAACAACACATCAGAACAGAAACAGAAAACAATATCAGAATCTCACATATCGCAGCGAAACAATATATAATAGATAACACTAGTCTTTTAAAACAAAGAACTATATCAGTTTATACATACATCAATCAGAGTCATATACAACAATGGACAGTTATATAACTTGTCCTCATACAGAATACACAGCGAAATAATACAAAAATATAGGTGATACGTTTCGCCATCCAGCTTGCTTCCAAAGCTCCAGAATATCCAGAATATCCTGATAACATAACTCTAGGCTGCCCGTGTGGAAATTGGTGGGCACCCAGAGTTTAGAAGGGAAACAATAAACTCCGAGTCAGTCATGGTGACTGGTGTGAGATCGTAAAACAGTTATTTTTCACAAAGAAAATAAAACAAATTCGCAATGCTTTTGGAAAATGAAACTACCATAAGACCTCCCACCACACACACAATGCAAACGCAGAATTGGAGGAGATTTCTTCTTATGATAGTCAAAGATGCTTACTACGCAAAATCAAATCATTTTTGATATTATTATTAGTGCATAGTGTAGAAAACATTTCGAAAGTATAATATAAATCTTAGCCAGCATAGGTACCATTATATTATGCCTGCTATAGCTGCCTCCTGAGGAGACAGGTTATACAATTGAAATCGTAAAGGCTCGTATTGTTTCTTTGGATTTCCAACAAATGGTCAGGCTAAGGAACTTCCTTTTCCACGATTGGTACGTCCCTGGAATAGACGACCCGAGAACCTAACCGGATCTCTGCCAACACAAGGCCGGGTTACCTCTGCAAAAATAGGTAACTACTGACACGCGTATGTCATCCCCCGATCGTAACCGATCTTCCCGAGGATCCCCGATTCGCAACAAACCACATAGTAAAAATGCAGCAACCACATAGGTTAAGTATCTGGGCTCCATACCATGATACCACCTCTATCCAGAAGGAATGACATACACTAAGGGGCGCTACTCCCTAGAACCTTGCCGCATCCTTCCTGTTTTGACCATTTCCGGGGTGTGAGGCTCGACGAAGTCTCGTCCACAAAGCTACGCTTTCTACAAAGCCATGCTTCGGGTCAAACAAATGATCAACCTATGATCACAAAGATATAAGATCAAACAAATGATCATATCGCAAATGATCAAACACTGATCATTTCACAGCAACACTCAGTATGCCACATTACCAAATTGGGATATATCGCTGATAAATTTCAACTACATAACCTCTGAGCTCGTACGTCTCAGAGTAGGGTGTTAAGCTAAGAGAATAAATTCTCCGCCACCAACAGAAATGTATTTGAAAGAAATCAGCTTTATATCTCAAATTGTAACGTCAGACACACAATCCATACAAGTCTGTTCCGGGATCGAACAGAACCGAAGGCACTTCTCACGAAGCCCTTGCATATCCGGATAAATTTTCTAATCACGTCCGGACTTCCCGTCACTAAGGGTGATAAAACCTCTAAACCGGAGATCAGCCGATGTAGAGTAACTCGACGGTAATCCTTCCGTTTTCAAAAATATCCGATCTTCAACACCGGTCTTCGAATGCAATTCATAACGACGTATCACATATTCAAAATGGGTTATACGACCCCATGGTCCTTTCCCGGCTAACCCGAATAGTGAGCGTTTATTCAAAAATAAGTGTGGCATTCAAATTTATCCAATTCACAACAAATACCATATTCAAGGTAATTATTGATAGTCGGTTATTTAACTATCAATAAAGATGCGCAACATCATCAGATTCCAAATAATTTTCCAAATTATTTCATCTTCCAAAATATCTTTACTAGATATAAACTTTCCACACTTAACCATTTGAAAAAAATTTCAAATCAATTTCCACATTTCATTTTATCTTTGAAGATAAAATCTCAAAACAGTTCATTTCATATTGGAAAAGCATTTCCATACTTATTTAAAAATAAGTATTTCACAAATCTATTTATTTTCAACATTTGAAAATATTCTATATACTTAGATCAATATTAAGTATACATTTCATTCTTTAAGGAAATCATAAATTTTAACATCTATTTGAGTCAAAACGAATGTTGCGTAAAACATCGTTACGACGACTCAAAATCACTAGTATAGGGATTCGAAGTTTAGATAGATATATAAATCCCAATACTAGATAAAAACATTTCCTTTCGAAAATCATTTACTATAACAACAGTGTTATAGTCCACCATTTCCTTATTTTTCGAAAACGTCTATTTCAACAATGAATGTTGAAATCTATGATTTCGATACTTAACACGTTTTAAAACATCTTTTAAAACAATTAACTTCATTTTATAATATCGCTTCCCCAAAACCATATCCATTTTACTTAAAAATATATTCACTGTCCAAAATCGTGAATATACTTCACTAACCAAATTTCAATCTTTTCTACACATTTATTCCAAGAATTATCCACTATCCAAAATCGTGGATAAAATCCCTTAATCACTTTCTATATTCAATTTATCAAATTTGATTTATTTTCGAATTCATAAAACAACGTTTATAAATTCATCTTCATAATTCATAACAACTTTGATTTAATAAATCTCTTTTATTAACAAATTCGATCAATATTCCATTTAAAGGCAAAAATCCAATTTATAAGTTAATTTCTTATAAATCTCCTATTCGACAGTTTCATCCATTTTATAACTTCACAATTTATAAATCTATAAATTTCATTTACTTATGAATTCCATAAATATTTCATTTTTAACACTTATAAAAACTCGTTTTATAATTCCAATATTTGATTTATAAATATCAATTTTTATAAATCTTTTTTTTTAAATAAACTGTTCACAAAAATTCAAAAATCTCAGTTCAAACCATTTTATAAATTGCTTAAACTATTTATTTCAAAAATCACCTTACGATCATAATTCACAAAAATCTTAACTTTTATAACTTTAAAATTTTAAACGTTTATTTGTTTAAAATAAATCAATTCAACAATTCAATAAAACGTCTACTTTCAAAAATCACTTTAAAATCCTTTTAAAGTAAAGGTCGTTATTTTTAAATTCCAAAACTTGAATCCGATGATGCTACAGCACTAATTGGTCAATCACAACAACAAACATCATATATCAATATGATAACAGAATATACATCAATATCTGTAAATAAATAAATACAGTTGAGGAATCCAGTTGGATCCCTCCAACTTGTTTCCCTGCATCCAAAGACGTTAGCACAATACCAATTCCACTTCGAGGTGGAATATCGCGGTATATGGGTTTTTATAATATATCCGCTTACTAACGGTGCAATAGGGTCTCATCCGCTATACGAGGCGGGAAATCAATCAATCCAATATATACATATGCCAATATGTATATATTGCTATATATAGATATATATCCTACTATATCTAATATCACATCCAATAGCAATCAAATAAATCAATAAATAACTGAAAAATCCACTTTTCAATCGAGTGAGAAAAATCTCACCTTAGCATTTAATTTGCCATCCATTTCCATTTTGATCATTTCTTCTTGATTTTTAACCTTGTATAAATAATTATACAATTCTATTAATATCCGAATTAGATCGAACAATGAAATTTTCCATTTTTTTAATTTTAAACTAAAAGATTCGTTTTGAACTTATTAAATAGATTTTAAACTAAACTTCTTATAATAAATAAATTTTCCTCTGTAATTAAAATAGATTGAATACGTTTATTTATTTAAATTTATCTTCATAATATAAAATTTCAAAATTAATTAGGTAGACTTAAAATATGTATAGGTTTATTAAATTTCCATTTAAACTAATAGTTTTAAATTTAAATTAAATTTCCTTTATATTTCTTTCTGAAACTATCAAAACAAAATTTTACTTTACTGTAAATACTTTCTTTGTTAATCTACATTTTTATAAATATGAAATTTA
Organism: Allium fistulosum; assembly: GCA_030737815.1. NCBI lineage: Eukaryota > Viridiplantae > Streptophyta > Magnoliopsida > Asparagales > Amaryllidaceae > Allium > Allium fistulosum. The sequence continues at coordinate 1,131,471,787 of CM060901.1, forward strand.
CTTGTAAAAATAAAAATATATGAATTTACCTGCACTCGCCTGTCTTCACCGAAATCGAAGAACTCTCCACCGCGCTCGGCCAATTCCACAACACCTCATTCGAACGCGCACGAACCCATCCTGCCTCCTTCAACTTGCACGCAAGTTCGAGCCCAGCCGAAACTGTCACGACCCAAACCCTAAATCGAATCGAATGAGACCATCTCCAATAGTCTCCTTGCTATTCACGACTTCGACGAACCCACGTTCCAATTCCAATTGCTATCGCAACTCCATCCACCTCCGGCCTCCACGCGAACAACTCGCCTACAAACGATCGCGACCCTCATGCCTAACCACGTCGATACCTCATCGTGTGTCGCGGCCAGTCGCACTCGAGCTCGCAACTCGATTCGAATAGAGGAGAAGAACGAGATTTAGGGATTTCAATTTTTTTTGAACTGAGGCTTGACAAATCGAACAGCTTTGGTTTCTTTAAAAAATGAGTTCGGCCATTTATCTTTGAATTTTGAATTGAACGAGAAAAAGGGTAGGGCTGTCGAAAGTGGAATTTTAACTCGGCCATTGATTTGTTTTGAACGAGAGTATTTTCTTTGTTTCTGGAAAAAGAAGTCGCGTGATGATATTAAAAAGAGATGGGGAGGAGACAAGAGTACGCGAATAACAGAGAGTAGGTCTGCTAAGAAAACTAGGGTGGCTGATGTTGACCAAATTTTAAAAGTTTAAATTCAAATCGAATTCAGTTTTAAACTTCAACGCGTTTTCTTAACGTACGCTCACACGGCAAGTCCGAAAAATACGAAATTTGAAATCCGACAATAATTCAATATTACGGACCCAATGGAACTGGTTTCGTCGAATTCCGAGACTGTGTGAAAATTGACTATTTTTAAATATCGATTCGAACGATTTAATTTCAAACTGAACAATTCAATTTCAAACTTGATTCTGAAGCTTCTATTATCTTCAGTATCATCAATACGAATTTTAAAAGCTTTTGAAATATTTTTCTTCAGCTTATAATTGAAGATTCAAATTTTTATCCAGTTCAATAGATTAAATTATATAATTTAATCGCCAAATTCAAAGTTATATCGGAAATTCAAATTAAATCATCATTCAAATATTTAAAATTAATTAAATATTTTCAATTTAATTTTTTCAAAATTCTGGGTCGTTACATAGTTGTTAAGCATTTTTGCTCTGATACCATATTGGATTTTGATGTAATTTAATGATTTTGAGTATTTGATTTATTACATAAATATTGAGGAGAAAGAAATCGAATTTTATTGATGCAAAATGATGATACATATACATTTACATTGATATTCATTCATATATATAATATAAAATGTATAGGGCTTTCGGGCCTTGACCGCTTCTTTATGCTTGAACCCAAACCGCTGCTATGTTATACACTTCGATATGTTTGACTTGGGTCCTCACTTTCATTTATTCCTTAATATACTCACATGGAACTCGCATTGTTTGTACAGACAAAATACCGTTTTTAAACCCCCTAAATGAAAATCCTAATTTTTCGTTAATTTTTGGTTAAAATATGAAGTTAACAAAATTAAATAATCCCAAAGTAGATAAAAGTTGCACATTTACACATTTTATTTATTAGGAATATAACAACATGAAAAATGGTTGCAATGATAGCTACTTTTGATTAATGCAAATTATAACATTTTCCATTATTGACATACATAAATGAAATTATGGAGTGGAGACCCAACTTTCATTGCTCTAGTAGGGAGATTTCCTAACTAAATAAGTGATATGGCCAATATTTATCGTCCATGGTGCCAAAATAATATAACTTGTTGTTACTCAAGTTTCTAAAATCAAAACTTGGGTAGGTATAAATTATATTGCCCATTATTTGGGTAGCAATTAAATTAAAGATTGCCACACAGGTAACTTAAACTTGCTACCTTATCCCCATTGTTACTCTAAAAATAATTATGATCCAAATTGGTATAATTTTTATATGAAAAATGGTGTCATAACATTTAAATAGTTTAATCGGGTCACACTATTCTACATCCAAAGAATATATAAGTTATAGCATAATATGCATGAATAAAATAATGATTTGTATTTTCTAAGACAGCATGACAGTTGCAATAGCATGTTAATCAATCACCATTCCATTCGCAAACCAAAAACGTTTTCGTAAAAATGAAAAATAAAGAACTATTATCCCAAAGACCCAAAAAATAAATACTTCATGGAAGTATATTGTGAAGACCTGCCTCTTCGACCTTCGAAAATCAACACTAATACATCCACGGTATTCATGTGCCACAAATTCAAGTGCTGGAAAAGTGGATCATCTGGGGTAAAATAAAATAAAGATAGAAGATAGAAACAATAGATTCTCACATCGTACTGAACAACTTATAATTATACATGAAAATAGTGCATAAAATTACTCCCAAAGCGATACATCAGAGTCATGGCAAGTACTAACCCAGTTAGGGACAGTTATAACTGCCTATCCCACATAGGTGCTGGTATATACTTATACATAATACAACGAAAATAGAGATAAATAACTACCAACGGAGGAATCTTCTTCTCCAGGCTCCTCCCAAAATGCTCCAAGCTAGATCTGACTACTTGGCTGCCCGAAAATTAAGGCACCTAAGAGTTTAAGGGAAAAGAAATAAACTGCGGATCAGTCATGCGATTGGTGTGAGAGAACTTAAAAAATGGATACCTTTGAAAAACAAAATGTATCTCATAAGACCGCGCCGCACATAAACACGGATAGGTTTTTACCTTATGATAACCAAAACCTTTGCTACGCCAAATCAGAGACATTATTCTTAATGATATTCTTTGAAAGCACTTTGCAAATAACATATTAAAATAGCTAGAATTGTTACATTTGTTAAATTCGACAAAATATTTAGCTACATAACCAAATCCGTAAAGGCACATATTGGAGAATGGATTACCAACAATGACAAGGTAAGGGACTACCTTCCACCAGTACATGTCTAGAGGAATCTACCGAGGAACAGTCCCACTGCCCTCTACCAACACAGAACCGGCCTACCTCTACCATAGATAGTACCAAATACTCTATCACCCAGTCCCGACCTATCCATAGGATCTCAAAGTATACGCAACAAACCCTATATAGGGAAATCTAGAAAGGTGATGATCATATCCTAATGCGTACGACCCACATAGCCCTGGTGCATCTACCCTATTTTTTCCATACTAATGTGTGAGGCTTGAGGTAACATTTTACCTTTCACATCACAAATCCCACTTTGAATGCCGCATTGCCATTTTCGATGACACACTAATTGGTTTCCACAAAAGTACAACCCCCGAGTTCATACGCCTCAGGGAAGGGTGTTAAGTATAAGAGGGTTTACTCCTACACCACTAAACAGATATACATTTGTAAAAATAGTGTACATGGTCTTAGACATGCAATGTTAGACATTCATCCATACAAGTTATCCAAGAACAGAACAAACCGAAGGTACTCCTACTGCATCCTGTTTGGGAATCACCCCTAGGATTAGTAGCGAGCAGTCCCTGCATTGATGATTTCAAAATCATTTTCTTCAACATGTCTTCACTTTCGAATGCATATATTGGTTCGGAGTGGTTTTCAGATAGGAATTACCTAAATCCGATCCCGATCTCTCTGAACAAATTATCGATAGAAAAGATGTTAAGTATGTGGGTGATTGGTGATCATTATTCAATTAATTAATATCTTTATATCCAATAAAATATCGTTAGAGATATATTTTAAAACATTTCTTTTTGGTATATACCGATTTATTAAACCTCCTTTTCACTTTGGAAATACCAAATCATTTCCTTTAAATTACTTATGAAAAATATTTCCATCTTCTATAATTTCAGTCTGAATGGAGATTACTTATTTCCAAAACATTTTTTTTAATGGGTTAAAAACAATGTTATTTAAGACGTCGTTTACAGTATACCCAAATCAATTAGTACTCAGTAAAAAAGATTTAAAGATTTTAGATGAATTATACTCAATACTAATTTCCGTACTCAACCTGTACTATTCGTCGAATATTGATGAAATTACCTTTTAAATTCACACGGATAGTATGGATTCCCTTCTTGGAATTTAATACACAATTTAACTAGAACATTCTCTTTACCATCAAAATCTTATTTGAAATCTTCTTTAACTTTGTGGAAAATTCCAAGTCTCTTTTCTGTTATCTTAAGAAAATACGGTTCGAGTAAATCAAATTAACTATCCCCTTCATCGGGCCAGTCCGGATAGCTAGGGGGAGTAGTCAATTAGTTTTCCAAACTCTAGCCTAGAGATTACTTCTCTGTCACCCATAAGGCGGTCAAGTTATTTGATCGGCTCTAAACCTTTAAAATATTTTTATGATTATTTGAAAAATATTTCCAAAAGATTCGAGAAGTGAAATCCAAGTTTAAATCATTTATCCAAAATTGTCAAATTCAGTTGTTAAATTGCTGATGAATAGTGATTTTAAAGCTTTGTTGAACAAAACACTTATTCCATTATATATTTATGTCCATTTTTATAACTCAAATCCCTTTTAAAACATTTTAAAATAATTATGGAATTCATTTCATATTTTTAAAGATTTAAAAATATCAAATTTTAAAACGTTGAAAACCATGGTTTACGAACTACCAAAACGCGACTATATTAAAAACTTGATTTGGACATATCTCAAACTTTATTAAATGAAAACTCTATTTTTCTCTTTCGTTTGTAAACTATGGTTATAAGAGTTCGAAAAATTCTTATTCCAAAGAATTCCGACTTATTTTCCATTGTATAAATGGAGTTAACTTTTTACGGCGCCAAATCGCAAACTACCGTTACACGACGCGCTTATTTTGACTCCATTATCAAACCTTTTTCAAACTTTATCGAAATGAGTTTTAATATTTATAAAACATTTATAAACCATTTTTATCCATTTTTAAAGAGTTTAACAATGCTGTATATATACCATTATAATTTATAAAGGGAAGTGATTCCTTTGTGTAAATTCGACGTGTATTTTACCGTGAATCATTTCCATATTAATCAGGCATATAATCAACATCCAAAACATGATGATCAAGAAACATAATAGGCATATAAACATATCATATTGTCATAGAAATTATTAGTAAAAGGTACGGAGTCGTTCTCACGTATATAGTGATCCGTTTTCTAACTTTTAACGCTTTTTCTTTCCCGGTTCAAAACCCAAGTGATAAATTTACGGGTTGTTACACATACAGTACCATAATTCCTTACAGAAATTTGCAGTTTCATTACATTCTAATAAGTTCATTACACTATAGTGAATTTTACTTTTTTTCATGTATTTTTCTCATTGTTTTTTTAGCAAAGCTAGCCAGCTTTATAGTGGGTCATGCCACATTTATTAATAAGTAAAAATATGTGTTCTACATAGGCACAAAATAGCTATTGTGGTTTTATAGTGGTTATACCACTTAATAATACAATAACAGCGCATGAGTTAGGCAACGTGCCTAAAATACTAACTACGATGACTAACCCTCCTTCGAAGAGGAATTGCTGCTATAATCGTCAGCCGAGTTAGGATCAATGACAAGCATAAACCCAGAGAAAAGATGAACAAGGTTAGGAACAAAACCGATGGAGGCATCAGTATAAATGAATTTCCTATCCCATGTGATATCCCAAAAAAATTCTTGTTCACTTCTCCAATTTCACCCACTCTAGTAAGGGTCAGACCCTCACCCTTAATTTGATAGAAAAGTCGTCGGCATCACTTACAAACTTGTGGTACTCATCACACTCAATACAATATCTCATATCAGAAGGGACGTGAATCCATGATTGCTCATCAGAGTTCCAAATAATAGAGTCAACGGGAGGCACGAATACTGAAGAGACTGGATCATCAACGACCTCAAGAACCATAAGTGAAGCAACAACTTGGGGAGGAGAGGCAACAAGAACAGGGAGAACTTTCGAGACCCACTTCATGATTGGGGGCGAGGAAGAGGGGTACTATCAGCAAAAGGAACAGGAGCAATGATAAGCCCCAGAGAACAAGCATCCAAAAGATGGCCAAAAGATTGACATGTCGAGCAAATATCAGGTTTCCAACTGCACAGAACAACAGTCTCAGCATCATAACCCTCAGGATTTCTGGCTTTAAGGGTAGAAGGAAAAGGCTTCTTAAGAGTGATTTCAATCAAAGCTTTTATATACACCAACTTCTTCCCACAAACGGGCTCCAGGTTTCTCATTGTTTTTTCCTTTAACTTGTGCATATTTTCAAGCTTTCTTTGCCATTACCAATGGATTAATCTAATGTGGTTGTATTGTTAACATAACATAAGTCTTCGAATACTTGTAAATATGAATAGCACTGTGGAACGTTATAAAGCCAAGGTTTCTGGACAAAAAAGGATAAAAAAAATTGCATTTGATTTAGCAATCAATTAAAGCCTAATACGGGGCATAAGTAAGAAAACAATATATGCAAGAAAGATTTGAAATATTCCTTGAAACCATATGTATGAAAACAAATCTGGACACTATAACTACAACTGTTATTGTGAAAATATTTATAGCTATTGTAAATATAATCTTTGCTTCCGCTTTAAAGAAGCATTGACATTCTAAATATACAAAGGAGAATCGTCCAAATATATATTACAAATAAACATTGGAAATTGTCTTTCTTACGAAAAAATAAACTTTAAAGCTTGGTAGAAAATATACAATATCAACGGGGAAATAAAAATAATGCAAAACGAAAATATATTGTATACAACCAACCAAAATGACATTTGTAGGATACCAACGATTACACACATTGTACTATACTTTTCATTTTCAAATTTTCAAAACCAAAGATAACAAACAATAATTAAGAAAACTAGGTCCAAATTAAGAAGAAATGAATAACACATGGTCTCCAACCAACAAATAATGGATCGTCGGGCATTGACATTGTTTGAGATGGATGGAGATAACCATGTACTTCCCTTTATGCGTGATAACATGCTCAAAAATGTCATCTAAAGTTTGTGGACATAACATGAGTTGTAGAAAGTTTGAGAGTTGTGGAAGACTCTCCGGTGAGGTGAATTACTCTTGTACAAGCCCAATCCACTTGCTCTCCGGCAAGGAGACTTGCACCTTATAGTCATCGCCCCATCTCTCTGGACAGGATGTAACATCCCTCACTTGAGACTAGAAGGTGAACCCAGATGATGATGCAGTCATCACTGGAATTATCTTCTAGCGATGAAAGTGAGTTCTGTTTATTAATTAACATAGATAAAGTAAACAGTGCATCTAAATATCTTCATTACATCAAAAGTATTCTTTTACATTCTTTATTCATACTTCAGCCACAATTAAACCCAAAAAACCATGCCTATGTAGGGGTCAAATATAATAGAAAAATAACATAAAAAGAGTGGGCTCAACATATGATGATGGGGCCCGCACTCCTTAATACAGCAGAAATCTTTATTAGCTACCAAGCCACCTGCTCCATTTTCGATCCTTGTACTTGAGTCCTTATTTTATACCTATATAATTCCATAAACTCAGCCTACCTAAATGAGCACCCGTGAGCTTATGATGAAAATAATAATAATAACATGGGCTAGTCATAAAGTCTGGTGTGAATAATACTTACCCCAAAACAGTCATATAGTGAGACCAAACCATACTACACAGGTTGGGTTTTCCCCTCACTATTCACACATCACAAGTGAAATGGCCATAAATAATGTGCAAGTCGTTCTCATTTACTAATGCGCCTTATACATTCTTATGTGGTCCGCAT